>JANAVB010043419.1:14556606-15029106 GCA_029216955.1 Iris pallida | reverse complement strand
TTTGCTCAAATAGTGGATTAAATCCGGAGAGAGTTCTGGGACTGGATTGCCTCTAGGAAGGATACCAGGATACATCGGGTGTCGGTATTGTTATTGCTTCTTCTCTTGCACTTATATTTTTAAATTGTTAATTAGCTTGTGCTAAGTGCTTGATTAGTTTGCTTGACCCTATTCACCCCCCCTCTAGGGTTCCTACAGTATCCATCGAGTTATGACACTCAGGATGCAGGACAGTGCACGGAACCTCGTGCTACGTCCCCGTGTCCTGTTTGGACATGAAAACAGTGTCAAAAAAATAACAAAAAAAATATGTTTTGGAATCCTGGCTACAAGCTAAGTATGTGAAATTAGTTTTGAAAAATAACAACTTTTATTTCTAAGACTCATTTCATCAAGCACATACATACACCGACACGCATCCGATACATATATCAAACGGATACGAAATCTAACCAAACTACATCTACAGGTCTAGGGTACCTAGATGCATGTTTCTATGAAGAAAAATCAGGATTTAAAGGAGTTTAAAAGTGTTTACCTATTGAGAGTCAAAATCTCAATGCAAAAAAGCCTCCAAACGCCTCGACACCAATTTTCTAAGGTCCAAAGCCTCAAATTCCTTGCTGGCAACCCTCCAGCAACTTCACCTCCTCCCAAGGATCACAACGTAATTCGTTTGGTCTGATTTGGATGAGAATTGGAGAAGATGGCAACTTTTGAAGAAGAACTCAATTTGGGTTAAGGTTTTGCAATGAGAGGGAGACTAGGGTTTCATATAGATAATAATATATAGGGTCGGCCTGCTGTAGTTGGCCGGCCAGGGGCTGCTACTAGGGTTAGGTTAGGGTTTAGGTATGGGCCACAACTCATCTTAAGTCCACTAGGAAGCCCTTTTAGCAAAAGCCGAAAAAGCAATATATTAAAAACCCTAAAATGAATTTAAGAAGTTTCCTAATTGGGATTTAATCTCAAAATTCAAATCTAAATGATAATTAAGTCTTCTAATCATTGTTAGTCTCTAAACATGGTTATCTAAGGTTAAACCAAAAGAACTACTATCACAAAAAGCAACAATTAAAAATATTAATAAAATAATTTTAAAAATTATACAATTACCAAATACCCTTATTCTAGAAATGTGGTAGTTACAAATCTACCATCCTTAAAATAATTTCGTCCTCAAAATTAAAGGTTGGTAGTGGTAGTAAAACAAGATAGAAGGTTTAGGCGACATCTTAGGCACGATCAATGAATGACGAGTTTTGCACGATCGGGACAAACATTTCAAAATTATTCAGACACGACGAGTGATTTTGGCATGATAGAATCGTGATATGAACAAAATTATATATACACGATTTAGAGGTAAGGTAAAACGTATTGTTATTGTCGTTAAAATCACGATCAAGGGATTCAAAGTCGTCTTAGTCATGCTAGGTCATCTAGGCACGACTAACCACAAGGAATTCAGATATGATGTTGGAAATCAAATCATGGAAAGGTTTTAGGCACGAGTGTTTAAAATCCAAAGATGAATAAAATCGAAAGTTAAAGCACGAGTGGCAATAGCATTGAAATCCAAAAAAAAATAGTCTCGACATGATCTAAGTTGATCAATTCCTGGTAAATCAGGATTTGGACAAGATGCAGAACAATGTCATCAAAATCTGAGCATGAGCATCCAAGGATGGAAATCCATATCACAATTGAATTTAATTCAATTGGGTACGACCCAGGATATTGTTATGTTAAGAAAGATGACCGAAGTCGATTGGTCGCGATCAAGGAAGTTAGGGTTGAACGATATTGAAAACTTAAAGGATGATTCAAGGATGTGGAATAAGTCAATTTTCCTCTTTTTGATAGGGAAAGTAAAAGACAAGGTTTCATAGGAAAATCAAGTTAATTATCTCTCTCTAATACTATCAAGTTTATCTGATCATCATTTGCCAATCATATCTTTATCTCACAAGTTCCAATATGAAAATCAACCTTTATATGACTACCACCAAAATTATACCCTTCCGTCATGAAGATTGGACCTTGTCATGATCACCATAGGCTTAATTTCCTAAATTCCAAAAAAATACTCATGAAGCATACCCTTTTTATTAGGAATCAACACTAACCACTTAATCGTCATAAATCTAAATTCTTCCACCTTGTCCTAAATTGGATCCAAAACCTCTAAATCAGTTTTATGAAATCCTGAAACTTGTTCAAATTACTCTCTTTGTATTATTCAAATCTAAAACCACTAGGCCTTACAAAACTTATTCTCTATTACGAAATCAACCTTCATATTTCCTTCAACCTACACCTTCAAATATTATTCTCCTTAAATTTAAAATTTCACAAAATCTCTAAATTTTTATAACTCAAAATTCTTGTGTTCTCTCTGTTCCTAGCCATTTTCTTACAATATTTTGTTCAATTTTGTATCGTCATTGAATATAGTTAAAATCTCTTCCCCATTACTAAATTTCTAAGTTTAACATCATAGCCTTAAAGTGAAACGTCTTAAGAATCAATAACCGAAAATTATCCAGTCCTCAAAAACTAAGTCGATCTCGAATATCATAATCAGTTATGAAATATATCTATGAATTATTCATACCCAAAATATTTCTCTAAGTGTGATCGTTTCTAAATTGATAATAAAAATCTCTTGATTTTATCCTCAATCTCAGTCGCATCTCTATCCCAAACCTATATCAAGGTCCATCATATTATATTCCTACCATGATTATCATAAGATAACAAATTAAATCCTTTCCGAGTTAGATGATTTACGTTACTTTCTCGTCCTTTTCCAAAGTGAAGAAATATGGAGATTCAAGGATATCAAGTATAGCTGATAGAAATAGTTACGAGATAGGTGATTGATGTAATTGGGACAAAGTTAATTAAGATAAAAAAAAATGATAATACAAGAAATACTGGCAAGAAAGAAATAATGATAAAATCTGTTCTTGCTACTCTATTCAAAAGAAATGAACCAATTTAAGATATAATCTGATACCATACACGTCTTCCTGAAATCATGTTATCAGAATTTTGCCACGCCAGTAAGCATAGCTGCAATAAACGACAGAGTCCGTAACTAAGGTATACAACCTAAAATCATGTTATCTAGAATTCTTACCACCCCAACCGGTATGGCTGCAAAAAAATCTAAATTTCCATAACTAGGATAAGTATATCTAAAATCAGGCTCTATGTCCTTATCATGCTAGCCAGTATGACTGCGATAAATTCTAAACTCCATAAATAAGACAGACATTTACCTTTCTCACTGTCCTTATCAAATATGTTATCAGGTTATACCTTAAATAAAATATATTTAAATACAAAAATAAAAATCAACAATGAACATCAAGATTCAAAAAATCCAACAATGAATCCACAAAAATCAAATTCAATAACAAGGAGTAAGGGTGAATCAAGGCAAGGGAAAAGATTTCAAATCGAAGCTAAGATGAGATTCTTAAGGATCGTCCCAGGAATCTCTTAAGGAATTCTAACAGTGATTGAGTAATTCTAACACCTTACTTCCTATACTCTATAGCAGGCTCGTAACAGTACAACTAAGTCATCGTGCTACTACTATATCGCACAAATGTTAATCTCGACCTGCATGGACCACCACTAAAAATGTATCACGACCCGCATCCAATGTAGGGACACGAGAAGTGGGTATGTCCAGCCTACGCCGCAGTGTCGACGGTAGAACGTTGTTCTAGGTCACAATCACAACAAATACTATATGATGTAATCTCCAAACGGAGGACAATCTCAGAAGGATACAATCTCAATCACAAAACTAGAGGTAGATAATCAGCACGATAAAATAGATTATATCCACAAGAGGGATACAACCAAAAATGAATAAGTCAAGTGTTTAACAAACAGAAAATCTCAATATCTAAAATGAAATACATCTCCAAGAGAAACAAGAAATAAGATAAAGTCGGAGAGCGACAAACATGAAATACATCTCCATATGAAGCACGCTACGGGAGAAAGTGTCGTTCTCCGATATGCTGGGACAAAGTCGGAGAGCGACAAGTGCTCGGACCGGAACTGGTGGAGCAGGCCGTCAAAAAGGTTCACTTGATCTGAGATAGACTCTGTATCGCGCAAAGTCGACAAAAGAGCTATGCAGATCTTCGTCGACAACCGTAAGAATTTTTGGTCGGGGACCATGTGTTTTTGAAAGTAACGTCCATGCATGGCGTAATGCGATTCGGCGTTAAAGATAAATTGAGCCCGAGATTTGTAGGCCCTTTCGAGATTCTTGAGCGAGTTGCAACTGTTGCTAATCGGATTGCACTACCTCCTGTCTTGACTGAAGTGCACGATATTTTCCACGTTTCACAACTTTGAAAGTATGTGCACGACCCAAGTCACGTGGTTAGCTTCGATCAGATGAAGCTATATGCTGACTTATCTTACTCGGAGGAGCCTATCTAAATTTTGGACCGTAAGGAGAAAGTATTACAAAATCGATCGATATCCTTGGTCCACGTGCTTTGGCGGAACCATTTGGTTGAAGCATCGACGTAGGAAATAGAGACGGAGATGAAGGAGAAGTACCCTTTATTGTTTGCCTAATTTAAGGTCAGACCCTTGTTCTTAAGTTTCAGGACAGAACTTTTTCTTAGTGGTATATTATGTAGTGTCCCGCTTCCGATAGGCAACGGACTCCGTAATATGCGTGCGTCAAGTAGATCGATCGGAAACTTAGATGGCCATCTGACTCGATCGTTGAGCGTGGTAAACGATAACACCTTGCGACATCGATCAAATCGATTTGGAAGAATGTTACGTGAATCGATCCAATTAATGGAACGGCTTCTATTGGAATAAGTTCTAGATACAGCAGGCTGCGTCTCGGCGAGTGAGCTCTATATAAGAGTCCCTTCGATGGGACCAGACTGTTGTATAGTTTTCGTGGAGCTTTTGCCGCTTGGTTTTGATGAATATGTTTTTGCGTCGTTTTCTGAATGCATTCTACGAATTTTGAAACGAAGGATTAAAGAAGGAATTCTGACTAAATGTTGGTGACATTGCAGGAGCTCACGTAATTGAAGCTTGAACGTTGCGAAGCGCTTCGACCCTTGGCACGATCAAATACTTGGTGGGTGGTTCGGCCCCTTCTTTTCTACTCTGTCTCGCAAACGATATTCTTTTGCCTCGAACTTATTCAAATTGACGATGCCAAGTTAAATGCATGCCAATCCACTAAGATCAAGAACTCAGAAAAATGTATCGATCTAGAGTAAATTACTCTGAAAATATAAGTTTCACATCGAAAAGAGAAAGTTTAAGGTTCTAGAAAAGAGATAGACTATTTCATGATCTGCAAAATGAAATGAGAAACGTTGGTTGTGGCATACGGTGCCTCGGAGAAATTTGGTGCCTAGGGATGCTAAATTAGAACATACGGCTTTGAGCAGACGAACTCTCACATGAGTCAAAATGATAATGCTACTTAATATTGTCCGCGTTATGTAATCGGTCTCATACATTTATTCATTGGCATGGTCATGGACAACTTGTGCACAAGTTCGTTTTTCTCGAAACGGTAACCGAAGCATAGGAACCGAATCATTCTAGGGGAAATGTTTATCGTGCTTCGACGCGAGGCATACGGGACCTTCAGTAAGGCTTGCAACCTAGGCTGAAAGGATAACATCGTATGCCAATTTGATTAAGTTCCAAGTGGTGTGTAACACCAATGACTACATGTAAGATAGTAGCATGCTCACCTATTATCTTATGCAGGTATAAATATTATCTCTGTTTTATGCAGGGACGAGCACGGCCGTGGTAAGAATTAAGATAAATTATTATGTTTCACTGTATGCTTTTACAGTTTCAAATAGAAGACTATCAATATGAACTGAATTCATTTAGTTCTAAATGGAAAAAAAAAACTCCAATGCATGCCTACCTTAATAATCAGAGTCGGTTTAGACGAGTGGGTTCGTCCCGCTCACTAGTGCATTTCCAAGTGTACTAATTCCCAATCTCACAGGTGACGAAAACTTTGGGGGTGCATGTCGCTAAGCCAAAGTGGAAGTTCGGAGAGGTATTTTGAAGCTCTTCCTATTCTGAAGTATTTTGAAGCCAATTCATCGAAGGCTTTCAATGTATGAAAGGGCGAATGTATAGAACGATAAGTGTTAGTTCAGGCAACTTGTGGAGTATATTTCTTATGTTTCAATTAATATAGCCGTAACGGCATCCAATGTAATTACGACTTGTACTTCATTGCAAGCTATGAATGAAAAGCATATTTCTATCTTCCTAAATTGTGTGTTCAATTCTGATGTGATTTGTAAAGTTTTAACTTGGTGTTTCAAATAAAATGATCAAATATAATGTTCTTGCCTTGTACAAGTGCAACTCAAGACTCGTACGGCATCACGCCTTAGCGAGGATGATCGATTCGATAAAATAGGAACGGGAACAAATGGTTTGTCGAATCAGAGCATGACAATGTTGAAGTCGTCCAGTGGTGCGACCGTGAGACTGGTGACACCCCTCCAATCTCCCACTTGGATCTTCACTCTTTTGGCCACCCCTTGTATGGGATGTACCACTGAGTTGACCTCCTTCATCTTGCTCGAGTCTTTTTTAAGCACCAGACACAAGCGCTGGTGTCACGCCCCAGAACCAGAATACTGGAGAGCGGAAGAATGACTCAGCCAGCTACGTATTACGGGTAGATGAATACCGTATAATACGATCAATGCTGTCTAACCAGACGAGGAGGGTGCATACTACATAAAGATCTTACTATGGTCATTTCACATCTATTGTCTCAATCATTCAAGCAAGAAACAGTAATAGAGAACATGTAAGATAAAGCAGTAAGGCGTCCCAAATGCTCAGTCAAAATGTTCTTGAGATCTGGCTTTACAAAACATAGCCAGATGGTATAGCAAGTATACACAATTGTTATCAGCTGCAGTCTGACTTAATTATAATTATGTAAAAGTAAGTGCAAGACAATCCGACTAACATGTCGGTGCCAAACGGCTAAGTATAAAGGTAAATAACAAAACGAGCGGTGAAGTAAGGAACCCACTCGAGTCCTCCTGCGATCATTCTCCTAGTATTGACCATCTTGGAGGTAGAAGTACGCTGGATCCTCGGGAACTGGCTCTAAATCTGGCCATGCAAAACCAGAGAGGTTAGACCTCTAATAGCAAGTACCACAAGGAAGGACGATATGAAGGACATAAACCAGTAAGTAAAAGAATATAATGATAGATCTCTGCTTGCTACTAGGATTCACATCATATCACGACACTTCGAACCAACCTCCCAACCAAACAAGGACAGAAGTTGGCCCGTCATGTCCTGACATTCTGATCATCCCAGTTAGGTAACAGAGTAGTACAGTACACAAACAAATCATCTTGAACGGCCAATCAATTCCTACGGCTTACTATTATGAGTCCCAAGTTATCCTGGAATTATGCAATAAAGGTTCCTCAGTTCTTACTATGTGCGAGCAAGGCTAGTCTGTCCAGTCAATCATGTGCGCCATGCATGAATTAGACGAGTCCTTAGCAGGACGCCCGTCAATATACAATATACAATAATAATAAAAGCAGATACTGTTCCCTGCCCGTGTGGCAGATTTACAGTATCTGTGGGAACTAGCCGGCCCGTCGGGTACTACTCGTCCCAAGGGAGCTGCCATGTAAGAACTCGGGAATCCATTCTCTCCATGCAATCATTATTTTATTTAACTTAATAGTCCCTACGTTGGGTGAAATCCCATGCCGTGGATCATGGTCATTCAAATGAGTACTTTCGTACGGGGTACGATATGCACAACTCTACAACGATACCAGTGCGGTTAGGTTGCAGGTCTTACATAGCGTAATGCAACAATCAAATCTAACCACGATAATCATGCCTTGACCATAAGATACACATGCTTCTTTTTGTAGAAAATAAATAAATAGATAAATAAATAAATAAATAGATTGAAGCCTGTATGTGCATGTATGTCAATATTTCGAGATCAGCCAGTCGATTTGCAATAGTTCATAACATGAACGTGTCTCATTCATTTATTTCAATAAGACGACTAGCCAGTCTCTTAGTTCCAACTAGGAACGCATGATCAATTTAGTCAAGATAACCATCGTCATTAATGGTGACAAGGCATGAAAGTCATTTATTATCAAATAGGGTCGAGTATATAACTCTCGAGGTCAGTCATACTGGGTATCCATGGATCAATCAGGACACAAGGCGCATTTTACATAACAATCCATTTTAACAAATTTAACATATCATGATTTATCAAGAAATTCACGCAAAAAGGCGTAAGGATATAATAGAAGAATTATCATGCCATCATTAAATGAATATGTTGAGGAATAAATAAAAACACCCAGGTCAGGAAGTCACGCCAACAAATCTATGCTAAGGCCAAAAGTCACGCAAGAAGTCTATGCTTAAGACCAACAAGTCACGCTAAGTCTAGCTGGGGTGAGCGTGGAAAATGGGCGTGAACAGTGAGCGTGAAAAGTGATACACGCTGGCGAGCGTGAGCGTAAAAAGTCACGCAAGCAAGCACAGCGTGAGCGTGAAGGGAAAATTCACACACGCACAAGAGAGCGTGACTAAAAATCCACGCACTCATGGAAGTGTGCGTGACTAAAAATACACGCAGACTCGTGGATGTGTGCGTGACTAAAAATACACGCACGCACAGAGTGAGCGTGACTAAAATACACGCACGCACACACAGTGTGAACGTAACTCAAAAGTCACGCAGACACGCAAAGTGTGAACGTAACTCAAAAGTTACGCACGCATGTATAGACATGAGCGTGACTAAAAATCCACGCAAACACGTAAAGACGTGTGCGTGACTGGGCTGATGTTTACGCGAGCACGTAAGAACGTGTGCGTGAAACATCTCCCAAACTCCAAGTCCCATGGAGCCTTGTTCCAGTGCCGGAAATACACGCTAAGTTGGTGGATCAAGAACCCATGAACAGCCGAAATACTATAACTTAGATCTAGAGAAAACCAGCCGTAGAAATCGAAAATGCTAAGAACTAATCTCTCTTGGAATCACGAGAAGAAGGCAAATGAACCATAAAAAATGGGTAATTGAGAAGCAAGTTTGCACTTGCCTTCTCCTGCTGCTGGTTAGGTAGAGAAGTAATGGGAGGAAGAAGAAATAGTAATGGTGAGAATGAAGTAATGAGGAGAGAGAAAGAGATGGAAGCTTTAAATAGGAAGGGGGTGGTAGGTGGGAGCTAGTGGGCCGGGTTGTCCACCACCAATCCGAACCCAATAAGGCCGAACCAAATAACACTAAAGCAGCAAAAATAAAATACAGGTAATAAAATTGTAGAAATATAATTGCAGAAATAAAATTTATAGGAAATTAATTAACATGGAATTTAAAGAGCAGATAATTAATTAACATAAAAATTTCAAAGAAATTTAAATACAGAATACTACATGATAAATACTAAATAAATACTCATGAGTTGTACATGTATATAAAAATACGTATTCCGAGAACGGGGAGTGACATCTCTACCCACCTTAGAAAAATTTCGTCCTCGGAATTTCAAATCCAAGCAGGATAGAAACATCGGGACTAAACTAATACAAGCAATTCTAGTGATCAAGCAATTCTAGTGAACAAGCAATTGTTTTTACCATATCAAAAGCAAGTACTATATATGTAAATCCATCAATCTACGATATCAAGTAGCTCTACCCATAAAGCGATAAGCATGAGAAATCAAGACAATCAAGGTATACAGAAAGAGATATACCTTGTGAGTCAAACAGGTGTGGATACCGTGATCGGATATCATCCTCACGTTCCCACGATGACTCTCCCAAGGAGTGATGACCCCAAGCAACACGGACAAGACTAATTGTTCGGTTCTTGAGTATCTTCTCTCTTCGGTCCAAAATGGACACATGCTGTTCCTCGTAAGACAGGTTGGTACCAACAACTAGCTCAGAATGATCGAGGACATGGCTTGGGTTCGATACATACCTACGTAATTGAGATACATGAAACACGTCATACATCTCTCGTAACGAAGGTGGGAGCGATAAACGATAAGCAACATCGCCTATCCGATCAAGGATGACAAATGGGCCCACGTACCGCGGACTCAATTTCTCGCGAACGCCAAATCTAATGACCCCACGAGTAGGTAAGATCCGTAAGAATACGTGGTCCCCAACAGAGAATTCTAACGGCCTACGATGCTGGTCTGCCCAATGACGATGCCGATCCTGCACAACTCGAAGTCGCTCTCTAATTCCTCTAACTACTTCAACCGTCTGAACAATCATTTCTGGGCCTAGCATCTTCCTCTCCCTGATATCATCCCATGCAAGCGGTGACCTGCACTTCTTACCATATAATGCTTCAAATGGCGCCATCTGGATACTGGCTTGATAACTATTGTTGTATGAGAACTCCACTAAGTGCAGGTGACTCTCCTAAGATCCTCCAAAATCTAGAGTGCAAGCTCGCAACATGTCTTCTAAAGTCTGAATCGTTCTTTCTGATTGTCCATCTGTCTGCGGATGGTAGGCCGTGCTAAACCTTAACTTGGTACCCAGACTATGATGTAAGCTCTTCCAGAAATATGATGTAAAGCGGGTATCTCGATCTGACACAATACTAACAGGGACTCCATGCTGCCTGACTATCTGTTGCATATACAACTCTGCCAACTTTTCTGTAGATTGCCCTACTCTGAAAGGAAGAAAGTGTGCTACCTTAGTAAGTCGGTCCACTATCACCCAAATAGCATCCTTACCACTTGGTGATCTCGGTAAACCGGTCACAAAATCCATTGTAATATGCTCCCACTTCCATTCCGGAATAGGAAGTGGTTGCAATAACCCAGCTGGCCTCTGCTGTTCTGCCTTCACCTGCTGACATACCAAGCAACGGAAAACAAATCTAGCTATCTCTCTCTTCATTCTGTTCCACCAGAAATGCTGTTTGATATCTTGGTACATCTTGGTCCCTCCAGGGTGAATAGAATACTGAGAACTGTGAGCTTCTGCCATAACCTCATGTCTGATATCTCCACTAGGCACACATAAACGCGATCCGAACCTAAGTGTACCATCTTCGTGAATCCTCATCTCCTTCCTGAGTCCTGACTCACATTCTGCCCTAAGCTTCTGAATCCTTGGGTCCTGTGCCTGAGCTGCCTTGATCCTGTCTACCAAGTCAGATTGGACTTGTAGACTAGTTAGAACTCCTATATCGCTAGGAAATATAACTTCGATGCCCATCTCCTGAAGGTTTTCTAAGATATGCCACTGTGTTGTCAACATAAATGCGCCGCCTCTCCTGCTGAGAGCGTCTGCTACCACATTAGCCTTGCCTGGATGATACTGAAGCTCCACGTCATAATCCTTGATCAACTCCAACCATCTTCTCTGCCTCATGTTCAATTCCTTCTGAGTAAAGATGTACTTCAGACTTTTATGATCTGTGTACATCTCCACTCTGTCACCATATAAGTAATGCCTCCATAGCTTCAGAGCAAACACTACTGCTGCTAACTCCAAATCATGAGTTGGGTAATTCTTCTCGTGGTCCCGAAGCTGCCTAGATGCATATGCTATCACCTTCCCATGCTGCATAAAGACACATCCAAGTCCTTTACCTGACGCATCACAATATACTGTAAAACCTCCGGGTCCAACTGGTAATGTAAGAATAGGTGCTGATATCAACTTCTGCTTCAAAGTCTCGAATGATGCCTGACATTCTGTCGACCAAACGAATGGCACATCCTTCCGGGTCAAACGGGTCATGGGCGCTGAAAGCCTTACAAAATCTGACACAAACCTTCTGTAATATCCTGCTAATCCCAAGAAACTCTGCACATCTGCTACGGTCTTGGGTACTGGCCAACTTTCTACTGCTTCTATCTTCCTGGGATCTACTGCTACTCCAGCTCCTGATATGATATGTCCCAAAAATGAAATATGATCCGACCAAAACTCACACTTGCTGAGCTTGGCATACAACTGGTTCTCTCTCAGAACTTGCAACACTTTCCTGAGCTGGTCTTCATGCTCCTTTTCGCTAGCAGAGTATACGAGGATGTCGTCAAGAAACACAACGACAAACTGGTCTAAGTATGGCATAAAGATACGATTCATCAAATCCATGAATATTGCTGGAGCATTGGTCAAACCAAACGGCATTACTAAGAACTCATAATGCCCATACTTCGACCTGAATGCTGTCTTGGGAATGTCTTCCTTCCGAACCCTCACCTGATGGTACCCTGAACGAAGATCTATCTTGGAGAAAACTCTAGCCTTGCTCAACTGATCAAATAAGTCGTCGATCCTGGGTAATGGGTACTTGTTCTTCACTGTTGCCGCGTTAAGCTTCCTGTAGTCAATGCATAATCTGGATGACCCATCCTTCTTTCCCACAAGTACCACCGGTGCTGCCCACGGTGATACGCTAGCTTGGATGAACTTCTTCTCCTTCAATTCCTCTATGTGCTGATATACCTTGGCCTGCTCTGAATCCGCCATTCTGTAAACTCGATCTGATATCGGTTTAGTTTCTGGTGCCAATTCTATACTGAACTCAATATCTCTAACTGGTGGTAGACCTGGAAGTTCTTCAGGAAATACATCTAGAAATTCTTCAACTACCTTCGGAATCTGAACTTCCTCCATTGCCGTCACTACTCCCTGCTCTTGCTGAGTTGTCTCTGATCTGACTAAGGTAAACCTCTTCATGCCTGGAATATCAAAATATACACTCCCTCTACGATAATCTATTGTCGCATGACTGTCTTTCAGCCAGTCCATGCCTAAGATAACGTCAAAATTTCCTACAGGAAATTCTATCAACCGGGCGGGTAAGGAATGCCCGCAAACTACAACGCTACACGCTAAAATAACTCTACTAACCCTTACGAGCCCATTACCAATGAGTATATTCAACCTCCCTGGCAACGCCTCGAACTCCATTCCTAGTCGTATCGCAAATCGTGCAGATATAAATAAATGGGATGCTCCTGAATCAAACAATGCTACCGCGGGATATGAGACGACGAGAATGTTACCTGCCACAACATCTCCCGATGCCAATGCCTCCTCCAAGGACAGAGTGAATGCTTGCCCTCGACCTCCTTGCTGATTTCCATGTTGCGGCCTAACCTGATGCTGCTGCTGGCCCCTGCCTTGATGATGCTGGGGTGGTCTATGCTGGTGTTGCTGCATCGGCGGTCCCTGCTGCCGAAACATCTGAGCCTGCGGTACTAACGGACGCTGTGCCAACGGCCTTACTGCCACTGCTGGTCCTCGATACTGGCCTGCCCCTGGTGCTGGCAGAGCAGGAAACTGCTGCCCTGGTCCTCCTGACCTCGAATTCATGGGACATGTGGTAACCCGATGGTCTGGATTTCCACATATCAGACATAGTCCATTCAATGTCCGACACACATCTCTAGTGTGTCCCATCTTCCCACAATAAGTGCAGCCCGCCGGAGGTTGCTGGTTCTTCCTCTGTTGCTGTTGCTGCTGCTGCCTGGGTGGTGCTGACCCTCGTATCGCCACATCGTGGATACGAATGCCAGCGAATAGTGCTGTTGTTCGGGGCGCTGCTCCCCCTCCTCTTTCAATCTGACTGTAGGATCTCTTCTGACCCCCAGTCCTTATCGCAAGCCTCTGAATGGTGAGCTCATGCCTTCGAGTTGCCGTCAATATCTCATCAAAAGTTTGGTAATTGTGCCCTTCTATCAATTACAAGAGCTCAAGATGAAACCCTTGCTGAAACCTCATGGCCCTCTGGCGCTCCGTTGCTACCATCTCTGGGGCAAATCTACTCAATCTGCAGAACTCCGCTGCATAAGCATCTACAGTCTTGCCGGCCTGCCTGAGGTTGATAAATTTTTGTTGTAGCTCAAACTGCGCCACAACTCCATAGTACTTGGTCTTGAATCTTGCAGTGAAATCGTCCCAAGCCACAGGACGTCTGATGCCCACTTCCTCTGATTCCCACCAATCACGTACGAGATCCTGAAGTAACAACTTCACTAGATCTACACGTTCTTCTGGCGGTACCTTAGCTGCTGTCAGAATAGCCTCCATATCCTTAAGCCATGCATCCGCTGAAATGGCATCCTCCGTGCCCTCGAAACGGCGGGGGTTGTACTTGCAAAACCTGGCTGATGCTACTGAATCAGCCCTCACTCCTCTTTCTAAAGCCGTCTGCAATCTTTGGTTGAGCAACACATTCTGCTCTTGTAGCTGAGTGTGCATGCGCTGCTGGGCCAACATCTGATGTTGCTGAGCAGCCATCATTCCTCTCATGATCTCCAGAAGGGCTGGTGTGTCCACTTCCACAGGAGTAGGTGGAACTATGGGTGGGTCTGGAATATCTGGATACTGCGGTCCAACCGCTGGTTCTACTATCACTTCTTTCTAGATAGCCTCCTGAGGCGAGACTGGCCCTTGTTGCTGACCAACCTGGTCATGTTGTCCTTGTTGCCCTTGTTGTTGCTGCACAACTCTGACCGATGCAGACGAAGTGCCCCTAAGAAAAAGGACAAGAGAACAGTCAAACAACCGGACATGAAGGATCGATGAAGTCAAAGGATACCGGAATGTCAAGCAAGGGTTTGAGAATAACGAATCATGAGATCAAGGGAAAATATGTGTGATTGAGACATCCTATAAATCAAAACACCCCACAAGTCTGAAATCAGACCTGTATGGGCCACCACTAAAACCTTGTCACGCCCCAGAACCAGAATACTGGAGAGCGGAGGAATGACTCAGCCAGCTACGTATTACGGGTAGATGAATACCGTATAATACGATCAATGCTGTCTAACCAGACGAGGGGGGTGCATACTACATAAAGGTCTTACTATGGTCATTTCACATCTATTGTCTCGATCATTCAAGCAAGAAACAGTAATAGGGAACATGTAAGATAAAGCAGTAAGGCGTCCCAAATGCTCAGTCAAAATGTTCTTGAGATCTGGCTTTACAAAACATAGCCAGATGGTATAGCAAGTATACACAATTGTTATCAGCTGCAGTCTGACTTAATTACAATTATGTAAAAGTAAGTGCAAGACAATCCGACTAACATGTCGGTGCCAAACGACTAAGTATAAAGGTAAATAACAAAACGAGCGGTGAAGTAAGGAACCCACTCGAGTCCTCCTGCAATCATTCTCCTAGTATTGACCATCTTGGAGGTAGAAGTACGCTGGATCCTCGGGAACTGGCTCTAAATCTGGCCATGCAAAACCAGAGAGGTTAGACCTCTAATAGCAAGTACCACAAGGAAGGACGATATGAAGGACATAAACCAGTAAGTAAAAGAATATAATGATAGATCTCTGCTTGCTACTAGGATTCACATCATATCACGACACTTCGAACCAACCTCCCAACCAAACAAGGACAGAAGTTGGCCCGTCATGTCCTGACATTCTGATCATCCCAGTTAGGTAACAGAGTAGTACAGTACACAAACAAATCATCTTGAACGGCCAATCAATTTCTACGGCTTACTATTATGAGTCCCAAGTTATCCTGGAATTATGCAATAAAGGTTCCTCAGTTCTTACTATGTGCGAGCAAGGCTAGTCTGTCCAGTCAATCATGTGCGCCATGCATGAATTAGACGAGTCCTTAGCAGGACGCCCGTCAATATACAATATACAATAATAATAAAAGCAGATACTGTTCCCTGCCCGTGTGGCAGATTTACAGTATCTGTGGGAACTAGCCGGCCCGTCGGGTACTACTCGTCCCAAGGGGGCTGCCATGTAAGAACTCGGGAATCCATTCTCTACATGCAATCATTATTTTATTTAACTTAATAGTCCCTACGTTGGGTGAAATCCCATGCCGTGGATCATGATCATTCAAATGAGTACTTTCGTACGGGGTACGATATGCACAACTCTACAACGATACCAGTGCGGTTAGGTTGCAGGTCTTACATAGCGTAATGCAACAATCAAATCTAACAACGGTAATCATGCCTTGACCATAAGATACACATGCTTTTTTTATAGAAAATAAATAAATAGATAAATAAATAAATAAATAGATTGAAGCCTGTATGTGCATGTATGTCAATATTTCGGGATCAGCCAGTCGATTTGCAATAGTTCATAACATGAACGTGTCTTATTCGTTTATTTCAATAAGACGACTAGCCAGTCTCTTAGTTCCAACTAGGAACACATGATCAATTTAGTCAAGATAACCATCGTCATTAATGGTGACAAGGCATGAAAGTCATTTATCATCAAATAGGGTCGAGTATATAACTCTCGAGGTCAAGTTCTAGTCATACTGGGTATCCATGGATCAATCAGGACACAAGGCGCATTTTACATAACAATCTATTTTAACAAATTTAACATATCATGATTTATCAAGAAATTCACGCAAAAAGGCGTAAGGATATAATAGAAGAATTATCATGCCATCATTAAATGAATATGTTGAGGAATAAATAAAAACACCCAGGTCAGGAAGTCACGCCAACAAATCTATGCTAAGGCCAAAAGTCATGCAAGAAGTCTATGCTTAAGACCAATAAGTCACGCTAAGTCTAGCTGGGGTGAGCGTGGAAAATGGGCGTGAACAGTGAGCGTGAAAAGTGATACACGCTGGCGAGCGTGAGCGTAAAAAGTCACGCAAGCAAGCACAGCGTGAGCGTGAAGGGAAAATTCACGCACGCACAAGAGAGCATGACTAAAAATCCACGCACTCATGGAAGTGTGCGTGACTAAAAATACACGCAGACTCGTGGATGTGTGCGTGACTAAAAATACACGCACGCACAGAGTGAGCGTGACTAAAATACACGCACGCACACACAGTGTGAACGTAACTCAAAAGTCACGCAGACACGCACAGTATGAACGTAACTCAAAAGTTACGCACGCATGTAAAGACATGAGCGTGACTAAAAATCCACGCAAACACGTAAAGACGTGTGCGTGACTGGGCTGATGTTTACGCGAGCACGTAAGAACGTGTGCGTGAAACATCTCCCAAACTCCAAGTCCCATGGAGCCTTGTTCCAGTGCCGGAAATACACGCTAAGTTGGTGGATCAAGAACCCATGAACAGCCAAAATACTATAACTTAGATCTAGAGAAAACCAGCCGTAGAAATCGAAAATGCTAAGAACTAATCTCTCTTGGAATCACGAGAAGAAGGCAAATGAACCATAAAAAATAGGTGATTGAGAAGCAAGTTTGCACTTGCCTTCTCCTGCTGCTGGTTAGGTAGAGAAGTAATGGGAGGAAGAAGAAGTAGTAATGGTGAGAATGAAGTAATGAGGAGAGAGAAAGAGATGGAAGCTTTAAATAGGAAGGGGGTGGTAGGTGGGAGCTAGTGGGCCGGGTTGTCCACCACCAATCCGAACCCAATAAGGCCGAACCAAATAACACTAAAGCAGCAAAAATAAAATACAGGTAATAAAATTGTAGAAATATAATTGCAGAAATAAAATTTGCAGGAAATTAATTAACATGGAATTTAAAGAGCAGATAATTAATTAACATGAAAATTTCAAAAGAATTTAAATATAGAATACTACATGATAAATACTAAATAAATACTCATGAGTTGTACATGTATATAAAAATACGTATTCCGGGAACGGGGAGTGACAGCTGGACCTTCGCATCCGAGATGAAGTTGTGGGTTGCCCCTGTGTCGACCATTGCTCTCGTGTTGTGGCCGCTGATCTTTACGTCCACATACATCAGCTCTCGACTCAGGGCTTTGTCCACGATCGTATTGCTCTTCAAAGCATTGAGTGGGCGGAGGGCACCCATGTAAGCCCTCATTTTAGGCTCCACGTCCTCGGCCTCCTCGTCTTGGATCGTATTTACCCTCTTGCCCTTGTTGGTGCAGTTGCGTGCTAAGTGGTTCCCACCACACACGAAGCTCTCGATCTTTCGCTCCGTCGGAGGCTTCGTAGGCTGCTTGTCCTGAGACGGGGCTCCCTTTCCGTTGTTCTTCTTCTCCTCCACTATTGAACTTGGTGGTGGTCTTTGTCTTGGGCTTGGGGGTATCGCTCCGTCGATACTCCATCAGCTTCTCGGTCGCTACAACAACCGTATTCAGATCTGACACGCGTTGCCTATGTAACTCATGTGCCGCCCACGGTTGTAGACCATCCAGGAAGAAGAACATGTGATCTTCTTCGCCCATATTAGAAATGATAAGCATCAGGCTGGTGAACTCCGCCACATACTCTTTGATGGACCCAGTGTGCTTGAGTTATCGCAAGCTCTGTCTCGCAACATACTCCACGTTCTCCGGTTAGAACTGAGACTTGATCTCATTCTTGAGATCCTCCCAAGTCTCGATCGAGCAGAGTCCTTTCTCTTTCTCGATACACCTGCATCGCCACCATAACATAGCGTCATCAGAAAAATATAGGGACGTCATGTTTACCTTATCGATCTCATTCTCGATGCGAACTGCCTTCAGGTACCGCTCGATATTCCAAATAAATTTATCCACCTCCTTCGCGTCTCGCACGTCGGTGAAGGATTTGGGTTCTGGATACTTCACTTTCTGGGCCACCTCCCTAATCGGAGACACCACCAGTAATGGCCTTCTCGAGGATCGTCGCCTTGGTTTTTAGCTCCTCATGCAGTTCGGCAATCTCTGCCTTGGTAGCCTTTCGTTCCTCCTCGAACTCGACTTGCATCTCGCGGAGATGCTCCCGAAACTGTGCCATAGCATGGGCGACGTCAGTTTCCAACCCATGGGTGAACTCCTCGTGAGCCGTCTGGTTTTGCTCCACTTGAAGCTCGACGCCCGTTACGCCTTTCTCCAGCATCTTCACGCGGGACGACAACTTTCCAAGAGCCCGTTCCATCGACGGTTCCTTGCTCTTGCCCTTCCTCGCGGGCTTTGCCTTCTCCTTAGGCAATGCAGGTTGCTCGTCGTGGAATACTTCGAACGAAGACATGGGGACGATCGACCTTTGATCTGATACCACTTGTCACGGACTTAGTGTTTTTGCTAGCACTTCGTCTCGTGCGGCGCACTATCTTCCTTCTCGAAGACTCGTGCAAGACTTTCCAATCCACTTAGCTAGAATGCTAAGGAAATAAAGAATAGTAGAGCAAATATATGACTCGTAAAAACTTTTTCTATTACTTGGAGAATGCTTACAAGTTTTGGTGGTGAGGAACAAATGAGGCCTCTCCCTTATTTATAGTGCCCATAGGGCTTACATGGAAATCTCAAGAAGCTTCTGGAATCGACATATTCCAGGAATTACTCTCTAAAAGATGAGAAGAAAGGAAGCTTCTAGTACATCCAGAAAGATCATAACACATCTGGAAGGGTCTGGAGTCTTCTGGAAGATTCTCGGGTCATTTAGAAGATTCTGGGGCCTTCAGGAAAGTTTCATCATCTTCTAGAATATTTTGGAAGCTTCCTGCATAACCTGGTCCGTGGAAAGGTTATGCAACTTTGCCTCGGACATGGCGCAACATTTTGGGCGTTATAAAGAGATAGCATACAATAGTCGTCTTAAGAAAGTATGTTACTTCTTACTGATTGTTAACCAACTGCCTAACTATTTCCAAACTACCTGCCTTGCTCCCCAAGATTATGCTTTGTCCTCGAGCTCTATCAAGCTCTGATACACTGATACTAGTGTGCAATAGCTTGACATTGTCCTCTACAATGTATAGTAGCTCTTCTGGTAAGTGTGTAGTAGCCTATGGTAAGTGCAGTAGTCAAATAATAGTAGTGTAGTATTTGGTAGTGGCTCTTTCAGTCAGTTCATTCAAGTACAGGCCAATGTACTGATCACAATGTACTAAGGTCCTATTTGGTTGCATAATCTGGAGACAAAAATGAGACAAATTCTGAAGCTGCATCCAAACTCACACTTTTCGACATTTTGTTGAATTGGAACTGCCGATAGGATTTGTGCTCTATACTTCCTATCGGCTACCAAAATTATGTTCTTTTCCAGCTCCCACATGCGAGTTAAAAACTTGGATGTAGACATATAAGTGGGAGAAAAGTCGATGGTGGAACGGAGGCGAGGCGACTAGGATCGACTTATCTGGGAGATCAACAATGCCACGAGATTAGCCATAATGGCAAAACGTGGAACATACGGGAGATCACCGACTAAGACCAACTTATTCAGGAGTTTACCAGCGCCACGGGGAAGATCACCACCTCATCGCTCACATAGGCACCATCGCGAGGGAGAACACCGACTGTGACCGACTTCTCTGATTTTTCGAACATTGCGAGAACAACGACTGCTCTCGCTTATCGAGATAATAAGGTGGAGAAAGACAGAATAAGAGAGTGTGATGTGCTACTTTGGTTTAGGAAAATAACCAAATAGGAAATAGAAAAATAATGCTTGTTTTGTTAAATAAGGAAATAGAAAAATGTTTATAATTATAAGAAAATAGGAAAATATTACGAGAGAAAGAGAGAGAAATATAAGAAAACAGTAAAATAAGTAATAATAATAATAATGTATTTGTTATTTCTAATTAAAAAATTATTATCTAATTATTATTATTATTATTTTTTTAATAAGTTTTCTTATTATAAGATATTATTCCACTTTACATTTCTTTGTTTCCTATCTCAATCAAACACCTTTGTCCCCTATTAGGGGGACAAGAAAGTGCATGGATTCCTATCCTTTTTCCTCCTTGAAAGTCCAAATCCAAACCCATATTCACTTCCTCTTTACCAAACAGCGCCCTCACATCAACAATAGTCACAAAATCATCATTATGTAAACAATTATTCAATGGCTTAATTACAAGTTGATACCCTCAACTATTCCAGTTTTTTAACTTAATACCCTAAACTTTTTTGTACAACTCGATACCCTGAAAAATGTGACAAAATACGCCTATTTCAAACGTAAAACTACCCCCAACCCCACCCCGCCCCCCTTCAGCCATGGCTTGCCACCCCCACCCCCACTTGGGGCAGCGGGTGGGGTGGGGTGGGGTGAGGAGGGGTAAATATGTATTTTTAAAATTTAGGGTATCAATTTAAAAATATTAAATAGTTGATGCTATCAAGTTGTCGAGTAAAAAAGTTTAGGTATTAAATTGAAAAACTGGAATAGTTGAGGGTATTAAGTTGCAATTAAGCCTTATCCAACAAATAATGTGATATGGTTATCTACATAACAAATCCAATTAAGGAACTATTTGGTTACTTAAAAATATAAAGAAACAATATGAAAGTAAATTTTTGTCTGATGGAAGTAAAATACATATATTTCTGAGTTTCATGTTTCATGTTAGATTTTGTTTGCTGAAAGTGATTTTCGATGTTTAGATATGTGATATTTGTATTGAAAGTAATCAAATTCACACTTCCCGCGTTTGAATGACTATAAAAGATGCGCTAAAATAAAAAATATATTATAACAGTAGCAAAATTAATTTATTAGATAACAAAGTTAATAATTATTTATTAATACTACTAATTAACTTTTTAAATTTAAATACTACAAATAAATAAATAAATAATTTGATTTACTTTTTTAATAACTAATTATTGATAACCTTAATTTAAAAATGCTACTAATGTGCACGCGCATTGCAGGTACCTTAAAGATATTGAAAATAATAATTTAAATATGAATTTATTACAAAAGTTGTCATTCCTAGAATTTGAACTCAATCAATTAAAAGAAAATATCTCTCACCGTAAGCATTAAATTAGAATTATTTAGTTATACATATATCATATTAGGCAGTTAAATGTTTGCTTAAGTTTTTTCATAATTAGTGGAATTTTTAGGTAGTTATTTAGTTATGTTTTATGATTTTTTTAATTTATTTAAATGGATGATGATATACATATGGTTGGATGACTCACTTTTGAGCCGTTTCCACGCCGTATTATATAGTAGAATATTTTTATTTTCATTTATGCATATTAAAAAAATCTAATAATATTATACTAAATAGTATTATTATTGTGGAAAAAGTATTAAAACAAATTAATTTAGGCAAAAATAAAATAAACAAATAAAAATCTGGGTCAAAATTTTTTAATTGGACATGTTACACTCAAAGTCTAAACTGATATAAATTTTAGGATGTAAACGCTAATTAACTTGAAAAAATGGAAATCTATTATCTATTCTACTATATAATCTATTCTACTATATAATAGAAAAATTTGATGGTAAAATTTTTGAATTCCTAAAATACCCTTGAGTATTTTATAACCATAATATTATATATCAATTGTATGTTATTTATGTTTAAAAAGTGAAAACAATAAAGTTCTTATAAGAGTTTTCTTTTGAACACTCCTTATAAAATTGAAGAAAAGATTCCATCTTCCAGGTGTCATCCATCATCACTGCTGAACCCTGACAACATACATCCCTTTTTCTATAAATACTCTCTCTCCTCTCTGTGGAGTGCGAGTTTCCATCGATACCACCACCATCAAGAAGAAATTGGCAATGGCGAGTCCGAAGCCGCCGAAGCCATGGAAGTCGGAGTACGCCAAGTCCGGCCGCTCCTCGTGCAAGACCTGCAAGAGCCCCATCGACAAGGACGCCCTCCGCCTCGGCAAGATGACCGCCGCCACCCAGTTCGACGGCTTCATGCCTGTCCGTAAAATTCATAAAAATCTCCCCCTTTAAATTTCCCATTTCTCAAAATCCCCAATTTATTTCACTGTTCGCAAGATTAGGGCTATGCTTAAGCAATCCCTGTGGATCATGACAACAAAGACTCTGATTTGGGTTTTGGAGTAGGGTTTAATGGAAAAATTCGATTTTGGAACCCATTAGGTCACGGGCATTTGCAAGAATGGAACTTTTACTATTGCATGCATGTCCATTGATAAAAAATCTCTTCTTTTCCATAAAACCCCCAATTTTTTTTCCAGTATTTGAAAGATTACGGACTATACTTCTGCAATGCCTATGGATTGTTACAAGAAAAGCTCTGATTCTTTTTGGGGGTCTTTGCAAATTGCGGTTTTCAAAGTATGTTTTGGTAGAAACTTCCGATTTTGGAACGTCATTAGGTCCTTGGCATTTGCAAGAATGGAACTTTACTAATGGATTGTTACAAGAAAAACTCTGATTTTTTTTGGGTCGTTTGCAAATTGAGGGTTGTAAGTAGGTTTTAATGGAAAATTTCGATGTTGGAACGCCATTAGGTTTTCATGGGCATTTGCAAGTGGAACTTTACTAAAAGACTTGCAAGATTATGGACTATACTTCAGTAATGCCTATGGATCGTTACAAGAAAAACTCTGATTCTTTCTGAGGGTCTTTGCAAATTAGGGTTTTTAGTTGGTTTTAGTGGAGAGTTACCCTTTAGGTCATGGGAAATTGCAAGAATGGAACTTTACTGCTTGCATGTACGTAAAATTTTCTTTTTTTTTTCTCCCCCAACTAATTAGGGTCAACACCATTTGTCTCTTAAACCCCATTTCCTTTTCATTGTTTGCAAGATAAGGACTCTAGTTTTGAAATGCCTAAAATTGTGATATTTTCTGGGTGTTTGGACATTAGGGTTTATTTGCAACCGTTCGATGCCTAGTAGGCATTTCGGTGGAGTACGATTTTAATTCCATGTTAGATCATCACCATTTGCAAGAATGGAGAATTATGATTTGGTTTCTCATTAGGTTTTCTTTTTGTTGTCAAATTTTTTGTTGGTTCTTTGCAATAATGGAACTTCACTGCATGTTATCTGAGTTTTGCATTTCCCCAATTTCTAATGGGAATTTCAATCAGAATTATGATTTATTGTTTAGTAGTTTTAATACAACTGTTCTATTCCCAGTGGGCATTTTGATGGAAAATTACTATTTGGATCCCCATTAGGTCATGGGCACTTGCAAGAATAGAACTTTACTGCAGTTTCTCTCGGGCATTTCAATGAGAATTGTTGTGATCAGGGATTTAGTGGGCATTTGATGGAAGATTATAGTTTTGTTCTAATTAGGTCTTGTTTTTCTTGTCTAATTATGCGGGTCTCTTTCAAGAATGAAACGTTAGTGCAAGTTATCCAACTAACTTCTTCGTTCCCCCAATTTCTAATGGAAATTTCAGATAAAACTATTTATGGTTTCATTTGCATCTTTATACATTACCAAATGACTAATGAGGATTTCGATGAGAACTACAATTTGGGTTCTCTTTACATCTTTAGTTTATCTAAACCTTTTCATTTTGGGTCTCTTCAATGAATTTATAGTTTACTGTTGAAAATCTTTGTGGATTTTATGTTATAGCTTGTACAAAGTAGTGTTTTGTGGATTTTATGTTATAGCTTGTACAAAGTAGTATTTTGATGTTTGTTGGAGGAATTCTTGAAGCTGATAGTAAATATGGGTTTCCTCCATATAATTTTTACATTCCCCAATGCTGAATGGGCACTTTTTCTGGAACTTACATTATGGGTTCTGTGTACGTCTTTGATTTCTTTCCGTTAACTAGTTATTTTGGTGTTTGCAAGAATGAAACATGCTAAGGTCTCCCTTAATGGGCACTTTAGTGATATTTATGAGTTGGGAACTTTTCTCCCTCCACATCTTGCTCGATTAGTTTTTCTTTTCCTCTTTAATGAATTTATAATTCTTTGTGAAGTTCTTGATGTGGGTTATTTACGCATGACTAGCGATGTTGTTTCTTGATGCGCAATGGAGGCCTTTGATATTGAATGTAGATGCTATAAATATTTTGCTAATACTGTTTGCTTGAGTTCTTCACGTTATATATGTCACTAAATCCCAATATCTGTTGATAATAGTTTTTGAAAAAGTAGTTATCTTATGAAGAAGGTTTTATGAAGAAGGTTGGAGACCAGCCCAAGGTTTCTGTTTATTTAAGAAATCAAGTAAAGGAAATGGAAAGCCAACCACACCTGTAGGAAAGGCAGAAAGAGACAAGATGTTTTAGAAGGGTTTGTCACTTTGAACTTTGAAGCATTGCTGCCAACATAGAAAATAATGAAAGACAAGAGAAACATTTTTAGAAGGGTTTCTCAGTTTGCATGGACACCTTTGTTTGGTGGATATCCCGAGTGAAGAAATGTAGGATGCTGTTGGGCCATGCATTGGACACTTCACAAATATTTTATCATTTAATAGTACCTAGCTCTTTTAAAGTTACAGACATTTTAACACTACCTAGATTGCCCTGACATTTTTGAGGCACATCTTGGAGACACTACCTAGATGCTGTTGTGTACTTCTGGCAGTATGCCAAAATAAAATTTACCTAATGCCAGGATATTATTAGGATAGGCTTAAAAGTAAGCTATGTGATTCTTTAAGTTATTTTGTTAGACTGTGAACCTTTAGAAAATGAACAAATGTATTAGAATTTTATGCTTATCATACATAAACTTGTAAACCTCCTATCCTAGTTAGAAAAATTATTAATACCAATAATCATCTTTCATCATTTCTGAAAAATATGTATTCTTATTGACACGTTCTCGCCCATCATATCATACTTTTGAATTTTCCTTGCTCTCGAGTCTGTTTCATGCTCCATAGTCAAACTCAGATAGACCTCTCATATATCACATACAGAAGAAAACTCATTACTTTGGTGCTTGCTTCTCAATAGGGTATTCTTTCAGTATATATCTGGTCAATGAAGCCCTGTGTTTCCTCATTAGCATATTGATTCTCTATTCTTTTTTAGAATGTTGATTCTTTACATACTAACAGGTTTCTTGGGTGAATATCAACATATAACTGGTCTTGGTATAATCCTATATATATCGACATATGAACTAGACTGGACATAATTCTCTCTCGTATAGTACAAAAGTAATCATTAGAACCTTCCATCGACTTCAACCTTATTTCTGTGTTATGATATCACTATTTGTTTATTTACTGATGAGTGATTTTATGGTGTTTTTATTATGCATTTACTAAGCTGTAAAGACGCCATGAAAACGTTTCCTGTCCTATAAAGTAACATAAATCTTCTCTATTTCGGTATCGATGACAATCTCTTTACCTTAGAATGAACTTATTATTTCCTCTTTCTTCAAGTGTTTCTTACTACAATCTGAAATTTGGCTTTTGCTTCATCAGTTGTGGAATCATGCTGGTTGCATCCTCAAGAAAGCGAATCAGATAAAAGCGTATGTGTTGCTACTTACGACAGCTTCTCATTGTAGAACCATTAACTTAAGTTAGATGTTTTCAGCAGTTTTTCCTCTCAAAACATTTTGAGCTTGCAGTAATACTGCAATTCAAAGGATGAATGAAATTGTATTGCATAATGACTTTTGACATCTGACTATGTTCCCCAGCTTCGATGACGTTGAAGGTGTAGACTTGCTCAGATGGGAGGATCAACAAAAGATAAGAAAATATGTGGAAGGTGGATCCTCAAATATAACTTCTACCAGCAAAAATGATGAATGCGCTATTGAAGTTTCTCAAACTTCTCGTGCTGCATGCAAGCGCTGCAATGATAAGATAATGAAAGGAACGGTTGGTAGCTTCTTGAGTTTCCTTCTGTCTCAAGTTTAATTTACGTGCTGCTTATGGGAGCTCAGTGTCTATTACACTACTGATCTTATTTATTACCTTCCAAACTGATATCAAACCTATGGTGTTTGGTGGAGCTTGAGTAATAGTATTGTAGATTATATCCCTATGAAAATTGCCAATAACTGGCATAGAAGATATCCGAAGTAATTGGCACATGCGTCTTCACATGTAGTTACACATAGTCCCTTGTGTGCATCTTATGTAAAATATGCATGCAACAAAAGAAAAGATTAGTCCGGTTTCAACTTACTATGCATCAAAGATGTAGAATATGGATAAGTAAGGTTACTTATCTGACATCTTTACTACTGTAACACCTTAGGCTGTGAGGAGCTGTCTCACTCGCAGTCGTATCTCTTAGGGAAAAAAGAAGAAGAAATGTATGCTTTAACTTCCTTTTCCCACCAATAATGCACTTACATAAATGGACTCATCGACTTCATCCGACACCCATATAAGTGGACAAGTGTGACATTTTTCTTTTTGCACCCTTCCAACCTCTAAACTGAAACTGTTATAACACCTTAAGCTGATTGCTATTATATTTCTGAAATGGAAATAAGTGTGTTTGAACTTATCTACGTTTCTGCCACCAATAATGCACTTTTGTAAATGGGCTCATCTCATACCATGAAGCTATTGGAAAGAGTAATTGAGCAAATATTAAGAAAAGAAACTAGGATTCAAAGAACAAATTTGGTTTTATGTCAGAAAGATCTTCTATGGAAGCAATATACTTATTAAGAAGATTAATATAAATAGTTAGAGGGAAAAAAGGATTTACATACGTTTTCCATTGACTTAGAGAAAGCTTATGATAGAGTTCATAGGGAGTTAATGTGGTGGGATTTGAAGAAGAAACAAGTTCCTACTTCCTAGTAATTATATTTTGACTAGAGAACGTCCTAATGCAACAAGGTTTCCGCTAACGCAGGGTCTGGGGAAGGTCGAGATGTGCACAACGTTACTCCTATAAATATGAAGAGGCTGTTTCCATGACTCGAACTGCATCCTCCAGGGTGCAAGCAACAAGACTTACCGTTGCGGGCTGTGACGTCCTCTTAATCTATTATGGATATATATGATGGAGGTACGACGACCATGCGGATCGTTAGACGTATAGTAAAGCATTTTTGGCTTACCTCAATCACCCACCTAGAAATAGTCTTGCTCTTAATTTCAGATTCAAAGCCAATTCTGGTGGAGTTGGTGCCTTGACCCAATCCTTACCAGCCTTTTTGCAGGTATATATTTATCAGTTATGCATCAAACATGCCCAAGAAGCAAAGCATGCTTAACATTAATTGGATGATGAAAGGGTCGGTTAAAAACCTCTTGCCACTACAGACTCTAGGAGTTGTGATGATGGCTGAGTTTATACATTTACATTATTTTAATACTACCCCCCACCCCCAACAAATCAAATGCCAGAGCTGGATTTGTGCATTGGTATGATTTTGATAAAATCCTCTAAAATGGCTCTCCAGATAAATTTTGTACCTGGCTAGCTCTGTTACCATGCTATAGTCCTTCCTGCTACACCATAACTCCATAGTTGTGATGAACATTGAGGGTTATATGTTTATATTATTCTAATAGGGGCTAAGTAGGAAAATACGATGATCTTGTCAAAGCTAGGTGGACTACTATCGGGCCGGATGGAACTGTGTAGTACTATCACCAAACTCAGAACTGATGCGGATCTAGTTTTTTGGTGTCCCTTACTCATTTATAGTTCAAGTTGAATATGAATTCTTTACATAGAGATCCATACTTGACCACGTCACCACTAAAGCCACGTAAGTTCCAGGATGGAACTTGATTCAATTTTAATCCTTACAACTATTATCTAACATTTTTCTCACTGTCTATATTCTCCACCTTTTCTTTCACTCCGAGTGAGGATGGGTTTATGTAGACCTGGTCTTGGTCCTGTTCTACTCCTTGGTGTAACTTTTGGATTAGGCCTGGAACCATGAGTGTTCAAGTTAGGTCGAGTCTGGTTAAAACGTGAGCCGAGGTTTGGATGCAGTCTGAGTCACGTTCAAATAAACTCCCTAGTTAAACTGTGTTATGGTTAGTGATTGAACAATCATTATTTTTGGCCACGCTAATAGGTAGCATCCCCACATCATATCTGTTAAACTTTCAATATCCCATCTTCCTAGTTCCTTCCCAAGTCACTGTTCCTTTCCTCACATTTCTAATTTTGCTGAAATTTTGAGATACTATAACATGCTATTTTATGTTCCACAATAAACGTTTATGTTGATACAATGTTCTGGTTGTACTCGTTAAATCTCTCACCTTCCTATACAGTAAGGACATGCTTGTGCTTTTTGGTCACTGGAACATCTTGATACCCAAAATTGTCCATGATAATTCTTTTCTTCACATATGCATATGGCTCTTATCGGTTGCTCTACCCTGTATGGTCCGGAGTTTATTGAGCATTGTATTTTTTTTTACTATTTGGATCAAACTCCTTGAAGCTCATTTACATTAACTAGATAGCCATATCTTATGGTATAATATTTGGCCATTCTACAAAAAAGTTTAGCACATGATGTGTTTTAATTTGAAGGTGAAAAATAAATTTCTTACAAATGTAAGGGTTCCTAATTGTTTATAGATGCAACAAGTATGCATATCATCAAAACATAGTTATAGATATGTTTCTCTTGAAATATGATAATCAATTTAGAGAATAAATACTATGTCTGAATATAGAGATATAACCGTCATCCCTCATCACAACTCTATAGTTTTGAACTCTATAGTTTTGGTGTAGAGGCATGGACTTTAACATTGCATCAGAGCAACCCATGTTTGAATCCTCCGACACACATTTTAAGCGGATTAAAAAAAAAGTAATGACGCAACGACGCTCTGCCCAAAATGGACCTCGACCCGTGGGGGATGTGTTTGAATATAATTATATAACCCTCGTCACAATAGAGACTTTTAACATACTAGAAAATGATATTGCTGCAATTTTGTTCTTGGATACGAAGTTCCATTAAAATGGATCCAAGTACCCATGAACAAGATTGTGAGCTTGCAAATAATCTTGAGATAATATATGCATTGGCTTTCCTAGTAGTTATCCCATCGGGTAAGGTTGTTTCACCGCCAGAATACAATAATTGTTCGTATCCTGCGTTCCTCCTCTCTAGTGATGGGACTAAAACTTGGTAACCTTGTTCCGTTGAGTTTCTATTTCATATTTCTTCTTCGTCTTTGTTCTGTGACATGATTACACTTTTGATAAAGTAGGAAAAAAGTTCCAAATACTATGTCTTTTATTAATTTGACTTTGAGATGCTTCAACTTTTCTGGTCAATTTTATTTTAGATCCGAGTTTCGACCAAGCCAGAGGGACAAGGTGCCAGAAGCTTAGCTTGGCACCATGTTCACTGTTTTATAGAGATGTCTCCATCCGTTAATATAGAGAAAGTATCTGGTTGGGACAACCTTCCATCCGAAGAAAAAGTTACTATTCTGGCCCTAATAAAAAATGATTCATCTGCCACTGTGAGAGGTATTCAGCTAATTTCATATTCGTGATGAAAGGAATGTCTTGTTACATTTTGTACCATATATCTGCATTTTATTTTCTTTTATCTTTTGTTGCACACAATGATAAACATGAAGTTCTTGAACAATCAACTTCCAAAGGCACCAAGCGTCGCAAAGTAGCCAATGATGAGCAAACATCTAAAATTTCTAAGTCGGAAGGAAATGTATTGGCGAGTGGGGTATCAAAAAATGGGAAGGCTGTTGAAGAGGAAAGTAAACTGGAAGAGCAAACTAAGGCATTGTGGGACATAAAAGACGGGCTGAAAAAACATGTTACTACTGCAGAACTACGGGAAATGCTTGAAGCTAATGGACAAGATTCGGCAGGGTCAGAATATGATTTAAGGGAACGCTGGTAAGCTGTTAAGTTATTCACGAGCACTAAAAGCAATTTATCATGATATCCATAATTTTATGCTAATATGCTGCCTAAAATCAGGAAGCTCTTCTCAACTTCCATATTTTTTAATTTGGTCATTGGATTCTTCAATCAAGCATCTTGTATTGGTATTTTGTGTTAGTCACTATCAGAAGCTATTCTTACTCATATTGTCATTATGTATTGTGTAGCTTTAAAATTATTTTGTATCTTTAATTCCTTACATCACATGCTTTTACAGATAAAGCAACCAAATGTGTTAATTACTACTAAAACTATGTGTTGTGTTAATATAATATTACCTTGTTCAAGACATAAGTAATGCCTCTATTAAAATTTTATAAAGAGCTTCACATCCCTGCTCTTTTAGACTTGCACTTCTCATTTTAAATAACCAAGCATGGAATATTTGTCAGGAGACTTTATTTTTCTTGGTGCACATGTTAGAGAGCATCGCTTCAGCATCAAATGAGATATTGATTAAGAACTAATCCAGGTTTATGTATTATGTACTTTAATGTAACAACCTATTTTTTGATAACATGTTCCATTCATTGATTCTTTAAGAATGTTATGACGTAATTCTTAGTTGTGCAGCTCTTTCTCACTTAAAATACTTTTTTTTGGAAGTGAGACTCCTTGATACCTTGGCCTTTTAATCTTTTGTTAGACATATCTACTTGTGTAAATGGCTTCTTTGACAATTATCCTAGTCTCAACTGATAATCTCAACCTATGTTTCTTTTATAGACCTTTTGTTGATTGCGATTTTTTCTTTTACTTCATGAAAAATGATCCAAAGACTTTTCTTTCATATTGAGTATCAACTCAAATGCCATGGAAGTCATGTAAGCCACCCATTTGACCCAAGCGTGCTACATAGCTTAGTGAAGATCTCCTATAAAGTATAAGCATATACCTGTACTTCTCAACTAATTTCTTCATTTCACTACTTACAACTAGGGGTGAGCATTATTCGGTTTTGGACAGAAAACCGAACCGAATCGAATAAGAGATTCGGTTCGGTTTCGGTTTTGAAAATACTAAATTTTCTTATTCGGTTTCGGTTTTGGGTTTCGGCCAAAAACCGAAAACCGAATAAGAATATATATATATATATTTTTTTTGGAAAAAGGGTAAATTTTATTCCATCAACGCAATAAGGTTACAACATAGAGATACAATCCCATCTCAGGGGGACATTACTAGTACATCCGACTCAATGTTATGGAGGATGCCCCCCATTGGGGTGGACAGTCCCTCATAGATGCGCCGGTTCCTCTCCCGCCAGACATGCCAAACTGATGCAGCAAGTCTCAACCTAGCACGCCTGGCCCAGCTCTGCTCCTTGCCCCTGCAATCCCCAATCCACTTAAGGATTTCTCTGAAGTCACGCTCCCTTCCAACCCCTCCCAAGTGTCTCCGGCTCTGCTCTGCCCAGATGCTCCACGCCACATGGCACTGAAAGAACAGATGCCCAATGGACTCAGTCTCTGTCTCACACAAAACACACTTAGGGTCAGGGACAGAAACCCCGAACCGAAGCAGTCTGTCCCTAGTAAGCAACCGGCCCAGCACCAGTTTGTATGCAGACAGTTGCATCTTCCTGGCAAGCCCCTTCCCCCAGACAAAGTCGTATTCCTTAATATCATCGAAGTGTGGGCGGACAAGGTCATAGCAGCTGCTAAATCGGAACTCCCCTGCACCCTCCGAGCGGCCGGGAGGGGCCCAAATCCAAACATCAGACAGTGCCGTAGGGGTGATCTGCACCTGTCTGATCTCCTCACCTAACGGAGCAGTGAAACGATACTCCTCTGGCCTCCAGACCCCACCACGGATGATGTGCCTACAAGTCAGACCTCTGTAGGCCACGCCGTCCCTCTGGGGACCCAGCATCTCCAGGAGCGACTGACCCGAGATCCATGGATCCAGCCATAGGTCCGTCTCCCCTCCCTCTCTCATCCTCCTCCGCATAGCCGTCCGAAGTACAGGACGGTTCCTCAGGATATGCTTGAAAGACACAGAGAAGTTGTTGTCAATTTCACATACCCAGAAGTTCCTGCCTCGGAGATACCGACTAGTCATCCAGGCCGACCATAGAGAATCACCCTGAAGGAACCTCCATGCTAGCTTGATCCCCGCCGCCTCCCTGACAGAAACAAGAGATCGCAGACCCACACCTCCCTCCTTCCTGGGCCGACATAGCTGCTCCCAAGAGATGGCATGAATCCCTCCATGCCAAATGAACTTGGCACATATGCCCTCAATCTTTCTGATAGTAGCCAAGGGGACCATAATCGATTGGAGCCAGAACAGAGCAATAGCAGAAATAACCGAACGAACCAGCTCAATACGCCCGCCAAACGATAGGCCAGCCGCCTGCCAGCCCTCTACCCTCCTCTGTGCAAAATCCACCAGACTCTGACAATCACGGTCCTTCGCATAGTTGACGGAAAGGGGCACCCCTAGATATTTCACCGGGAGGTCCCCCTTTTCCACCCCAAGCTCCATGGCCCGTTCCTCCTTCAAAGTGCAGGAGTTGCTGAAGTAGACTTTGCTCTTGTCCCTGTTTAACCGAAGGCCCGATAGCTGTCCGAACTCCTCCATCACTGCCGCAAGCTCCCTCATCCCTCGCATGGAAGGCCTCAACAAGACCAAAAGGTCGTCTGCATAAATGAGATGAGAGACCACCGGAGAGACCCTGCTGTATATCGGTACAATCCTCTCCCGATGTACCGCGATGTCCATCAAACAGGTGAAATACTCCATCACAAGGGTGAATAGGTAGGGGGAAAGCGGGTCCCCCTGCCGAAGCCCCCTGCTGCTGCCGAAGAACCCGTAAGGGATGCCCTGAATGAGGACCGAGAAAGTAGGAGAGGTGATGCACTCTCTGACTCTATCCACCCAAGTCTCGGAGAAGCCCATCGCACCCATCAAGTGACAGAGGAAGTCCCTGTTGACAGTGTCGTAGGCTTTCCTCAGGTCGAGCTTCACACAGGCCTTCATCCCTCCAGGCTTGTGGAACTCCCGAATCAGCTCATGAGCCAGAAGGCTATGCTCCGCAATAGACCGCCCCTTAATGAAGGCCGCCTGATTCCGAGAAACCAGACCCTGCATAGCATCCTCCATCCTCCTGCACATAAGATGAGTAATTATTTTATACAAATAATTACAGCAAGCAATCGGTCGAAAGTCAGCAAGAGAAGTCGCCCCCTCCTTCTTAGGCACAAGTGTCAGGAAGGTGTGGTTCAGCTCCTTCAGGAGCTTGCCCGTAACAAAGAACTCCTGAACAGCCGCAAGGACCGGAGCCTTGAGGATACCCCAATGGCGCTTGTAGAAGCCACTGGAGAACCCATCCGGCCCAGGAGCCTTGGAAGCATCTGCCTGCATCACAATCGCCTCCACCTCCGCCATCCGGATAGGAGCCATAAGAAGACTATTGCCGTACTCCGTGATCAACGTCTTCGTAATCAGCTGCGGGAAAACCGAGGGATAGTCCGTCTGATGATAAAGCTCAGAGTAGAACCGGACAGCCTCCTCCTGGATAGCACCCTGGTCGGTCACAAGACGTCCGTCCCTGCCAATCAGTCTCTGAATATGGTTCCGGTGCTGACGCGCCCGGATGACATCATAGAAGAATTTGGTGCAGCGATCCCCATCCTTGAGCCAGGAGCATTTGGCCCGTTGGGCCGTACTAATCTCCTGCTGTAGCCTCAAGGTGTTGACCTCTGCAGCCAACCTCTTCTCTCTAGCCGCCATCTCCCCACTCATCATGTCGCCCTGAAGCTCTGACTGCAGGTCTCTCAACTCCGCCTCCTTCTCCTGTAAGGAAGTCCGGGGAAGAGCCCTCACCCAGTCTCTGATGGCGCGTTTGGTTTTCCTCAGCCTATGAACCATACAAAACTGGGCAGTGCCGATCGCCTTCTGGCTAAGACCTCCCACCACAGTCTCCTCGTATCCAGCCGAGAGGAACCAACTGTTGTCATACCGAAACGGCCGGGCCCTCCATCTGGGACTCTCCACGAAGCGCACCAGGATCGGCGAGTGGTCACTGGTCCCCGCAGGGAGCCCCTCAGCCACAGAGGCGGGGAATAGGCGGAACCAATCACTGTTCCCCAAAGCACGATCCAGCTGGCAAGCCACCCTGCTCACCACCGCCTTGTTGTGCCAAGTCCAAATGTGCCCTATCCTCTCCAGATCTCTGAGCCCGGACTGGAGCAAGCAAGACTGAAAATCCGAGAGGATCTGGTCCGGGACCGGCCGCCCCCCTAGCTTCTCTCCCCGGTATAGCGTAGCATTGAAGTCTCCCATAATAAGTAAGGGGAGATGACGATGCATCGCTAAAGAACTCAGCCTGATGATGTCCTGCCACAAGGTCTCCCGCCGCCTCCTGTCGTTGTGCCCGTAGACGGCACCAAGTAAGAAACGGAACCCTCCCTTGTTGGTGAAGGAGATAGCCACCAGCTGGTCAGACATGAAAACCTCCTCACCCTCCCAACTAGCTCCATTCCATCTAACCCAGATCCTCGCCATATCACAGAGACCAAGGTTGTGAAGCTGGACCCAGTCCGTAGGAGTTCTACGGGTCAGAGTTTTCGCCCCCCTGATCTTAGTCTCCAGTAAGATCGAGATTTCACACTTTTTCTTCCTCAGCACCTCACTAATCTCCCTCCATCTCCCCAGAGAACACCCCCCCCCGGACATTCCAGGCAAGGGCCGACATCTAAACCGCGGGTGGGGTCCCCTGAACATCCTCTGAAGGAGCACCCGGGGAGAGTGCAACCTCCATATCTCTGGTATCCTCATCTCCATCCCCCTGTAGAAGTAGGGGCAGAGTAGGGGCCGCAGCCCCGTGTGGGTCCCCCTGTGGGGGAGGCTTTGCAAGAACAGCCACCCATTTAGGATTGACCTTCCACACTCTCTCCGTCCCACCCTGACCGCTGTCCTCACTATGCGCCTCCGTAGCCTGGCGCTTCCGACTGTACACCTGAAGTGCTAGCGCGTCTTTATCACCATGTCGCCTGTCCTCCTGTCCCATACTCCTGGTGGTCATGGTCCTCGTCTCCATATACTCAACCATCGCTCCAGCCAGATCCTCCGTCGGAGACCCCTCATATCCCCCAGAGGTGGGGGAAGGGTCTGCCTCCATCTCATCCTCCATCAAGCCCACCTGGTCCACTACAGGGGAGTCTTCTGCACCACCTGCCTCCTGCTGTACCTCCTCCGTCACCACCTCAGAAGCTCCTCCACGTCTACAAGCACTCGGGAGATGCCCAAAGCAGGCACATGCCGGACATCTGGGGGGAACCCACTCATACTCCACCTTCTGTATAGCGAACTGGCCAGAGGGGGTCCTGTACTTCAACTGCTCAGGCAGATCCAACTTAGCATCAATCTCCTCAAATACCCGTGCATACATCAATCTAGATCTGAAGGTGGTGGCATCATCCGCCTTAATCGGCCAATAAGGCTGGCAAGTCTCATCAGAAGGGGGACACTCCAGAAGCGAACCGGGAACTCAGGAAACCGAACCCACACAGGCACCGCATTAAGCACCTCCTTCTCACACCTCAAGTCGGGAGTCCATTGCTTCAGTATAATGAGACGGCCGTCAAACGTCCATGGCCCCCCCTGGAGTATCCGAGTCACATCTTCTGCCAACCCAAATTTCACGAAGTAGAACCCGTTTTCCTTGGAGAAGAACTCCATGCTCCCCTTCGGCCGCCAGACTCTGTCCGCATATCCTCGGATCTGTCCGTAGAAGGGCTTGTTCCCCAACACATATAGCACTAACGTGTTCTCCCAGAATGCCGTCACCTTCGCCACTTCGTCGGCCGGGAAGTCGGCGCAGAGCTCACCCCCAATCTCCATAGGAGCAACATACTCCATCGATGCCGGCGTCTTGGCAACCCCAACCTTGCAAGCATCTGCCCAGGATACAGGTCGCGGGCCCGCACTCCGAGGTGGAATCGTCGGGGTTGGCCGGCCACTAGTCGCAGCAGTCCCTCTTCCCCCGATGACTGGGGCAGTCGTCCCCGCCGACCCCTTCGCACGAGGCCGCCACACAATTCTGGCTTGTCCCTCCCGTTCCACCGAGTGAACCTGACCCACCGTTGGACCCGTTCTCCTGGCAATCCCCGCCCTCCTGTCCGATCCCTGCGGATAAGCTGTGCCTCTCCTAGCCTCAGGGATCTGCGATCGTTGCCCTCCTCCCCGCCTAACCCTCCGATTCTGGACCGTAGTCCAAGCCCCCTCCTCATCCTCCAATCCCGACGAAGTTCTTTGGGCGGTGAACACCATCGGAGAGCCCCCGGGGGTCACCGCCGTCGAACTCCCAGTCGAACCCGTGCCCGGAGGGAAGGCCACCGTCCGCAGCCCTCCCCGGCCACCCCCCCCCCCCCGCCTGGGGGGCGACCCCCGCCCGCCCCCGGGGGAGGGTCGCCGGACCTCCCCGGTCCTCCCGCGTTGCTCCAGCGCCCGCGCGCGGCTTCGCAGCAGCAGCAGCGCTCGCCGCCGGCGGCCGGGCGCCGCCGACCGCCTCCCGCCGGTCGCCACCCGGCCGCCCCTGCCACCCCGTTGCCTTTCCCCCGGTCCGGGGGGCGGTTGGCCGCCTCCACGCCTCGATTTGGCGATGCCCTAGCAGAGCTAGGGTTTCCGGAATCACCTGCAGCCGCCATTTCCATATAAAATTTTGTTGTATATATATATATATATATATATATATATATATATATATATATTAACAAAAAAAAGCACAAAAACCAAAAAATCAAATAAACCGAATAAACCGAACCGATTTAATTCGGTTCGGTTTGATTCGGATATAGGCTAATTCGGTTCGGTTTCACTTATTCGGTTTTCGGTCCAATTTGGTTTTCGGTTATTCGGTTCGGTTTGAACCAAATACACCGAATGCTCACCCCTACTTACAACAATTCCGTGAATTTGGATCCTCTCCTCTACGGAATTCGTGGAGGATTTCTGTGGCAATCTCCACTGTGGAGATTGATGCATTTGGTTTAGGGACTCAGGATATTTTCTGTTTCCGGAAATAGAAAATATCCTAAGACCCATATTAATTCAAGGGCCAGGAGATGCATAGTTCTCTCTTCTACTCTTCTTCCGAGGAGATAATCCGAATGATTGTTTCCTGTTTAAAGAGAGCATCCCCTCCCCCCCCCCCCCCCCCCCCCCCCCCCCCCCCCCCCTCTTTAATGGTTATTTAACAGATGAATTATTAATTTTAGTGCATGTAAATGGCATATTGGCGTTTATTCAAGGGACGCTATCTATCACTTTAATGCTTGTCTTATACCGCACATGAGATTATGTATATGGGTAGATATGTATTGTGCTAGGTGTTTTCTCGGAAGCCCCTAAAGAAGAATAGTCTCTCTTTATTGTGGACTATTCTAACCAACACCATCTTTTTCATTTGAAGTGCTGATGGGATGCTTTTTGGAGCACTGGGGTCTTGCCCCGTGTGTTCTGGCTCCTCCCTGCATTATTCTGGAGGACAGTATCATTGCCAAGGTCATGTATCAGCATGGAGCAAGTGTTCATACTCCACGACTGAGCCTGTACGTATTCAGCAGAGATGGAAAATTCCAGAAGAAACAACTAATGAATATCTCCTTAAGGTATGCGTATTTGATGTTTATAAAATGCCCAAGCTTCATTGTTTTCCTGACTTATAAAATAAACTGACAATTGGTGATAATTACTGCAGTGGTTCAAGTCTCAAAAGGCAAAGAAAGCTAAACGTATTCTTCCTCCTCCATCAGCTAATAAATCTTTAGCCAGCCAAAATCCTATCATATCCAAGTCATCTAGTAGTGAAAGATTGGAGGACCTGAAAGTTGCTGTAGCTGGTGAATTGAGCAAAGCCATGGTTATGGTATAGCTTCTTTTTTCTATAACAGTATGATTGTTACAATTGATGTGTAGAAATGAAGACATCTTCATCTCTATGGGTGTATGCACGTGTGCTTTTGCCTTGCATTCATACTGCATTTTCTGTCATTTGAATGGATGAGCTAAAGGTTAGTATTGTCAAGGCAATAAAGGGAGCTCTTTCTCCCATAGTCACTTAGTAAATGTCTTTATTTTCATCCAAGAAAAGTTGTTTAGCCTATTTTTTTTTCTTCCCTCAAAGACTGATGTTAAAACCCATCTTCATGACACTACCAATCGTTTACTGCTGTATTTTTAATACCCTGGTACCTTTGTACGAATGAGAATCTTTTTGACCCTATAGGAGGATTGGAAGAAGAAGCTTGTGGAGGTCGGAGCAAAGTTCCATTCTAAAATAACTAAAGGCACGCCCTATTCTTGGAAAACTACTATGAACTTTTTTTTTCCCTTTAATCAAATGGAGAATTTCATACATGCTTGCAACAATTTGAGTTGTCTCATTGGAACCTTTTTCTGATTCATAGATACTAGCTGTCTGGTTGTATGTGGAGAGGCAAACAATTTAGAATCTCACATTAGTAAAGCCAGGTTAGTGGCACATATGGCATTCTTCTTGTTTTTCCCATGCATTCTTTTAAGTATCCTCCAATGCATCTCTCTACACCTTTCTGGCAGGAAGATGAAGATACCTGTTGTGAGGGAGGAGTACCTGTCTGAGTGTCTTAAAAGGAAGAAGAAGCTTCCATTTGATCTATACAGGATTGAAGCTGCTAGTGAGACCCCCAAAAAGGATATGGTCACCGTGAAAGTGAAAGGTCGAAGTGCCGTGCACGAGGCTTCTGGTTTGCAGGACTCTGGCCACATTCTTGAGGACGGGAAGAGCATCTATAATACAACCTTAAATATGTCTGACCTTGTGACTGGTGTCAACAGGTAATCTCATAATGAATGTTTTGTGCTCTACTAGTTTTTCATAAATTTCTTAATGCCCTACGTTATTCAATGTTTGTATATGGCGCAGCCAATTATTTCCTTTAAACTAAGTATCTATGTCACATGGATACGCTCCTGGGAGGTCTTTGCTCTGATTGGGTGGGACCAATGTTGTTAAAGGTGCTGTACAGGCGTGCCTAGGCACCCAAAAGGAAAGAGGCAATGTTTAACTTCGTAATCTAAAGGCAGGCGAGATATCTTCTCTAGGCGACGCCTAGGTGAGAAAGGTGCCAAAGGCGAGATTAGGTGAATGTGTAGTAATTAGGTGAGCCTAGGTTTGTTGGATGTTTTATGCATTTTGATTGGGTTTTGTTGGATTTTTTAATAAGTTTTATGGGCTTGTTTAGGAAGGAGACGGAGGAGGATGAGATAAAAAGGAAAATGATGAACAAAGTCTATCAATCAATGGGGACGAAGATTTCATTTTCGATGATAGTATTTATGATAATGTTTAGGATGATATCTTAGACTTGGATGATGAAGATGAATGATGGATGATTGAGTAGGAAGAATGATCCGTTAGGAACGTGGAACATTGACTAGTTGACTATCTTATGTGTGTTTTTCCATTTGACCAATTTTTTTTTTATCATAATGTCTTTTGTGTGGTATTATTGTTTTTAAACTTATTGTTGTGTTTTATAGACTAGATCTTGTTAAGTTACTTTGTTGTTTTCTATTGGTAATTTAGTATTGTATTTGACTATTTTCTTTATTTTATTGTCTAAACATTTCAAGTTTGATGATTTTTAAGGATATAGGACATATTTGGATAACCTAACACGAGTTACAAAAGTGACAAAATGTGTTATGAAAAGAAAATTTGAGAAGCTGTCTATGTGGCATGTTTCTTCTTCTCTGGATGAGGCTAGGCACGCGTAGGCGGTCCTAGGCGATGAGGCGAGGCAGCTCGCCTAGGAACGCCTAGAGCTTTTTAAAACACTGGGTAGGACACTGCTAGAATTGTATCTTGTCTCAAAACAATGCTTACTATGGGAGAGGTGTCTCAGGTGTGGCCAGGATTCACATTGTTTTGGGTCTAAAATTTCCAGATTTGACTAGATTCTCGTCCAAAGAGAAGGCTGGTCCAATCCATTGGTTGAATCACTTGCAATCAGTGGATAAAGGGGAGGGAAGGGTCCTTCCCTCAGTATCGAATCAATCTCTCATAGGAACTGTTTTACTTTCTTGCTTTATGTCTGATGTGTGGATCCCTTTGTGGACTTTATATTGGAATTGAGGCAGAAGTGAGTTCGGGTTGGTTGGGGCTTGAGATCAGTCTATCATTCTCATGGTTACCTGGAACGTAAAATGATCCGGTACACTGAACAAAAATGAGTACACGGTACACTTATGCGGACATTGGGGGTAGGGTGCCTCGGAACGCTTATCCGCAACGCAGTACATTGAACTTGAACGTGGAACATCTTTTATGGACGCATATGTTACCGTCTCTTAAATTTTTATTGGAACTAAAATAATTACATATTTTTTCCCTTTATCCTTGCTAAATTGCACTCGTCGTTCAGTAAGGGTGGATCGTAAGTGGACTTTTTCTCCGGTTTACATCCATATGTTTGCTCATTGCTTCAGGCTGACATAAATCCATAACACCTTGCAAGACCAACTAAGCTCATATGTTAGTTCATCGGAGCATGGAAAACACGTACCAATTTGCCGGCATACCACGCACGTGCAAACTGACTGGAATGCAGTTTGCCACCTATATGGTGAGTTCCGGTAACAATGATTATACTATAGATTCGGATTTGTTTATTCCTAAGAATAAACCCATGTCTGGCTTCTTTGTTATTACAAAAAACATAGAAAACATAAAAAAGAAAGAAAGAAAGAAAGAAAGAAAGAAAGAAAGAAATATATAGTGAAAATGGCATAAGGTTCAAACTCAACCCCAAAGGTACAGTTATAGTTGCCCATCCTTTATGTGGACTAGTTTATAAAAAGTGATTTATTTTCAAACGAAAAGAGAAGTTATTGAATTATGTTTTAAATACAATTTATAGAAGAACTGGGAAAAAGATGATAGCACTAAGACACATACATGCAACATAGATTACTCACAACTGTAGTTGAAAGATTACTGTGTTGATGATTACCTTGAATTGAATAATACTGTCAGTATAACTGATCAACACAAGTCTTATAAGAGAAATTGTGAAACTGACCTGACCTTGTTCTCTGTTATTTGGGTAGGAGGTTTTATACTCCAACAATATTTACAACATGTGAAACATGTTAAGATCTGGGTATGATCTCCACCATGGCAAGTATAGAGAAAAAACCGAAGGAGACCTTTTTGACATCAAACCAGAAAAGATGGAGCAAAATGCTATGAGTGGAGGTGGGCAAGGAAGTGTTGCTAAGAGATGAGATTAGGATACAATTGTGAGCATATTACTGCCTATGTTGGATGTTGCAGGAAATGAATTTGTCATGACACACCATGGCAAGGCAGCAGGGATACAACATCAATCTTTGTGTGTGAACGCGTTATATCGAATACGTGTGTTGCACTAACACATATTTCTTAGCCAATGGCATACTTGCTTAGCTCATAACGTGTGTATATGAGATATTGATGCTATCCTTGCAAATTGAAATGGTAAAAGCTAAAATTTAGTTCACATATTATAGTGACATGTTTCTTGTTTCCATTGTCCTAAGGAGAGGTAAATATCTCCAAACTCCCAAGGCAATTATAGGTGCTAAAATAAGAGCTGATAAGATGATATCAATATCAGCCTTGAATATAGATTGTAGAGAATGAGTCTGCCATACATGGAGAAGCAGCACGTGCGATGCATCATATTCAATGCTAGTCATCAACTAGAAGGATCATCTATTAGGTAATTGTTAAAACAAGAGAGGAATATTTGAAGATATGAATAAGGGTGCTGGCATAAGAATCCTTGTGGGTCTAGGAAATGACCAACTCTAGATGTCAAAAAATGTAGGAATCACTCCCTATGAGGTATTTATCTATCAGCTTTGATACTTCATGAGTTCACAAAGTGTGGAGTAGGGGATCAGCTTTACTGGACAGCTCATCACAATATAGAAATGGCCAATCTGCTTCATCTTTTCTTCTTCTCCATTGATTCTGTTCTTCTCTTGTTTCCTTTTAGTTTTCTCTTTTATTTTTGTCCATATTCAATATTTCAATTATGTTATTATTTTTTCTAAAAAAAGTGACGTTATTATTTTAATCTGACTCCTGTAGGCAGATGATCTGTAAGAAGGTATAGTTGTCCTTCTGTGTGACACTTCCTGGAGGAGACCTTGAGAGATTTAATTGAGAGAGAACTGAATTGTGGAGTGTTGTTGGCAGGGGTTTGTATGGCAGAAAAATGTTAGGAGGGTTTTAAGAAAGTTGTACAAGAAGCTGGGCAGGAATACGATGCTTTTTTCATGTGTTCTGATTCTATTATCTTCCGTGATGACTATATAAAATTAGTAAGCCAAAGATTTATTTAGAAGAGGGTAGACACCAAAAGGTCAGGACCACCTACTGGCTCTATCATTTTGTTAAGGGCCAAACACCACTCTCTTACAGTAGGCTGAAACTGAGGACACCCCTAGTGCTTGGATCTACATTGTTCTGTAGTACAGATGTGAGGAGTTATTCATTTAGTTGATGAGCCATGATGTTGGTGCCCGTTGTAACTTTTCTTTTATATCCCTTTGTTTATGGAATACTTGTTCCTCTCTTTATATTCATCTTGTCATTCACTATCTTCCTTCTTGTTTATTTCTACATTCTCTTTCAACAAATCATGATGAATTGGTGGAACATTGTGGACATGAGTTTGATCTATCTGCTTTACCAATTCATATAAGAAATTATAAGGTATCAAGAAGTGTTAAACCAGATAGGAAGAAAAAAAAACCAGCGTCGGGCATTTGCTCCTAAGGTAGGGTTGAAACTACATAGTTCTGTAATAGGGATATGAGGAGGTAATCCGTTTAGCCAATTGTTGGTGCCCATTGTAACTTTTCTTTGTATTCCTTTATTATGTATTTGTACATATCTTTCTGTCTTAAATTTCATTCACTTTCTTCCTTCTTCTTGTTTATTCTACATTCTCTTTCAAGGAATCAAGAAAAAAAATGTAAAAGGATTGGAGGAAATTTGTGGACATGAGTTTACTCTTATGTTCTTTGCACTAATCCAAATAAGAAACTGGTATCACTTACCAAGAAGTGTAAATCAGATTAGAAGAAACGGAACAATGAGCCCAACTTACTGGTGCTAATCTGTGGGGTTGAAACCTACATGATCTTCTTGTTGATCTGTTCTAATTATGTAAGGTCCATATTAGGAACCAATCTCACTGAAATATGCAAGAGGCATCCTCAAATCCAAACCTTATCATTTTTAGATGTTATTCCAATTTCTTTTTAAAACATCCTCTTTTATGTGAGCAAGCCATAAAATTTTCTTGCTTGTTCCATACAAGTCTATCAGACGTGGGACTAAAGCAAGTAGGCCTACTTACTTTAACAACTCCGACGCTGTGTTTGGGATTGCTTATCATGGCTGCTTATGGCTTAATTTTTTGAAAAAAAGTCCAAAATCTGTTTGGTAACGACAAGTTATCAATTTTTTTTTAAAGAAAACAGTTTAAGCTTTGGGGCGACTTTACAAGCAATTGGAAAGCTGCTGTCAAAAGCTACTTCCGATGCTGCTTTTTTAAAAGACACATGTAACCCCAAACCAAGCCTCCCCCCTTCTTATATATATATATATATATATATATATATATATATATATATATATATAAAGTTGGAGCTTGTGAAATATGCCCATCTTGTTTCATTAATTAGAAAAAAAAACTATTAATTCTTAACACAACAGGACTAGTAAACAACGTCAATACATGAACAAAGTTATCAACAACTGTAGATTGAAGCACGTCATCTCGTGGGAAGATATATTGGGAGACACCCATCAAGAGATATTGGAGAGAGACCTTGAAGAGCCGTGATGCGAGAGAGAGACCACAAAGAGCAACCATGCCGAGAGATAGAAACTGCGAAGAGGAGCGATGCTAAGACAGATCGCGTTGCTTAGAGAGACCACGAACAACAACGACGCAAGAGATGGAGACTGAAAAGAGCAGCGTTGCCAAGAGAGATGGGTTGAGATCGACACAAGAATATCTGGCCAACACTGTCAACTTGCACATGACTTGCTTGTTCAACTTGAATACATAAGTTTGTTTAAATGACTTCTCATTTTTGGCCTTCTCACAGTCTAAACCTCTTTAGAAGAGGAAGCAAAAAACTATGTAGAAAGGAAAGAAAAGAGCAAGTCACAGAAGTGGGTCGAAGATGAGAAAATTGTCGCGACTCGAGTTGCTAAAGGTTTTCGAGAGGGGCTTGAGGTCGGTGCGGGGTGGTTGATATCTTGTTGATTAGTGTTTCGGCCCCAAGGAGGAGGTGTGCTTGAGAGCATTCTTGGCCGGGTGGAGCAGTGAGCGCAGGACATCATGTGTCTAAGCTTGGAATGAGATGAGGTCGAGACCAGAATGGACCGGAGGCCGAGAGGCTTAGGCGTCAGGAGGTGTGGAGAGGAGTAATTAACAAGTGGCTATGCGCGGTCAAGGTCTAGTCTAGCATTGTGTCGAACACATTACAGGAGTCATCGAGATCGTTAGTCGGGCTGGTTGGGAGTTGTTGGCAGCCGGTCTCGGAGTCGGGAATATCATCAGGTTGTATTTGTCAGGGATGGATGTTCCTAACTCTGTAGCTCCTTAATATATGAGAAAGTGCAGAATTTATCCACTAGTAGTTGTTGGACAAGTTTAGTGATTGGAGCCATCACATGTTACCAATCGCCAGTGGAATGTGTCGCACTAGTTGGTTGCAATTGATATCCGATACTGACTAGTAATTGAGAGCAATGTTCGCAGTACGTCGTGTTTAGAGCTTTCTTATGAGTATCAGCAGTTTAGGTGGTTTTATTTAGGCGGGTTTGGATCAAAGTTTTTGTTTTCGAAACATTCCACGTGACAGGAGCTCATTTCGTTAAATGAGATGGCATAACCTATACACACATGATATTTATTTCTAGGACACCTTGGAATCTGACATACGGATGCAAACCCAAAAATGTACGTATGATGCAGGTTAGATGTTCGGGTTAATGGCTCAACTGTCTCCCTTTTCACCAGCTGTAATTTAGGTGGAAGTCATCTTGGCCACTCATTTACCCACTGAAAGAATTTGAAACATTTACCACCTGTGTGACCCTTAAAAAAAGTTTTAGTTTAGGCTTCATATCGATTCAATTAGTACATTTATGACAGATTTCATTGTTGGCTAATAAACTTAGTTTGGTTCAAGCTGTTACCTTTAGAAACTAAACTAGTACATATACATCTAAATGAGTTGAACATGTTTGGTTTTTGCTCAAAATCTTTTTGAAATAAACTATAAGAACTGCAGAAAGTATTCTTTTTGTCAATTGTAACGGTCTCTTTGTCCTTTTTAAATGAGGCACATAACTCTTTGGACTCTTTCAAAGATCTTATCAAACTGCAAGTAGGTGTAGTTTTTTCCCCCCAATTTAGATACTTTGTATCCTCTTTAGATGAATACTGACCATCTTTTCTATGCTGAAGTTATTACATTCTTCAGATCATTCAAGCTGATAAAGGATCCGACTGCTATGTATTCCGCAAGTGGGGACGTATTGGAAATGAAAAAATCGGAGGCAATAAATTGGAAGAAATGTCAAAATCTGATGCAATTCAAGAATTTAAGCGGTTATTTCTTGAAAAGACTGGGAACCCTTGGGAAGCTTGGGAGCAGAAGCAAGGCTTTGAAAAGCATCCAGGCAGATTTTTTCCTCTGGATATTGTACGTATTGGCTTTTTTCTTGTTTAATTTGAAAATAACTTTTCCCCCATTTTGGTTGTTTAATATTGGCATTTTTATAGGACTATGGTGTTAAACAAGTGACAAAAAAGAAAGATCCTTCAAAAGCAAAGAGCCTTCTTGCTCCCCAGTTAGTAGAACTTATGAGGATGCTTTTTGATGTTGAGACTTACAGGTTATCGTTAACTACTCATCATTATCATTTATTGAATTGATTTTGTACAAAGAGGTGCCTAAATGTCTATCTTAATCTTTTCAGGGCTGCATTTCTGGAGTTTGAAATTAATATGTCAGAAATGCCACTTGGAAAGCTAAGCAAGAAGAATATCCAGAAGGGTAACCTTCATACTTTCATTGTACTGAATGGCATGCTATACTGATGAGGACCTGGTCTAATTTTTTGGGTTCAAATTGGTATTCATCTTAATGCTTTGAACTAATGGTATTATACTGTTGCAGGATTTGAAGTATTAACAGAAATACAAAATCTATTGAATGATCATGCCATCAGTGATCCTGTTGTGAGAGAGAGCTTAACTGTGGATGCAAGTAATCGTTTTTTCACTCTTATCCCTTCAATTCATCCTCATGTCATCAGAGATGAATATGATTTTAAGGCGAAGGTATGTTTTTCTGTACTTTCACTTTTCATTTCTTTTCTAATGCTTTTCAATCAGCCATTTTCAACTAGACCAGTCAATGGTCAAATACCATCTCCTTGTTTCATTTCTAGCTATACACAGCAAAAGATTGCCATGTTTCACTTGCACTGCTGCATCTTCACTTTTATCGTTACCAATATGTTTCTCTCTAATATCTACTTAATGCCGGTATCATTGTAGATAAACTCCAAATCTCACTCTGGAACACGTAAAATATGACCAATGCCTACCAGTGTTGAATGCAAAGAGCAGCCAGTTGCACAACGTTCTTTTCCAACCTCAAACCTACTTCAAATGTGGATATGATCCTCATTTCTCACCAAAACTCTAAATCTTCTTATTGTTCTTAAGCTAAACAACATCCTCCCATGTCCATTGAACCTCAAATGGTTGCTTTCTTATTGTTTTGTTATCTATGAAAAAATGGACATAAATTTTTTGGCAATGCATTTCGCTTATTGAAGTTAGAATTCTATGGATTGATTTTCAGTATGCAAAGAGAATATCAACTTAGAGATCATCGCAAGTGCTACAGAATAATCTATGAAGGACAGGCAATCCATTTAGGAAGGCATACTCATACTGGGTACTTGTACTACTCGGGTACTCCTGGGTGTGGTACTGTATACATACCAAATTTTTGTTCTATTTCGTTTTAAATTTTGGCTACATCTTGTGTATTTCTTTGGTACTTCCTGGTTAGTTTTTTTTAGTGCATCTCTTTGGTTTCATTGGATATGACCGTGTCATTTAAAATATGGTTCAAATGATTTTGTTTTAGAAATCAGACTTTTAAACTTGAACTGCATAGTTTTCGATTAAAATTATTCTACGGTGAAGAAATTATATATATATATATATATATATATATATATATATATATATATATATATATATATATATATATAGGGGTGGTGGCGCAGTTGGCTAGCGCGTAGTTCTCATAGCTAAGCGAGTGATCCTGAGGTCGAGAGTTTGAGCCTCTCTCACCCCAATTCTTTAAATAGATATATAAATGGCGGCTGCTACAGTAGACGGGAACCCTAGCTCTGCTAGGGCATCGATTAATCATGGCGTGGAGGCGGCTAACCGCCCCCCGGACCCCGGGAAAGGGAAGGGGGTGGCGGGGGCGGTCGGAGGCGACCGTCCGGTGGTGGTCGGCGGCGGCGGGCCGCCGGCGACGGGTGCTGGAGCCACTGCTCACGTCCGCGCGGGCGCCACCATGCAGCGGATCGACCGGGGAGGTCCGGCGACCATTCCCCGGGGGCGGGCGGCTGCCGGCGATCCCCCCAAGGCGGGGGGGGGGGTGGCCGGGCAGGGTTGCGGAAGGAGGCCTATCGCACGGGCACGGGTTCGGCCGGGAGTTCGACGGCGGTGGCCTCCGGGGGCTCCCCGATGGTGTTCACAGCCCAAAGAACATCGTCGGGATTGGCGGATGAAGAGGGGGCTTGGACTACGGTCCAGAATCGGAAAGTTAGGCGAGGAGGAGGGCAACGACCGCAGATCTCTGAGGTGAGGAGAGGCACTGCTTATACGCAGGGATCTGACAGGAGGGCGGGGATAGCAAGGAGAACGGAAGGACAAGCCAGGATTGCGTGGCGGCCCCGTGAGAAGGGGTCGGCGGGGACGGCTGCTCCAGGTTTCGGGGGTAGAGCGACTGCTGCGAACATGAGTGCCCGACCTCCACCGACGACTCCACCTCGGAGTTCGGGTCCGCGGCCGGTTTCCTGGGCCGATGCTTGCAAGGTGGGGGTTGCCAAGACGCCGGCTTCGATGGAGTATGTAGCACCTATGGCGATTGGGGGTGAGCTATGTGCCGACTTTCCAGCTGACGAAGTGGCGAAGGTGACGGCATTCTGGGAGAACACGTTAGTGCTATATGTGTTGGGGAGCAAGCCCTTCTACGGGCAGATCAGAGGATATGCGGACAGAGTCTGGCGGCCGAAGGGGAGCATGGAGTTCTTCTCCAAGGAAAATGGCTTCTACTTCGTGAAATTTGGGTTGGCGGAAGATGTGACTCGGATACTCCAGGGAGGGCCATGGACGTTTGACGGCCGCCTCATCATTCTGAAGCAATGGTCCCCCGACTTGAGGTGTGAGAAGGAGGTGCTTAATGCTGTGCCTGTGTGGGTTCGCTTTCCGGAGTTCCCGGTACGCTTCTGGAGTGTCCCACTTCTTATGCGACTTGCTAGCCTCATTGGCAAGCCGATTAAGGCGGATGATGCCACCACTTTCCGATCCAGACTGATGTATGCACGGGTGTTTGTGGAGATTGATGTCCGATTGGACCTGCCTGAGCAGTTGAAGTACAGGACACCCTCTGGCCAGTTTGCTATGCAGAGGGTGGAGTATGAGTGGGTCCCCCCCAGATGTCCGGCATGTGCCTGCTTCGGGCATCTCCCGAGTACGTGTAGACGTGGGGGAGCTTCTGAGGTGGTGCCGGAGGAGGCTGTGCAGGTGGCAGGTGGTGCAGTTGACCCCCCCGTTGTGGACCAGGTGGGCGTGATGGAGGATGATATGGAGGCAGACTCTTCCCCCATCTCGGGTGAAGGTGAGGGGTCCCCGACGGAGGATCTTGCTGGAGCGTTGGTTGAGTATGTGGGGACGAGGACCATGACCACCAGGAGTATGGGGCAGGAGGACAAACGACAGGGAGATACAGATGCGCTTGCTCTTCAGGTGTACAGTCGGAAGCGCCAGGCTACGGAGGCACATGGTGAGGAGAGTGGACAGGGTGGGACAGAGCGAGTGTGGCAGGTCAACCCTAAATGGGTGGCAGTACTAGCACAGCCCCCCCCACAGGGGGACCCACACGGGGCCACGGCCCCGGATAGAGATGAGGGTACTAGAGATATGGAGGTTGCACTCTCCCCGGGTGCTCCTTCCGAGGATGTTCAGGGGATCCCACCTGTGGTTTAGATGTCGGCCCTTGCCTGGAATGTCCGGGGGGGGGGGGGGGTGTTCTCTGGGGAGATGGAGGGAGATTAGTGAGGTGCTGAGGAAGGAACAGTGTGAAATCTCGATATTACTTGAGACTAAAATCAGGGGGGGCGAAAACTCTGTCCCGTAGAACCCCTACGGACTGGGTCCAGCTTCACAACCTTGGTCTCTGTGATATGGCGAGGATCTGGGTTAGATGGAATGGAGCTAGTTGGGAGGGTGAGGAGGTTTTCATGTCTGACCAGCTGGTGGCTATCTCCTTCACCAACAAGGGGGGGTTCCACTTCTTACTGGGTGCCGTTTACGGGCACAATGACAGGAGGCGTCGTGAGACCTTGTGGCAGGACATCATCAGGCTGAGTTCATTAGCGAGGCATCGGCATCTCCCTCTTCTTATTATGGGAGACTTCAATGCTACGCTATACCGGGGAGAGAAGCTGGGGGGGAGGCCGGTACCGGACCAGATACTCTCAGATTTTCAGTCTTGCCTTCTCCAGTCAGGGCTCAGGGACCTGGAGAGGATAGGACACATATGGACTTGGCACAACAAGGCGGAGGTGAGCAGGGTGGCATGCCAGCTGGATCGGGCTTTGGGGAACAGTGATTGGTTCCGCCTATTCCCCTCTTCTGTGGCTGAGGGGCTCCCTGCGGGGACCAGCGACCACTCGCCGATCCTGGTGCGCTTCGCGGAGAGTCCCAGAAGGAGAGCCCGTCCATTCCGGTATGACAACAGTTGGTTCCTTTCGGCTGGCTATGAGGAGACTGTGGTGGGAGGACTTGGCCAGGAGACGGTCGGCACTGCCCAGTTTTGTATGGTCCACAGGCTGAAAAACGCCAAACGCGCCATCCGAGACTGGGTGAGGGCACTTCCCAGGACCTCCCTACAGGAGAAGGAGGCGGAGTTGAGAGACCTGCAGGCAGAGCTTCAGGGCGACATGATGAGTGGGGAGATGGCGGCTAGAGAGAAGAGTTTGGCTGCAGAGGTCAACACCTTGAGGCTTCAGCAGGAGATTAGTGCGGCCCAACGGGCCAAATGCTCCTGGCTCAAGGATGGGGACCGTTGCACCAAATTCTTCTACGATGTCATCCGGGCGCGTCAGCACCGGAACCGTATCCAGAGACTGATTGGCAGGGACGGGCGCCTTGTGACTGACCAGGTTGCTATCCAGGAGGAGGCTGTCCAGTTCTACTCTGAGCTCTATCATCAGACGGACTATCCCTCGGTTTTCCCGCAGCTGATTACGAAGACGTTGATTACGGAGTACGGGAATAGTCTTCTTATGGCCCCTATCCGGATGGCGGAGGTGGAGACGATCGTGATGCAGGCTGATGCTTCCAAGGCTCCTGGGCCGGATGGGTTCTCCAGTGGTTTCTACAAACGTCATTGGAATATCCTTAAGGCCCCGGTCCTTGCGGCTGTTCAGGAGTTCTTTGATACGGGCAAGCTCCTGAAGGAGCTGAACCACACCTTCCTGACTCTTGTGCCCAAGAAGGAGGGGGCGACATCTCTTGCTGACTTTCGACCGATAGCTTGCTGTAATTATTTGTATAAAATAATTACTCATCTTATGTGCAGGAGGATGGAGGATGCTATGCAGGGTCTGGTGTCTCGGAATCAGGCGGCCTTCATTAAGGGGAGGTCTATTGCGGAGCATAGCCTGCTGGCCCATGAGCTGATTCGGGAGTTCAACAAGCCTGGAGGGATGAAGGCATGTGTGAAACTCGACCTGAGGAAAGCTTACGACACTGTCAACAGGGACTTCCTCTGTCATTTGATGGCTGCGATGGGCTTCTCCGAGACTTGGGTGGATAGAGTCAGAGAGTGCATCACCTCTCCTACTTTCTCGGTTCTCATCCAGGGTATTCCTTACGGGTTCTTTGGCAGCAGCAGGGGGCTTCGACAGGGGGACCCGCTCTCCCCCTACCTATTCACCCTTGTGATGGAGTATTTCACATGTTTGATGGACATCGCGGTACATCGGGAGAGGATTGTACCGATATACAGCCGGATCTCCCCGGTGGTCTCTCATCTCATCTATGCAGATGATCTTTTGGTCCTGTTGAGGCCTTCCATGCGAGGGATGAGGGAGCTTGCGGCAGTGATGGAGGAGTTTGGACAGCTATCGGGCCTTCGGTTAAACAGGGACAAAAGCAAAGTCTACTTCAGCAGCTCTTGCACTTTGAAGGAAGAGCGGGCCTTGGAGCTTGGGGTGGAAAAGGGGGACCTCCCGGTGAAATATCTGGGGGTGCCCCTTTCCGTCAATTACGCGAAGGACCGTGACTGTCAGAGTCTGGTGGATTTTGCACAGAGGAGGGTTGAGGGCTGGCAGGCGGCTGGCCTATCGTTTGGAGGGCGTATTGAGCTGGTTCGCTCAGTCATTTCTGCTATTGCTCTGTTCTGGCTCCAATCGATTATGGTTCCTCTGGCTACTATCAGAAAGATTGAGGGCATATGTGCCAAGTTCATCTGGCATGGGGGGATACATGCCATCTCCTGGGAGCAGCTCTGTCGGCCTAGGAAAGAGGGAGGTGTGGGTCTGCGATCACTTGTTTCTGTCAGGGAGGCGGCGGGGATCAAGCTGGCATGGAGGTTCCTTCAGGGTGATTCTCTATGGTCTGCCTGGATGTCTAGTCGGTATCTCCGGGGCAGAAACTTCTGGGTATGTGAAATTGACAACAACTTCTCTGTGTCTTTCAAGCATATCCTGAGGACTCGTCCTGTTCTTCGGACGGCTTTGCGGAGGAGGATGAGGGAGGGAGGGGAGACGGATCTATGGCTCGATCCGTGGATCTCAGGTCAGTCTCTCCTGGAGATTCTGGGTCCCCAGAGGGACGGCGTGGCATACAGAGGTCTGACGTGTAGGCACATCATCCGTGGTGGGGTCTGGAGGCCTGAGGAGTATCGATTCACTGCTGCGTTAGTTGAGGAGATCAGACAGGTGCAGATCACTCCTACGGCACTGTCTGATGTCTGGATGTGGGCCCCTCCCGGCCGCTCGGAGGGTGCTGGGGGGTTCAGATTTAGCAGCTGCTACGACCTTGTCCGCCCCCACTTCGATGATATTGAGGAGTACGACTTTGTTTGGGGGAAGGGGCTCGCCAGGAAGATGCAACTTTCTGCATACAAACTGGTGATGGGCCGGTTGCTTACTCGGGACAGATTACTTCGGTTCGGGGTTTCTGTCCCTGACCCTAAGTGTATTATGTGTGAGACAGAGCCTGAATCTATTGGGCACCTGTTCTTTCAGTGCCATGTGGCGTGGAGCATCTGGGCAGAGCAGTGCCGGAGACACTTGGGAGGGGTTGGCAGGGAGCGGGACTTCAGAGAAATCCTTAAGTGGATTGGTGATTGCAGGGGCAAGGAGCAGAGCTGGGCTAGGCGTGCTAGATTGAGACTTGCTGCGTCAGTTTGGCATGTCTGGCGGGAGAGGAACCGGCGCATTTATGAGGGACTATCCACCCCAGTGGTGGGCATACTTCATAACATTGAGTCGGATGTACTAGTAATGTCCCCCTGAGTTGGGATTGTACCTCTATGTTGTAACCTTATTGAGATGATGGAATAAAATTTACCCTTTTTCCAAAATATATATATATATATATATATATATATATATATATATATATATATATATTTGGAAAAAGGGTAAATTTTATTCCAAAAGTAACGCAATAATCTTACAACATACAATCAGAGTGGGACTCCCACTCTTTAGTTCCCCATAGCATTAACATCAAACTCTATGTTATAGAGGATGCCTATCGGAGGGGTGACTAGCCCCTCAAAGATGCGACGGTTCCGTTCCCTCCATACACGCCAAACAGCGGTTGCCAGTCGAACTCGGACGGTTTGGAACCAGTCCTGCCCTCTTTCTCTGCTATTCCGGAGCACAGTGATGATGTCCCCAATCCCTTTTCCGGAGTCACAACCATCCAGCACCCTACTTTGTTCAGCCAAGATCTGCCAAGACAGGACACACTCAAAGAAAATGTGCCCTATAGATTCATTCTCTACACTGCATAGCACACACTTAGGGTCTGGAACCGGCACTCCAAAAGCACTAAGTCGATCCCTCGTCAATAGGCGGCTCAGAAGAAGCTTGTAAACACAAAGTTGCATCTTCCGGACGAGTCCCTTGCACCATACGAATTCATAGTCAGTACTCTGAGGATGAGTGCGCCGAATGAGGTTGTAGCAGCTCCGAAACTGGAACATTCCAGTCCCCGAAGAATCTCCTGGCGGCTCCCAAATCCACCGATCAGCAGGCAGACCGGGATCAATGACTACAGAACTGATACTCTCACCCATCTCCGCAGTATAACGATAGGACTCAGGCCTCCACTCTCCATCGTGGATAATGCGTCGACAAGTCAGCCCCCGACTGTCCTCCTGATTCGACGGGGCTCCCCTGATTTCTAATAGAGATTGCCGATCTATCCAAGGATCCCGCCAGAGGTCCGTTCCAAACCCATCCTTCATGACCCTCCGGATAGCAGATTGGAGAACTCCCCTGTGTCTCAAGACAATCTTGAAGGAGACTGAATGGTTGATGTCAGTAGTACAGGTCCAGAAGTTGTCCTGTTTCACATATCTGCTATGCATCCAGTCAGCCCAGAGGGACCCCCTATTGATGAATTTCCATACCAGCTTCAGCGCAGAGGCCTCCCTGATCTCCAACAACGGTCTTAACCCCACTCCTCCCTCCTTCCTGGGTCTACAGAGCTGCTCCCAGGAGATCGCCTGCATACCACCCCTCCATATGAAGTCTGCACACATCTGCTCTACTTTCTTGATAGTGGCAATAGAGAGAAGAATGGGTTGCAGCCAGAAATGGGCCACAGCCGATATCACCGATCTAACCAGCTCAATGCGTCCTCCAAATGATAAATCGGCGGCTTGCCAGCCTTCAACCCTCCGATGGACGTACTCCACCAGACTATGGCAGTCCTGGTCCCGCGCATAGTTGACTGTGAGAGGAACCCCTAAATACTTCACCGGCTCCTCTCAACTCCCAGCGCGTCGGCCCGCTCCTCCTTTTGGGGGCAGAGGGAGCTGAAATACACCATGCTCTTCTCTCTGTTCATCTGAAGGCCTGAGAGGGACTCCAGCTCTCCCATAATCTCGGCAATCGTGTGCATACCCTCAGAAGATGGCTGGATAAATACCAAGAGATCATCTGCATAAATAAGGTGGGTAACCGGGGGGTCAACCCGCCTGAACAATGGAACCAGTCTCCCCCGATGCACTGCTATATCCATCAAGCATGTGAAGTATTCCATGACAAGCGTGAATAGGTAAGGAGACAGAGGGTCGCCTTGCCTAAGCCCACGGTTGCTCTGGAAATATCCATATAGGGTGCCCTGGGTGAGGACAGAGAAAGTGGGAGACGTGATACACTCCCGGATCCTCGCAACCCAACGGTCCTCGAAACCCATAGCAGTCATCAGATGACAGAGAATCCCTATTGACAATGTCATAGGCCTTCCTCATATCCAACTTCACACAAGCTTTCTCCCTGCCAGGTTTACTGAATCCCCTCAACATCTCATATGCCAGAAGACTGTACTCCGCGATCGACCTCCCCTTGATGAAAGCTGCCTGGTTCGGAGAGACTAAGTCCTGCATGATCCTCTCCATCCGCCGGCACATAAGGTGTGTAATTATCTTGTAAAGGTAATTGCAGTATACAATAGGCCTAAAATTCGCCAACGATGTCGCTTCCTCCTTCTTTGGCACAAGTGTCAGGAAGGTGTGGTTCAGCTCCTTCAACAGTTTTTCTTTGGAGAAGAACTCCTGCACCACCTCAAGGACCTGATACTTCAGAGTATCCCAGTGGCGTTTGTAGAACCCACTGCTAAACCCATCCGGCCCAGGTGCCTTGTTGGGATCTGCCGTCTTGACAATAGATTCCACCTCCTCCAGAGTAACTGGGGCAAGTAGAAGGCTATTCCCATACGGAGTCACTACTCTCTTCGTAACTATATCTGGGAACACAGACAGGTAGTCAGTCTGGAAATATAACTCAGAGTAGTACCTGACTGTCTCGCCTTGTATCTTAGCCGGCTCTCCCACCAGGTTGCCATCCACATCAAGAAGCTGAAAAATATAGTTCCTATGCTGTCTGGTACGGATGACGTCATAGAAGAACTTGGAACATCGGTCACCATCCTTAAGCCAGGAGCATTTAGCACGCTGGGCCGTGCTAATCTCCTTCTGCAGACGCAAGATGTTGACTTCTCCGATCAGCTCCTTCTCTCTCGCCGCCAGGTCTCCATTCAGCATATCAGATTACATGTCCTGCTGGATGGTCCGAAGCTCTGCCTCCTTATCTTCTAAGGTAGACGTGGACAGACCCTTCACCCAGCTCCGTAAAGCCTTCTTCGTAGCCTTGAGCCGATGCGCCATGCGATACTGGACCGTCCCCTCCTGATGGCTAGTGAGCCCTCCGTAACAGCCTCCAAGTAACCCTCCGAAAGATACCAGCTGTTGTTGTACCTGAAGGGGAGAGACTTCACGGGAGGCCGAATAGTGAAGCCGACCCTGATAGGGGAATGGTCACTCGTCCCAGCAGCCAGGCCCTCAGCCGATGAATTGGGGAAATGCCTGAACCATTTCCCGTTGCCTAGGGCTCTATCAAGCTGGCAAGCAACCCTGTTACGGATTGCTTTGTTATGCCAATTCCATAAAAATTCCGAGCGAGACAGCCCCTTGAGCCCCGCCTGGAGAAGACATCTCTGAAAGTCATAAAGGATTGGATCAGGAACCAGTCTGCCTCCCATTTTCTCCCCTCTGTGAAGCAAGACATTGAAGTCGCCCATCAAAAGAAGCGACATGTGTGAGGCATCAGCAGCAGCAACTACCCTGGAAATGTCGTTCCACAAGGTCTCTCGCCGCCGTCTGTCGTTGTGGCCATACACCACTCCTAGTAAGAACCGAAAGCCACCCTTATTAGTGAAGGAGACGGCTATCAACTGCTCCGTCATTAAGATCAAGTCTCCATCCCAAGACTTTGCATTCCATTTGACCCAGATCCGAGCCATGTTACAGATGGCCAAGTTGTGGAGTTGAGCCCAGTGAGATGGGGTCCGGCGGGTAAGAGTTTCTCCCCTTTAATCTTAGTCTCCAGCATGATAGAGATGTCGCACCTCTCTCTGTGCAAGACCGCACAAATCTTCCTCCATCTCCCTAACGAACACGCCTCCCTCACATTCCAGGCGATGACCGCCATTAATTATTACTGGAAAGGGTCCCCTGGACATCACCTGGACTGGTACCTGGGGCAGTACCACATCCGTCGCTATCATATCTTCCTCCCTCCCCGCGGAGGGGTCAAGCTGGGGAGCTGTCTGGGAGAGCACAAGCGCCTATGCCGGGTTCTCCACACAGAGCGCCTCACTTGGAGGGCTCTCACGTAGTGGTCCTGCTCGTCTCTTCCTACTGTATACCTGCTCCTCTGAAGACCCGCCAACGCCCCTCTCCTCTCTCTCCAAGGCCGCCATGCCTCTAGTAACCATACTCCTCTGTGTCGAGAAGGTGATCATAGTCCCACTAGGGGAGATCGGCTGAGGCGGGATAGTGAGACTCAATCCCCCGGCCTCCTCCCCCGGTCGGTCACCCTCCTGCATATAATCCTCCGTTCTACCTTCCTCCGAAAGAGGCTCCCTCACCCGAGATGGGCCCGGCACCTCAATAGGGGACGTAATCGGCCCCGACTGAGCTCCTCTGGACGGGCGTGTGCTGTCTAGATGCCCAAAACAAGCACACTTCGAACACGCAGGGGGAACCCATTCATACTCCACCTTCAGGGTTAAAACCTCTCCAGAAGGCACCTCATACTCCAGTAGACTCGGTAACTCCCCTCCAGCCCGAATCTCAACGAAAATTCGGACATACATCAACCTCGATCGAAAGGCTGTAGCTTCATCAGCCTTGATCGGGGTGCCGACCAAACTGGCCAGTCGCATCAACAGAGGAATGCTCCAAAAGCGAACGGGGAACTCCGGAAAGCGAATCCAAACGGGGATGGCATTCAGGACTTCCTGTTCACATCTCAGATCTGGAGTCCACTCCTTCAGAATGATCAGCCTACCATCGAACGTCCACGGTCCACCTTGCAGAATCCTGGTGACATCTTCAGCGAGCCCAAACTTCACATAGAAGAATCCATTTTCTCTAGCAAAGAACTCCATGCTGCCTTTTGGCTGCCAGACTCGCGCCGCATATTCCCGGATCTGTCCGTAGAATGGCTTGCTCCCCAGAACGTACAGGACCATCTCCCAGAAGGCAGACACCTTCTCAATCTCCTCAGCCGGGAACGAAGTCCGGAAACCGCTCCCTACCTTCTTCGGCGGAACATACTCCATAGATGTTGGGCTTTTCGTCCCTACCGGTTTACAGATATCTGTCCAGGAACGTCCCGCTGGCCGAGGAGCCGTTCCCTAGGCTTCTCCAATTTCAGGGCTGGAAGCCCCTGTACCCTGGCCTCCCGAGTCCACCACTTTGTCCTTTTCTTTTTCCACCGTGGTCGGCTTGGGGCGCCAGCCCATTGATCTCCCAGCAGTCGCCACAGGTCCTCGGGACGATGCTCTGTGCCCCAATCCCTCCCCCGACCTTCTCCCTGCCAAGGGTCGCGACTTTTGGAGGATCTGCGTGCCCCCCACCTTTCCTCCCATCTTGTTCCCCCGACGTCTCGAAACCATCGTCCATCCGCCTCCCTCCGCCTGACCCCCCTGAGAACTGGGCCCAGATCCAGATTGGAACCCTTGGAATACGCTTTCATCGCCGGATCCGCCTAGAACTCCCACCGCCTGACCACCGACACCGCCGTAGACGTACGCCGCCCGATCGCTGGTATCGGCCGGAGCGCCAGCCCCGATGGCGACCTCGCCGCTGCTCCGGCCACGCGACAACGCAGCCTTCCCGCGTCCGCTCCCCAAGCCGCCGGCGCCGGCAGCCTTCCCACCGTCCGCTCCCTAGGCTAGGCCGCCGTTGGCCGCGCCGCCTCCGTCAGCGCCGGGGTCCCAGGTGTGGGACCCTCTAGGGTTTGCAATGCCGCTCCCGCTCCCGATCGGGTTCGACATCTCCTATATATATATATATATATATATATATATATTGGAAAAAGGGTAAATTTTATTCCAAAATCAGACAATACTCATACAACATACATACGGATGGTCGCCCACTCGTCAGTCGACCATTTCTTTGACATCAAACTCCAAATTATGGAGGATACCAACCGGAGAGGTGATAAGCCCCTCGAATATGCGCCGGTTCCTCTCCCGCCAAACATGCCAGACCGCAGCTGCCAGCCGAATCCTAGCAGTCTTGAACCAGACCAAGCCTCTCCCTCTGCAATCTCGAATACTCGTGATGATTGCACCAATCGACCTGCCAGAGATACCACCATCCAGCATACGGTTCTGCTCATACCATATAGACCATGCAACTCCGCAGTCAAAAAATAGATGAGACATCGATTCATCCTCCAAATCACAGAGAACACACTTCAGATTGGGGACCTGGATCCCAAAAGAGACGAGTCTGTCCCTGGTCAGTAGACGACCAAGGAGCAGACGATACATACACAGCTGCATTTTTTTGGCCAGATCCTTGCACCAAATGAAGTCATAATCACCAATTGGGGGATTGGCACGCCGCATAAGGTTGTAGCCACTCTGGAAGGAGAACTCCCCCGATGCAGTACCTCCAGTCACGCCAGGCGGATCCCAGACCCAAATATCCTCAGGCTGGGATGGATCTATCTCAATCCCGCGAATAACCTCACCTAGTCCCTCAGTGTGACGGTAGGACTTCGGACTCCAAGCTCCATTCCTGATGATGTGCTGACAAGACAGACCTCTGTCCACCTCCTTGTGATCCCGATCACCCATAATGTCCACCAGAGACTGGTGCTCTATCCAGGGATCCAGCCATAGGTCAGTTCCAGCCCCATCACACATGATCCTCCTGACAGCCGATTGGAGAACGACTCTCTATCTCAGAATTTGTTTGAAGGTCACAGAGTGGTGGTTGTCTAGACCACACCTCCAGAAGTTGTCATTCCTCACATAGCGAGACTGCATCCACTCCGCCCAGAGTGATCTCCCTTTGATGAACCGTCATGTCAGTTTCAGGGCCGAGGCTTCCCTGATAGCCAACAGAGGACGAAGATCCACCCCTCCTTCTTTGGCCGACAGAGCTGTTCCTAAGAAATCGCATGAAGGCCCCCCCTCCAGATGAAATCGGCACAGATCCTTTCAACTTTTCTGATGGTAGCCATGGGTATCAAGATAGACTGCAGCCAGAACTGGACCAGGGCAGAGATAACCGAACGGACTAACTCGATACGCCTCCCAAAAGATAACCCGGCAGCTTGCCAACCTTCTACTCTCCGCTGGACATACTCCACCAGGCTATAGCAATCCTGGTCTCGGGCATAATTGACTGTCAAAGGGACTCCCAGGTATTTAACCGGGAGCTCACTCCTCTCCACTCCCAGTGCATCAGCGCGCTCCTCCTTCTGAAGACAGAGTGAACTGAAGTAGACCCTGCTCTTCTCTCTGTTCATCTGAAGTCCCGAGTGTGATTCCAGCTCACCCATAATCTCAGATAACGTGTTCATACCCTCCAACGAAGGCTGAAAGAACACCAGAAGGTCGTCGGCATAGATGAGGTGGGTAACCGGAGGCACGACTCTCCTGTACAGTGGGACAATCCTCCCAAAATGTACCGCCCTATCCATCAAGCATGTAAAGTACTCCATGACAAGCGTGAACAGATAAGGTGACAGGGGGTCACCTTGCCGGAGTCCACGGTTGCTTTTGAAGAACCCATGTGGAATACCCTGGATAAGGACCGAGAAGGTAGGAGACGAAATACATTCTCGAATCAACGCAACCCAACGATCAGCAAACCCCATAGCAGACAAAAGGTGGCATACGAATTCCCTGTTGACCATGTCATAGGCCTTCCTCAGATCCAGCTTTACACAAGCCTTCTCTTCACCAGGTTTGTTGAAGCCCCTCACCATCTCATGTGCTAGAAGGCTATGCTCAGCTATAGATCGTCCCTTGATGAATGCCGACTGGTTCGGGGAGACAAGGTCCTGCATGATCTCCTCCATGCGCCGGCACATGATGTGCGTAATTATTTTATAAAGATAATTACAGCACGCAATAGGCCTAAAGTCCGCCAGCGAGGTCGCCCCCTCCTTTTTAGGAACCAGAGTCGAGAAAGTGTGGTTAAGCTCCTTCAACAGCTTCCCCTCAGAGAAGAACTCCTGGACCGTCTCAAGAACCGGAACTTTCAGAATATCCCAGTGGCGCTTGTAGAATCCACTGCTAAATCCATCCGGACTTGGAGCTTTGTTGGGGTCCGCTTTCTTGATAATGGCCTCCACCTCCTCCATAGTGACAGGGGCCAGCAGGAGGCTATTCCCATAGGGAGTCACCAATCTCTTCGTAACTACTTCTGGGAACACAGAGAGATAGTCAGTCTGAAAGTATAACTCAGAGTAGTACCTGACCGCCTCTCTTGAGATCTTGGACGGCTCCTCAATCAGATTACCCTCCGTATCAAGAAGCTGAGAAATGGTATTCCGATGTTGTCTGGTACGAATGACATCATAGAAGAACTTGGTACATCGGTCGCTATTCTTAAGCCATGAGCATTTAGCGCGCTGAGGCGCACTAATCTCCTTTTGAAGCCGCAGAGTATTGACTTCCCCAATCAGCTCATTCTCTCTAGCCGCAAGATTCCCATTTAACATGTCAGATTGCATGGAATGCTGGATGATCCGAAGCTCCACCTCCTTATCTTCAAGAGTGGACTTAGGCAACCCCTTCACCCAAGTCCGGAGCACCTTCTTTGTGTACTTGAGCCGGTGGACCATCTGATACTGAGCAGTCCCCTCAACCTGATGTGCCACACCCTCCATAATCGCCTCTGAGTAGCCCTCTGAGAGAAACCAGCTGTTGTTGTACCGGAAGGGACGGGACCGAACTGATGGACTGGAAGTGAATCCAACCCTGATAGGAGAATGGTCACTCGTCCCAGCGGCCAACCCCTCAGCCAGAGAGTGAGGGAAGCGGCGGAACCACTCTCCGTTGCCCAGGGCCCTATCCAACTGACAAGCCATCCTGTTCCTGACTGCTTTGTTGTGCCAGGTCCAGATATACCCCGAGCGAGAAAGGCTCTGCAGACCCGACTAGAGAAGGCAACTCTGGAAATCATGCAATATCGGATCTGGGACCGGTCTGCCACCCATCTTCTCCCCTCTGTGCAGAAGAGCATTGAAGTCCCCCATCAGAAGGAGGGGGAGGTGAGAGGAATCAGCAACAGACGCCACTCTAGCAATGTTCGGCCATAGGACCTCCCGACGTCTCCTGTCGTTGTGGCCGTATACCGCTCCTAATAAGAACCGAAAGCCACCTTTGTTCGTGAAGACGATGGCAATCAGTTGCTCCGACATCAAGATCAAGTCCCCATCCCAGCACTTCGAGCTCCATCTGACCCATATACGCGCTATGTTGCAGAGCGCCAAGTTGTGAAGCTGGCCCCAATGGTTTGGGGTCCGACGGGCAAGAGTCTTGTCCCCCTTTTAATCTTGGATTCCAGCAACACAGATACCACATTTCTCCCTAAGCAAAACTCCACAAATCTCCCTCCATCTCCCTAGTGAGCAAGCACCCCTCACATTCTAGGCTATAATCGTCATTAATTATTGAGTGAGGGGTCCCCCTGTACATCACCTGAACTGGTACCCGGGGGAGGTACCACTTCCGTCTCCGTCATTTCCTCATCCACCTCAACTATAGGGGCATGCTGGGTGGGAAACTGAGTAAGCATCAGGGCCCAGGCTGGATTGTCAACACATAGCTCTTCCCCCCTAACAGGGGAGTGCCCCCCCCCCCGGTTTGGGGGACCATCCCGCAGAGGGCCCGCCCCCCTCTTCCTGCTGTAAACTTGCTCACTAGCCGATCCGCCAACTCCACGCCACTCTATTTTCGAAGTCACCATGCCTCTGTTGACCATGCTCCTCTGCGTCGCGAAGACGACCATAGCGCCACCAGGAGGAGCCGCCACAGGCGAGACGGTCTGACTCCTAGCCTCCTCTATCGGTTGATCTCCCTCCCGCATAAGCTCTCCCTCTATGTCGTTCCCGGGTGTAGGCACCATCACCCGAGTGGATCCAAGTGTATCAGTAGTAGCCGTAGTAGACCCCCTCTGCAATCCTCCAAACAGGCAGGAGCTATCAAGGTGCCCAAAGCAGGCACAAAGAGAACAGGTAGGGGGCACCCATTCATACTCCACTCTCTGAGTTAGGACCTCACCCGAAGGAACCTCGTACTCAACTATGCTCGGCAGCTCCCCTCCAGCCCGGATCTCTACAAACATCCTCGCATACATCAGCCTCGAGCGGAAGGCTGTGGCATCATCTGCATTAATCGGCCTGCCCACCAGACTAGCAAGTCTCATGAGCAATGGAATGCTCCAATAACGCACCGGAAATTCCGGAAAGCGGATCCAGACCGGGATAGCATTGAGGACTTCCTTCTCACATTTCAGGTCCGGAGTCCACTCTTTCAGGATAATAAGCCTCCCGTCGAACGTCTACGGACTACCCTGGAGGATTCTGGAAACATCGTCTGCTAGTCCGAACTTCACGTAGAAGAATCCATTCTCCCTTGCGAAGAACTCCATGCTCCCCTTCGGTTGCCATACCCTCGCCACATATGCCCGTATCTGCCCATAGAAGGGTTTGTTCTCCAGCACATATAGAACCAATGTATTCTCCCAGAACGCCGTCACCTGAGCAATCTCCTCCGCAGGAAACGACGCCCTGAAACCACGTTCCACTTTCTTAGGGGGAACAAACTCTATGGTTGTGGGGCTTTTCGATCACCCTGGCTTACATATGTCCACCCACGACTTGCCCATCGGACGAGGGAACGACTCCTGAGTCCGTGGGGTGACCGGTGTTGGAGAATGTGTAGGCCCCTGACCTCCCAAGTCCACCACCTTGCCCTTCCCCTTATCCGCCACAGCTAGTTTCGGTCGCCACCCAGCTGTTCTTCCGCCACCACCAGACGTCCCCCGGCTGGAGATCCCAGACACATTCGCCGGTTTCCGCAGTCTCATCCCGTCCCCCGCCCTCCTATCAAAGGAGGTACGTGGCCGCAGGGGGTCTGGACGTTACCCTTTTTACCGCCAGCCTTTCCGTTTCGGCGACGTGTAACCGTCGTCCACTCCCCTCCATCCATCTGGCCGTTTTGAAGACGAGATACAGAACCAGGTTGGAAAAAGCGAGATCCAGAGGATCCGATCGGGGCCGCCGGATTTCTCTCCGTCGCCGAGCCTCCCACGACAACCCGAGCCGGCCTGCTGGATCTGGTCGGACCACCGCTCCCGCCATCGCCGGCGCTGCCTGCGCCGCCTGCACCTCCTGCGCCGCCGGCACCACCTCCTCCGCCAGAGGCAGCCCCGCGACCATCTCCCGAGTTTCCACATCCGGCGCCCGCTCCGCCTGCTCCGCCTACAACCGCCCCGCCCTTCGCCGGCCCACCCCCCGTCGAACCGCCGCCAGTCTCGCCGCCGGCAGCGCCGGGGTCCCAAAGTTGGGACCCCCTAGGGTTAGCTCTCGAGTCGCCCGGGTCGCCCGCGTCCATCGAATTATATATATATATATATATATATATATATATATATATATATATATATATAACCGTATCCATATTTTGCATTTTACTTGTGCTTTGTAGGAATAACACTGTAACCATCTCTCCTTTAGATTGATTCACCCAAGAGAAGAAATATCTTACCTTCTCAAGCCAATTAGTAGTTTGGATTGGCAACCAAATGGATTTTTGGCTTGCATGACTGCCATCCTGTTGTATATGATCTTCCATTCAGGGACAATTTTGGCACAATTTCAAGCATTTCTCTGTTCTGGAGCCTTTTCAGAGTTACACGTGCCTATACCATCTTAGTTTGTTTAAGCTAAAAGATGGAATAGTTATGAAGAGCTTAGTCTTCTATGTCCTGGATTTCCATGTGTTTATGTTGTTAAGCGCCACTGGTGTTACAATCTTCTGTTTGCAAATAAAATGTGTTGGCTGATATATTCTGTGCTGGGCATAAAAGATGTAAAGTAATTATTTGTTAGCCACAAAATCCTGACTGACCCCAATTTAGTTCAACTTCAGCTAAGATGGAATAGGTATGAAGAGCTTAGTCTTCTATGTCCTGGCTTTCCATGCGTTTATGTTGTTAAGTGCCACTGGTGTTACAATCTTCTTTTTCAAATAAAATGTGTTGGCTGATATATTCTGTGCTGGGTTTAAAAGACGTAAAGTAATTATTTGTTAGCCACAAAATCCTGACTGATCCCAATTTACTTCAGCTAATATAACTGATTGCTTCTTATGATTGTCCAGTTTATCATCAAAAATAGCTTCTTGATCATTCATTTGAATTATATCAGTATCTTTGCTTTCTATAGTTATAAATAAATCAAGGTATCGTTAGAATGCTAGGTAATACAAATTCTTCTATTCCATTTCCAGCTAAAAATGCTAGAAGCTCTTCAAGACATTGAAATAGCATCCAGACTAGTTGGCTTTGACGATGATGATGATGAATCTCTGGATGAAAAATATAAAAAGCTCCATTGCGATATTTCTCCACTGCCTCATGACAGTGAAGAATTTCAGTTGATCGAAAAGTATCTTCGTAATACTCATGCTCCAACCCACAAGGTGAGCATTCTCGATTGCAAGTGCATATTTTCTCTTCTTGTGTGCTTTTTAGATGTTCATTGATATTTCTGCTTGTACTTAGGATTGGACCCTTGAGCTCGAAGAAGTTTTTGCTCTTGAAAGAGAAGGAGAATCTGATAAATATGCATCATACAGACATAAACTCCAAAATAAGATGTTGTTGTGGCATGGTACGTTATAATAGTTCAAATAATGTCAAACTCTTCATATATGAACGAACGTATCCTGGCTATATCTTAATGAGACATGACGGAAACATGATATGTGGCTAGACAGCAATTCAGCTTATATCTCTGGACAGCTTATATCTCTGGTCAAACATGTGCTATTGAGTTTATGCAAAATTTTGATTAATTCTTTATTTTTCTTGTTTGTTTGTTATATATAAATTGAATTTTTCTTTATTAGATTGTTATATCTTAGTTGTTTTGCATGTGTTGTAACTCCGCTAATGTCTATATAATGTACAACCTTGCACAGAGCTGGGTCCAAGGGCTTTAAATGGGAATTGTATTAATTAGCTGACAAGCTGCCGACATTCTTATTGGATCTTATGAAATGTTTGATCCTAAGAATCGGGATACTTTGTTGTTTCAAATGACCCCTTTTTTGCACCAAGAAACTTAGTACTTGAAGTAGTTTCTTGGGATTGTCCTGGAAGTTCCTAATACTTTCGAGATTCTAACACTTAGAACTGGACAATGTTTTGTTATAACAATACATGTTGGGTGTCTGAAAAACAGATATGACGTGCATACAGAGAATAAAATTAACGTATTTCCCCTAAACATTGAGTTTCTATGTATGTTTGTAGGTTCTCGGTTGACGAATTTTGTTGGTATTCTGAGCCAAGGTCTGAGAATTGCGCCTCCAGAAGCTCCAGCGACAGGCTACATGGTATGACCCTATTGCCCCTCTCCTGCTGTTTATGTTTGTGCTGTTGCACATGCACACACGTGCATGCACATGTGTGAACGCGTGTACTCACACACATGTGAGTGTGCGTGAGTTTGTGCCCCTGCACTTTCTCTTGTTTGTTCATGGCAAGTGCTTGGTTCACATTGCTACATTCCTATAATATTTCGTCATTTTTGTTCTGACTTCTATGTATTACTTGATAGTTTGGCAAAGGAATCTATTTTGCTGACCTAGTGAGCAAGAGTGCACAATACTGCTACGTTGACAGAAAAAATCCAGTAGGTCTTATGCTGCTTAGTGAGGTAGCTTTGGGTGAAATTTATGAGCTCAAGAATGCCAAGGTATATATCTTAATATTGTTAAACTTATATATACATACAATTAGTTTCCTCTAAATTTCTGACGTTATGATCTGTATATTCCTGTATCCTGATTCTTTAAGTTTCCGAATGTAATTTTTGCTGCTATTGGTCATGTTTATGTAGGTTTTCAGTTGGATAATGTCTCGGTTCAATTCCTTCAGTTTATGCTTTTGATATATAGTGTATTATCATCCATCTTTATGCACCATATATGTTAGAGTAATCTGTTTAATGTTCCTCTTAACACCGCAGTATATGGATAAGCCACCAAGAGGCAAGCATTCAACTAAAGGCCTTGGTAAGACGGTACCGCTAGAATCTGAGTTTGGGAAGTGGAGGGATGTGGTTGTTCCTTGCGGCAAACCAGTGTCGTCATCTGTTCGGGCAACAGAGCTGATGTACAATGAGTACATTGTTTATGATACCGCTCAGGTTGGTTTTGTTCATCTCACTGCAGTTCAACAATGAATACTTGTGTGTCAATTTTGATCGTCACGTCTCTTTGGATTTAGTTTATGAAGTATAAAATTTGTTGAGGTCCTCATGCTGGCTGGTTCTTTGACAGGTTAAGATGCAATTCCTGTTGAAGGTGAGGTTTCATCACAAGAGGTGAAGAACAGAAGACCTTCCTTCCAGAGGTTTGAATGATATTTGTCTTTTGGGTATTCTTGGGGACAGCATCATAGTGGGGGAGGTCACTATAGTTGTGTAGCCTCAAAGTGAGGTGCTCCATTTTGATATTTGAAGGAAGCATCAAAGTTTTGATATGATGCTAAACATTTGTTCCTCAAGGTTATGTACGAACTATTTCTGTATATTGTCAGCACGGGAGTGCTGTATTTTGGCCAAATACTCTCTACTTGGTGGTGTCTGTTAGCTTGAATTACATTTTGTTTTGTTAAGTATTAATATTAGTATCAGTAGTATTGGGCTTTAGTCCCACATTGAATAGAACAATAGTGAGAGGGTTAGTCTCTCGGTGTAGATTTTTCCTTTTGGCTGGACGGTTATGCCATAGCTTAAGATGCAAGATTGGGTTTGTTTCCTTGTTAATCTTTGATCCCGGGGACATTATATTGAGAGAATACTCTAGAAATGGAGATTTTATGAGGACGCATTGTTGAGACACATTCCAGTGAAGTAGTCATATGCATTGCTTGGACTGCCAACATTTTGGCAGTTCTGACTACAATGAAGATTGTCAAAATTTTGGCAGTCTTAAGAAATATACTTGTGTCTGAGAAGTGTAAATTTTTTTGGCAGTTCTGTGTCTTCTCCAACAAGTTTGTATAGAAATCTGAAGTTCGAAAATTATAAAATTGGGTTGGCAACTTCATTTGGTGAATCGTAAACGTCAAATTAGGTTTGGAAGAGAAAGATAAATCTAAAATTAGGGTTGGAAGAGAAAATGAACTTAAAGAGGAACTTAAAAAAGAAAGAAATACTGAAATTTTACGGTCTCTAACAAAAATAATAGTTTAAGTATGTTTTCCCTATCTTGGAGAAAGAGATGCTTAAATTATGATGTGTGTTGTTTACTAGGGATGAGCATTATTCGGTTTTGGACCGAAATCCGAATCGAACCGAATAAACGATTCGGTTCGGTTTAAAAAATATTCGGTTTTAAAAATACTAAACATTTATATTCGGTTTCGGTTTTGAATTTCGGTTTCGGTCCAAAACCGAAAACCGAATAATTTTTTTTAATGTATATATATATATATATATATATATATATATATATATATATATAGAGAGAGAGAGAGAGAGAGAGAGAGAGAGAGAGAGAGAGAGAGAGAGGTGTATATATTAAATATATATGTATATACTATAGGTACATACTAAATAAATTTAGGTATTTTAACTACTATATATATTTAAAAAGCAAAAATAAACTAAAAAATAGAATAAACCGAAAACCAAACCGATTTAATTTGGTTCGGTTTGATTCGATTATGGGCCAATTCGGTTCGATTTCGGTTTTGCTTATTCGGTTTTGGTCCAATTCAATTTTTGATTATTCGGTTCGGTCTGAACCGAATAAACCGAATGCTCACCCCTATTGTTTTCTATAAATTTTTTGACCGTCTCTAACCTAAAATTGAGTCGTCGGTAGTAAATTTAGTTGTGCTCTTAACGTTTGCCAAAAGGTGGCCATCTGTTGATGCAAGCGAAGTTGCTGATAGACCGAGCGTATATCCAAGTCAAGTGAACGACGTACGAATGTCCCGACAGAGTTCGATATGTTGGCTGTGTTGCTGAAAACAAAAGCCCAACTCCCAAACCATTTTAGTCCCACATCGGCTGGAGTGTAAGTTTTGAATGTGCATATATCAACTCCTTCCATCCTTCCTCTCTCAATTGAACTCCTTCCATCTTGCTTCTTTGAAGTTTAGTGTAGGTAGCCCATGGGCTACAAGCATGCGCCTACGTCCTGCGTAATAGGTGCGGATACTTGCCCATTTGATTATGTCCAGTGCGTAATAGGTGCGGATACTTGCCCATTTGATTATGTCCAGAAACAATGTATTCCTTTTTTGCTTTTTGCTTTTGTCATTACTTTGTAACGTTCAAATTTATTGTTCATAATTTCTAGTTGTTACAAAGGACCAAATCAGCCTATATATATTGGATCATTTCTTCTCTTCACTTACACGGAATTTAGAGAGCATCTTCCCGAATCTCGTCTGTTCGTCGTTGTTGCTCTGGGCAGAGCTAAGTCGTGGGTCGCTCTCTTTACGTCGTGTGCGGTAAGGAGAAACCGGTGGAGCAGAGATTTTACCACTAGGAGCATTCGGATAAAGTCTGCACATAGATCCGGATTAACTCGAGCAGTGCTACGTGCGCGACTTTTCCGGAGGACGGTAACGTTTATTTTCTGTTTTTGTTGCAGATTTTGAAAGAACAAAATTAAAAAAATTCTAACAATCTAAGAGTTAAACTCCATTGTCTCAAACAAAATTCTTGTTATCAAAATCTTATTGCCAATATTCCTACAAATTTTCTTCTATTAAGTTTCTTAACAGTAGCTTCTGTTATTACAAAAATAGCTTATGTTAAATTAATGTTACGGTTAAATTTCATATTACCAATAGCTTCTGCTAAGGTTCCTAACAAAATCTTCTGTTAAGAATAGCTTCTACTTTGCATGTTAAGAATAGCTTCTGTTAAGTTCTTTATTAACCAAAATCTTCTGTTACGGTTGATTGTTCAAATTCTTAGTTTTAGAGTTAACTCATAAAAGTTTTGTTAAACTCTTTACTGTCAAAATTTCTTACAGTTCAATTTGTACTGTTAAATTTGTTCTGCTAAAATTTGTTAACAAATTTCTTAATCAATTACTACTGTTAAGAATTATTGAATACATTTGAAGACAATCCTTTTTTAGCATACAAATATTGCTTAATATTTATATCATTATTGGCATAGTAATAAATTACCATTTATAATCGTTGATATTCATTGATATAAATTTTTTTGTCCAAGTACTATAAAATATTGTTAACAAGTTGTGTTTTTATAAATTGACACTTTCCATAAACAATATTGTATTACTACATTTTTGTCAATCCTAGTTTTTTCCTTTACTCAATATTATTTTTAAGCCAAAACAAACAGTTTATTGATTTAGTAAAATTTCGTTAAAATTTAAAGTTCTAAAGTAGTGATTTGAATTTGGGTACAAGCCGAAAGAGTCATTCTGCCAACAAGGCAAAAAATTGTTTAAGCGACCGGTACTTAAGTGTTCCTAGTGAACCTCCCGCTTGCTGGGATCCGGCCCCTACAGCTAACACAACCTTATCAAAACTTAAAAAACTAAAATTTTAAAGGTCTATTACTAAAATCATTTGAATTGTTAATTTTTTGCTTAAGCCATCTTATTGAGTAAACATAATTCTTGCAAACTTTTAGAAAACATGTCTGCTAAGGAAAAGACCTTTACTGTAAATCCCTCCAAGTTCAACAGTACCTATTTCAAGAGGTGGCAGAGCAAGATGAGGTTTTGGCTTACCACTTTAGAATTGATTTCTGCTATTGATGGGTCCACACCCATCACAAATGATTCTGACGATACTGAGTCTGACATAGGAGTAACCAAGTCATCCTCGTCCTCCAAACCTAAGACTCCTAAGGAAATAAATTACCACTATTTCCACAGAATCTTAAGCGCTATGTCTGAGTCTCTCTATGACATATTTTTTGAATATAAAAGCGCTAAAAAACTCTGGGATGCTTTGGAAGATGAATATGGTTGTGATGATGCTGGAATTGAAAGATTCAATTCCTCCACATTTAACAGATATGTCATGGTAGATAATAAACCTATCAATGACCAAATTCATGAATTTCAAGAACACCTTCGGCATGTTCAATCCAAACGTACATTCTTTTCTACTGAGCATAAAATAGGATGCTTGATAGACAAACTCCCTCCTTCTTGGTCTAATGTGACAAAGGATCTCTCCATCTACAAGGAACTATTACATACCCTCAAGCTCTAAAGAGACTTAGAACAGAAAAAAAGTATAGGTTAAAGTCCAAAGCAAGGTCTAATGCCACAACTAGGGTAAACTTTGTAGAAAGCCATGGCAAACCCAAGGCTAACCACCGTCTCCTACCCAAGAAAAACTCCTTAAAAAAGAAGCAGAGTTTTTAACCAAATCACCAAAGCCCTTATTAGCAAAATCCTTATCACCAAAATCCTCAACACCAACAATCTCATAAACCTAGAAACTTTGGTCAGATCCAGGATCAGAGAAGATTTTGTTTTGTGTGTGGTAGAACAAACCATACGGCCATGAACTGCTTCCAAAGGAAGAAAGAACCTTTCAAGACCACTTTCAAAGGGAAAGGCAAGCCAGAGGCTAACATGATTCTGAATGGGTCTTCCAGCTCCTTCAGGTTTGTAAGCTATCAACCTGTAGTAAACATTTCTTACCATTCTGATGATTGATGGTTGGATTCCGGAGCTAATGTTCATGTTTCGTTTGATCGCTCCTGTTTTTCAACCTATAAGGAATCATGTGGAGGAGGCATGACTCTAGGAGATGGCTCCATGGCATAGATCGTAGAAAGAGGAAGAATAGATCTGAAGATGACATCAAAAAAAATTCTACCTCTCCATGATGTGCTTCATGTGCCGTCGGTTGGAGAAACCTAGTTAGTGGATCCATACTTGTTGCCTCAGGATACAAAATTGTAATGGAGACCAATAAAGTAGTTTTTTTTAAGAATAAACTTTTTGTGGGAAAATGATTTGTAAAAGATGGACTCTTTATTTTGAGTACTATGAATAAAATTTCAAATTCTTCTTTTGTTGCAAATGTTGAATCCTCAAATGTTTGGCATATCAGACTAGGCAACGTGAATTTAGGATCTATTAAAAGGATGATGAACTTAGATCTTATTCCTAAGGCTTCCATAGATGATAAACACAAATGTGAGATTTGTGTTCAAGCCAAACATACTAGATTACCTTTCAAATCTGTCCACAGGGATTCCGAACTCCTAGAACTTATCTATAGTGACGTTTGTGATTCAAATAGGGTTTTAACCCGAGGTGGTAGAAAATACTTTGTCACATTTATAGATGACCATTCAAAGTATTGTTACACCTACCTTCTTAAGACCAAAGATGAAGTTCTAGACAGATTCAAGGTCTATAAGTCTGAAGCTGAGAACCAGTTAGATAGAAAGATTAAGATCCTTAGATCAGATCGTGGTGGAGAGTATACCTAAAATGAAATGACTAACTTCTGTGAAGAACATGGAATTATTCATGAGGTAACTGCTCCTTATTCACCACAGTCCAACGGAGTTGTTGAAAGAAAGAATCGCTCTCTGTTAGACATGGTAAATGCCATACTTCTCAGCTCAGGTGCCCCTGATAATCTTTGGGGAGAAGCCTTATTGTCAGCCTGTTATATTCTTAATAGGATACCCAGTAAGACTAATGATAAGACACCATATGAGTTATAAAAATGTCGAAGCCCTAGGATTAATTACCTCAAAGTTTGGGGATGTCTAGCTAAGGAAGGTAGATGCCGTGTTCATAGGATATGTCCTAGATAGTGTTGCCAATAGATTTCTTGTAACCCATTCCGAAGTAAATGAAATATCTAATAACACAATTATAGAAGCTAGAGATGCAGTTTACTTTGAGAATATTTCTCTTTAAAGATAGAACTTCTTCATCTTCCTCCAACCCATCTCATACTCCATCTAGTAGTTCTCATGTTCAAATATCAAGTTATCAACCAGAACAAGTCATAGAACCTAGAAGAAGCAAAAGAGAAAGGATTGAAAAGAACTTAGGAGAAGGATTCTTCACATTTTTGATAGAGGGTGTGTCACGCCCCAGAACCAGAATACTGGAGAGCGGGGGCGTACATAGCCAGCTACGTATAATGAAATGGAATCCACCTCACTATACGATCACGACTGTCTAGATATATGAGGGTTTAACTACAATCCATCAGTCTCTTATGGTCAAGAACAAGCCTAGTGTCTCAATCATAAGCAAGCAAATAAATGTTACAAGATGTAAGACCACCAAATATACAATAGTAAGACGTTCTAAACATTACATATTCAGCAGATCATGAAGCTAGTCGTACAAAACGTCAGGACTAGCAAGAGTTTAGTCATACATGATCAACCTTAGGATTTGTCAATCATGTTACAGCCCGTAGGCAGACAAAAATAAGGTATGCAATACGAGCTAATAGGTGCTCGCCGGCTAAACGCCTCAAAAGAATATTTTTACAATAGAGTGGAAGAGCCAAAATAAACCCACTCGTTGCCAGGATTCCTTCTAGTGGTCACCATCTGGCTGGAAAACCGGTAGATCCTCTGGAGCTACTCCGAAATCTGGCCATACAAAACCAGCTGGATCAGATCCCAGAAAGAGCAAGTGCCACAAAGGAGGCTTCACTTAGGAACTAAAACCAGCAATTAGCACAAGAATATAATTATATAATAAAAGACGATAATTAAGGAAAAGCATGACAGGTGATATACGATGAGATAACCATGGGACTATTCAGATAACCAGGTTACAACCCGTAAACCAAACAAGGACCGTGGTTGTAACCCTTCGTCTGAACAGAACTTGATTTTTTCCACCATTTATCGGCAGAGTGAATATAAACAATCAGGTCATGTGACAATCTTGTGCAGGATCAAGACAAGACTAGACTGATTGAACTTCATCCATCATTCACGGCCAAGCAATAAGTACGGCTTGATACTTTAACTAACTAGGGTTATCACAGGCCTAGTTACTAGCAAGATGCAGCGAGATTCTTCCACAGCCACAAGCCCTGCAGACCATCCAGGTTATCCGGACGCAATTAGAGGTTGAATTCAAATGGGTACATCGTCCAAGAAACGCACGTACCCTTAGGTGACTTAGAGGGTGCAACACATGACAGTGTGCTGAAAATGTGTCCTACTCGACGGCAGGCTACATATCCCAAGTGGGGCGCCCAGATAACGGGATTGCCTGTAGCTGGAAAATATCTTCATGACTACTGTGTTATTCTAGTTATTAGTCTTAGTCCTTTTTAGTAGGTACCCCTGACCGTGGTACTCAGGGGTCCCCGTCCTAGACATGATGCAAGACAAGACGGATTCATTTGTACAAGCACAATCGTCCACGGTGTCCAGGTCATTCATACTTGTCATGTCAGGTTAGCCGTCGCAACAGTATTTCGAGAAATATCATGTCAGGTTTATCATGTCAAGTTTATCATGTCAAGTTTACTTGTCAGGAGTGCGCCACGTCGGGCCACTATCATGTCATGTCATTGGTCAAAAGTGCACCACAACGGGTCACCATTGTGTCAGGGAACACACTTAAAATTAATAGCACAAGCATACATATGGTAATTAAATATTAGCAGGAGCAAGGGCCGTGGGGGACTCATGCGGCTCAGGAAAAATTGGGCCATATGCGGCCAGCAAATAATAGGCCATATGCGGCCAGCAAATTGCATGCAAACAAAATGCAAGCAATTAATTTAATGCTAATAAGCTTGCAAGCAAATGCATACAAGGCCACGCAAGCAAGCAATTAAGGCTAATGCCCGTGCATGTAAGCGGCCATGCAATTAATGGAGGGGGGCGGAGCGTATTCGGCCAGCATATAAATGGAGCCATACAACAGTACATATGCGGCTAGCTAAAATAAGCATGCAAGCAATTACTAAATGCCATGCAAGCAATTATTCCATACAAGCAAAATGCATGCAAGCATTTAAATGGCCATGACCATGCGGCCATAATTGAATAAAAGGCCATTGGCCTATGGGGCCAGCAATCACTAGGCCATGCGGCCAAAAAATGTACTTGGCCATGCGGCCAGGATATAAATGGCTATGCACCCAACATTAAATGTGCTTATGCGGCCAGCACAAAAATGTGCTCATGCGGCTCAATGATTGGTCTATGCGGCCAAGATATATAAATACATGCAGCCTTGCATTATTTGCTAAGGCTAAAGCATGCAAGTGAATGCGGCCAATTAATGATGGCCATATGCGGCTCAGTACTGTATATATGCATGCGGCCACAATACCACTTTATATGCATGCGGCTACAAACCCAATATGTATGCATGCTAGCTAAAGCATGCTAGCTAAAAGCATACTAGCTAAAGCATAATGCACTAAGTATATAAGCAGGCTAATGCATGCTTGCATTAAAATATACTTGGTATTAAATATACTTGGTATTAAATATACTTGATAGCCTATGCGGCTCAATACTGAATCCATGCGGCCACTTTAGTTGGCCATGCAAATTACACCAACTCTCTTCTGCATGCAAAAGCATCAAATGGCCATTAATATATTAGTCTCTCTTATGCATGCAAAAGCATGCGGCCAATTATTTGAGTTGGCCACATGCGGCCAGGATTAGAGTTGGCCATAGGCCAGCATATATTAATACCCATGCAAGCTACTGCTTGCATATAAGCATGCAAAATGCAATTAATGCTAAGGCCAAAGCTAAATAATTACGGCTAATGGCAAATATTTAATGCAAACAAATATTTAATGCTAATGGTCAAAGGCCCATGCGGCTAGGAATAACAAATGACCATGCGGCCAAGAATGGCCTATGCGGCTCAGGCAAGTTGCATGCAAGCTTGCAAGCAACTAATTAATGCAAGCAACTAATATAAAAGGGCCATGCAATTATTTAATGCTCATGTGGCCAGAAGCTAGAAATGCTCATGCGGCCAGAAGCTAGAAATGCTCATGCGGCCAGAAGTAAAATTAATGGCTCCCACAGAGAACATGTCCATAGAAAATACCATGGCCTCCATGCTCCACCAAACAACAATAGGAACCCAAATTCAGACTCCCATAGATCAAATTTGGGTAAAATAAAATTCTCTACAACATGGAACCATCAACTAGCAAAAATATGCAAGTTTGATAGATCAAAACTCCTGAAAACCGAAAATACCACAAAGCTAGATCTACAAATTTTTTTTCATGGAAATGAAAAATGCTAAGTACTAAAGTGGGTTAGAAACACATGAGGAAGACAATGGAACAATAAAAATGGGGTTCCTCCATGAAGCAAGATGCACTTGCCTAAGCTCTCCCTCTCTCTCTCTCAGGTAGGTGAGGAGTAATGGTGGGGAAGAAGAATAAATGAGGAGAGAGAAAAGAGTGGAGGTTAATAAATAGTAATGGTGGTGGTAGGTGGGGTGGGTTGGTTCTCCAACAAAATTGAACCAAGCCAACAAGCCGAACCGAACCAAGATGAACCAATCAATAAAATGCCAAAATAAATCAAGCAGGGATACATACAATACAGGTCAAAATACGTACACGTATACCGAGATACGTAATACGAACCACGGACATTACAACTCTACCCACCTTAAAAGAATTCCGTCCTCAGAATTTAATCAAGATGCTAGAGATGCAAGGACAAGCTATACTAAGCAATCAAACAATCAATCTTGCAAGCAAGGAATTTGAAGGCATGAGGAAGAGGGAAGATATCCTGCTAGGAACCTCTCTGCCGGTTCTGAATCTGAGCTTGGACCAGGGCATACTGCTGGGGTCTCTGCTATTGGAAGACTTGAGCCTGAGGCGACAATGGCCTCGGAGGCTGGTACTGCTGCTCCTGCTGCACGGGTGCTGGTCCTCTTACCGAGGGACTAGTTAGGTTCGCTGACGATGAGCTGGCCCTGTTCGGGCAGGATCCTATCTTGTGGTCCGGTGCTCCACAAGCCAAACATAATCCCTGAGCTCTGCGACACTCCGAAACAATGTGTCCTGGCTTCCCACAATGAGTGTAGCCCATTGCGGAAGACTGCTTCTGCTTCTGTTGCTGAGGGGACGTGACCGACGTCACTGAGGCCGCCTGCCTCGGAGTTCCAATTGTCAAAGCCCTGACTGCCGGGGCTGGTGCTGTCGACTGGGTCATCTGGCCGTGAGATTGCTTCCGACCTCCGGTCCTGTCCACGATCCTGTGGGAGGTATACTCGTGCCTCCTAGTTGTCCTCAACACTGCATCAAAAGTCTGATGCTCAAACTGCTCCACTGCCTACAAAATCTCGAGATGGAGCCCCTGCTGGAACCGCTGGGCTCTGTCGAACTCGGTCGCCACCAGGGTAGGAGCAAACCGACTAAGCCTGAAAAACTCGGCCGTATACCCATCGACCGTCCTGCCCATCTACTTCAAATTGGTGAACTTGGTCTGTAGATCATACCGAGCTACAACATCGAAATACTTGGTCTGGAATCTCTCACGAAATACTGCCCAAGTAATAGTTGCCAATAATTCGACGGCCTGCACCGTCCACCAGCTGTGGGCAAGATCCAATAACTGCAGGCGGACCACGGCCACCTTCTCGTTCTCTGGAGTCTTCGCTGCCTCCAATATCACCTCTGTGTCCTGAAGCCACGCATCAGCAGCGATAACATCTTCGCTGCCATCGAAGAATGGAGGGTTCAGGCGCTTGAAATTGTTCGCTGCACTGTTCCCATGATGTCCACCTCTGCCCAGAGCATCTGCCACTGCCTGATGCAAGGCAACTCCTTGCCGGTCTTGGAAAGCTAACAATGTCCTGATGAGTCCCACCAAGGTGCCATCATCGGGCTCTGCAGGCTGGACGGGCTGAATTGGTGGCTCGGGATCCCCGGTAGGCATGACTCGGAAGGCTGCTCCTGAGTGCTGGGCCTGATCTTCTGGTTGCTGCTGGTCCACGGGAGGTACTCCGCCTTGCTGATCGGCAGGTCCAGGAACAATGCCGCTGAAGAAGACGACATAGGGAACAATAAGGAAGGACCAGGACAGATCAAGGATACAAACATGTGATCAGGTCAAAAATTCAGGTTTTCAGAGGATACGAGTAGAGATCAAGGGCGAGTACTGATTGAGACATCTATTCGGTAAACCCTCACATATCTTGATTTACAAGACCTGCATGGGCCACCACTTAAACCATGTCACGCCCCAGAATCAGAATAATGGAGAGCGGGGGCGTACATAGCCAGCTACGTATAATGAAATGGAATCCACCTCACTATACGGTCACGACTGTCTAGATATATGAGGGTTTAACTACAATCCATCAGTCTCTTATGGTCAAGAACAAGCCTAGTATCTCAATCACAAACAAGCAAATAAATGTTACAAGATGTAAGATCACCAAATATATAATATTAAGGCATCCCAAACATTACATATTCAGCTGATCATGAAGCTAGTCGTACAAAACGTCAGGACTAGCAAGAGTTTAGTCATACATGATCAACCCTAGGATTTGTCAATCATGTTACAGCCCGTAGGCAGAAAAAAAGGTATGCAATACGAGCTAACAGGTGCTCGTCGGCTAAACGCCTCAAAAGAATATTTTTACAATAGAGTGGGAGAGCCAAAATAAACCCACTCGTTGCCAGGATTCCTTCTAGTGGTCACCATCTGGCTGAAAAACCGGTAGATCCTCTGGAGCTACTCCAAAATCTGGCCATACAAAACCAGCTGGGTCAGATCCCAGAAAGAGCAAGTGCCACAAAGGAGGCTTCACTTAGGAACTAAAACCAGCAATTAGCACAAGAATATAATTACATAATAAAAGACGATAATTAAGGAAAAGCATGACAGGTGATATACGATGAGATAACCATGGGACTATTCAGATAACCAGGTTACAACCCGTAAACCAAACAAGGACCGGGGTTGTAACCCTTCGTCTGAACATAACTTGGTTTCTTCTACCATTTATCGGCATGATGAATATAAACAATCAGGTCATGTGACAATCTTGTGCAGGATCAAGACAAGACTAGACTGATTGAACTTCATCCATCATTCACGGCCAAGCAATAAGTACGTCTTGATACTTTAACTAACTAGGGTTATCACAGGCCTAGTTACTAGCAAGATACAGCGAGATTCTTCCACAGCCACAAGCCGTGCAGACCATCCAGGTTATCCAGACACAATTAGGGGTTGAATTCAAGTGGGTACATCATCCAGGAAACACACGTACCCTTAGGTGACTTAGAGGGTGCAACACATGATAGTGTGCTGGAAATGTGCCCTACTCGACGGCAGGCTACAGATCCCAAGTGGGGCGCCCAGATAATGGGATTGCCTGTAGCTGTGAAATCTCTTCATGACTACTGTGTTATTCTAGTTATTAGCCTTAGTCCTTTTTAGTAGGTACCCCTGACCATGGTATTCAGGGGTCCCCGTCCTAGACATGATGCAAGACAAGATGGGTTCATTTGTACAAGCACAATCGTCTACGGTGTCCAGGTCATTCATACTTGTCATGTCAGGTTAGCCGTCGCAACAACATTTCGAGAAATATCATGTCAGGTTTATCATGTCAAGTTTATCATGTCAAGTTTACTTGTCAGGAGTGCGCCATGTCGGGCCACTATCATGTCATGTCATTGGTCAAAAGTGCACCACAACGGGTCATCCTCGTGTCAGGGAACACACTTAAAATTAATAGCACAAGCATACATGTGGTAATTAAATATTAGCAGGAGCAAGGGCCGTGGGGGACTCATGCGGCTCAGAAAAAATTGGGCCATATGCGGCCAGCAAATAATAGGCCATATACGACCAGCAAGTTGCATGTAAACAAAATGCCAACAATTAATTTAATGCTAATAAGCTTGCAAGCAAATGCATGCAAGGCCATGCAAGCAAGCAATTAAGGCTAATGCACGTGCATGCAAGCGACCATACAATTAATGGAGGGGGAGAGCGTATGCGGCCAACATATAAATGGAGCCATACAACAGTGCATATGCGGCTAGCTAAAATAAGCATGCAAGCAATTACTAAATGCCATGCAAGCAATTATTCCATGCAAGCAAAATACATGCAAGCATTTAAATGGCCATGTCCATGCGACCATAATTGAATAAAAGGCCATTGGCCTATGGGGCCAGCAATCACTAGGCCATACGGCCAAAAATGTACTTGGCCATGCGGCCAGGATATAAATGGCTATGCAGCCAACATAAAATGTGCTTATGCGGCCAGCACAAAAATGTGCTTATGTGGCTCAATGATTGGTCTATGCGGCCAAGATATATAAATACATGCAGCCTTGCATTATTTGCTAAGGCTAAAGCATGCAAGTGAATGCGGCCAATTAATGATGGCCATATGCGGCTCAGTACTTTATATATGCATGCGGCCACAATACCACTTGTATATGCATGCGGCTACAAACCCAATATGTATGCATGCTAGCTAAAGCATGCTAGCTAAAAGTATACTAGCTAAAGCATAATGCACTAAGTATATTAGCAGGCTAATGCATGCTTGCATTAAAATATACTTGGTATTAAATATACTTGGTATTAAATATACTTGGTAGCCTATGCGGCTCAATACTGAATCCATGCGGCCACTTTAGTTGGCCATGCAAATTACACCAACTCTCTTCTGCATAAAAAAGCAACAAATGGCCATTAATATATTAATCTCTCTTATGCATGCAAAAGCATGCGTCCAATTATTTGAGTTGGCCATATGCGGCTAGGATTAGAGTTGGCCATAGGCCAGCATATATTAATACCCATGCAAGCTACTGCTTGCTGTAGGAACCCTAGAGGGGGGGTGAATAGGGTCAAGCTAACTAATCAAGCACTTAGCACAAGCTAATTGGCAATTTAAAAATATAAGTGCAAGAGAAGAAGCAAAAATAATACCGACACCCGATGTATCCAGGTATCCTCCCTAGAGGCAATCCAGTCCCGGAACTCTCTCCGGATTTAATCCACTATTTGAGCAAATAGTTACACACGAGTTTGGATCCGAAGAACTCGCCAACTTCTTACACGAGAGCTTTAATCCGAAGGCCTCTCCGACTTCAACCGAGAGTTTGGATACGAAGACTCCCCAACTTCAACCGAGAGTTTGGATACGAAGACTCTCCAACTTCAACCGAGAGTTTGGATACGAAGACTCTCCAACTTCAACCTTTCACAATAGGTTTTGATCTCCTTATACAATAAGATGAAGATCTCACTTTTTAACTCAATAACTCTAACACAATTTGTGGATGGCAAATGAAAGCTTTGTAGAGTTGTATGTGGATAGGCTTTGGTGGTTTAGAAATTTTTAGGCTCAAAGCATCAACCTTGAATGAAGGGGTTCAAGGCTATTTATAACCAAAGCAAAGGAAAGTGCAATAATGCAACTTTCTCAGGCTGACGGATCATCCGCCGGATTTCCGCAAAAATCCGCCGGATCATCCGCCTGTATAGTCCAACGGCTATAAATAGAGTCGTTGGGATCAATCGTTCGTAAAATCCGACCGTTGGAATGCAAACGGTCATATGGCGGAAAATTCGTCGGAATTTCGCGGTTTTTTGCCGGATAATCCGAACACTCACAGAAGGTATTCTGTGAGACCATTCAGATCTTCCGCCGGATTTCCGCGGAGATCCACCGGATTATCCGTCAGGATTCCGAAGATTGTCCTGGGTTATTTTCTACCCTAGCTTTCGATTTTGCCATCTATTTTTTGTGTTTACAATGATTCCTAAGACTCATTACAGACTCCAAATATACTGTAGTAGGAGCAGGCTTCTGCAGAGTCTTGAAATGATGATGGCTTGGCTTGGCTTCTTCCTTTGATAGGTGCTGGCTTTTTCCCTTGACGGCAGCTGTCCAAAGATATCCAGTTTGCGAAAACTGAATACCTTTGTCGTCGGGTGGTTCAGAGAAATCTTGTGGGATCCATCGTCTTTGGCCCACCATGATTTCTTCATTTCATATGTCCACATTGATCTTGCTTATTGCTTTTCTGCATGTGCATGTTGGACGAACAAAGCAATATACATAGTAGCAAGTATGATAAGTTTAATGCACATAAGGACAATGCTGAGTTTAAGTATAAGTGCTAAGGTGATAGCATAAATGTTAGTGATAACATAATGATTAAACTTAATTGAATGACCACAATCAAAAACATAGTTTTAATTTTGGCAACCCGATTAAATTTAAGATAGATAAGCTCATATCACTAATATGTAAACCAATAGGCACATATCACCAAAGGTATAAGTATAAGTAGAAATGCTATAGCGATAGTATGAAGATTAGTGATAATAAAATGCTAAACTTAACATATTAACCATATTCAAAAATATGATACAATCATTGGGCTAACAATCTCTCCCTTTTTGATTATGGCAAATCGGTTAAGTTTAGTATGGACACAATAGATGCATTTATCACTAATATACAAAAGATATAAGCAATATCACTAAAAGCATACTTAAACTTACTTCTCCCCCTTTGACATGATCAAAAAATAGGCTCCCCCGTACTAAGAGATAAAATAAAATTAATCTCAAGCATAGAAATCAGAGCATGGGGAACTTATAGACAATCATGATCAAGATATACTAAGAAAAAACAATGGGAGAAGTGTGTAAAGACAAGTGTATAAAACTACATACCAAATGTAGAGTACTGAATAAAAAATTGCTTGTCAAAACACAATATGGTTGGTAAAACTAAAAGTATTTAAAAAACAAGAAATAAGTAGTTTACCAACTTGAAATCCAAGGAATAAATCCAAAACACAATAGGATATGAAATATTGCTCTAGTTTTGGAAGAGAACTATGAAATAAAGGATTTCAAACAAAAGCCATGAGGAATAGATAATTGCAACTAATAGATACCAATTGAGATATGAAATTAAATAAACTTGATATCAATTGAAAAGATGTAAACTTGAAACATTGATCAAAGAAACCATTAATAATCATAATTGTCCACAAATAAAAGTGGAACAAAATAAAAGAATGATCAATGTAAAATATTGCAATTGATATAAAGTAATCTCATTATTTGCAAGATCTATATGCTTATCCAAGTTCATGCATTTGAACTCAATTACCTTATCATGCTATATAAATACCCTTTAGATAAACATGAAGGTAAAGAAGAAAAATACTTGAGAAGGAGAAATTCAGTCGACTTGAATGCTCCCCCTCAAAGTACTACCAAAGTAGATAAAAAAAAACATGAATTCTGGATAAGTCCTCAACAAGGAAAGCCAAATCAATTAAGCATGAAAGAAAAGCCAAATCAACGAAAGCATAATATTCATCAAGATAAGATCTAAAAGTTAATATTAGCAAGATGACATATTTAATTCATATGAAAGAGAGAGATAAGATAATAAGGACAATTACATACACTCTCATAAACCCTTCAAAATAAAAAATATCATGACCTCAATCAATAAGATATGAAATAGAAAAAAATATGGGTCCATGATGAACTAGGTATACGACATATTAAAGGGTATAAATAAATAGAATCAATTGATTTGCTCTCCCTCAAAATATGCGTATCTAGTTCCAAAGCACTTATAGCATAAAATTGATAACTACCAGATCTAGGGGTAAATCAACTATGGATTTCTCCCCCTTGCTCGATGCATATAAGGCTACAATATCGTCAAAAGACGAATAATATCATCTTTAGTCAAGAAGAGATATACAATTAATAGCCACTAAAGATGAAGGATTAAAAGAATATTCGAATTAAGCACGTATAATCAAAAGATGACATACATTAGTCTATAAGAAGGATCTTATATTTAAATATGATAGATCAATGTATATTATCCTTTGAGAAAATGTCATCATGAAAAAAGAATAAAGTCAATTAAGAACAATTATGATGATAGACAGAATATAGCTCAAAAGAAATAAAATAGAATAAAAATAAAACTCAAACATCATGTCCATGATTATCTAATTAAGAAAGAATCAACCAATTTATTACTTTGCATGGACTAGGTATGTTGTACCACATATTTATCCAACAACGGATAAATCCAAACCTTGCTAATGGTAAATTAATAACCCATAAAGTTCAAATAGCAGAGGTCATATGTGATAAACAATGAGTAGTCAAAGTAGAGTAATAAATTAACTTGATAATCACATAACTAGATAATTTAAGACTACTAAATCATTAGGATCATTCATAAAGTAAACAATGAATAAACATGATCCAATAATAAATCTTATCAAGAGAAAAATCAAAATCCATATTTATAAAGAATCTTACAGATCAATGAAGAATATGGAAAAGAGTCAATCTCAAAATAATCACACATTCAATCTAAAGAGATGTAATGATAATACGATAAAATCATGACTCAAAAAGTGAGAGAAATTTAAGAGAGACTTGCTAATGACTAGTATGGAAAAAAAGTTAAAAACAAGGAATGACAAACCTCTAAGAGAAAACAGGATCTAATAAAGAATTTGTAAAACTAGTTTTAGAGATCAAGCATATCACAAATCTTATTTTTGTAAACTAGCATATCATATATAGATTGAGATATAGGAATATAGCTAGATGTGTGAAAGTGAGCCAAAATTATATAGCTTAATAATATATCACAAATAAGCAAACTATATAATCCAAATAAGATTAATGAGGGAAGCCATTAACAAGATAAATGTGCTCATTAAATCTTAAGTTACTAACACTAAAAATACTTGCTTAAGCAAAGAGTTCACAAAGAGAAAAATACATTTTGAATGAACAAAATAATTTATAGACTCTTTACTAAGCAAGGATAAGAGCATAAGATGACAAATAAATGAATTAGACTCTTATCAAGTATAGGCCAAAAGAGATATTCATGAAAACGTAATAAAGTAAATCTTTTTGCCAAGTATTGAGATTAACCCAAGATAATAAAATGATAGATCGATCTAGAGAATGCAAAATATTATAGCCATTATGAAATAAGTGTATTATCTAGAAATGGAAAAATCTTAACATAAAAGTTCAAACCATAGTAGCTAAAGTCATGAGAAATATGATGTAACAATTACAGGTATTCTCATGTGCTACAAAAATATCATTGGGCAACAATAATTCAAAAAGAAGCATAAACCCAAGGAATGAGCAAAGAAAGATCATTAAGATCAAGAAAGCTAAATGCTAAAGATATCAAGAAGTACATTTTTCAAAGAGCTTTCATAGTGCACCATAGTATATATATAGAAGATATCGATTTGAAAATGTGCACTAAAAACGGAGGTAAATATAAAAATAAGACAAAGCACAAAACCATGTGATTCTTAAAAGAACTTCCATAAATAGTCAAGTGCAAGGCATAAACACATATTCTCTCACAACATCCTAACTTAAAGGTATAAAACAAATAAATATCAAAAGTTAGGAATCACTAATATATATGAAACTATATATATCACGAATAGGCATACATGAAAAGATCAAAAACCAATTAAGAACATGTATCCATAATTCCAACCAAAAAGTCAAGAAGATATCATCAAAAGAAGACTTTAAGGAAGAAGCTAATTGATTCAAGAAGAATAAATTTGGTCAAGGGAATCAATAGCTAAGGTATGAGAAAAGCACAAGTTTGAAGGTAACAAGTATATTTAAATACTCTTCAAGTCAATATAAAACTTTCGCTTAACTCATATGCCCACATAAAGATATTTATACAAAAAAAGATATCAATATAAGAGATACATGAACTATATGTAGATAGAAATAAAATGTATATAGTCATGTATCCTTAATGAATATTTGAAAAACTATTACAAATTCAAAAATATGTATAAATAAACTTCATTAGGAAAAGACATAATTGATTCTCAAGAAGATAATCAAGATAAAGTATGAGAATCAATAATGAACATATTATGTAAGCACAAGGTTAAAATAGAAGTATAAGTGTATACTTGTCAAGTGATAAGAAGCTTGTGCTAAACATATATATTCACAAATACCGATTAAGATAAATATGACATATTAAAAATAAACCGACAATAAGTAACTATTTCAAAAACTTTAAAGACGGAGAGTTAAAATCATATTAACTCAAATCAAAATCAAGCTCCTATGGACTAGAGTGATATGCATGCTTCATAATATAGAGGTTAAGAAAAACAAGCATGCATAAATCAAAAGTGTCACACTTAATAGAAAATGAGTGATAAACTATAAAGTGTGAACTAATCATTTAAGCCGAGTAACTAGTCATGCTAGATAAAAGAATTAATAAGAAAAATAACTAAGCATGCTAGTATTGTATCTCACATTGATTTATATAGAAGGCAACTGAAGGATATCAATGTGAGCTAGTAGCAAGACATCAAGAGAAACATGCTAGATTCTACAAATATAAATAATTTAAAGAGAATCGTTTAGCATGTTTACCAAAGTGGCTCTAGTGGCCACACTTGTGTTGGTGCAATTGCTTAGAAGATGACCTTTGAGCTTTGCAACCACCAACACGCTCCTCGGTGCTATGTCCCGATACCAGAAGCTTCACCTACAATATTAGATGAAGACTTTGGTATCCAAAGAAACTTGGATCCACATTTATTAGCTTTAGGGACCCATATAGCACTTACTCTAGCATTGGTAGTGAAGGTCCTACGAATAGGGCATGTAAAGCTCATGTGTCCAATGCGAGAGCAATAGAAGCATCTAATGCTAGTGTGTACACATGTATCAGAATGAGCATGGTTATGAACATGTGACATACTAGAATGATGAATGTCTCTAGAGTGAGCATGCATGGATTTGGTCTTAAGAATATCATGTTCTAATATCAAATCATCATGCATACAAGTAAGAGAATCAAATTTAACATTTAAAGCATTATTCTCTTTTTCAAATAAAACAATTCTAAAAATAAAATCATCATTTTGTTTCTTTAAAGAGTCAATAGAAGAATCATGCAAATGATTTAGCTCATGAGTTTTCCTCTTAAGATCTTCTATTGATGAGGAAAGAGATTTGATTTTCAAAATTAAAGCCTCATTCAAACTCTTTAAAGAAATACAAGATGAATTTTGAGAATCAAGTCTAGATAATAAAATATTGTTTTCATTTCTCAAAAACTCATTTGCTTCTTCTAAATGAATAACCTTTTCAGAAAGTTCTTCATTTGTAGAATGAAGGTTGTCAAGAATCTCTAAGGATTGTTTAGCCATGGCTTTCCACTTAGAGCATTTCTTACATTTAGAAGAAACATGATAGTCTTGGCTACTAGAAGTAAAACCCTCTTTATCGGAGGAGGAGTAGGAGGAATACGATGCCATAGAAAAATAACAAGGATCTACTCTAAGGATGTTAAGCCTAACAATAGAGTCCTTGCTCTGATACCAATTGTAGGAACCCTAAAGGGGGGTGAATAGGGTCAAGCTAACTAATCAAGCACTTAGCACAAGCTAATTGGCAATTTAAAAATAAAAGTGCAAGAGAAGAAGCAAAAACAATACCGACACCCGATGTATCCTGGTATCCTCCCTAGAGGCAATCCAGTCCCGGAACTCTCTTCGGATTTAATCCACTATTTGAACAAATAGTTACACACGAGTTTGGATCCGAAGAACTCGCCAACTTCTTACACGAGAGCTTTAATCCGAAGGCCTCTCCGACTTCAACCGAGAGTTTGGATACGAAGACTCCCCAACTTCAACCGAGAGTTTGGATACGAAGACTCTCCAACTTTAACCGAGAGTTTGGATACGAAGACTCTCCAACTTCAACCTTTCACAATAGGTTTTGATCTCCTTATACAATAAGATGAAGATCTCACTTTTCAACTCAATAACTCTAACACAATTTGTGGATGGCAAATGAAAGCTTTGTAGAGTTATATGTGGATAGGCTTTGGTGGTTTAGAAATTTTTAGGCTCAAAGCATCAACCTTGAATGAAGGGGTTCAAGGCTATTTATAACCAAAGCAAAGGAAAGTGCAATAATGCAACTTTCTCAGGCTGACGGATCATCCGCCGAATTTTCGTAGAAATCTGCCGGATCATCCGCCTGTATAGTCCAACGGCTATAAATAGAGCCGTTGGGATCAATCGTTCGTAAAATCCGACCGTTGGAATGCAAACGGTCATATGGCAGAAAATTCGCCGGAATTCTGCGATTTTCTGCCGGATAATCCGAACACTCACAGAAGGTATTCTGTGAGACCATTCGGATCTTGCGCCGAATTTCTGCGAAGATCCGCCGGATTATCCGTCAGGATTCCGAAGATTGTCCTGGGTTATTTTCTACCCTAGCTTTCGATTTTACCATCTATTTTTTGTGTTTACAATGATTCCTAAGACTCATTACAGACTCCAAATATACTGTAGTAGGAGCAGGCTTCTGCAGAGTCTTGAAATAATGATGGCTTGGCTTGGCTTCTTCCTTTGATAGGTGCTGGCTTTTTTCCTTGACGGCAGCTGTCCAAAGATATCCAGTTTGCGAAAACTGAATACCTTTGTCGTCGGGTGGTTCAGAGAAATCTTGTGGAATCCATCGTCTTTGGCCCACCATGATTTCTTCATTGCATATGTCCACATTGATCTTGCTTATTGCTTTTCTGCATGTGCATGTTAGACGAACAAAGCAATATACATAGTAGCAAGTATGATAAGTTTAATGCACATAAGGACAATGCTGAGTTTAAGTATAAGTGCTAAGGTGATAGCATAAATGTTAGTGATAACATAATGATTAAACTTAATTGAATGACCACAATCAAAAATATAGTTTTGATTTTGGCAACCCGATTAAATTTAAGATAGATAAGCTCATATCACTAATATGTAAACCAATAGGCACATATCACCAAAGGTATAAGTATAAGTAGAAATGCTATAGCGATAGTATGAAGATTAGTGATAATGAAATGCTAAACTTAACATATTAACCATATTCAAAAATATGATACAATCATTGGGCTAACACTTGCATATAAGCATGCAAAATGCAATTAATGCTAAGGCCAAAGCTAAATAATTACGGCTAATGGCAAATATTTAATGCAAGCAAATATTTAATGCTAATGGCCAAAGGCCCATGTGGCTAGGAATAACAAATGGCCATGCGGCCAAGAATGACCTATACGGCTCAGGCAAGTTGCATGCAAATGCATGCAAGCTTGCAAGCAACTAATATAAAAGGGCCATGCAATTAATTAATGCTCATGCGGCCAGAAGCTAGAAATGCTCATACGGCCAGAAGCTAGAAATGCTCATGCGGCCAGAAGTGAAATTAATGGCTCCCATAGAGAACATGTCCATGGAAAATACCATGGCCTCCATGCTCCACCAAACAACAATAGGAATCCAAATTCAGACTCCCATAGGTCAAATTTGGGTAAAATAGAATTCTCTACAACATGGAACCATCAACTAGCAAAAATATGCAAGTTTGATAGATCAAAACTCCTAAAAACCGAAAATACCACAAAGCTAGATCTACAAGAAATTTTCCATGGAAATGAAAAATGCTAAGTACTAAAGTGGGTTAGAAACACATGAGAAAGACAATGGAACAATAAAAATGGGGTTCCTCCATGAAGCAAGATGCACTTGCCTAAGCTCTCCCTCTCTCTCTCAGGTAGATGAGGAGTAATGGTGGGGAAGAAGAATAAATAAGGAGAGAGAAAAGAGTGGGGGTTAATAAATGGTGATGGTAGTGGTAGGTGGGGTGGGTTGGTTCTCCAACAAAATCGAACCAAGCCAACAAGTCGAACCGAACCAAGATGAACCAATCAATGAAATGCCAAAATAAATCAAGTAGAGAGACATGCAATACGGGTCAAAATATGTACACGTATACCGAGATACGTAATACGAACCACGGACATTACAGGGTGATTCCTCAACTTATGAAGAAGCCATATCTTCTCCTGATGCCCCTCTCTAGAAAGAAGCTATTAACAATGAGTACAACCCCATTATGGAGAATAATACTTAGTTTTTAGCAGACCTACCTTTAGGTAGTAAACCCATAGGTTGTAAGTGGATCTTTAAAAAGAAACTTAGAGCCGTTGGTACCATAGAGAAATACAAGGCTAGATTAGTAGCCAAAGGTTTTACCCAGAAAAAAGATTAGATTACTTTGATACCTACTCTCCTGTAGCTAGGATCACTTCTATTAGAACCCTTATAGCCTTAGCTTCCATTCATGATATGCTGATCCATCAAATGGATGTAAAAATAGCTTTTCTAAATAAAGATATAGAGGAAGAGATATATGGAGCAACCTGAAGGTTTCATTGCTAAAGGTCAAGAAAAGAAGGTTTGCAGATTAGTAAAAACTCTTTATGACATAAAGCAAGCTCCCAAGTAATGACACAACAAATTTGACAAATCATTAAAAAATTTGGTATTGTGCCAAATGAATATGATAAATATTTGTATTCTAAAAATACAAATAGAGGTTGTGTCATTTTATGCTTGTATGTTGATGATATCCTTATTCTAGGATCTTAACTGGAATTGATAAATAACACTAAGAATTATTTAGCTAACCAGTTTGATATGAAAGACCTAGGTGAAGCAAACATAATTCTAGGAATGCAAGTGTCCAAATGCAAAGAGGGTTTTAATCTATCTTTAGCACATTCAATTGAGAAAATACTAAAAAAGTTTGAGTAGTTTGATAAAAAATCTACCCTCACTCCTTATGACAGTAATGTCATTCTCAAGAAGAATGAAGGATCTCATATAGAACAAAATAGATATTCACAGATGATAGGATCCCTTATGTACATAACAAATAGGACCAGACCTGATATTGTATTTGCTATAGGGAGACTAAGTACATATACTAGTAACCCAAACCAATCACATTGGACTTCATTGGACAGAGTATTTAGATATCTTGAGGGTACTCTGGATTATAAACTTTATTATACTAGATACCGTGATATCATAGAAGGTTACTCAGATGCTAATTGAATAACTGATTTACATGATATAAAATCTACTACTGGATATATTTTTACCCTAGCAGGAGCTACAATCTCCTGGGGATCATATAAACAAACTATCATAGCCAGAAGTACAATGGGCTCTGAAATGATAGCTTTGGACACTACCTGTACAGAAGCCGAATGGCTTAGAAATCTTATTATGCATATACCTGTTTCTGTTCATCCTGTTCCTGCAATTTCTATAAACTGTGATAGTAAATCTGTTATAGAACTACTAAAGCATGATTCTGTGAATGCTAAGATGAACATGCACCTGTAGCTACGCTTTAAGTCAATAAAGAGCCTATTGGGCAAATATGTGGTTCTTGACTATATAAAGTTAGAAAAGAACCTTATAGACCACTTGACGAAGGGTCTGCCTAGGACATTGATCCTAGAATCATCGAGGGGGATGGAGTTAAGTCCACAGTTTAGTCACCAGCACTGGCAACCCAACCGAGTCTGACTAGAGATCCCAAACCATTTTAGTTCCACATCGACTGGAGTGTAAGTTTTGAATGTGCATATATCAACTCCTTCTATCTTGCTTCTTTGAAGTTTAGTGTGGGTAGCCCATGGGCCACACGCGCGTGCCGCCGTCGCCTTCCGACCCGGCTCGGCTAGGTTCGATTCGGCACACGTAACGGGTACGGGTACGTGTCCACATCTGCGGGTGCCGAATGCCGATTCGATTTCCTCTTCGGGTTCGGGCTGAGACCCTAAAAATATTTTGCTCCTCATTTGATTTTTTCTGACCGTTACTATTCCTTTAATTTTGTAATGTTGGACACTTTATTTCTGTCCAGATACAATGTATCACGTTTTTTGCATTTGTCATTACTTTGTAACGTTCAAATTTATTGTTCATAATTTCTAGCCGTTACAAAGGACCAAATCAGCCTATATATATTGGGTCATTTCTTCTCTTCACTTACACTGAAAAATCAACGTCCAAACTCTCTCTAAATTCCATCTTCCCGAATCTCGTCTGTTCTTCGTTGTTGCTCTGGGCAGAGCTAAGTCATGGGCCGCTCTCTCTATGTCGTGTACGGTAAGGAAAAACTGATAGAGCGGGAATTTTACCACTAGGAGCATTCCGACAAAGTCTGCACATAGACCCGGATTAACTCTTAGGGAAGTGCTACGTGCGCGACTTCTCCGGAGGCCGGTAACGTTTATTTTTCTGTTTTTGTTGCAGATTTTGAAAGAAGAAAATTGAAAAAATTCTAACACGATAGACGTTTGCGTCGACCATAGTTCGGAAGCGTGCATGCTTCAATTCGACAAGGATTTCACGGCTTAAGTTTCACGTACAAACGCGTTGGCTTCGAGGATGATGAGGAACTAACTCAATTATGGTGCAAATACAAATATTGAGAGAGCTGCAAGAAGATTTAAATTAATTGTGTGCTTTGATTGGTGATGAAAAGAAATATGAATGTATCTCCTCTTGTTCTTTATGGGAGCTCATGGTTGAGAGAGATGTAACATGCTAGGGAATTTAAGTTCCAAGAATTTGACTTATATGGATACGTTGGGAATCCAGTCATGAGTTCAAGAGGTGATTATTTTACAATAAAACTAGTTGGATAGAATCTATCCGGATAGAGAGGGGTAAATTTGGTATTATTTTAACTCTCTCTCACATCATATTTTTTTATGACCTGAATACCCTTTTATCAAATTCAAAAATATGTTTTTGAGTTCCAATAAGTATTTAAGTGCCTAGGTGATTTTGAGTCCGTTAATAATGGAAGAATCCTCTTCCAATTCCTCCGTTTTTTTTTCTCGTCCGTTTTTTTCTCTTCCAATTCCTCCGTTTTTTCTCGGGGGTGGTTGTCGCGTCCAGCTGCGGAAGCTACCAGCGCGGGTCGTAGTGGTCGGATCCGGCCGTGGCGGCGCTGGATCTGGCCGCACGGAGCTTGTCCTGCACTCGCCGGTGATGGAGGAGCGAGGCAGACTTCGGCATGAAAACGATGTCGTTGCCGCCGCGACCGCGCCGGCCGATTTCGTCACGGCGGCGGCGGCGACGGCGGCGGAGGATGTTCTGGAATCTAGGGTTTTTGAGCCAGAGGGATCGTTTGGGGTCCTGGAGCTCGAGATCGGCGCCGATCGGGTGATCCCCGGCCTCTCCTCCTCGTCTGCCCGGTCCCCGCCCCGACCGAACCGAAGGCGTCGAACAACGAGGAGTGGGACAGCAAAAGCGACGACGACCTCCAGATCGTCCTCAACGACGCTGGCGACGACCAGATGATGATGAGGGAGGAGGACGAGGGCGGGGAGGAGCTGGGCCTCCAGCATCGCACCATGGAGGAACAGGACTGGGGGGAGGGGAGCCGCCGATGGGTGCGGCTGCGGCAGCGGAGGGGGAGAAGGAGGGCCAGTAGGCGGCAAAGGTGAGCGGCGCGACCGGTGCTGCTGTTGCTGCCACCACTTCGAGGGTCGGGTACGGAGCTCACGACTTCAATCAGCAGCACCATTCCATGTACAAGGTCAGTTCTTCCGACAGTGTGTTCTTGGTTCGGAAAAGTATGGCATTGGGTGTGAGTGTGGTGAATGTATTTAGAATTTTCTTACATTAGTTCTCGAAAGTTGCAATCTTAGATGTACAGAAGCCATGTATACAATTTCCAATTAATAATATTAAATTGTTTGACAACTATGATCTGTTTTAGTGTTTCTCTCCTTAAAAATGCCGTGCCATGGTTGCCATATTTCCAACGTTGTGTCTGTATTGCGTTGCCTATACTGTTTCGTAATTGTGTCCGTACGACAAAGTTAAGGTATTTAAGGAATAAAAATGTTGACGTCAAGAATGCTTGCTGAACCCAAAGGTTGAAGATGGACACTCCTTAAATGAAGACGTACATTTAATAGATGTCCTTATGCACGAACAGAGAAGATGCACTCAGTCTTGGCACATCACATGCATGCAACTGGAGAAGGCACATGCGCAAAAGAAAGAAACGATGATTTCCAAAACATAACAAGTTAATTCATTGACCATAAAACAGGAATTAGAAACATAAGCATAAGTTTTGTTTGGATGGGACATAAGAAAAGTTTTATTTAATAGTAGAGCACTAGTTGGACATGTTTCAAACTTCTGAAGTACTGTCACTCAACAAGATCACTGGAGGAGGTTTTGTAGCTTTGTCATCTTTCATAGCCTGCAGAACATCCAAAAATATTTAATACATGTCCATCAATGGCTCCACCTGCAGTACTGAGTCCTTATTTCATCTTCTACATTATGAGCAAGCAGCCTTTTGAAATGCTCCTTGATTTCTGTCTTCAACTCATCATGTTTCTCCCTCAGTATAGCGAACATCGGGGGTAGACTTGCGGGAGAGGCAGGAATACTCCATTCGCCATCAATTTTCTTCGTCGGCGTCTTATCGTTGTCCATTGCGTGAGATCGAATTCTTGTTGGAAGTAGAAGGATGTTATATGACATAGATGTGAGCAATTTATATAGAGAATGATTGTGGAAATGGTGCCATTCCATCTTCTACAATAAATTTTTCTTGATAAACACATCTTCTACAATAAATGGTGCCTTTCCATCTTCTACAATAAATTTTTCCATGGTTGCCATGTTTCCAACGTTGGAAATGGTTTACTGGTTTGGCATGTGTGCTTTTTTTTTATAGCTATTACTTTGGTTGAAGTGGAAGGAGAAACAAATTGTTTAACTACTTAGTTTTACCTAATTACAAACAAAAACTTTTTCTACTTTATCTTGTTGAATAAGGAATAACAATTTAATTTTTTGGCAATAAATTTTTTAACGTAATGTTAATTTTTAGAAATAATTAATCGATGATATACATATTAGCTCATTAAATTAAATTGATTGAGTCACATAGGATAGACGACGGAACGAACAACGAAATTTTACGACAACTTTTTCGTACACGTTCAAATACTATTACACAAGTGCTCTTTCGAAGCTAATTGATGCCCCTCCGTTTCGTACTATGAGTGAGCATATGACGGTAGAAAGACGAAAACCGAACCGAGTAACTGAACCGAACCGAAAACATGGTTTAAAATTATAAACAGAAAACCAGATAGGGATACCAGTTTTTCGGTTATCGATTCGGTTTTCAGTTTAAAATTTTGAAATAATGGTTCGGTTTGCGGTTTTTCATCCAAGTAACTGAACGGAACCGAAAACATATAATAATATTTTTTTAAATATACAAAAAAAAAAATTTAAACCAACCGGACCGAACCGAAAATTGATACTAATATGTGATTTTATTAAAAAAAAATAGCAAGTATTTTTATTAGTTTTTGCAACTATAGATAAATATATAAATTTTGTTGAAAGATGTAATTCAACCAACAAAATAACTCAATTATTCAAAAAAAAATTATATATAATAATCAGCCCATTCATGAACTAAGACAAATAGAAAACAATAATACTAAAAGTTTATTTGTAATTATTTGAACTAAGACGAATTGAAGATTCGACCTCCAAATTTTACTTTTATTATTTTTTTGTTCCAGTATTTCGTTTGACGGACTTTTCGTAACTTCAGAATAGTTAACATGCTTACATCAGAGTAGGACACTCCTAAAGGATTGAAAAAATAAAATGACACACTTCTTAGGCTGCCCTATATTTCGTAAGTTCGGAATAGTTGACAGTTGGTTGAAGCATTAAAAAAAATAAAAAAGAAGAAGAAGATAACAAATGTAAAGGAAAAATGTTTAATAATTGAAAATACATAACCATAGCCACAGATACCACAACATCAGAACCACATAACCACAGACATCAGAACCACAAATATGTACTCTAAGACAAATTGAAAATTATGTATAATAATTAACCCCAACATTAGAACCACATAACCACAGATACCACATGATCCATAATGATATATGATATAACCCCGAATTGGTTTGTTACAAATAATATTTCAAATAACAGCAAGCACATAAATAAAACGAAATCAAACATCCGAAGGTGGCTCATTTAAATCTATACTATTAGATCCTTCCCCGTTCACCTGCAAAAGCATAATAAAATTGCATATTAGTAATTTATAAGTAAATAAAAATGAACTTCTTATTCCATTTAAGAAATATAATTTGCATACCTCAACATCATTCCTTCCACGACCACCACGACCTCCTCGACCTCCTCGACGTCCACGGCCTCTCCGACCTCCACCTCCACGGCCTTGATTACATTCTCTTCCTGATTGATAACGGTTCAATCGCGACCTTCCTCGACCGCGAACAACATCTGGATCTATAATTGGTATGCCTGGAATTTCCAAACCATCATGTCTGTCAATAGTGTTGTTGTCAATAGCAGTAGAACTTTCATTGCAACTACCTAGCTCATCCTTCAAAGCTAACAACCTGCTTTTAACTATATCCATCTTCTTGTTGCTGCTAATTGCAATATCTGTGCATTCCTGAAAAATTCCTTCCAGCACCTTATACTTTTTATACTCTTCAGTCATGTGAGGGTATCCTCCAGCAAAAAAAAAAAAAAATGTTAGAATGTCTTCTTTGTACATCTTTTCGCCACCTGGTAAGGATATATCTTTCATTGATGAGTTTAATGTCTTTGAGTGTCATTACCTTGAAAATATGACAATAAGGTATTCCAGCTATCTCAAACTTCTTGCAACTACAGCTCCAAAATTCTTCCTCTTCTATGTATTCAACAACGTGCACAAACTCCTTGTTGTACCACTCATTAATGATTGCTCTCTCCATTACTTTATGTTTTTCAGTACCATCCTCTTCTTGCACACCTTCCTCAATAGGTCGAATCATATGACAATACATCAAACGTCTAATCTCATTTTGAACACACTTGAACTTTGAGTTTGTGAATGTACCTCTGAACTGTTTTTCCCAATCAAAATTTGAGATGAGTTTAACCACTTTTGACTTCGATTCATTGTCTGCAATAAACTCCTTTCTGATCTTAAAACTCATTGCTATCTTATACTGCTCAACAAATTGTTTATTGTGCTCATAGAGTGAACATAACCATCAAAAAAGGCATGCATTCCTTTACTTCTTTGAGTTGAGACCATACCAGCCCAGAAGCTGTTGTGCATATACACTGGTGCCCATTTTTCTCTAACACTATATAGATCAAGTAACCACCGATTTCTCTCCAATCGAAACTGCCTCAAGAACTCAGTCCATAATTTATTCTCAAATTCATCAACAGTAAAGCTATCATACACCAAGGTTTTGAACTCCAATATTGCCTTGTCAAATTCTTCAACATTGACAAACTTCTGAGGCAACTTGGATAAGATATGCCATAGGCCAAATCTGTGAATGGTGTTAGGCATAACCTCGGCTATTGCAGCTTTAATGCTCTCACATTGATCGGTTAAAATAGCAGTGGGATGGATATTCCCCATTGCTTCAAGCCAATTTGTGAAAAGCCAACGAAACGATATTATGTCCTCATGTGTAACAAGTGCACAGCCAAATAAAATCGATTGTCCATGGTGATTAACGCCAACTATTGTAGCAAAAGGCATTTTATATCTATTAATTAGATAAGTTGTGTCGAAACTCACAACATCATGAAATTCTTCGTAGGCTGCTCTTGATCGAGGATGAATCCACATCACATTGGTTAGCATGCCTTCCTCATTGACGTCCATAAGATGAAAGAAATCTCTATCCTTTTGCTGCATTCTTAGAAACAAAATGTGAATTGCCTCGGCATCTCCTTCACCTAGTCTTAGCCTTCTTCTTTTGTCAATATAATTTCTACAATCTCTTGGCAAGCATCCTATATGTTCTGGTCCACCCGCTTGAACCTCTAGTACCCTTATACTCTTAAACGGTCTTAAGCCTGCGATATCATTGGCTTCCAATTGTCTCTTCATACCCATGGGCCTAGTTCTATGAGCAGGCATCAACATGGCCATATCTGGTCGCAATTCATGGTTGTGTTGTGTGTTCGTTTTTGAAACTTGCCAAACCCCACCTCTGCATATTGCATTTATCCTTGCTGGACAATTGATCCTCTTAGTCAACTTTTCATAGTGTTGCTTCCTTCATCTATCACAACATATTGTTACATATTCATAATCTTCGCCATTTTTTTCTATGACCAGACCTCTTCGCCACACTAAAACCAGCAACCATTGCATGATTTTGATAAGCATCAAATAGGGTCTTTACACTGCTAAACAACATACCTGTTTTAGGCCCTTCTTCGATGTTGCAATTATCGATTTCTTCCACTCTTTCTTCAGCTTCTACTTGCATAGACGGAATAGAACCTGCACCACCACCCGGATCCGATGTTCCTACGCCACCACCAGAATCAGATGATCCAGATGATAATATGCTATCACCTGGCTGAATTCCAAATAGTTGTTCATACAATGCATTGTTGTTCTGCATCTCGCCAACATTTTCCATCGGATATCTCTTCCAATGCTTCTCTCTCTTTTTTGGTTGCTCTATATTGTTTGTTCAACAAAAAACAACCATCATTACCCTTTTAAAACAACCATTTTTGTTAGCAAACAATGAGGAGGGAATTAATAACGCACCTTAGGAAATTGTATCTTAGGAAATTGCATTTGACTGGGAGGGAGAAACGAAAGGGTGCCGAATTCTTAGGGAATTGTATCTTCGGAAATTAATAACGCACCTTAGGAAATTGTATCTTCGAAAATTAATAATTAATTGAAAAACTAATTAGAAATTAAGTAATTAGTTATTCTTTTATATATAATTTTTATTCTAATTAATATAAATACGTTCATCACTTAAATAATTAACTATTAATTTTATTAATTAATATTTCATCATAATTTTATTAATAATTGATTAATTTATCAATCATAATTATAGCCTTGATTAATAATTTATTAATTTGTAGTTTTATTTTTATATTTTACGGTAATCTTAATTAATAAATTATACCTTTATTAATCATAATTATAATAATTTATTAATCGTAACTATAATTTTAATTAATAATTTATAAATAAATATTTAATTATAATCTTATTTTAGGATTTTATGATTTGGAGATGGAATTTAGGATTTTATGGACATGAAGCCAAATCCATGGAATTCTATGTTTGGTTGGATTTGGATTTGGAAGAATGAAAGTTAAACTTTTTGAAAAATAATTTTATTGTGCTATTAAATATTTTATTAATACTAATTCATAATTAAATAAATAATCAAATAATAATTAAATAATAATTAGTTTTATTTTATATATAATTTGTTATTTTTAATTAATATAAATACGTTCATTACTTAAATAAATATTTTTTTGTTCCATATTAACTTTTCGTAACTTCGGAATAGTTGACAGACTCACATTAGAGTAGGACAGTCCTAAAGGATTGAAAAAAATAAAATGACACGCTTTTTGGGCTGCCCTACATTTCGTAACTTCAGAATAGTTGACAGTTGGTTGAAGCATAAAATAAAATTAAAAAAGAAGCCGATAACAGTGTAAAGGAAAAATATTTTACGATTAAGCAATGTCACAGCATCATAAACGCCAACTATTGATGCTTTAAATTTTTGTTCCAATTTGCTTCAGTTGCTTGTTGACAACAATAATCATCTCTCTATTTACTTTGTATGGAAATAAACTCCATGTATTGATGTCAATATAGGAAATTAAAAACAAACCATAGAAAATTATGCCTTAGAAAATTGCATTTGGGAAATCAAAAGTTGAGTCTCATAAGTTTCCGTAGAAAATTAATAACTCAGATTAATATCTCAAAAGTTGAGTCTCATAAGTTGAGTCTCATAAGTTTCCGTAGAAAATTAATAACTCAGATTAATATCTCAGAAACCAAAGTGTATTAATGTATTAATTTGTGCATTTGGGTGTAAAGGGTAACTAAGTAATTAAACAGTATCAATTTGTGCATTAATTGCTTTCTATCCGGATAGATTCTATCCAAAAATCATCTTGTTATAATTTATTTTAATTATCGTGTAATTATTATATTGTTAATACTTAACTCTGACAAAATCCTAGTACGTCACATTCTTATCATCCACATTTGTATTTACGTTATCTTTATTAGTGTTGAATTTGATATTGATATACAAGTACACACATCGGATTATATGATTTTTCACTATTATTATCATCCCCACACACACACACACATACACACACACATATATATATATACTTACTTTTGAAAGAAGGTAAATTGTGGCGAACGCTCCCACCAGAAATCGATCTCCTGACCATATATATATATATATATATATATATATATATATATATATATATCACTATAAAATCTGTCAAATCAGCGACGCCAAAAGACGTCGCTAAATCGGGAAAATACGTCGCTATATCAATTAGCGACGTATTTAGCGACGTTTGCACGTAGTCGCGATTAACCTAGTCGCTAAACATGAAAACGTCGCAATACGTCGCTATGGCGACGATACTTAGCGACGCGACCTCGTCGCTAAGTCAGCGACCACCAGCGACGAAAAACGTCATCATTTACCGACGTAACCTAACGACGTTGCGCGACTTGACATGCATCGATGCTGACCTGGCTTGAGAGCCAAATGGCGACGTTTTGCGACGTTTTAACGTCGCTGAAGTACCGACATATCGCGACGTTTAGCGACGTTTTACGTAGCGACGTTTACTGACGATCAGCGACGATGTTCATCACAGTTAGCGACGTTGGAGTACTTACTTAGCGACGTTATTTTCATCGCCGAACGTCGCTGAGCGTCGTTGAACGTCGCTAATATTGAAAAAAAAATAAAAAAAATACAGCATTTGCAGCATCCCCTGCAGCATTTGCAGCATCCCCTACACCATTTGTTACAACAAAAACGGTGTGTATCACGAACACAGTATTAAACAACACAGATACACACAATCACGAACACGTTTGAAACACAATCTCATCAATCAACACAGATATATGAAAATTTGTAACAACAATGTCAAACATAATGGTCCACAACTTAATTGCCAAGTATGGGAACGAATGGCTCAGAACACAACCCAAGATTCATTCTAGCATACATTAGTGTGAATCATCTATGTTCTGTACATATGGTGTAGTATATGTTCTTATCGTATCTAGTATCTGAAGAATGTAACAGAATCAAGATGAACTCACATAATGTAATACTAAGACATCATCTACTACTATATAAGATATAGTGATAGGTTGTCGTATCATCATTGCCGATGGATGAGGGTCGGAGGACAGTCAACTTTATCTATGGCTACATAGTTTCTGCCTCGCCAGTCGAATGGCTGCAGGGACTATGTCCTGATCACCATGTCGTACCGTAGATTAATGCAAATGGACCTGGAGCCAAAATACAGAAACCAAAATATGATATCCAGCTCAAGTGTAGAGTCGGGGGAGAAGAACTTTTCTACCCTCTCCCTCTCTCACGCTATCAACGTCACAACTTTTCCACCTCAAGTTCTGATCAAGCATTTTCCTTCTCCTCTCCTCCACCATGGCTCTGAACCCATCTGCTCCTCCCTACTTCCCTTTTTCTTATTTGACTCTCTCAGCCACATATGATATCTACCTCAAGTGTAGAGTCGGGGGAGAAGAAGTGGACAGGAAGAGGAGGGGGAAACAGCACAGCCGGCGGCATGACCCGGAGGAAGTACAGAGGTTTTCTTCAACATACGTAGGAGAACTATAAGGATATATCTTTTCACAACATATCACCTTGTCAAAGACCCTTAATGTGACAACCATGTTACCGCGGTGTCGGAAGACTAACATGTCATAATTTTCTAAGCCGTGTGTTTTGACATAATCCTCCAACCGGATTTCAGTTCTATGTAATAATGCAAGATTACTACATAGGAGGAAAGAGTTGGGAGGATTATGTCAAAATACACGACTTAGAAAATTATGACATGTTAGTCTTCCGACACCGCGGTAACATGATATTCATATTAAGGGTCTTTGACAAGATGACATATTGTGAAAAGATATATCCTTATATAGTTCTCCTACGGATTTGAAGAAAACATCTGTACTTCCTCCGGATCATGCCGCCAGCTGTGCTGCTTCCCCCTCATCTTTCTGCCCACTTCTTCTCCTCCGACTCTACACTTGAGGTAGATATCATATGTACCTGAGAGAGTCAAATAAGAAGAATGGAAGTAGGGAGGAGCAGATGGGTCCAGAGCCGTGGTGGAGGAGAGGAGAAGGAAGATGCTGAATCAGAACGGATGGCTCAGAACACAACCCAAAATTTATTCTAGCATACATTAGTGTGAATCATCTATGTTCTGTACATATGGTGTAGTAATGTTCTTATCGAATCTAGTATGTAGTATCTGAAGAATGTAACAGAATCAAGATGAACTCACATAATGTAATACTAAAACGTCATCTACTACTATATAAGATATAGTGATAGGTTGTCGTATCATCATTGCCGATGAGGAGCCACTTTCCCCGGCTCTACAGAATCAATGCCATCCAAGGAAGGCAAAACTGAATCAGCATTGTCTTTCGGATCGTCCTCATCAAGGCATAACGGGCTGCTCAGCGTGCCCAGCTTCTTCAACTTCTCGCTGGCTGCAGAGTCGAAATGGGAACGGGTCCTCTTTGCCAGCCCGGAGCTCTGACTCGTACTCGTCACCTCGCTACCGATTTTCTCTCCTCCTCTGAGGCGGGTCATAAGAAAAGAAATTTTGTACCTCTTTTTCACATAAACATCATTGCCGCCTTGTACTCGACCCACCTCGTCTGTGATGCTATCCAACTTCTCGGTGCCTACATTGTCACTCGAATCTCCTCTTCGACTCGTATCGTCCTCTTATTTGCCTATCTTTTCGCTCCCTATCTTGCAATCATCTGCTATCACCGCCGACTCATTCGACTCCTTCTCCGAGTCTTCCTCCTCCTCGGAGTCATCGGAGAAGGAGTCGAATGAGACGACGGTGATAGCAGATGATTGCAAGACAGGGAGCAAAAAGACAGGCGAAGAAGAGGACGATACGAGTCAAAGGGGAAATTCGAGTGACAATGTAGGCACCAAGAATTTGGATAGCGTCACAGACGAGGAGGATCGAGTACAAGGCGGCAATGATGTTTATGTGAAGAAGAGGTACGAAATTTCTTTTCTTATGACCCGCGTCAGAGGAGGAGAGAAAACCGGTAGCGAGGCGACGAGTACGAGTCAGAGCTCCGGGCCGGCAAAGAGGACCCGTTCCCATTTCGACTCTGCAGCCAGCGAGAAGTTGAAGAAGCTGGGCACGCTAAGCAGCCCGTTATGCCTTGATGAGGACGATCTGGAAGACAATGCTGATTCAGTTTTGCCTTCCTTGGATGGTATTGATTGTGTAGATCCGTGTATAAAAGAGGAAGAGATTGGGAGTAGAGTGGACCCGGAGGGAAATGAGAGATTGGAAGCTGGATCAATATCCAAGAAGCGAAAGAGAGTCGAGGATTCTGATTTTGATGGCATAGAGGAAGAGGTTCGCGACATAACGAGAGGGACAGGGAAGGGGCAGATGAAGGATGGCTCAGAACACAACCCAAGATTCATTCTAGCATACATTAGTGTGAATCATCTATGTTCTGTACATATAGTGTAGTATATGTTCTTATCGAATCTAGTATATAGTATCTGAAGAATGTAACAGAATCAAGATGAACTCACATAATGTAATACTAAGACATCATCTACTACTATATAAGATATAGTGATAGGTTGTCGTATCATCATTGCCGAGGGATGAGGGTCGGAGGACAGTCAACTTTATCTACGGCTACATAGTTTCTGCCTCGCCAGTCGAATGGCTGCAGGGACCATGTCGTACCGTAGATTAATGCAAATGGAGCTGGAGCCAAAATACAGAAACCAAAATACAAAATACAGGATCAAATCCCTGGGTTCGCCGAAAATACAAAACACAGTTCTAATTCATATTTATTTTAAGTGTGAGAACGGATGGCTCAGAACACAACCCAACCGGAGAGGATACTCTGAGAGATCCATCTGAGTAGGACGTATACTCTGAGAGATCACCTTTACAAGTATGATATCAGTAGTGGGATTGAGTGTGTACGTCCTACTCAGATGGGTCTCTCACCGTTACTATTTTTTTCTGACAGCATGGTGGATGTGCTCCGTCAACGGATTCTTGCTCCGAGCCAAAACTTTGCCCCGGAGCTCAAGTGGACATCCTTCGTGTAGAGCTCGAGTGAGAGGTTCCTGACAGCATGGTGGTCTCCTTTGTTAAAGTATCCACAAATAATATAATTATAACATAAGCAAGCTAACTAAAGGAACCATCATGTAATTTGAGTACATTTTCGAAAGCAGATAAAGTACAAAAAATTTGATTTTTTGCCAAGTGTGAGAATGGATGGCTCAGAACACAACCCAAGATTCATTCTAGCATACAATAGTGTGAACCATCTATGTTCTGTACATATGGTGTAGTATATGTTCTTATCGTATGTAGTATCTGAAGAATATAACAGAATCAAGATGAACTCACATAATGTAATACTAAGACATCATCTACTACTATATAAGATATAGTGATAGGTTGTCGTATCATCATTGTCGAGGGATGAGGGTCGGAGGACAGTTAACTTTATCTACGGCTACATAGTTTCTGCCTCGCCAGTCGAATGGCTGCAGGGACTATGTCCTGATCACCATGTCGTACCGTAGATTTTGGATTTAAAATATGGTATTCAGGTCAACTTAATTCAGTCAAAGGGTACTGAACATAAAGTCTAATTAAGACTTTCAACTAAGCAGGCAGCCTGGACTGTTGTTCAGAACTTGGCAGGCAAAATCCCATACCATCTGATGACAAACCTATACACACCCTTGCCCAAACCATTTGTTTCAGTAGGTAAAACATTTCAAGTTACTCAAGTAACCTATCGTGCAACATTTGGTGTCAACAACATTCCTTGTTAATTGTAACATGCATACTATCATATCCCAACTCTGCCAAAACCTGACCAACATACCCTACACTAATCATTCCATATTTCAGTAATGGCAGTGAGCTAAATCATACTCAACTGTCGAGAATACTTAGGAGAAAACTCATTCACAGGATTAGTATCCATCCTTCGTGACATAGCTAAAATTTTATAGGGCTCGATAATAATTATTAGTCAATTTATTCATCATTTCAAAACCCTGAAATGCCCAAAAAACTCCCAATATCAGTAAATAGGGCTCGAACCCTAAATTAGAATTCGAATCCAAGCAAAACATCAAATTGACAGTTGATATGCCCAAAAAAACTCCCAGTATCAGTATATAGTTGTCACACTGTGAGTCTCGTGTCCACACAGTGGGACACGACGTGTCCAAACCAACAAAATAGGTGTCACACGAACTAAAAGCGAGTCCACGCTCTCGTGTCCCCCGCAGCGAGTCCACTGTCAGGAGAGGAGCTACCTGAGGAAGGAGGAGGAGGAGAAGGAGGAGGCCGGAGGAGGGAGATCGCCGGAGGAGCACTGCGGAGGAGGGGGCCGGAGGAGGGAAATCGCCCGGAGGAGCGTCGCGGAGGAGGAGCGCGCCAAAAATTGGGGGGAAAAATTTGTGAATGATCAGAAAGGAAACCCTCGCTGGCTATATGAAACGATTAGTGACGCCCTTATAGGACGTCGCTAAACGTCGCTGATATTTAAGAAACGGCGACGCTGCATAAAATGCGTCGCTACACGTCGCTATATCAGCGACGTGTGCCGACGAACTTGCGACGCAGATTCCCATTTAACAAATTGCAGCCGCTAGACGTCGCTATTAGTCGCTGTTCGCGACAAACAACGACGTCTTAGATAAACGTCGCTAAACCCCCAAAAAATAGCGACGTTCTATATTGGAGTCGCTAAATACGTCGCTGATATGACTTATTTTGGTAGTGTATATATATATATATATATATATATATATGTATATATATATATATATATATTTCACTATGTCGGCATTCACCATCTCCTCATTCGTGTCCCGGATCTGGTCGTATGCAACTTTAAACACAAAGTTGCCCCGGGGGTTATTATATATATATATATATATATATATATATATATATATATATATATATATATATATATATATATATATATATATATATATATATATATCATAACCCCCGGGGCAACTTTGTGTTTAAAGTTGCATACGACCAGATCCGGGACACAAATGAGGAGATGGTGAATGTCGACATAGTTTGGATATGAGATAACTCGTAAAATGTAACTTTGTATGTACAAATTGTTGATTGGCGCCTGCTAACGTAGGATAGGCTAGCACGGTTTGGTGTTTGGGAGGGGGATCAAACTTGTGTCCTATGTTGGCGGGATGGAGAGCCAATGATGCATTTGTTTTTTCCGTTGTCCGTTAGCTAGTCAGATTTGGGATAAGCAATTGCAGGTGTTAAATATACGTAGGGGTGGTGCATGGACTTCGTTGAAGCTATCCAGTTTGTTTAGAGATAAGAGGAGTATGGGTACGGTTTGGTTTCGTGAAGCTTGTACCAGGCTGGCATCGACAGTTTGGCACATGTGGAAGGAAAGAAATTCTCGAATTTTTTATGGAATACAGTTACTATTGGCATTCTTCATAATATTGAATATGATGTCAAGGGGATGGGGGGTGTGGGGAATAATTCTCGAGGGATGATATAGGTGTCAAGTTTGTAAATATTGATTCTTTGATTTAATATAATTACTTATATATATATATATATATATATATATATATATATATATATATATATATATATATATATATATATATATATATATATATATAATTTATTTTAGAGAGAAATCGTGTTAGTCGAAGATTATACTTAGATACAAGAACTTAAGTTGCTTCCAAGTTAACTTGAAGATTAAGAAGTTTTGAAGATTGGACTCAAGTCGTATCAAAATAAACTTGAAGATGAAAATATGAACATGCAAGATCCATGATGAAAAGAAAATTCAATAAGCAAAGCCATTTGAAGGATTAAGATACTTCAAGTCATGTTTGTATCTTTTCTTTATTATAGTGTAAATTGATTTTCAGGTAAAAATGTAACTCATGAAGACAACGCATAATGAAAGCTCTAGCCTAGCCTTAGGAAAACCTTAGAATTGAACCTGTGCCCTAACCTAACCAATTACTTCTTTCCTCCATTCAAAATCTTAGCCTAAATCAAAATTCCCAAAATTTTCACTAAGACAGTATACTACCATCCTTTTGACCCAAAAATAGCCACCATTACAGGATTGCAGTACACCGTCAGTGTACTGCTATACTGTTGCAATCAATTTTCTTCAAATCACTTTCCAGAGGGAAGTATTTTGCTGTTGTACTTCAAATATACTATTTGTATTGACAGTATACACCACTATATTGTCGTTTTACTGTTATCACCATATGTTCCCAATATTTGCATAGACCAACACTTTTGCTCATTAGCATACTAGCACTGTACTACTCGTGTACTTTTATGCTTTTTCTTTACATCATGTACTAAATGTTGTAACGACTATAAATATAGTTTTTACTCTTTCAACAATATATAAGATTGGAGATAGAGTAAATTGAATTGTAAATTTGGATCTTCAATCGTTGTTAAAAGATTACAAATCTTTCTTGAAAGAGGTCAAGTCCATAAGATTTTAGATCAAAGCTTATATAGAAGTCGACGAGCCTTGCAAATCATAGCTCGTGGCAGGTCCTTCAAATCAAAGTTCGTCAGTGTAACTATTTTCATAACAATGGATTAAAATCGGAGGAGATCCTGGACTAGAGTGCCTCACAGAGGATACCGAGATGCATCAGGTGTTTGTGTTCTTGCATTATTTCTAGCACTTCTTTAAATTGACTATTAACATTCTTTAATTATACTTATTTTTGTTAAATTCTATTCACCCCCCCTCTAGAGTACTTTCATGGATAAAATATCATGGAGCCCCGATGGAAGTTACTACAAAGATAACGGAATCGTTTGCGTCTATTGTGTCTTAATCTAAGGAAAAAATGCAGCACTGGTATACTAACGTATATAAAAAAAAAGTAAGAACTGTCCAACATTATTTTGGCAACAAAATGTGCACATCAAGTATACCATTGGCATATACCAACGTTATGCCGATCCTTCTTGATCCTATGCATTACAAAATTTCAACATGCTTTGTGGCGTTGGATCTATGTTTGAACGGTCAAGAGTGCATGTTGGCTATCTTAGGGCCTAAGAAGATTTTATTAGACCTAATAATTGAGGTTGGGGGGTGGTTGTTAGATGTGTGCTCTCAAGGAGATTTAAGGAAGAATCAACCACTACTTTTATGATCCATGCTCGTATGGCTTACTGTTCAAGACAAAGTGAGGTTCTGATGGTAGTGTTATCAACTATTTTATTGAGATTATACCCAGAGTTGATTCAGTGGACAACTAATGCTAGGTGTGAAGTTCTAGTTAGGATTTGGGTTTAGTTGTGAACTCGTTGTAATTATTCTTCTCGTTGAGATTTGTGAATGATCATTTCTAAGAAAAATAATCGATACATATTTTTATTTAATTTTGTATTTTACAATAGTGGTTGAGATTTGTCCGTTGATAAAGTCACCACATATACGCATGCTTATGATCTACCTTAGCTCTTGCTTAGCATGCATCTATTATCTTCTTTGTGGTAGAATTTCAGTGGTCGACATTCAAAGTATTCGTTGTGCTTTTTGAATCCCAACAGGTTCATCACACATTTTTGATGGTTCTTCCTCAAATTCAGCACATGTCATGGATTTCCTCATACATAAGCTAGATATTGAAAGCGTGATACTCCGAACTATGGCATGTAAGCCTTTAAAAGTTGATATCCGGAAGTTCCATTGCTATATCTTAGCCAATATATGCATATGGATAGTAGGTGTCAATTGACTATATATCAGGTTCTTTTTAGCCTTCAAATTAAAGTCGACATTAAACTCATCATTATCCACATTCAAGTTTTTTCCATCAAAATGGGTCTCCACGCCTTCTCCCTATCAAAATAGGTCTCGAAGTTTTTTATAATATGTTGTTGAATGTTATCTAACTCTACATATTGGTGCAAAATTTCTAGACAAATAGGCTATGATCATAAGATTAATCATGTCCGATAAAAAATAATCTAGGGCTATTTAGTGCTAGGGTCTTGTATAATATTGAAAATTTATATTTTAATTTTTCATACTATCCATAATAGGATTTGGGTCTCGTCCTAATGGTACCGTCCAAAATGGAGGCCTAAACGTAAATTTTGAATAATATATATATGAGATGGTCGTGATCAATCGAGAATGAGACTTGTGACACTGTTGTTTGTTTCTATCTTGATTTGATCTCAACAGCCACACAACCCTCCTGATGGCCGTTTCGATAGGGATGACTTCATGGACATCTGTATCATCTGTATCGTCAGATGTCTCTCATCCCGATAGTATTATTTAATGCTTATCCTGATAGTATTGTTTAATGCTTGAAACTCAAGAACCCCGGTTGTGTGGCTGCTGAGATCGATATAGAAGGAAACAACAGTATCACAAATCTTATTCACGATTGGTCGTGAAAAAAATAAAATAATTGAAGTCACACAATCCTTACCATGCATGCAAAACCAAGGGCGGAGCCAGGCCTATCACCCGGGAGGGGGGGGGGGGGGCAACCATTAGGTTTCCAGCATTTTTTTTACGAAAATAGCATACACTAGAATTCAGACCACATTTGCTAAAATAGAAGTCCATCTAAAACTATAATTTTCCAACAAAAAACTAAATTAACCGCCCAATTCAAGCAAAAATCCAAGGAATGATTCCACATGGGATGAATAGAGAAGTTAAACCTGAACAAAGAGCAAAATCCAAGCTGACATGAGCTGACTAGAGAAGTTAAACTAGATGCAAGCACAATATGTAGTGCCCCGTCCCTACATCGTGCTCCGTTTTTGTCTACAGGGTGCGCGAGAAAGGAACACTATCGCTACCGATTTAGTCGAAACCGATAGATCGGGATCGATTGAATCGGTCGAACGGAAACGATTGAATTATGATCCTTTTCTCGTTATGGAAAGGCTTCTTCGGAATTAAGTCCCATATTCAGCGGGTTGTGCCTCAAGGATAGACTTTGTGGCTGAGTCGGTAGAGACCTCCCGTTGCTCTGCTTTTCATGCCGCCCTTACTTTTTTGGCTTTGATTTTCGTGAATGCATTTTCGTGAATATTTTTGATGGTTTTTATGGCTTACATTTACGAACTTCGCATTCGTATCAAACTCCTTGAATGGGACAATGTTCTAATCAGTTGCTTGTACAATTTCAGGTGATCGTGTAGGCGACGTCTAAGCATGGCCAACCAGTCCGTCGCCTCAAGTAAGACTATGGTGAGTGGTTGACCTCCTTTCCCTCGACCTTCTGGTTTCAAATCAAACATGAAACACGAAATGCATGCTTACTTATGCCATATTTGCTATAGATTGTAGAGGCTAAAAATCAAGTTGCGCCATATTATCAACTTGTGCCATCATCAAGTTGCGCCACCATCAAGTTGCGCCACTATCAACTTGTGCCTTCATCAGGTTGCGCCAGAGCCAGGTTGTGCGAGTGCCACGTGGCAGTCTTCTCGAGAAACTATAATGGCCATCATTATTACCTGATAGCTGATAGCACAAAAATTGAAGAAAATCCGTTTGAATACCGCGCAATGCGGTACTCGAAAAGATATTGTCAGTTATTAATGACAGCTAGCAGCTCGCACAGTGTATCAAGGTGCACGATAGTCAGAATGCAGCGCAAGTTGCCGAGTTGCGCCCACGTGCAACCTGATTGACCAAGTTGGCGAAACATGAATCCAACTGATGTCCAGAAGCAGGAAGACGTGGTGCGCATGCCACTAATCTTATAAAACGTGCCTACCACACTGCCCACAATCACGCGCATCTCACTCAAACGATGCTATGTGTCTTTTGCAGTAGGTATAACCGCTCGCGCAGGTGAACAGAAGCGCACAACCTAAGGCGCGCGCAACCCAGAATAACTGCTAAACAGTTATTTCAAGAACTCTATAAATAGAGTTTCAAATCAGTACCAAAGCATCACTAATAATCATAATCTACTGACAAAGTGCTTTTGCATCTTCTAGAGGCTCGTGTCTTCGATATCACATCGTCCAAGGGATAAAGTGATCGTCTTCTGATCAGATTCCTACAGTTGTACTTCTCCAGAAATCAATTGTACTCTTGTACTTTCTTTCTTGCTTAGTTTGTAGAAATCAAACTTTTATTTTTGCAAACATTGTGCAAAACGAATATTGAATTGATTAACGAATATTGCAAGATGAGGCGGCACACATTGAAAACTAGCTAACTCTCAAAGATTTCGTTGACCATGCTTGAATAATTAATTTTAGTCTAGCACGGTCATGGACAACTTGGGCACAAGGTTCCACTTGCACAGTATTTACAATCTTTTGTTATAAATCTGACAGGAAAGAAACATGGTAAGTTACGTTGCAACGACATGCTCTGTCGTGGGTAAAATTTATCGTAGTTATGTTATATTGCCTATCGAATGCTTGCCCCTTAACATGCAAATCGATTAGGATGGTTAGAAAGATCATAAAATAGCTAATATATTTTATAAAACTGCTTGAACAAATGAGAGCTTGGGTTTAATTAGCCACCCACAAGTACATATGATCGTACTGACCCTCTCTCTCTACAGGTGCTATGAATCAGGAGGAACACACCAACTAACCAAGGCGACGTTCGCATTTTGAAGCTTCAACCGCTCGTCGAAGACTCTTGCTGCACAACTTTTGAAAACTCTCTGCAAATAGTCCAAGAATATGTCTCAACTTCCCTCCATCCCAGGTGGCTGGAATACTTTTGTTGTAAATTGAGGGATATAATGTATGGAACGATTATCTCATCGGTATTCAATTTGTCGAGTCATGTTGTAAGCCCTCGTGGCATGATTGTAACAGAGTCTTGTAAATGATGTCTATTATCAATAAAATACAAAATTTCTCTATCTCAATGTGTTGTTTAATTTCTTTGCGTACTTTCTTAGATGTTTCAGATAACCTTATGACTATACCTTGTGCGACAGCAGCCTAGGTTCGCACGACATTACTTCTGGGGGACGACTACTAATTCTTCGAAATCGGACCGAGACATAATGGTATCAGATTACGGCTTCACGTCCTTGGCCTCCAGTCTCGAGTCACTAGTCTCGACCGTTGACCTCGTGTCGATGAGATGAGTTGTTCCATACGGTGAACCAAGGACATTTTCTGAAACTAACGAGAGTTGCCTTTTATCCCAAAAGTTGCGGAACCTCCGACAGAGGACGAGACGAGTGCTTTCAGCGGCTCGAATAGTTAAGAAGCCGAGCCTTCCGTCAACCCAATGGGAAGGATGCCTTCTGAAGCCGGGCCTTCTGGCAATCCTATGGAGTGGATGCTGCATATGCTCAAAATATAGCAGAGGCAGGCCGCAACATTCTAACAAGAAAGTGAGAAGCTGTGCCTGCAGTTCGAAAGGCGACAGATACAATTTGAAGCCCGGTTCGAAGCGCAGTTCAAGATGCAGCAACGACAACTTGACACGCTACGACAGTTAGTACAAACGGTCGTGACCAACGGGAATTCTGCAACCCGTACTGTCGAACCTGTGACACGATCCACTGAAGTCGAACCCAGGGAGCCTTCGCCGCAGCTTGCACCGCCAGAGAATAACACCTTCGACATCACTAACTTCAATAAGGTGTTTCGCACTTCCTTCCCCGGCATTGAAGACACGTCTCTCGCGATCGACTGGCTAGAAGCTAACTTTAATAAGGCGTTTCATACTTCCTTCTCCGGCATTGAAGACCCGTCTCTCGCGATCGACTGGCTAGAAGAGATCGAAGATTATTTTGAGCTCCTTGGCATCGATTAAGCCTCTCAGGTCGCTTGCGCTCAATTTTAACTTTGGTTGAATACGCACGACTGGTGGGCTGTACAAAAATAAGCGATCCATCGCGATGACTCCACCATGCCGATCTCTTGGGCTACATTTCGCAAGGCCTTCGAAGTTGAGTATCTTCTCCGTGGCGATCCGTCAGGCGAAAGAAAATGAGTTCATGAAGCTGAAGCATGGAAACATGAAAGTACGTCAGTATGCGACAGAATTTAACAGGCTGGCCCAATTTGCTGGTGTCTATCTGCCAACGGTGGCGAGTCGAGCAAGGAGATTCGAAGTGGGCCTGAGGCCTTCCATTTTTGCCCATGTGACTGTGCCCGAATATCAAACAATAGGCGAGTCACTCAACCACGCCCTCCGTCTGGAGCCTAAGTATCCTCTTGCCACTACTGGCGATGTGCACTATAATAATCACAAATGCCATAGTAATGCAGGAGGCAACAACACGCATAAGTGTCCAATTAATGGCCACCAGGGCGGATACCATGGGCGGAACCCAGGCAATCGCTGCAACAAATGCAACAACTTCGGGCACCATGCCGCCGACTACCATGTCTCTGAAGGCGGATACTGGCACTGCGGTAAGACGGGCCATCTGCGCTCGAACTGCCCGACCAGAAGGCCGAACCAACGGCACCTCAACAGCAGCAGTACTAGCAAAAATGAGGCTAAGCACCTCAGGCTCCTCAAGTCGCGCAACCTAATGGCCAAGATCGCCGTCCTAAAGCCCAGGGACGAGTCTATGCCATGACCCGGGATGAGGCATTCGCATCTGACATGGTCATGACAGGTAATAAAAAGCTTGTTCATATTTTGTTTGATTCAGGTGCCACACATAGCCTTATATCTGCAGATTTGGTCGTCGAGCATAAATTTTCAATGACATCGCTAGGCCTCGATCTTAGTGTTAATGTACCGTTAGGCACGTCACTACTTACATACTTAGGCTACAAAGACGGGATTATCTATATTGGAGGTAAACATGCGTATCTTGATGCGATAGTTCTTAACATTAAGGACTACGACATCATACTGGAAATGGATTAGCTCAGTGCCTTCAACGCCACTATCGACTACGCAGGAAAGAAAGTCACCTTCCATATACCTGGGATGGCCGAATTTTGCTATTCTAGTGGTGAAGCATCGTCGACCTCCATGGTAATCTCGACAATATCTGCTTGAAGGATGCTGCATTCTGGATGTGAAGGCTATTTGGCATCCGTTCGAGACATACGACAGGATGGTGCAAATACGGGTCAGACTGAAGTTGTGGCATAATTTCCATACGTGTTTTCGGACGAGCTGCCCGGCATGACACCTTATCGAGATATCGAGTTCACCATCGACACATTCTCCTGCACCCGATCGATCTTCAAAGCTCCATACAGAATAGTCCATGCAGAGCTTAAGGGACTGAAAGTACAATTGCAAGAGCTACTTGACAAAGGATTCATACGGCCTAGCGTCTCGCCATGGGGAGCGCTCATGCTGTTTGTCAAGAAGAAGGACGACTCAATGCGTCCTTGCATTGACTACCGAGAGATGAACAAGGCCACCGTCCAGAACAATTATCCATTGTCCCGCATAGACGACATATTCGATCAGTTATAAGGCGCTTCGATGTTTTCTAAAATTGATCTTCGCTCTGATTTCCATCACTCAAGATCAAGTCAGAAAATGTGTTGAAGTCAGCCTTCTACACTCGATACGGCCATTATGAGTTCCTGGTAATGCCATTCGGCCTAACGAACGCCTCCGCTGCCTTCATGGATTTAATGAATCGGGTGTTTCGACCCTTCCTCGACAAGTTCGTAGTAGTCTTCATCGACGATATACTCGTCTACTCGAAGAACAAGCGGTAATACGCTGAGCACCTGTGGATCGTGCTTCAGACCCTTCTAGAAAATCAGTTGTATGCGAAGCAGAGCAAGTATGAATTTTGGCTGAGCAACGTATTGTTCCTTGGGTACATCATTTCCGCTGAAGGCGTTGTCGTCGATTCGAAGAAAGTTGAAGCCGTTGTTGATTGAAAATAGCATACGTCAGTTGGCGAGATTCAAAGCTTCCTTGGCTTGGCGGGATAGTACAGACGGTTCATGAAAGACTTCGCAAAGATTGCAGCGCCATTGATTCGCCTCACTCAAAAGGGAGTCGTGTATGAGTGGTCGGACGACTGCAAAGCTTCTTCCCAAGAGCTGAAGCAGCGACTCATTTTGGCCCCTATACTCGCACTTTCGGATGGGGTAAAGGGTTTTCAAATCTTCAGCGATGCTTCAGGCCAGGGCTTGGGATGTATGCTCATACAGCGAGATATCTTTTGCCTCGAGATAATTGAAGCCGCACGAGAAGAATTATCCTACGCACGACTTGGAGCTAGCGATGATTAGGTTCGCATTGAAACTGTGGCAACACTACCTTTATGGTGTGGCGTGCATGATTTATACAGATGACAAGAGTCTCAAGTATCTTTTCACTGAGAAGGAGCTGAACTTGCGACAAAAGCATTGGCTTGAACTAATCAAAGATTACGACTTGACTATTGACTATATGCCGGACAAAGGAATATTATAGCAGATGCTCTGAGTCGAAAGTATATTGCCTCGCTATCCATTGACAGCAAATTGCTATGGGACCTAGAAGAGATCGGCATCGACCTTCGGGTTCGATTCAGGGATGTACAGTTGGCGCCGTTGCAGCTAGAGCCAAACTTGCGAGAAAAGATCAAGACCAATTAGAAGAACGATCCGTACCTGAACAAGATGTGGGAACTAATATCAACGAGTAGGACGATCGACTTTACGAAAGATTAAACCGGCTTGCTTCTATTGAAGGGTAGGCTATGCGTTCCGGATAATTCAGAACTTAGAAATAAAATATTGACGGAAGCACACTATGTGAAGTACTCCTTGTATCCAGGTAGCACCAAGATGTATAAGGACCTCCATACGACCTTCTGGTGGCACAGAATGAGAAGATATATGGTACTCTTCGTGTCGCAATGCATGGCCTGTTAGCAGGTAAAAGCTGAGCATAAAAGGTCGGGCGAAGAGATGCAGAACCTGACAATTCTAGAATGGAAGTGGGAGCACTTGTGCATAGATTTTATTGTTATTATTTCGAAGACTCTATGGGGAAATAATGCCATCTGGGTCATCGTCGATCGAATAACTAAGTCAGCACATTTCATTATCATCAAAGTTACTTGGAACGTCGATCGTCTGGCTCAGATCTATCTTGACGAGATAGTGCTGCTGCACGGAGTCCCCGTATCCATCATCTCTGATCGGGATGGGCAATTTTTATCGTGCTTCTGGACTAGTCTTTAGTCGGCTATGGGTACTAAGTTGAACTTTAGCTCGGCTTGCCATCCACAGACCGACGGCCAAACAGAGCGCGTGAATCAGATTCTCGAAGACGTGCTACGGCTCTACGCAATTGACTTCAAGTCGAGTTGGGACATCCATCTACCTCTGGCCGAATTTGCATACAATAACAGCTATCAATCCAGCATTCAGATGGTGCTGTATGAAGTCTTGTACGGATGAAAGTACATATCATCTATTTGCTGGGACAAAGCCGGGGAGCGGCAGATTCTCGGCCCGAACTGGTAGAACAGATCGTACAGAAAGTTTTGCTCATTTGGGAAAGATTGAAGACTGCATAGAGTCGGCAGAAAAGCTACGCGGACATCCATCGTCGATCCTTCGAGTTTTTAGAAGGCAATTACGTATTTCTTAAAGTGACGCCCATGCGAGGAGTTACCAGGTTTGGTACAAAGGGAAAGTTGAGTCTGAGATTTGTTGGGCCTTTCGAAATACTCAAGCCAGTCGCCCCAGTGGCCTACCAAATTGTCCCATCGCCAGCGCTAGCGAATGTGAATGATGCCTTCTATGTCTCTTAGTTACGGAAGTACGTGCATGATCCAAGCCACGTGGTAGATTTTGGTCAGCTGGAGCTGAAGGTCGACTTATCATATGTTGAATTGCTGGTCCGAAACTTAGAGTGCAATGATAAGCTACTTCGAAATCAAGCATACTCTGGAGTAATCATTCGGTCGAGGAATCGACCTGGAAACTTGAATCGGAGATGAAGGAGAAATTTCCTTCATTGTTCTTTTAGAGGTAGGTTCTATTCTTAAGTTTCGAGGACGAAATATTTTCTTAGTTGGTTATGGTATAGTGCCCCGTCCCTACATCGTGACTCGTTTTCGTCCATGGGGTGCGCAAGAAAGGAACACTATCGCTACCGATTTAGTCGAAACCGATAGATCGGGATTGATTGAATCGGTCGAACGGAAACGATTGAATTAAAATCCTTTTCTCGTTATGGAAAGGCTTCTTCGGAATCAAGTCCCCATATTTAGCGGGATATGCCTCAAGGATAGAATCTGTGGCTGAGTCGGGAGAGACCTCCCATTGCTCTACTTTTTATGTCGTACTTGCTCTTTGGTTTTAGTTTTCGTGAATACATTTTTGTGAATATTTTCGATGGTTTTTATGGCTTTCGTTATTAAACTTTGCATTCATATCGAAATCCTTAAATGGGACATAATTCTAATCAGTTGTTTGTGCAATTTTATGTGATCGCGTAGGCGACGTCTAAGCACGGCCAACCAGTCCCTCGTCTCAAGTAAGACTAAGGTGAGTGGCTGACCTCCTTTTCCTTGACCTATGGTTTCAAATGAAACATAAAACAGGAAATGCATGCTTACTTATGCCATATTTGCTATAGATATGTGCAAAACAAAGATTGAATCAATTAATGAATATTGTAACGATAAGACGGCACACATTGAAAATAGGCTAACTCTCAAAGATTTTGTAGACCATGCTTGAATTTAATTTTAGTCTAGCACGGTCATGGATAACTTGTGCACAAGGTTTCACTTCCTCGAACGGCAACCCGAGGCCACAGGGCCGTTTCGGCCTATGTGGAATGCAAGATAGCTGTGCTGGATGCTAGCATGGGTCATTGAAACTTTCAACGGGACTAGCTACCCGTGGTGAAAGGATCGTCGACTCGACCAAGCTATACGTCCAGGATGGCTTGAATTTCTCGTGACCCCCACTTGTATATTGTTTACAAGCTTTTGTTATAAATCTGACAGGGAAGAAACATGGTAAGTTATACTGCAATGGCACGCTCTATCATGGGTAAGATTTATCGTAGTTATGTTATATTGCCTATCAATACTTGCCTCTTAACATGTTAACATGCAAATCGATCAGGATGGTTAGAAAGATCACAAAATAGCTAACATGTTTTATAAAACTGCTTGAACAAATGAGAGCTTGGTTTTGATTAGCCACCCACCAGTATATGTGATCGTACTGACCCTTGCTCTCTACAGGTGTTGTGAATCATGACACTACAACAAAAAGACCTATTAATGACGCTCGACAAGGAGTTTTAATGACGGCTGATACATAAGCGTTATTAAGTTGAAAAATACCTTTTTTCTATGACGGTTTGGACTAATTCTGGGCTTTTTATAACATTTTTAAAACAAAGCATTATTAATATTTTAGAGCGGTGGCAAACTTGTAATAAATTTTCTGTAATATATTCCATCCCCCCACGATCTTATTCGGAAGAACTCTCCTTCTCCTTGCTCCCCTTCTGCCCCCTCTTCCCTCCTCTCCCCAAACCCTAAAATTTTCCTCTCTCTTTCACCCCACCCCTGCCGCCTCTCCCTCCGCCGCACAAAGCCTGCCGCCCCTCTCATCACCGTCCGATCGCCGCACAAACCCTGCCGCACAAACCCTAAAATTTCGGGGGAGGGTGGAATGGGGACGACGAGGGGGGGTCCTCGGGGAGGAGGCCGTGATGGCGTTGGCGAAGATGGGAAGGGGGACGGAGAGCCTCCCCGCGGACCTCGCGGCGGCGGTGGAGGGGGGAAGGATCCCGGCGGAGATCGTGAGGAGGTTCGAGGAGATGGAGAGGTCGGCGGCGACCTCAGCTCCATGTCCGTCCTCCCTCCCCACTCAACAAGGCCTGCGACCTCAGCTCCATGTCCGTCCTCCCTCCCCACTCAAGGTTCGGATCCCTCCATTTTATTGCTCGGATCGTTCGTTGTTCTCTTTTTGTTGTTTGCGCTGATTTCTTTTGGTTGGTTGGTGAAGGAGGACGAATCCGACGTCCCTCTGGCCATCCGGACCCCACACCGTCGTCTGTGGAACCCGATATTATCGCTCGACGCGTCGCTCGCCCCGAGCGCCTCCGACGGTGCCGTTGCGTACAGTAGCATTTTTTTCCTTTCTTGTTTTTTGATGAGTTTTTATTTTAGGCTGTGATGAGGTAGGAATTATAGATGGTTTGGGGAGTTTGGTTGCCTTCCTTGTCAAAAATGATGGGTGAAGAGGTAAAGATACTTAATATCACATAGTTTGATACTAAGTTTTGATGCATTCCTCGTCATGTTCTGATGAGTGAAGAGGTAACAAACTTTGCTAATATACCCATGATATTAACATTGATTACTCTGAGCCAACCATTCTATTACCTATTATTTGGAAGAATTTTGATTTTTACTCTTTGTCATTATTTTATTCACTCGTGCTTAAGTTTGTTTCCTATTAGTTTTTTTTGTATGGGCTGTGAAGAGGCGGGAATAACAAATGGTTTGTATAAAATAAATTGTTAGTAATGTTGGTTGCATTCCTTATCAAACATGTTGGGGGAAGAGGTAACGAAACTTAGTATCAAAATTTACAATTTCTGATACTAAGTTTTGATGCATTCCTCAACTTGTTCTGATAGTTGGAAGTGGTACCGGTGTTCCTAATGTGCCAATGATATTAACATGCATTACTCTGAGCCAACCTCCTAATTTTCTTAATATACTGCTTATTCTATATATGATGATGCATTTTGGGGGAATCTATACAAATTTGAGTACTTTTTAGAGAATTGTGATACATTACCTGCTTACATTTCTCGCCTTGTGTATTGGAAATTTGGAATTATGATAGATTCAAAATGCTGCTGCTAGTCCCGCTGCTACATTTGAATTATGATACAAAAATGTGACTAACTTGAATTCTTTGCTTTTATTATGAAGTGATAATATTGTTGCTGCTACATGGAGACAGGGAGTGGATAGGACAGTAGAGTTTTTCCCAAACCTATACTTTCCAGATATTTACCTTAGCTGAAATATAAGGAACAGGGCATGTTTCAATTGGAAAACCAAATTCACAACCCATATTTCACTGCAAACAATTTTTTTCTATTCCATTGTCTACATACCTACAACTTTATTGTGTTCCTATCAAAAAATTTATATATTGGCAATGATGAGATACAATTTGGAGATGGTTTTGTGACTTCCGTTGCAATGAATTATGGTTTTGAAAAAATATGTCCTTGCAGTTCTACTATGCACTATGAGCCAACCTTATGTATTTTGATCCTGCTATTTTTTTACCTTTCTTTGGTCATTTTCTTGACTGTTTTTACAATTTGCAGTTGTGGTTAACTTGTTTTTACATGGCAGCTTTGTTCCTGCAGTTCTACTATGCACTCTGAGCCAACCTTATGTATTTTGATTCTGCTATTTTTTACCAAACTTTGGTCATTTTCTCGACAGTTTTTTCAATTTGCAGGTGCAGGTAACTTGTTTTTACATGACATTTCCTGTAGTTCTACTATGTACTATGAGCCAACCTTATGTATTTTGATCCTACTATTTTTTACCTTACTTTGGTCATTTTCTGGACTGTGTCTACAATTTGCAGGTGCGGTTAACTTGGTTTTACATGGCAGCTTTGCTCCTACAGTTTTACTATGCACTCTGAGCCAACCGTGTTGTATTTTGATCATGCTATTTTTGACATTTGGTCATTTCATGAGTGTTTTTACAATTTGCAGGTGTGGTCAACTTGTTTTTACAATTAGCAGCTTTGTTCGCAGGTAACTTGTTTTTACATGGCATTTCCTGTAGTTGTACTATACACTATGAGCCAACCTTATGTATTTTGATCCTACTATTTTTTACCTTATTTTGGTTATTTTCTGACAATTTGCAGGTGAGGTTAACTCGTTCTTACAAGGCAGCTTTGTTCCTGCAGTTTTACTATGCACTCTGAGCCAACCGTGTTGTATTTTGGTAATGCTATTTTTGATATTTGGCCATTTCTTGAGGAGAAGGGCTCCTCTTCGCGGGCGATCGACGGAGACGACAAAGAGGACGGCAACGTGAGGAAGAAGCTCAGGCTTACGAAGGAGCAGTCTACTCTTTTGGAGGAAAGGTTCAGAGAACATAGCACTCTCAATCCAGTAACGCTCTACTTAGCATATATCACTACACCAAAATGGCTAAATAGAAACGCTTAGTTTTTTTCAATTTGAAACACTTATTTTTTGTTTCTAGGTTTTGGAACACATTAAATATGTTCCCGAGCAAATAACTGTTCCTAATATGTTTTATTTTATTTTTTAGAAATAATATTTATTCACATACACCTTTTTAGTGTTCCAAATATGTTCCAAATTAAGATTGCACCCATATTCATATAATGTAATTACCAAATAAAGGGTCCAAGCAAACAGAACATATATCTCCCCAAACCCTAAGCGTTCCAAAACATATTAAATCTTCCCCCCCCCCTCTCGGTTTCTCCTCCAGAAACAACCCTTTCCCTCTCGGAAAAATTTTCGAGGGAAATTTTTTCCCCTTCCCCCCCCCCGCCCTCTCGAAATTTTTCCCTCGAATTCCCCTTCCCCTCCCCACCCCCCTCTCGGAAAATTCCCTCCAGAAACAAACCTTCCCTCCCTCGGAAAATTTTACTTGGAAATTTTCTCCCTCCCTCCGAATTTTTAGACTAAGGTCATCTTCTCCTACGCAATCACGTTGCACATTCGACTTCGAGTAAACTTCAATAGGTATGAAATTATCTTGGAATATTTATAGTTTTCAATCGGTTAGATCATCCGGATGTCTTACTCATGTTCTGTTGGATCCATTTATCGACTTCTAACTTGTTGAACTATAAATTATGCACCATTCAATTTGAACCATGCATTCGCTCATTTGTTTCTGTAGCCTACGCATCCTTCTAGTTCAGATTGGACACGAGGTTCTCGTATCAGAGCGTTCGGACACGCAGGTATCATTTTTCTTAAAGCTCTATATGTTTCATGTTCGATCTTCTTAATTTTAGCTCTATATCGTTTTTCTTCACTATTGGTGTGTCTTTTCACTAGCTTAGTTAGATCTTCCTCTAATATATACATACTGTTCTCATGATGATGATGATGTTCAGAAACAAAAACAAGCGTTAGCAAAGCGATTGAACCTCCGACCGCGGCAAGTAGAGGTCTGGTTCCAGAACAGGAGAGCAAGGTTTGCACCAATACACAAATCAATTTTTTTTTTCCTCTATGTTTTATTGCTTGTGTTTCAAGGAGTTACTTGCTTATCTGTGATTCGATGAGTATCCACTAATACCTGTTGTGCTTCTTCTATGATATTTTTTTAAATCTTTTTCAGGGTTTTGCTACGTGATGCCAACAGTTTTGATGTGCTCAAAGTTGAAGCCAATGTACTAATAGTTTTGAGGGTCTACTTACAAGTAGTAGTTGTAAATATATGTATTTGGATGTCCTATTTTGAAAAAAATATAATGAAGATGGTGATATATATTATGTATATATTTGTAATTGGATTAAATGGTACTCTATAACATTTAGATGTTTTCTTGTGAATATGGTTCAAAATGAATGTTTTGAAATTGAATTGAGCAACATTGAGCATTGATCTATAATTTTTTGGAAAGTAATATATAAATGTGCAGAATTGAGCGTTATAAATGTGCTGAATTGAGTCTATACAGATTATCTATTCATAACGCTTTCAAACTACGCTGAAAATAAGTGTAGCAGAAACTCATCATATTCATGACGTTTTTATTTATGACGCTTTTAAAAAATATTTATAACACCCGTTTTCATCACGCTTGCTTTGGAAAAAAAAGCGTCATGGTTTGTCATTAATGACGATTTTTAGCCGTCATTAAAAGGTATTTTTGTTGTAGTGTGAGGAACATGCCAAGTAACCAAGACGACGTTCGCATTTTGAAGCTTCGACCGCGCGTCGAAGACTCTCACTACAAAACTTTTGAAGACTCTGTAAACAGTCAAAGAATATGTCTTGACTTCCCTCCATCCCAGGTGGATGGAATACTTTTGTTGTAAATTGATGGATGTAATGTATGGAACGACTATCTCATCGACATTCATTTTGTAATCGAGTCATATTGTAAGCCCTCGCAGCATGATTGTAATAGAGTCTTGTAAATGATGTCTATTATCAATAAAATACAAAAAATTTCCGTCTCAATGTGTTGTTCAATTTCTCTGCGTACTCTCTTAGATGTTGTGTTTCGGATAAACTTATGACTATGCCTTATGCGATCGCAACCTAGGTTTGCACGACATCACGCCCGTAGGACAACTATCAATCGGGATGTGACATAATAAATGGCTTTATTGAACCTGATGCAATATGAATAACATAAATAGGCATTATTGAACATGAAGCTCTTACCTCAGGGTCAAAATGGCTTCATAAAGAAAGAGCAAAATGTAAAATGCAAAAGCGGCTCCCCAAGGTGCATTCAGGAAGAAGTTGTCACGACCCGCACCCTGAAGAGGGGCACGAGCACGTGGTTACGTCCAGCCTACGTCGCAGTATCGGCGGTAGAACGCTGTATATAGGGTCTGTAAATACTATGACTAAAACAGATAAATGTACCTGTACAGTATATACACTCCGAATGGAGGTAACATAGCAATACAGTCTCAATCACATATATCAAACTAAGGTAGATAGCATGGAAGGAAAAATACGATAGATAAAACAGGAAATGAGTCCAAGATCCACAAGTCAGAGCTATACACAAACATCAGAGTCTCAGAAAATATGAGTATAAAAATACTACAAACTAAAATGTACTAGCTGGCTCGCAGGCCAGGCAAATCTAACTAACTATGCTACTCAGGGTGAGCAAAGTCTAGTGGCTCTACCAATAAGCCACGGTTTAACTCTAACCCATCAGACTCAACTCCATAGTAGGTCGGGCAATCAGCCTCTGAATCATCTGTAAAATTTGTCAACGGTATCCTGTCAGGAAAATAAGCAAGTACAAACACCAACAGCAGTTCCATATGAATTGACAAATTCTATAAGAGACAGTGTAATGAAATACAAGACAAATCAACTGAAAATATATATAATGGTGTGAGTACTGAAAAGGACGACGATATGAATGTATATAGGACGACTTGGGAACTGTTCGGAAAGACGAGTTACAACCCCTAAACCAAACAAGGACTGGGGCTGTAACTCTTCTTCCGAACAGAACTTAGTTACCACAGATAATAAATATAAAAGGTGCCTTGAATTATTAGTGCGTCATGTGATCGGCTTGGGAAAAACATGTTCAGACTTTCCATCCGATCGGCTACGAACAAATATCAAGTGTGAGCAACAAGTGTGAAGATAAGGCCGGTCACCATGGGAAGTTGTGAACAAGTAGCTATGGACAAGTGTCGAGTACAAGTGTGAAGCAACAAGTGGGTATTTTGATCACACAACCACTAATAACTCTCCATCCCCGAATAGTATAAAGGATCCGGACATAACACGTCAGGACACGAGATTTAAAAGCAGGTGATCAGCCCACTCCCAAGTCCATGTCTATACAAGTACAAGTAACAAATCGAGTCATGTACCAATATACCAAGTAATCCGGGAACAATATCTCATGACAGGATCCGACATATACTAGTCCGTGAAATATCGTGTCTGGAAATCAAGTAAGATACTACGACTGAATCGGATATAGCAGATATCAAGACAATGAAAACTATCAGTGAATGTACTCGCCTGTGGTCCTGAGCTGATAGGGTGAACAGACGCTCATAGTGATCACAGACCTAAAATAAGATACTATGAGTCAAACAGGGCTAAATACTGCAAAAAAGAAACCAATTCAAGTCATGAATGCAAGCCTAAGTCCAAACTAGGTCAATCTAGGTCAGACTGAGTCATTCTAGGTCATACTGGCTCACATTGGGTCATACTAGGTCACTGGGAGTCATTCCAAGTCAAACTAGGTCAATCTGGTTCAAGGGTTGACTTACAGTTGACTTTTGGTCAAAAGTCAACTCTGGTCAACTCTAGTCAACACTGAGTCAACCCTAGGTCAAACTAGTCTAATGTTGACTAACAGTTGATTTTCAGTCAACTGGTCAACTCTGGTTTGGTTTCGGTCAAATCGGGTCGCTTAAAGGCTAAGTTTGACCCTCGGTTGACTTTTGTTGACTTTTGGTCAAAAAGGTCAACCGACGTCAAAACTAGTCTGTGAGCACCATATTTGATCATTACCAACCAAAGAAATCGGGTTCTAACTCTATCTTAGACTCCTAACACTAATACCCTATTCCTAGGCAAAACTAACATTTATCCTACCAAGGTAAATCCCGATACCTTGCCCAATCTCAAGGAAACCCCGCAAATACCCATGGTACTAGCCTAGACTCCTTAGGGTAGCTAGATATCAACCTATCTAAGGTTTACCTACCAAGAATTGTGGGTATCCTAGGCATCTAGGCTATGTTGTGATATGTACTAGTTATCTACCTTACCTCTTTACCCCTACAATATCATATATCCTCACACACACTCTAACACCTACCCACACAACTCACACACAACATTCTCACAAATATTACACTCTAATAGGCCCTCCTATAGGCTCACATATGGGCTAACACATATAGGATACTATCTATACATATAGGCTCACCCATACACTCACTAAACTCTCACACAACTCATATACACACACCTAGGCAATATGTGGACTGAAATGTGGTGTTATAGGGACTGTTTTAGGACAGCAAGATGGGGTAAAATGACAGCCATCTAAGGGTATTGGTGGAGTGTTGTGTGGAGAAAACAGGACAACCAAATGGGGTTTGTATGGACTGGTTTTAGGTGCAAGGGGGACAGCATATTTGGGACAGCTATGGCTGCTTTGGAGGATGGTTTATGGACTGTTTTGTAGCTTGGGGACAGCCAACATATGGCTAAATTCTGGACAGAAATGAAACAATGTGGGGACAGCAAGATGGGGTATTAGGACAGCAATTAGGGAAGGTATATGGGCTGTTTTGACAACCATGAAGTGGTGTTTTAGGGGGACTGCTACAGCAGGTTTTGGGAGACTGTTGGGCTGTCCTAGGCAGTGAAGGATAGCCATGTAATAGGGCAAACCTGGGCTGGTTTTCCAGGAACAATGGGACAGCTATATGGCTCTAAGGGACAGCCACCTAAGGCTTTGAAACATGGCAGATACATGGGTATTCAAGGGACTGAAATGAAGGTTTAAGGGACAGCAATGTGGGGTGTAAACATGGACAGGTTTGGGGCTATAATTGATAGCCAAGTAGGGGGAATAACTGGACTGGTTTGTGACAGCAGTAAGGGGGAATCCTGGACTGTTTGAAGGGGGTAATTGACAGCCATGGGGGGGCGAATCTGGACTGAATGTAGGTGCTTTGGACAGGGTTTATGGCTGATCATAGGACAGCAGGTAGGGGGTTCTCTCCTCCCTCCTAACACCCACAAACTCATCTCTCCATCCCACACAACCAACCACTCAAACATTTCATCAAACACCACTCCTTCACTAACAACCACACACACACACACCTATGGCCGACCACTCTAGGTACCCACATCCCATCACCAAGATCACACACCACATAAATATATATCCACATATATATAAATCAATATATATATATATATATACATATATATATATATAGAGAATGGTATATATATATATATATATATATATATATATATATATATATATATATATATATATATATATATATAGATATTAAAAAAATATATATATATATATATAGATATTAGATATCATGATACAATATGATGCATAGGGAAACACATTCTAAACACATAGAAATCTAGAATTAATATTAGAATAGCAACAAATCAATATACCAATAATTCTACAAGTGTCCAAATAGAGTTTTCTCCATTAGGACACGATCCTACCCATTGGACACCTCTACAAGTGTCCAAATGGACACGAAATGGACACCAAACTATGGAGGTCAATCCTAAGGGTCAAAATGAATCTAATGCATGAGGGAAATTAGAAAGAGAAAGGGATTATACCTTCCGGGAGAGAGTTTCAAAGGAAAAAGCTTCCCGACTCGACACCGACACGTAGAGATTCCAAAAGGACACGAACGAGCTCCGAATCCTCCCAAACTTGAGGAGCTCCTTCCTTGGATTGAATGGAGAGGGAAGAAGAAGATTTGGTGGAGAAATGGAAGGATTTGGTGATGGTTTGATTAGGGAAAGCTCTCTAAAAAAATGGGAAAGAACAAGAGAGAGAAATGAAAGGGGAAATAATAAAGTGACTTGTGCCTATCCATGCCAAAAGTGGCCAGCCATAATGGTGGGTTTTGTCCTATTAGAAAAGGTCAAAAAGCCCCCTACACTAATCTATTAGTTAATACATGGAAGGGCTTCTAAGTCGGGGGTAGTTTAGTCATTCCTAAAACCACTAATCCAAGTTAATCCTCACCAAAATAATTAGCCTAGTCACTAACTAAAATATCTAACATGTGGGCTGTCACGACCCACACCCTAGAGTAAGGGCACGAGAACGTAACAACGCCCAGCCTACGCCGCAGTGTCGGCGGTAGAACGTTGTCCTAGGTCTCATGCATCTAGCAGTCTAAGGATAAACAGTTTATACTCCCCGAATGGGGGTGACATAGCAGATACAGTCTCAATCACATCTAAGGTAGAGCATGATAAGGATAGATAAAACATGAAATCCAAAAGAGATACAGCAGAGAGAAATCTAAGTGTCTAAAATACACAAACCCAGAAATACATCTCAAATCTCAAAATACAGTAATCCATAAAATAATACAACTCAAGACAACAGAAAATAAACTGAGCAAAATCCTAGCTACCTATACAACCTCTACTGTGTCTCCTCTAGGCTAGCAGGCAATCCCAGGCTATCTGTAAAATTTATCAACAGGTCCAGTCAGGACAGGAGCGAGCACAGTACATCTCATGCAGTTCATATCATGGCAGGAAATATAAAGCAAGCAATAGAGTAATATACATGAAACGCTGTAAGAAGATGTACATAAAACAGAAGTGATATTTGATAACTGGAAATATATACATGATAAGTAAGAACTGTAAGTGACTAGTAATTTAGAGTAAGAGATGGCATGTAATTGGCTTAGGTTGAACATGATGTACATGAGTGAACATGTAGGACATCAGCCAATAAGGCTGTGTTGTACATGATAAAACATGAAAAGTAACAGAGTGAACATGATGGGTAAATCACATGACCATTTATACTCACCCCTACCCACAATTAATACACAAGGATCCGTTCAAGTTACGTTACGGACATGATATTTTGGTTATACAAGAAACACATGAGGAAACATGAGCGTTCATGAAAGAACATGAGAGTACATGAACGTACATGAAAGAACATGAGAGAACATGAGTGTACATGAATAACGCAGAAGCAAGAAATACATGATGTACATGAAACACATGTCATAAAGTATCCGATGCGCCCGCTAAGGGGGATAACATTCCAAGAAGAGATCCATATAGTACCAATCCGTGATGATAACGTGACAGCATCAAGTAAAAGTAATCTAGAGCGAGAATATAAGTCGTGACAAGTATGAAACGATCAGAGAATGTACTCGCCTGATAACTGAATGTCCGAAGAGGGTATACTGCCTGAGGAGAGGTGTCTGCCTCCTAATCAGAGCAATACAAGTTACAACATGTCTAAAATAAGGAAATAGACTGCTACAATGCATCTACATGCTGTCTAGGTCAAACTAGGCTAAAGTCAACACTTGGTCAACTCTAGTCAACTATCTAGTCAAAGCTAGGTCAACTGGGTCAACCTAGACTCAATGAAGTCTCACTAGGCCTAACCAGTCTACCCTAGCTAGTACATACCATACAAATCCAAGGCTATACAAGCCAACACAAGTCACATATCAAGATACATCACATTCATGCATATTCAACATTATATATATATATATATATATATATATATAAGAGAAAAGAACTAACATGTAAAGCTATGTGTGTGTGTGTGAACATGGAAGTGTAAATAAAAAGAGAAATCAACACTAGTTATGAGTCTACACTACACATGGCACAAAGCTAACCCATCTACATTACACATGTATTATACTTAACATGCATGGCTACAAGTATACATCTATATACATTAGAGTAGAGACTATTTAAGTTATAACTAACATGCATCTATACTCTACATAAATCTATATACATTATAGCAATCATTTAGAGAAGGGTTACATGGCATGGTGGTTGATATAGAGTAGGGTGTCCTTGTGCAGAGGGTGAAGTTCATTCTCAGTTTAGTTCCACATTTGTATATAAACTAAAGTGAGCTATCCCATAAACTGGTGTAACTAACCACATAAAATGAACCATGTTATCTGAAATCTGCCATTAAGCCAACATCCCATATGCATACAGCTCATGCATTGTCTAATACTAAAATTAACTAACATTTCGAATTAAGGGGTTGAAGGTTAACATTACATTCATAGACATTCCACTATATTGAAAACTGAAATTGGCTTGGCAATAGGAAAAGGAAGGTATATATGCTTACATGGACAGTTCAGTGTTTGAACAACCTAAAATGAACTAACATTCAATCTAAATATCAGCTATGCATTGGTTCTATGTCTACATATGAAATCTGATATTACATTTACAATATTTATACATTATGCATTCATATCTATCATTACATATATACCTTGCATTTATATCTAGCATTTATTATATACTTTCATGCATGCATTGTATATCATTCTTTCATTCATGCATTTATGCATTGCTTACATACATTACATTAATTGTATTCCTACATGCTTGCATTCAACCATATATATACATTAATGTAAAGAGGATATATATCATATATATATATCATTTCATTCATCTAACATATCATACATTACATACTCTATATTCATTTAATATCCATACTACATAGGCTCATAGGTTACACAAAATGCATATATCGTATAGTCACCCTTCTACTTAAAACTAATACTGTACCAATTGGGCCTTTACTAAATTCTAGAATTAAAGTATGTTATAGCTCTTCGTGTTAGCTTTCCGAAACTTCAAACGGATCGCATTTTTGTGTCCGGAAGCTCCCGAAATCGCGAAGACACCGAAACGCATTCGTCTTTCGTACAGCTGACACTCAAACAATTTTACAGAAAGTTTTAAAACGAATTTGGCTTATTAAAATATATATTTGGAAATCTAACTTCGATACGCTTCTTTTAAAAAAAACAGAAGGTTAATTGGAGTTATGAGCTAAAAGTTATGGTATTTCTAAGTTGCTCTAGGTACTAAAAATGTGGATAAATATTATGACGAATTTAGGTAGTTTGAGACAAAAGAAACACAAGTATATAACATAATATATCAAGAACTCACTCTCTACACTAATATATATATATGAGACACTATAGAACACATCTCCAATACAAAAATATGAGATTAAACATGTAATAATTCATTCACACATAACAACAACACATAGTGTGTTCAAATTTGGGATTTTTCCACATGGACACAACCACAACACAATGGACACTCCTATGACCTCCAAATGGACACAAAATGGACACAAATGGAGATACAACCATGGGGGTCATTCCTATGGGTTCAAAATATTCCTATATGCATGTAGGGATGGATTAGAGGAGAGATTATACCTTCCGGGAGAGAGATTCAAAGAAAAATCCTTCCGACACGACACCGACACGTAGAGATTCCAAAAGGACACGAACGAGCTCCGAATCCTCCCAAACTTGGCTAGAACCCTCTAACCATGGAGTAGAAGAGAAATGAAAAAGATTTGATGGAAGAGGGGGTTGATTTGGAGATAAAATCAATGGAGGTTCATCTCTAAATTAATTTGGGGAAGAACAAGAGAGAGAAAGTGGATGAAAACAAATGAATGAAGGAGTGACTCACTCCTTATCCCCCCTATGGGTGGCTGCCCAAAAAAGGTGAGGTGTCCCCTATTTGAATGTCCAAAATGCCCTCCACTAATCTATTTGATTTAAATTAGGAATGAGTTAAAGGTTGAGGTCATTTTAGTCTAGTTTTAAGTCTCTAATTAAACTAAACCTATCCATAAATAATTAGTCTAACTACTAACTAAAATTAATATCATGTGGACTTAAATTAATATCATGTGGGCCATGCCTAACTAGTGTGTGGGTCCCACTAGAGTCAAACTACCCCCCGGGTCCCCGTTTTAAGTCGGATTGAGTTGAAATTCGAACCCGACTCAAATAACCCCAAAACAATATCATAAATAATAAAATAAATTTCACCCCAAAATAATATCATAAATAATAAAATAAATTTTAAAAATATTCAAAAATGTAAAATGACAAAAATACCCCTGTTTCTGAAAACTGGGGGTGACATGGGCCATGGCTAACTAGTGTGTGGGCCCGCTAAGGTCAACACTACCCCGGGTCCCCGATACAAGTCGGAATGAGCTAAAATTCGAACCCGACTCAAATAACCCCAAAATATTACAATAAATAAATAAATAATTCCAAAAATATTCAAAAGTAAAAAATAACAAAAATACTCCTGTTTCTGGAAACTGGGGGTGACAGAAGTCCATCTAAAACTATAATTTTCCAACCAAAAAACTAAATTAACCACCCAATTGCAAGCAAAACTCCAAGGATGATTCCATATGGGATGATTAGAGAAGTTAAACCTGAACAAAGAGCAAAATCCAAGCTGACATGAGCTAACATGAGCAAAATCCAAGCTGATGCAAGCACATTCAAGGGCATTATTGAACATGATGTAAAAGGAATAACATAAATATGCATTATTGAACATGGAGCTCTTATCGTAGGGTCAAAATGGCTTCCTAAACAAAAAGTAAAATGCAAAAGCGGCTCCCCATGGTGCATTCAAAAAGAAGTCCATCTAAAACTATAATTTCCAACAAAAAACTAAATTAACCACCCAATTGCAAGCAAAAATCCAAGGAATGATTCCACATGGGATGATTAGAGAAGTTAAACCTAAACATAGAGCACAATCTAAGCCGACATGAGCAAAATCCAAGCTGACATGAGCAAAATCCAACCTGATGCAAGCATATTCAAGGGCATTATTGAACCAAATGTAATAGGAAATAACACAAATATACATTATTGAACATGAAGCTCTTACCACAAGGTCAAAATGGCTTCCTAAACAAAGAGCAAAATGCAGAAGCGACTCCCCAAGGTGCATTCAGAAAGAACATTGAACAAAAATCCAGTATATCAACCTACATAAATATTCTTCTCATCATAACCCATACTCAAATTCAACATCAATATCCAAGCTATTTCCAAACCCAAATTTTATTGAACCAAAAACAAAGGAAAATGTCAAAGCTATTGAACATGCACACTACGATGCTTCAGAGAATAGAATTCATCAATGACCGAATCAGAATCGATATTTTTAGCAAGTTCGAGTTCAATGTAGACAATCAAAGAATCTGCTAAGAACTCCTCTTCCATTCTATTGTAAAGAGCAGCTTTAACATGCTTCATATATGAGAATGATCGTTCTGTTGTGGAAGTGGAAACATAAAGAGTCAAAACAAGACGTATTAACCTATCGATTAGACAGTAGTGTTCTGACTTGTTTGTTTCAACTAATATTTGACATAACTTAGAAATGGTCTATATATTCTGAAACTTCTCATGACGAAGTATATCAACCTTATAATGCTCTAACTGACTTCTCAAGTAATATATTTCATGTTCACTGAAATTACCAGGATAAAATTTCTCTGCAAGACTACAAATATGATCAACTTAAAACAACTTAAAGTTGTCTCTAGGTTCTAAAGCAGAGCTCAACATAAGGAGTTCCACAACACCGTCATTGAATCTAATCCTTAGCTCTGCCACCTGAAAGTCCATCACAGATTTAAATATATCCAAAATATAGTGATGCTAAACTGTAATATAATTCTTTTGTTGACACGAACGACCGGTAGTCCCTTTATAACAAGCACACATAAAAGGTATCTCAACATTGTACTTTGTACAAATATATTCTATATGCATCAAGAGACTATCAAAACCTTCCTCTCTCAAAGTTTGAAGTAATGGTTTGGTTGATGAGACTATATCTATTGCATTCAAAATGTTTAAAGATTTATGTTGCAAGGCTCGACAAAGCATATATGTAATCGCCATGATTTTATGCATCATATATAAGATGAATGTGAAATCAAAATACTTCATTACAATTAGAGGACCCTTCATTCACAATGCTTTCAAGCACAGTAATTACGACACTGTACATATCTATCAAACTGCAAATATAATCAAAATGAGAACTCCAATGAGTAGTGTAATGCCCCCATCCTGCTCAGTTCAATCAGAGGAATCGAAATGCCAATGACGTTCGAACTTAGCCATGCAACGGCCTGCTCGAAGTCCTGCTCGGTCAAGGCAACACCTCGCTCAGGTGGGTGGCTTCGGTGAACTTGCCTCAGCTTGGCCTTCACACTAATAAAAAGAAAGTTTTTAACTGCACAAGTAGGCTTGATAATAAAAGAGATGAATTCACATAGCTAAGAAAATAATCCCAAGTTGGGTCGAATTGAGTTAGAATATGGAAAGGTCCCACGGTCGGCTTAGAATTGCTGCACGGCGTGCTTTCAAAATGATACTCGATCCTTCGTCCCGTGGCTTGGGAGAAGAAAAGTTGGTCTAAGTTGCCACAAAGCTATGAACGTAGCCTAAGTCGTAGGCATCGCACATATAAATGCGTGATAAAGCAAGCACGGTCCCATTGTCCAAGGCTTGGCATAGCCTTTGCTCATCCCACGTGTTAAATTATTGTACGGTTGAGTTAGGCAAGAGTTTTACTGGGCTATCGAAGTCATAGCAAGCACTGTCCTATATTTTCTGCAGTTGTCAAAGTCATATAGTCCCACGATCTTAAGGCTCATCATATAAAGTATGACTTGGACGATAGTGTCACATAGAACACAAGTCAGTCTAAGGCACGAGCCACGGTCGATTCAAGGATAAGTATGCCACGGTCTATGAGACACAAAGGAATACGTTTGTTCAGGTCTATCTGGAAGGCTATGCAATAGCCTTTCCCTGTGTTTCAAAGAAAGTAAAGTACACACAACCTTTTGTCGCCAAGACAGGTCTCGTGGCTTAGGAGTCTCGTATGAAGAATGGAAAGCTTGGTTATGGATAAAGAATTTTAAGGAAGAGAATGCAAGTTGTATCATCTGTAGGCCTTGCATTTACGTCGACTCTAGAAGTCGTCGTAGGTGCGTGGTCATGGACAACTTGTGCACATGGTGCAGTCTTCTCAAATGATCGCCGGGGCAACAGAATCATTTCAGCCCGGGAGAAGCGAGTTATAGCCTGCGCTAAAAATGAATTGGTGCACGCTAGCAGCGAATCGACATGGGTGATTCAGGATCTTTTGCATGCACGCAAAAGGATTCGCCATCTAACCCAGCCATAAGTCTAAGATAACTTGACATTGCTAGTGACCTTTCATATAGATAAGCTAGTGTGCTAAGCGGCAATCCGCATGCACGATGTCGATCTAAACAAAGGAAGTATGAGTACGACACGAATTGAGTTAAGATGGTGTGCATGGTTGCAGCACCATTATAGAACCTAAGATTTGGCTATAGCAAGGACACGTGCTTCGATACGAGTGTGGCATCGTATTTGACTCGTTAACACAAGTTCCACAAGTCAGGATTGAGTTGTCTCAAGTTAATTCAGAAAGAGATGTAGGGCAAAGTTGGTTAAGTCGTGTCGAATTGTGAGGCACGACCTCGATATTTGAAGCGCGGACCAAGTCGATGACACGAAACATGTTGCGTCCCAAAGTATGGCACGAAAGGCAAGCACGAGTCAGTACATTTATGTTGCAAGCACGATAATGGTCTTGAGGCATAACGATAATCAAGTTATTGGTGCAATGTCACGGGGATAGTCTGAGACACAAAAAGGCCAAGAGTCTTTGTCCTAAAATCAATCCTAAGGCAAGAATAGAAAGATAACCCTAAGGGATTTTGTTGCACAAATTAGATGAACGTGTTAGTTTTGTATGGGTGGGCGAGGAGCTCACTCCACCAGTATAGTTGAGTACTGACACCCACATAGTTTCCATGTGCAGGCACATGTAGACGCTTGTTGGCACAGAGCTCGCTTGGATGCGTTGAGGCATGGAGTTCCTTGGCGTTGCGAGGCATGTGGCCGTATGGAGTCAAAACTTATACGGGATATAATGTATGGGCATCGTCTATCTGAAGCATCCGCTGGCTCGTCAAATTGTACAGGGAGATGAGAGAGAGCTGAGTGACTTGTAATCAGAGAGAAAAGTAAGCTTTAGCGATTTGTAATCTTGGCTACGCATCTTTGTAATCTTATGTTCATTATCAATAAAAGCTCTAATTTTGTTTCAATGCTTGTGTTGTCTTGTATATTCAATATTTCTGCTTAGGACTTTTGTGCGACGACCCGATCGCAAGATGTTGTATGAAACCGTCTTGCACGAGCGCAATCTAGGATCCTACGGCATCACGCCTTAGCGAGGACGATCGGTCCTACGGGACCAGAGCGTGACAAGTAGTTCCTGCTCGATGCAAAGTACCAATATGATTAGCCTCTCTACCAGTCTCACGTCCACCATTACCTACCATCTGTAATTTTAATTGCTTGAGCAGGGTGTAACTCGGTATGATGTTTAGGAGAAGCACTCACTAGATTGATAATGCATGTTAGTTTTAAAAAGAACAATAATTGAAATTTCCTTTTCAGTAGCAGCAACCAATGCTAGTTGTAGTCGATGGACAAAATAATGCACATAATATGCATACGGACAATCTTTTAAGAATATAGCCTGTAAACCATTTCATGCGCCACACATATTGCTAGCACCATCGTACCCTTGACCTCATATATCACAAACCCGTTTGTCATGTCTACTCAGGGCATCAGATATTTCCTTCTTAAGTGTTAAAGTAGTGGTATCTGTAACATGCACAATAGCAAAGAAGTGCTCTCGTAGAAAACCAATGACATCAATGAATCTCAAGACAATAGCCATATGTTCTTTGTTAGATATATCTTTGGCTTCATCAACCAAAGTACAAAATTTTGCATCCCCAACTTCATGTCAAATTTTATTTCTCACTCTATTAGCAAGAATATGCAAAATCTCCTTCTAAATCATATACGACGTGTACTTTGCATTTTTTGGGTGCTTTTTCTAAGACATCACCCTCAATGTCAATATTCATTCTTCCCATAAGTCTTATCATCTCTATAAAATTACCCGACTATTGGAAGATGAGGATTCAACATGACATCTAAGAGCACAAGCCTGCATACTAAGCCACCGAATGCTTTCAATTATTGCCAAAAGACGCAACTGGTTCTTTTAAACCTCTTTCAAAGTTTGTACATTCATCCCTTTATCAATATGATGCGTAACATTCATTAAAGTATCAGTAGGACTCACGACATTATTATATGGTGAAGTGGGACCTTCCATATGCATCAACAATGAACAACTATTTCCATCATTTACTCTCTTCCAGCTACTAAATCCTTCAGTAGTAAATGCAAGATAAGGAGCCCTCTTGTTTTCAAAAAGAAAACACAGAAAGCAAAATGTTGGATCCTTTGAGGAAGAGTACTATAACCATGGATATTGCTTAAACCAAAAGCTTTGAAATCAATAATATTTTTGTCCTGATTCGAATTGCGGGTACATAGGCAAATTAGCTTGATATGGCCCTATTTTTATATAAGCCCGTCTGATTTCATCTCTTTGGTTGACATGATGTTGCCATATCGGAATACGAATACCCGGATCACGTTTAAGAGAACGAACATCAATTTCAACCCTTTGAGCTTTGGAAGGATGTTGGTCGATACTATCTGGGATGTCAAGATTGGCTTCTCTCGGTTTAAAGAATGATTTTTTTTTCTCTTTTGTTTCTTTGAGTTTCCATTATAGTTTAGAATCTATTAGACAATTTAGAGTAGTATATCGAGCATTAGCAATTTAGCACATATAAATTTAACACATTCACATATAAAATTAGTACGTACTGACATACACATACCCGACAGACACTACAAGAAGAAGAAGAAGAAGAAGAAGAAGAAGAAGAAGAAGAATGAGCTTCACCTTGGGGAGCTTGAAGGATGTGGTCCGATGGAGGAAGACGACTGCTCTGCGTACCCGTGCCGTTCGCGCGTCTCAACGTGGAGGAGGTGAGGGAAATTGAGTATTAATTAAATCGTCGTCGACTCGTCGTCCTTATGAGAAAATCTAAAAAAATATAAACGGATCAAAACCCTAGGAGAAAATAAATGAAACACTACAATTTTGATCCAAAGACAAAATATAAAGGGGGAAGAGAGCTTACTTGTTCGCAAGACGGGGACTTCGGAAATCGGAATGCAAACAAGGAGGAGTGGAGGCTGGAACGTGCGGCTATGTGCTGTGGAGGCCGGAACTCGAAAAGTTGGGGAGAGGACTCGGAGTAAATGAAACCCTAAAATTTTGTTCCAAAGAAAAAAATGAGAGAGAGAGAGAGCTTAGGGGACTTCGAAAATCGAAACGCAAACAGGGAGGAGTGGAGGCTGAAGGATGCAGCTGTGCGCTGTGGAGGTCAGAACTCGGAGGGTTAGGGAGAGGACTCGAAGGTTGGAGCCAGAGGAGTCGGCTACTTGGCTGCTTCAATTTAGATTTGAAAAGCCTATAGAGGGGTTAGGGAGGAGTTAGTCCTTGGCTGGCAACCATATGGGCCGATTGCACATGGGTTGATGAGAGTATTATTTTATTTTTTTGAAATAATTTGAGTGGCACCCCACTTGATTGGTCGATTTATGCAGTGCACCCCACATTGTTTGCAGATTGTATAAGTAATCCCACTTTCGACGGAAAACGTCCAAAACTAACAGAAGTGGAGTTGAACCCAATTTATGTGACCTAAATACCTTCAAAAGAAAAAGATAGTCTTCAAATTGTAAAGTCAATATGTGCTTTAACATTGAAGTCTTGTTTTAAGGGGCACTAGAGAAAGCATGGGTGCTCCAATATATACACTGAAAAAGGCATATCAAATATGTACTGACATGACATATACATACAGAACTATACAAGGATATGCGAAAAAGCCTTGTCTTGGCATCTTTTATACCATGACCGTGTCCGTGCCCATTCAACACAGAATAGGCATGGCTATGGCTGATGCAAGAGCTGTTCTCATTAAGCTTGCATATAGACTGCATAATATGATGACACTAGAATCTTTGCCCATGGTCAAGCAACAGAGGTTTGTCAAGGAAACACTTGAGATCTTTGCTCCCCTGGCTAACCGATTGGGTATTTATAGCTGGAAGGAACAACTAGAAAATCTGTGTTTCAAATTTCTCTATCCAGAGCAACACAAATTGCTCTCCTCCAAACTTCTTGGATGCTTTGATGAAGCAATGATCGCATCGGCTATCGAGAAACTAGAGCATGCTCTCAAGGTTGGAGGTGTTTCTTATCATGTTATATCGGGGAGGCACAAGAGTTTGTACAACATCTACTCCAAGATGGTCAAGTATGTAACTCCCATTCTGTCTGATACATGTTACATATTATACTTTTTAACAATACAACATTTGGGTTAATAGGCAACAATGACTTAGGTGTAATGTATCTGGTTTGTGAGGTTTATTTTTGTGTGGACTTTAATAGCACAATAAATGTGTGAATAACTACAGGTTAGTATAAAATTACTTGGAATAGAGCATAAGAAAAATACTAAGAATTCTCAAAATGAAATTTTACGATCGGTTATATGTAAAGTTTGGAGTTTGTTACCTGGATAACATATGATAGACATGCTACAAACACCACCTCATATTTAAAAGAGTCTTATGTGTACTTGTAGCATTTGTCCACACTGTTAGACTAACAAGTGGTTCTTCCTAAATAGTAAAGAATACAGTATCTATTATAAACCTGAATATTTAGCAGTGGCAAAAGAGTTTGCTAAAAGAATATTTACCAAATAGGTGTACACAAATATTAGAGCGATACAAGCAGATGATTTCGATCTTAATCTACGCTTATTACTTGAATGTGTGCTTATATCATGGTTAAATTTGAATAATTCATTTGTTGTTTGTGAGTAGGTTAATAATTTTGAAGGATGAAATTGTCTGGATTGTAGTTTGAATCTTGCTATGTTAAATCTCTCGATAATTGATTTAAAAGTTGAAACATCATAGTAGAGTTAGTACCGTGACCATGATCGTACCATGCATATGAAAGACATGTTTATTTCCAAATCTAAATAGGATGGTCCTAAAGAAATACCTATTCTAATGTTTTGCAACTTATATGAAGGAAGAACCTAACCATGGATGAGATTCATGACATTCATGGCTTGCGCTTGATTGTGCAGAACAAAGAAGATTGTTACACAGTACTGAACATTGTTCATCAGCTATGGCCCAAAGTTCTGGGAAGACTTAAAGATTATATAACCCATCCTAAAGTTAATGGGTATGTAAATGAGTTGGACTTTGTTATACAAGTGCAATTTAATCTTTCTTTAGGATTTAACTGATTTACTTTAATAGGTATCATTCTCTACACACGGTCATTATGAGTGATGACACGATTCCGTTGGAAGTTCAGATCTGAACGAAAGAAATGCACTTACAAGCTGAATTTGGGTTTGCTGCCCATTGGAGATACAAGGAAGGCGACTGTCAGCACTCCTCCTTTGTCCTCCAAATGGTGGAATGGGCAAGTTACGTGGCAGTGTGAAACTAGTCATGGCGGTGGAAGGAGGAGGTGACTCGATGTTCTCTCTTGTACTAGCAGCACCATGAGAGTGCAAATTATGTAGGCACTAATTCCTTGCTTTTGAGGGGTATTTAGGTCACATTAATTGGGTTCATCTCCACTCCTGTTAGTTTTGTACGTTTTCCGTCCAAAGTGGGATTACTTATACAATATGCAAACAATGTGGGGTGCACTGCATAAATCGACTAATTAAGTGGGGTGCCACTCAAAATAATTCTATTTTTTTCAAGCCCGGGCTGTAGCCCGGAACAACCCACCCTACCCTCCGTCACTGTGCAAAACTAAATAATCCAAGTCACATATTTTGTTCAATTTTAAGATCTTGTATAATATTCAAAATTTGAGTTTATGTATCTATTTTGGACGGTTAATCCAAGTAAATCATTAGGACCATTAACGGATCCAAGATTACAATTCACTGGGGACACAATCATAGAAGGGTTTGGGAACAACGCCTCTAATTTTTTTTAAATATAATAATATACTAAAAAAATTCACTGGCAAACTCTCTTATGGGGAGTATGGTGACCTAACTTCAATTTTCAATATTGTATGAGACCCTAAAACTAAATAATGCAAGTATCTAAATTGTTAGTTAACGAATAGATAGATCTAACTTTTCTTTATGGATTTTAAACCAATCCACCGAATACTTACCATGAATTCACCTGTACAATATATGAAAGTATTCTTTTGGATTTCCTTAACATATTTCATTATTATACTTACTATTGTAAAGCAAAGAAATGGAGATAAAAAAATAAAGAAAATTATTTCTTCATTCACTTGTCTCAATCATCTTGAGAAGAGCCATTTATATAGGCTTACAATGGAGGTTAACATCATGATGATAATTAAAAGAAAAAAAATATCAAAAGGCATAGGTTATGGATAACCATAAGTCATAGGTTATGGATAACCAAGAGACATAGGTTATGTAGGCCAACTAATTATGTGAATTATCCATATTTATAACACTCCCCCTTGGATATTCACCATTAATTAGTTGGTGGTGTATGCACATTTGTTGCCTCGTTAAAACCTTACTAAGAAAAACCCAGTGGAAAAAAATATTAGTCAAGAAAAAAGAGTACAACGTGCAAAACTCAAAAATATTCTTCATGAGTTATACTCCCCCTCGATATAATGGATTTGCTTGACTTCGATCACTTTTGTCCTTTTGAGCATATGCATAAAACACTTTTGGAGGAAGGTGCTATTCGATCTCCTTTGATGAATCCTTCTCGAACATGCGTAATGCAAGTCGCATTGTCTTTGAATATTATTGTAGGCTCATCTGTAAATATGAGTAGTTGACAATTAATTACTCGTATATGATGAATGATCAATCGCAACCACACACTTTCTCTTGTTGCTTCTTGTAATGCAATTAATTCTGCTTGGTTAGAGAAAATTTCTACTGAACCTTGTTTTGTTGATCGCCAAGATATAGCTGCATGGTTATTAATAAATACATAACCCGTTTGGAGCAACCCTTATGAAGGTCAGAAATATTATTGAGTCTGCACAACCAATTAGACAAGAATCGTTAGTGGAATCATATAAATAAAATAATCTCATGCCAGTTATTCCATAAAAATATCTCAAAATGTGTTTAACTATATTCAATATGTAAGTGGAGGTGCAGAACTAAATCTAGATAATAAATTAACACTTATACATTGGCTAGATATAGTAGTGCTCCAGTAGCACTTAAATACGACATTTCTGGACCAAGAACTTTTTCATCTTCTTTTTTGGTCGTAATGGACATTTATCCAAATCTAACCTGCGTATAACCATCGGTCTACTTAGTGGATGTACTTTATCCATTATGAATCAGTTCAAAATTCTTTCAATATATCGAAAATGGTGCACTAATATCCCACTGGAACTTCGTTCTATTTACAAACCGAGACCAAGCTTTGTCTTTTTTCAAGTCTTTATTTCAAACTCATTCTTCAAATAGTTTGCAGTTTTCTCCAATTCTGTAGGAGACCTGATCAGGTTTTATATCATCCATATATACTGCTACTATTGAGAATTTATTTTCGAATTTCTTAAAGAAGACACATGGGTAAATTTGACTATTTTGTATCATTCCTTAGTCAAATATATGATAAGACGATTATACCACATTCTTGTGGATTATTTCAACCCATATAATGCTTGTCTAAGATTAATTAAACACATTCCTTTTGACTTGGTCTCTGGCATTGTAAATCCTTCTGGAATTTTCATATAAATGTCAATATCTAAGTCTCCATACAAATATGCAGTTACAATATCCATAAATCTCATATAAAGATTTTTAGAAACTGTGAGACTAATTAGATATCTAAAGGTAGTGACATCCATAACTGGAGAGTATGTCTCAACATAGTCAATTTCAGGTCTTTGAGAGAAACCTTGTGCTACAAGTCGGGATTTATATCTCTCAACTTTGTTCCTCTCACTTCGTTTTCTCACGAAACACCCATTTAAAACCAACATGGTTTATGCCCATTGGTGTTTCCACTATAGGTCCAAACACACCACGTTTTTCTAAAGATTTAATTTTGCTTGAATAATATCTTTCCAGATTGGCCAATCTTTTATTTGTCGATATTCATTTATACTACGTGGTTCATTTTCACAATCATCATTGTCCTTTGATATTTCAGTAGCTACTTCATAGTTAAATATGTCATCGATGACAAGTGCTTTTCTATTCCATAATTCACCTGAACATGCATAAAATATCGAGATCTCTTCATTTTCAGGTACCTGTGCCTCTCTAGAGGCATCCAGAGGCATTTCAGTGAATTTGAAAACATGCACATATTCATTATTTATTTTTGGAGCTCCAGCCACTATTGTGCTTTTATCAGGAAAAGATGTTTCATTAGCTCTCATCTTTCTAGGAGCACTATCCTTGGAACCTATAGGCCTACCACGCTTTTGAGTGTAGTAGTGGATTCATTTGCCGCCTTGTTTGAATATTTTGTCCAATTAGAACAATGATTATGGCTGGCGTATATGATATAGTTACATTTACGGCATCATTAAATGCATCAGGTAATTGATTTACAATTTCTTGATGATGTATCATTCTTCTTATCTCATAATCACATTGTGGAGTTCTTAGAACTTAATGAGATCGATAGAGTAGGCGTATACCATGTCAATTCACGTCATTAATTAGCAATAGTTTGTTCTATATGAACAATTTGTTGCTTATACCTCTCCCTAACGGCGGGAAGACTCTATCATCAAATTGGCAATCATCAAACTTGTAGTAAAGACATCACTAGTCATTGATTTTTAAATATCTTATTATGGAAGAAAACTCAAACTAATGTATATTTTTCAAACATCATTGGGGACCCATCTTAGTTCTTTTGGGAGATAGAACTGGGACATACTGTATATCCAAACTTTCTCAAATATAAAATATTTGGTTGTTTACCACTAACAAGTTGTATATATAAAATAATATGGTAGGCAATGGGTCTAAATTTAACTAAAGATGCAACATGTAAAATATCATGTCTCAAGCCACAAATTTTAAACTAGATTGCACTAGTAGAGGTCTAGCTATAAGTTGAAGATGTTTAATAAATGACTGAGCTAACCCATTTTGTGTGTGCACTGGGGAACATGATGCTCTATCTCAGTCAATAATGATATACAATAATTATCAAAAGCTTGTGAGATAAATTATGCGGCATTATCAAGACTAATTAATATAGCCGTATGATTAGGAAACTGAGATCTAAGTTTAATAATTTGGGCTAAAAGACGAGAAAATACAAGATTTCTAGTAGACAATAGACAAACATATGACCACTTAATATATGCATCTACGAGTACCATAAAATATCTTAAAAAGAACCACTAGTAGGGTGAATATGACCACAAATGTCTCCTTATGTTCTTTACAAGAAAGTATGAGACTCATTCTTAACTTTTAGAAAAGATGGTCTAGTTATAATCTTCCTTTGTAAACAAGGAACATATAGTTGATTCTTCAATAAGCCAATATCGTAATTTTTCAATATATATCTACAAAAATAATCAATGCTTCGATTGAACATAGTTTGTCCCGGATGACCCAAAGGGTCATGCCAATGTTATATAAGACATGATCACTGGCTTTATATTTTGCCACATTCATATTAGATTCAATTATGCTAATGGTGGTGAAATACAAACCCACCGAAAAATAAGATAATTCTTCTAATGTGAGTCTTTTGCTCCCAACATTAGATGTGCTACATAATGACTCTTTGTTGTTATCATTTCGAGTTTCATTCTGGTACCTATTTTGTGTATATCCTTGAAACTTAACAAATTTCTTTACGGAACTACTTGAATATAACACATTCTGTAAATAAGTTTAAGTACCATTAGGTAACATGACGTGTGCTCTTCCAAAGCCCTCAATTAGATGGTTGGTCCAGCTATTGTTGGCACTTTATGCATGTCAAATACTAACTTTGCCAAAAAAATTTGATTCTTCAAATTCATGTGTGTTGTAGTACTATCTACCAAACACATATCTAAGTCATTTTTCTTAGATTCTTTCAATCTCTCAATCTCTTGTTGAGTAGCTCGACATTGCTAAATCAATGTCTATCTTTGTCATATTTACGACAAGCATGCATTACTACTCCATGAAGCAAAATAAAAATATTATGAACTTATATATTCTAGCTAGCATAAGTATAATAAAAAAAATTAAGCATTTCAAATGATAATATAATATTATAGAAATGTAACTCCAAATTTATAATATATATATTTCTTCAATAAAACAAAACTCTCATGGCCTAGACATTCCATGATGGAAACCAAAAGCATGACTTCAAATATAAATAGTTTATAAATACTTGAAATAAACATATATTGACCGAGTGCTCATTCAATAAAAATAAAAATTGCATTAGCATCTTCTCAAACTGTTAATTTGTAACTTGATTCCCTTTGTTAGAGGGTGTTGTCCACTTATTCATTTATTCTTTCGTGAACCATTATTTTAACCTTTGTAAGGTTGATAACCATGACCATATCTTTCACAATTTTTTTTTTCATTTCCTCTTCCACGTCCTCCACCACGACCTCTGCTAATTCCAAAATTAGCATTTGCCTCAGGAATTACCATTGACCCAGTTGGTCTAGAGTTGTGGTTTTTTATGAGAACGTTACTATTTGTCTTTGCTACACTGAGATAGTCACCAGTTCAGAGTAATTTATGAAAATTCTTTCACGATATTATTGCTACAAAAACACATTACTTGCATGAAAAATGAAGAGGATTTTTTCAATCATTTGAGTCTCTGTTATTTTTTTTCCGCACAATCTAAGACGAGGAACAATATTAAACAGAGCACAATTATATTATTTAACATTTTTACAGTCATGGTATCTTAAATTCAACCATTCGATTTGAGCAGTCAGAAGGATTACCATTCTTTGGTAGTCAAACTATCATTTAGAGATGTCCACAAATTCAATGGATCATCCTCACATAGATATCCTGTCTTTAGATCATCGTGGATATGATGTCGTAGAAAAATCAAATCAAAGTCTTGACCTTGGCTTTAGAACTTTCTTTATTTTTCTTCTTAATAGTACCATCAAGCTTGTTGGACTGCAATTGCAACTTTGCATCCATTGTCATGATAAATAATTATCTCTGCTCACATCAAGAGCTTTGAATTCAAACTTTACAAGATTCAACATCTAAATGACAGAAAATAATTATATTAGATGTAAATTAATAATAAAATTGATAAGCGCTTTAAAGGTTGCAAAACTTCACATATGCCACAATGTGATGAAACGCTATCAAAGAATATACCTTATGTGTATCACATATACAATAATGTGGTAGAACGCTATCAAAGAAGTATCACATATACAACAATGTGATAAAATGTTATCAAATAATATAATGTCTTATGTGTTATCACATATACAACAATGTGACAAAATGCTACTAAAGAATATTATATTGCTATCAAAGAATATTATCTCATGTGTATCACATAACAATGTGATAAAACGCTATCAAAGAATATTATATTTTATGTTTATCACATATACAACAATGTGATCATTATATAATAATTTATTTTGGATATTTTTTTTTAATATAATTCGATTCACATATACAACAATGTGAAGTAGTACACTATAGAATTCAAATAAATAAAATAATAGAAATAACCAATTCACATGAAGTAATTTAATGAAATTAACTAACTCCAAATAGGTGAATTTTTTTTTAAGATATTCTAGATTAATTTCATAGTTCATACGAAAACATATAGAAATAAAATTTATACATAATCTTAAATAGATTATCATAAATTTTCTATTTTGAATGAAATTGTGAACATGTTCAATACATATTTAGATTTAAAACTAAAAGAAAAAATAGATCTAGAAAACTTACGTTCTAATCGATCTATAAACACATAAATCAAACGTGTACATGCATGTATCTAAGTATATAAGATTAGACTTACCTCTTCAATACCTTTCTTTTCTTAAGAGAACTATTTCTCCCTTCTTCTATTTCCTAGAGCTTCGTGCTGATAACGTATTGTAAAGCAAAGAAATGGAGATAGAAAAATAGAAAAAAAATGTTTCTTCATTCACTTATCTCAATCATCTTAAGAAGAGCCATTTATATAGGTTTACAATGGAGGTTAACATCATGATGATAATTAAAAGAAAAATGTCAAAAGACATAGGTTATGGATAACCATAAGTCATAGGTTATGGATAACCAAGAGACATAGGTTATGTAGGCCAACTAATTATGGGAATTATCCATATTTACAACACTTAGTAATATAAACTGTATATATTACATATGTAGGTTATTAATAAAGTTTCCCAGATCATGCCAATAATAAAATAAAGGCTTCAAAGTGTTTGAGTTGTTTCGGCGCATGATTGGCTAATCCACCGTCAACTCCAATTTATTATTATTATTAAAATTGTTTTTAAAGATAATGTGGTTGTTAGATATGATAATGAGTCCTAATCCTTTTCTTGATGATAAAATAAATAAAGAAATATTTTAGCAAATGTCCCATTCAAAATATAGAAACTAGCATATACCTCCACTATTTTAAAAAAATTAGAAAGTGCTCCCATACTTTATAAATCAACCAAAATATAGGTTAAAAGTGAGGGTATATCTTAAAAAATAAAAATAAATGGGGGTATTTGCTAGTTTTTAAAAAAAATGGAGATATATGCTAGTTTCTATATATTGAATGTAGGTCTTTGCTAAAATATTCCTATAATAAAAGTAAAATATGCTGACATGTATTAGCTTTACTCAGCACATCTCTACATTTGACACTAGTTTTTCATATATATAAAATAGCTTAGGTGCTCATATATAAAATTCTTAAATCCTTGCATTGGTAATAACAATTTTTGTATACGAGGAAACATGTAATTAACTAATTCTAAATAAGTTTTAAAAAATTAAGATATTTTAGATCAATTTCATAGTTCATACGAAAAAATATAGAAATAAAATTTATACATAATCTTAAATAGATTATCATAAATTTTCTATTTTGAATGAAATGCTGAACATGTTCAATACAAATTTAGATTTAAAACTAAAAGGGAAAGTAGATCTAGAAAACTTACATTCTAATCGATCTATAAATACATAAATCAAGCATGTATTTAATTTTACTAAAACATGCATGTATCTAAGTATACAAGATTAGCTTTACCTCCTCAATACCTTTCTCTTCTTAAGAGAACTATTTCTTCCTTATGTAAAATATTTCTTCCTTCTTCCATCTCCTAGAACAATCATGCTGATAATGTATTATGAAGTAAAGAGATGTAGATAGAAAAATGAAGGAGATTGTTTCTTCATTCACTTATCTCAATCAACTTGAGAAGAGTCCCTTATATAGGCTCAATGGAGATTAACATCATGATGACAGTTAAAAAAAAGAAATGCCAAAAGACATAGGTTATGGTTAATCAAAAGACATAGATTATAGATAAGCAAAAGGCATAGATTATGTAGACCAACTAATTATGGTGAATTATTCATATTTACAACATATATATAAAATCTTAAATCCTTGCATTGGCAATAACAATTTTTGCACACGAGGAAACGACACGTTTCCTTGATCGATAAATAAAAACAAATATTTTAATTATATCTAATTTAAATTAAGGCTAGCGTTTACATTCTGAACTTTTTATTAATTTAGAGTTTAAACTCTAACCTATCTAATTGAAAAGTTTGGATTCTAGTTTTTTTTTTCTTTTCTTTTTTTTCATTATACTCTCATTTCCAATATATGTTGATTGTTGCTTTGGAAAAAAAAACAAGAATAAAAATTCAGTATTCAAACTTTAATTTCAATTGGACATAACAGTACTTAAACTCTAAATTGATATAAAATTTAAGATCTAAACTCTAATTAGCTTTTAAATTAATCATATGTCAAACCATATGAGGGACCTTCTAAATTAAGCAAGGCTACTCTAAAGTGGGTCAAGAGCTAAGTTAAACAAGGCTACTCTAAAGTGGGTCAAGAGCTAGCCATGACCATTATGATAGAATGATGGGTCTCCTAGCCCTCTGTCTTACTTGGGCAAGAAGCATCCCAAACAAAGGGAGCCCTACCATTTATATTTCTTCATAGAAAGCTCTCATGTTAATGCATTTCACCGAGACCAAGGTTTTGCACAAAGGACCACACGCAAACATATGTCAAATTGTCAAACTTGTTTGATAGGGAGGTTGAAAATAAGTGTGAACATAAGCTCTTACCTTCGCCGTTTTTATTGGTTCAATACATTTTTCGAGTTAAAGAGAGTGCGCGCTAGCGTTGGAATAGGTCCAGTACGTAAACTCAAATAAGAACTCAAAAAGTAGAATTACAATATGAATGTGAAATATGAGTTTTACTAATATTTGAAAGTGTACTTATTTGTTTTAGCTCCTTGAAAAATCAAGGAATGATATATATATATATATATATATATATATATATATATATATATATATATATATATATATATATATATATATATATAAAATTCATAAAACGATGAACTCTGCGGCGCTAGGGTTTCGGCGAAGAGGAACCCTAACGGAGGAGGAGAGCGCTCCGGGCGATGCCTCCGTCGATGCTGACGCAGATGATCCAGCGATTCGAGATGAGGGAGGAGGTTGGACTACTGTGGAACGGCGCAAGCGCCCAGCGGTTCGCCGTGACCAGGGGGTCGGGGGAGCTTCAGCGACTCCTATCAGCAAGGGCGCGGCCTCGCACGCAATAGGGAAGAGCTTTCTCAGGGGACCAAGCAGGGGCCCTCATGTACAACCGAAAATAGGAGGAACAAGGAAGATGGCCAAGAAAGGCGGGGAGGAGTGTCACAATCGGGAGGAAGGGTCGGCCAGGCAGTAGCAAAAGAAAAGAGGGGAGGAGGCATTAAATCCAACTCTCCCCCGATTACATGGGCGGAACTTTGTAAACCTGCAGCGGTGCAGGAGGAGATAGAACTGCAATAAGTCGAACCTAAATTGGTGGATGGTCGGAAAGTGGTGGAGATCACGTCGGACGATCTGGAAGAGACTACGGAGTATTGGCGAAACACCATCATATTATATGTAATGGGTAATAAGCCGTACTACGGGCAGTTGAGGGCATTTGCATTGAGAGTATGGCGACCAAAAGGCGAGATGGAAATCTTCTCCAGAGAGAATGGCTTCTACTTTATTAAGTTCTCTCTGTCCGAGGATATGGACCGTGTCCTCGAAGGGGGTCCATGGACTTTCGACGGGAGACTAGTAGTTCTAAAACGATGGTTCCCTGAATCATGTTTTGAGAAGGATAGGCTCACGACAGTCCCGATTTGGATAAGATTCCCGTGGTTGTCTCCGCAACTTTGGAGTATACCGTCGATCATGAAGATGGCGAGTATGGTAGGCAATCCTATACGCATGGACATACCAACTGCAAGGCGTCAGCGATTATCCTTCGCGAGGGTGTTCGTGGAGATCGAAGTTGCAAGCGAGTTGCCTCGGGAGATCGAACTCTTGTTGCCTAATGGGGAAAGGATATGGCAGAGCATAGACTATGAATGGGTTCCCCCATCATGTGAACTATGTGGCTGCTTCGGCCACGTAAAAACATGGTGCCAAGATAAAGGGGAGCTAGTAGTTGACGGGATGGATCTAGTGCCTCAGGATACCGTGCCAAATAGGGAGGTGCAACAGACGAATAGAGAGATGGTGATGGTGCCTAGCATAGACACAGGGACGAAGGAAGGAACCCAAGTAAGCATCAGGGAGAGAGTTCAAAGAAACACAGAGAAGGACGTGGAGATGAGTAGCGGTGATCATACGGCGCCCAAATTGGGGAAGAGGCCGGCTCTGGAGCCAGGGAATGGAGAAGATGATAACAGAGTTCGAAGCCCGTGGGATGATGAAGATGGCAACACAAATAGAAGCATGGATAGCCATATGGAGGAGGCACCGCCCAACAGAGTTCCAGACGCTGTCGTAGGAGGAAAAGAGACTAGGGTGGCGCAAATTGCTCGCGAATTTGCTGAATCAAGTAGAGGGGATGAAAGAGGAGTAGGCAACAGAGAGGCTACCCAAGGCGAATCATTGGCAGATCAAGAGCTCACAATGGACAATCCGAAGTGGGCACAAATGTTACGGGAAACCCAGGCGAAGCAGGCAGAGAGGAATAGCGCACAAAGAGCGGAGACACCAGGTAAGACTCCCCTAAATCATCCGCAGGAGAGTCTTTGTCACGACCCGCACCCACTGTTAGGGTACGAGAACGTAACTACGCCCAGCCTATGCCGCAGTGTCGGCGGTAGAACGCTGTCCTAGGTCACAACATTTAACAATATAATGCTAAGCAGTTTATATTCCCCGAATGGGGGTGACATAGCAGATACAGACTCAATCACATCTAAGGTAGAGCATGATAAGGATAGATAAAACATGAAATTCAAAAGAGATACATCAGAGAGAAATCTAAGTGTCTAAAATACACAAACCCAGAAATACATCTCAAATCTCAAAATACAGTAATCTATAAAATAATACAACTCCAGACAATGGAAAAACTACCTAAACAACCTCTACTGTGTCTCCTCTAGGCTAGCAGGCAATCCCAGGCCATCTGTAAAATTTATCAACAGGTCCAGTCAGGACTGGAGCGAGCACAATACATCTCAACAAATCATAGCAGGTTAGAAAATATAATCATGCAGTAAAGTAAGATACATGATCTGAAGAAATACAGTATGTAAACAGAGAGAGAGAACTGTAACAGAAATATCTACTATAAATAGAGAACTAACAGTGGCTAGTGATGTAGAGTACAGGATAGCACATGTGAACAGGACAGATTTGTACATGATCTATACTAAGGAGTTGTACATGATCTACACTACTATAGAATTGTTCACATGACTACTAGCACTCCCCCGTTTTCCCAATCAATACACAAGGATCTAAACAGGTTATGTTATTGTATATGATATCACATGGGGCCCTTGAAAGGGTGCACATGATAGTATACATGAAGGCTCTGTGAACATGAGAGTACATGATTCACAAGAGTGTACATGTATGGTGAAAGCACAGGAGTACATGATGAAAGTGAAACGCACATGATACAATGTACCTGATGCTCCCAAGGGGGATAACATCGTATGAAGAGATCCGTATAGTACTAATCCGTGATAATGTCGTGACAGCATTAAGTAAGGTAATCTAAAACAGGAATATAATTCTAAGCAGGATATGAAATGATCAGAGAATGTACTCGCCTGATAACCTGAACAGCTGATAAGTATAGGGGGTCCAACTGAAGCCATAGAGTCCTATTTAAAGCAACACAGGTTACAAGGTGTTCATGTTGTAATAAATGAATCTCTATAATCAATCTACATTATCCTAGGTTCTTCTAAGTCAAAACAACTCTAGGTCGACTCCGGCCAATAATCTAGTCAAACTAGGTCAAGTGTTGACTTACAGTTGACTTTGGGTCAACTGGTCAACTTTGGTCAATCAGGGTCAATTCTAGTCTAATTATTAAAGATATAAAGTGTACTTCGTTATTCGTACGTCGAAACTTACGACACACAAATCGAGATGAGATGATCAACGGTAAAGTTGATAATCTTATTATAGTGATCCACGTGTCCAACTTGTCAATTTCAGCGATGTGAGATCACTGGAATTGACTGATCTCAGTTTCGTTGTACTAATCCCGAAATACGAACATTATAAGAATTAATTATTAATAAATTATAAAAAGGTTAAACTCAGAAAAATTATCAACAAATATTGTCGGACGATGAAATAAACATCGCCAACATGTCCAGAATGGTCAAATTAGCTAGGATAGCCTACCCAACGGTCCAATTTGGACACAAGAGTAAAAAGGTAATTTTGGGTCAAAATGATGTCCGTGTCGAAGCCGTTTTTGCACCGAAAAATGTGCCAGAAAATAAGTCTACAAAATATAATAAATTACATGTCCACGAAACCAGAATAACGATACGAACCCAATGGTATCTCCAGAATTGGATTTCGTTGACCCGATCTCAATTTGGTTCGTTGACCAGAACTTGGAATTCCGGTTTGCACGAAAATGCGTGCCGGAGCCAATGTTCTCAAAACTCAGCAAACTACCTGTCAACGAGTCCAGAATGATGATACGAACTCAACGGTATATCCGGAATTGGATTCCGATGAGCCGGCGTCAAAAAGTCCCGTTGACCCAGAATATGGGACCCACTTTGCACCGAAAAATGTGCCAGGGCCCACGTTCTCCAAATCTAACAAATTTTATATAAAAACATGCCAGAACGACGCCACAAGTCTAATGGTGGTGTCAGAAATGAAATCTGGAGTCCCGTGTTCAAAAATGGAATTTTACAAGTTGGAAATTACGAATTCAGACGGCCAACTTTGGCGTCGAATTCAACCAATCAAACAAGCTCACAATAAAACAAAACTGGAGGGGTAGCAAGAGGGTTATACCAGCTTCGTACAGGAAATGGTAGCACGCCAAACGGAGCTGCGGTGGAGGAGATACAAGCTGACGAAGTTGGCCCCGCAAAACTGTCCAAATTTAATACAATTTAAACGGTCAACTTGGTGGCCGGTTTTGATGTACCAAACGATAAAATTAACGGACAAAAATTGACACGAGTGAAGATGGATATACCGAGATTGTGACGGAGCGAAGAAATTGCCGATCCAACGGTCGGATTTTTGGAAAAATGCACACAAAGTTGCTGCGACGGAACGCGATTCCAGCCTCGTTTCCGAGCTCGTCACGACGGGACATCGTACAAAAGGCACGAATCGCCTCCGATACACGTCGGGGAGAGGGACGATGGCCTTGGGGCCTGTCCCGGGGATGCGCCCGGCCATGGAGAGTTCGGCCACGGCGACCACGTCGCCGGCGGCGGCGCTTAACCGCGCGTGCGCGCGGCTGTTTCGAATGTAGCTGCTCCTGCCCCTGGTGCGCACGGCTGTGCGCGGGGCTGCGCACCCAGGCCCGGCCGGCGAAGCACGACGGTGCGCAGCCACGCACGCGGTGGGTCGGCGGCTCACGCTGCGAACGCGCGACGGAGGATGGCTCGGTCGGTTTTATGAGGTGGTGGTTGGTTGGTGAAGACCATGGTGATGGTGGTTATTAAAGGGAGGAGAAAATAGAGGAGTGGGCTGGGTGGTCGACGGCCGTGCTCGGCCAGGGTGGCCGGAGCCACGGCCAGGGAGATGAGGTGGTGGTGGTCGGGGTGTGAAGAAGTGTTGTTGTTGGAGTTTTTGTTGAGTTACTGTGGTGTTGAGAAAATAGAAAGAGAGAGAGAAAGAGATGAATTAATTAAAGAGAGAGAGAGAGAAATGTATCCTCTCAATCTAGGGCCGACCAACATGTGGGAGTGAGTGCTGTGAGGGAATAGAGGGTTAGGATTAATTGAGGGAAAACCAAGGCTTAGGATTTAAATGGCTAAAATAGGTCATTCCAATAGGGATTAAAATCAATGGAAATTTTCCATTAAATATAAAAAAATAGGTAAAATGAGTACTTGATATTATTTTTGGGTAAGAAAAATGAGGGCGTCATGATGGAGAGTAACATGGAGCTTGGACTGGGTTCGGTCAAACCGGGTTGGATGAAAATCGGACATTGTGCAAAAATCGAATTAAAATTAGGTGTTGATGATCATGAGCAAATAAGTAGAACATGGGGATTCCAATAAATGGGACACAAGTGTCGGACGGGTAGTAGGCTCAATGTGGGCCATGTCCATAATTGGGGTTGACAGGTTTTGGTCGACAAGGTACCCACAAATCAAGTTGGAAAATAAATGTGACACCGTGGGATGAAATAAAATCGGATCACGTGTCAGGAAAGTTGTACGAAGCAAATGGAGCACAAAATGGCGTGTCTGAGTGGGACACGAAGGTCATGGGTGACGAGCGTCTCGAGTAGATCATCAATGAGGAGTTGGTTTCAAGAAACTGACTGGTCTTGCGCTCCCAAATTAAAAGTCACGATAACGTGCTAATAATGATCAAGAAAAAGAGTGTGAAAATCAATTAATAATCAAATGGTCTAATTCGACCTGAAGTTCTGCGAAGCAAAAAGAGCACAAGGGAACAAGTTTGAGTGGGACACTATATACCGTCATGAAGGTAATCCTGTGCACTCCAAAACTCGTGAAGAAGATTTCCAGAGTTGAACATCCCTGACACTCCAAATATCAAAGGCATGGAAAAGCACACTTAAGGAAAAATTACAGAATAAATTATTTATCGAAACCAATCAAGCAGAAAATTAAAAAAAAAAATCAACCCAAAATTCAGGGTGCTCACAGTCTTGGGCGTAGATTGGACGGCAAGGAGAATCATTAATGATGTTCCTCACATGGAACGTTCGGGGGGCAAATTCGGTGGGGAGATGGAAGAAGATTCAGCAGGTTGTTTGGAAAAATAAATGCTCGGTCGTGAGCATTATTGAGAGTAAGATAAAATCTGAGGATAGAATAAAATCCCGTACTCCTAACAATTGGATTTCAGCTCATAACTTGCAGATTGGAGGTGTAGCCAGAGTTTGGGTGATTTGGAAATCGCGGGAATGGAGTGGGCAAATCAGATACGTATCTGAGCAGATGATTGTGGTAGATCTCACAAACAAAGGGGGGCTTGAAGTTGTCCTTGGCGCTGTGTACGGTCATAATGACCGGAAGCAACGCGAAACACTTTGGGCGGATATCGTCCGGGTGGCAGCACAAGTGGGTAACTCTCGTCCTATTGTTCTTTGTGGTGATTTTAATGCCATTATGACGGGAACGGAAAAGCAAGGTGGTCGACCGGTTCCTGCGACGATTCTTGCTGATTTCCAGAATTGCCTTCTGAGCTCGGGGCTGGCTCGTCTGGAACACATGGGACATATCTGGTCCTGGAATAATAGCTCAGCTACTCAACGAGTCTACTGTCAGCTGGACAGAGCACTTGTTAATAGCAAATAGAGGGATATATTCCCGACAGTTCGAGCGGAGGGCCTGCCGCGGGAAACTAGTGATCATACACCAATATTGATCCGACTGGTGGATATGAAGACCACAGGGAGACGCCCATTCCGCTACTGTAACGCTTGGTACTTGGCCGAAGGGTATGATGAAGCGGTCACGAGGGCCCTCTCGAATAATGTGGATGGAAACCCACAGTTCCAGTTCACCCGCCTGCTCAGGCAGGTCAAGGGAGAACTCCGACGCTGGAATATACATAGACCTATGCCGTGCCTTGCGGATAAGGTAAAGAGGCTGCAGGAAGTTCAAGATCTTATGCAAGCAGCCATGTTCGATAGTGCACTTGCCGTACAAGAGGCGTTACTCCAGGAAGAGGTACGTCAGCTCCGCTTCCAGGAAGAAATCCAACTTAAGCAAAGGGCTAAATGTGATTGGCTCAAGGATGGTGATAGGTGTACTAAGTTCTTCTACGCCACTATCCGAGCCCGACAAAGTAAGAATCAGCTGGCTAAGCTGATTTATGCTAACGGTAACTCTCTCTGTCAAGGCTCTCACATACAAGATGAGGCAGTAAGTTATTATCAGAAGCTTTATAATCAGGAGGATTATATAGAGGAGTTTCCTGACATAATATGTAAACGTCTGGTTACTGACAAAGGTAATGAGTCTCTACGTCGCAGGGTAACTATGGAGGAGATTGAACTGATAGTGAAGAACGCCAATCCGAATAAGTTGCCAGGACCTGATGTATTTGGCGCTGCTTTCTACCAGATTCATTGGCCAAAAATTAAAGACATAATTCACTACTTGGTGGATGACTTCCTCATGACTGGACGCCTTCTTCGACAGATGAATCATACCTTCCTTACGCTGATCCCTAAAACTGAGAGAGCGACGGCGTTAGAAGATTTTTGGCCCATTGCTTGCTGTAATTTTATTTATAAAATTATTACTCATCTTATGTGCAATAGAATGCAGGATATTATGAAGGGGATTATCTCGCCAAATCAGACAGCATTTATTAAAGGTCGTTCTATAGCAGATAACTGTCTCCTTGCGCACGAGCTGGTCAGAGATTTCAACAAAGCTGGTGGCGAAAAGGGGTGCATCAAGCTGGATCTCAGGAAAGCTTATGATATGGTGAACAGGAAATTCGTATGTCAGGTAATAGAAGGTATGGGATTTGACCGATGGTGGGTCGATCGGATAGAAGAATGCATTTCTACTCCTACTTTTTCCATTCTCATCAATGGCACCCCACATGGATTCTTAGGCAGTAACCGAGGGCTCCGTCAAGGAGATCCTTTGTCTCCCTACTTATTCACTATAGTTATGGAGTATTTTACCTGTCTCATGGATGCAGCGGTTCATAAGAAGTGTATTACTCCGCTTTTTCGGTGTATATCTCCTACAATTTCCTATCTTATATACACCGATGATTTACTGGTCTTCATAGAACCAAATGAGAAGGGTATCTCGGCTTTGTTACAGATTCAGGAAGAATTTAGGGTATTATCAGGGCTCCTGCTTAATTGTCACGACCCGCATCCGGTTTTCGGACGCGAGCTCGTGATCAAGCCAGCTACGTATCGAGCGGACTCCAACCCGACTCGAGTACGTATAAGCTGTCCATAACATGGTATCATGTCTAATCTAAACTATATCTCAATCCACAAGAATAATGTAAAACAAGAATGAACACGTATGGGTCGTGGTCTGCAGCCCACTAGCATATATGTCCGATTAGACTCTAAGAATAATATGAGTCTATAAAGCTAAGCTGATAAGCAGGATATATCATGAAAGTACGAGAAAGATAGTAAATCAATAACACTAACAAAATACCTGAATCATGCGATTGAAGTCAACTACCACATGCTCAGCTAACTAACTCTGTGCAAACAGCTACCTGAAGAGATCATCAGGTCCTCAGAGGACTAGCAAGATACATAAAACATGCTTACTAATATGACAGTAAATAACATGTAAGAAGGATAAGAACACTGCAAGGAGAACATCTAAGAACGCGAGTCGTGTGGAAATGTAATACTAGACTTGGCTACCAATCAATCGATTAACCTCGATAGCTTGTAGTACAATGCAAGATACTCCCAATCTATAGTAGATTTTGACTGTAATACAATGCAAGATACTCCAGTCAAGATTAGCCAATTATAGAATTGATCTCCTCTCCTAAAGGATACAAAGTCAAGTAGACTCCTATAAATCATAGTACAATGTAAGATACTCCCAATTTATAGTGTCGTAATTCAAGTCAATCAATCAATCAATATATGCTGTAGGTCGTAGTACAATGTAAGATACTCTCAATCTATGGCATGTCTCAAGTCAAGTCAATCGAGTGATATCAAGGTAGAAGAATCGGCTATAGGTCGTAGTACAATGTAAGATACTCCCAATCTATAGTATGTCTCAACTGTAGTACAATGTAAGATACTTCCAGTCAAGATTAGTCAAGTCAAGAATAGATACAGAAACTGACAACTCAATCGCAAGGCAAGGTAACATGATAAGACCAATAATCTAGCAATGTCAAATACCCTATACGTGCACGTAATCTAGAACAAGTAAGACAATCAAGGACGAATCAATCACAATATAGAATCATGTAACAATATGAAAAGGAATACAATAAAGGAAGAGAAAACCATGTAAATACTGTATATGTTCGGCAAGGTATACTTGCCTGGGGGTTGCACGGAGAACCAACAATGTATCGCCAATCAACAAGTCAGAAAGTCCAAGTCATCACAACTGTCTCCGAAAGCTGAAACAAATATTACCAACGTTCTCAGAATAGTTAAATTAGCTAGGATTGCCTATCCTTGAGTCCAATTCTGGACACAGGGGCAAAACGGTAATTTCGGACAAAAACGGTGTCCGCCGTTGGACCCGCTTTGCACCAAAAAATATGCCAGAGTCAATGGTCTCTAAAGTCATCAAACTACATGTCTACGAATCCAATTTATCGATACGAACCCAACCGTATGTCCAGTTTTGGATTCCAGTGGGCCGTGCACAAAATCACCCGTTGAGTCGGACCGTGGGGACCGCAAAACGGCGATCCGATCAACTGTCTCAGAATTGGACCAAACTTGGCATACAGGACCAGAAAAACGATACGGTCCTGTTGGCGCAATTTCGTCTCGATCTGACGAGCATGCACAAAGTAATTGAGGAATTTGCACAGAGGCCGATACGGTAAATTTTGACGGATACGCATCAAATTCGTCGCGCACACGCGACCAATTTAAATTCCGCCAAAGCCCACACGACCACGAAGTCGTTACGCACCTTTCGATACTTTCGGTTCGTGACCACGTCGTCCGTATTGGCGGGACGTACGTCGTATCGGAGGATTTCCAAGTTTTCAAAAACAGTTTTTAATAATAAAATCTCGATTTTGAAATCTGTTTTCTTTGCGTATAATTCATGAAAATTAAATATACAAAATAGGTTAGGAAGCCCTACATGTTGTCTCTAAATTGGTTTAATTGTACTGCAAAAATAGTAAACGGGTTTCTTGGAAACTGTACACGAACATGGGTATTTGGGGTACATGGAAACTATTTTCGAAACAGTTTTTTTCGAAGTTTAGATCAATTTTCTAAACCGATCACTCGACTATATTGAAAACTAATTTATGGAGAGATGGGAGGGTTAGGTTGGCTTCGTATACGTGAAAACGAAACAACGAACGATCGAACGAGGGGTGAGAACTTTACCTGCAAAGTAGGGGTTCGGCCTGCCGACTGCTGTTGCTGTTCCCCTGTTTCCAGCGCGTTCAGGCGCTCGGCCGGTCTCCGACGACTTGTGGCGGCGGCGCTGGCGGCGAGCGGAGGCCGGACAGGGTTGCTAGGGTGTTGGGTCAACGCGGCGCTAGGGTTCGTGACTCCTTCCTCGATCTCTCTTTCCTAGTTTCGCTCGGTGTGCGTATATATACGCACGGTTCTCTCGATTTCACAGGTCGGGGAGGGTTTATTTGTGTTGCTGGGTTTTGAAGTGCCTCGGGCTCGGGCTGTGGGCAGGCTGGCCCAATTGGCTGAGCCTGGGGTTGCTTTCTTCTCTTTTTTTTTTCTTTTTCTTTCATTAATGCTTTTGGTATATATATATATATATATATATATATATATATATATATATATATATATATATATATATATATATATATATATATATATATATATATATGCAAATGCCTATATACATATATACATATATGTATATATACATATATTTATCAATACATTTACATCTATATTTACATATATTTATATATACCTTCACATACACACATATATAATATATACATATATATATACCTTTGGTAACGAATTAAATAATAGCTAATAATAATAAATAATTTATATATTTAATTACCACAATAATAACAATAATAATAATAATCCTAATAACACTGAAATTAAACCAATATTATATTTCAGTGAACTCATCAAACATACCATTTATTTGACTTCCAGAAATTCGTACAATTATTCTAAAACAACATTTAATAAATTATTAAATATTTAGAAAATATTTGTCAAGTCCTAAAAGTAAAATAAGAAATATTTGTACACACATAAAATATCTACATGGCCGACTTTGGTCCTTCTACATGTCCTCATGGGCTTGGGTTTGGTTCGGGTCCAGTTTGGACTGGTTTGGTACAACCGGGTCTTCCACAAGTCAATAAACCTTAATAATAAATAATTAAATAATAAATAAACTTCGGTAAGGGTTAAGTCGTAACTTGGCCTGGTTTTTCTAGTTAGGATGTCACTATGGCTCGGCCTTCCATACTAGGGCTAATACACTAGTCAAAGCACGCCACTGCACTATCCGTGCCACGATTCCCAGTCGTCTTGTACTCCAAAACTCCACCATGGCTAAAGGCATCTACCGTAATACTTAACTAAATAATCATTTATAAAAATTCTAAAATCACTATTTAAATTAAATAAATAAATAAATAAAAATATAATTCAAAATTTTCGGGAAGGGGAGCTACATTAATAAAGAGAAATCCAAAGTGTCTTTCAGTCGGGACTGTCCCAACAAGGAGCGGTGGTCGGCGAAACTGGGGATTGAGCAAGGGCAGCTACCTGTAAGGTATCTTGGCTTACCATTATCCATAAATTATGCTAGTAAATTGGACTGCATGGGCCTGGTTGAATATGTACAAAGGAGGCTTGAGGGCTGGCAAGCACAACTGTTGTCTTTTGGGGGAAGAGTTGAGCTTGTTCGATCTACTATATGGGCAATCACTGCTTACTGGCTACAGGCTATCATCATCCCTGTAGAGACTATGAGAGAAGTAGAACGATTGTGCGCCAATTTTGTATGGAAAGGTGGTTTACATACGATAGCCTGGGACGAGCTCTGTCTACAAAAGGAAGAGGGTGGCATTGGACTTCAATCCTTATCGACGTTGCGGGAAGTGGCCATTCTTAGACTAGCATGGAGATTTCTCGAGGGTAAATCACTGTGGGCAGATTGGACTAACGCCAGGTATGTCAAAGATGCTAATTTTTGGACCTTACAGACTAATAACAATTATTCGGTCACCTTCAAGAAGATCCTGTCGCAACAAACGACGATTCAGTACTTCGTACGGCGGGTGATTCGAGATGGCAGATCGACGAGTGTATGGTTGGATCCGTGGCTGAATAAGAGGAGCCTTATTGATAGATTAGGATGGCCGACCTTTGAGCTTGTCGGGCGCGATATTATGCTGGACGCATTCATCGCGGGTGGAGGGTGGCATATCACCGACAGATACATAGATCAGTGGGTGGGGGACGAAATTCGAGGAGTCCTGATAGTGGGCGAAACGGGGATGGATAGTTGGGAATGGGAGGATGGGTCGCTGGCTACCTGCAGGAAGGCCAATGGATTCTCCCAGAAGGCGGCATATAATAGGCTGAGATTGGTGTCTCCAAGAGTGGCATGGGCTGAGGTCGTGTGGGTAAAGGGGGCGGCGGCAAAGATGGAGCTATGCTTATACAAAGCAATTCGGGACCGACTCCTAACAAAGGAGAGACTTACTCGATTCGGAATAGCTTTGCCGGATGTCCGATGTGCTTTGTGTGGTAGCCAGGAGGAAAACAGAGATCACCTATTTTTTCAGTGTCCGTTCTCTGAGAAGGTGTGGCGGCATTTCACGGAGCAGATTGACGTACACATTAGACGAGATTTGGCATTGTTGCCGATTACGGAAGATATTATGGGTCTGAAAAACCAGGACCAGAAGATATATCGACAAATCAGACTCAGGCTTCTCTCGGTAGTCTGGCATGTGTGGAAGGAGCGTAATGGCAGAATTTTTGATGGACGCATTACACACATGTCTGGTCTTATTAATAATATACAGAATGACCTTTCATTCATGGAAAAGGAGTAGTATTAGATGATAGTGATTATTCTGAGATTGTAAAGCTGGATTTGTACAGTTGATTTTGTTTAATAAAAGTACCTTTGCTTCAAATATATATATATATATATATATATATATATATATATATATATATATATATATATATATATATATATATATATATATATATATATATATAATTCAACGGTTTTTCATGGCAGAGTTTTAAAAATTAGAAATTTATGTGCTCCTCTAGAATTTTTAATTTTATATATAATAAAAAATTCTAAATTTTATCGTGAAACTTTTATATTCCAAAAGTGTTCTTTTCCAATATATATGTCAAATGTTACTAAAAATAAGTAGAGTTAGCAACGTCTATAATGTCGCTAACCATTACTAAAACATAACTAATTCGAATTATCGACATCATTAGAGACGTTTTAAGTAGCCGCATTTTCACATATATATCACATACAAGCAAAACGTCACAAAACGTCATTGTAGTGATGCATTCAACAACGTCAGATCGTGTCGCCATTAATTTTACGTATATTTTTGTTACTAGGTGTCGCCAAAACAACGACCTAATTACCAATGCTCTTTTTATTTAGCGACGTCTTTGTTGACGTGCCATGTCAGCAACGTTGCGACGTGTTACGACATTTTGCGATGTCTGTTATCTTATATTTAGCGACGTGCACAACGTCATTATACATCGCTAAACCTATCTGTTAGCGAAATCATGATACATTTAGCGACATCTTAATAAAAATTAGCAACATTCTTACGTTGTTAAACGTCGCTATAACATAAAAATACCCGAGAGTAGTGATTCGCACATAAAACAGTATAATATACAGTGATGTGTTCAATGTTAGTTTTCTAGTCAACGTTTTTCCTTCTGGATAAATGCTTAGATCACCCATGCCTTTGTATTACAATACAAGTTCCTCTCGCTTATAGACCGAGCGCCTCGATTTCAGAAATGACTGAGAGACTTATTTTCATTTCAGGAATAAAATAATAAAAATATATAATTTGAAAATATTGTTTGAAACTCGACAAAATCCAACTATTTCTTACGTGTGGGAGAGAAATAAAATAAAAAAAAGAGGGACATGGGCAACGTCAGTGATGGTATTGTTTAGGAAGAATAGTGACGAAATAACAACAGCAGTTTGGTGGTTTTGATGCTGACAAAGGGCTTCTTTCTTGTCCTCTTACTAACGGCCTACTTAATTGATGGAATACTACATGTGCATGTTAATTAATTTGGCCTATCTATTGTGAACTTTGATGAAGCCAATACATATTTCTTGATTTTTTTTCTCTCGAGTAAAATTGTCAAATTAGTTCCCGGTCAGGATCGTTCGTTCTGATATTACTTGTTAGAAATATTTTGCCAAATTTGATTCATAAAACATAATATTTTGACTACTGAAAAGGAAGTCGATTCTTGTTTAAGTTCACGATAAAGTCCAAAAATTTACAAATTATCTGGCTTTGGACTAGATTTCAAACTTGTGAACTTCCGAATCATATATACTACAAAATACAGCAAAATATCGAAAGAAATTTCCGCCTCTAATATTACAGAATCTATCGCTAAACAATAATAGCAATAAAAATTGACCAAAATATTACGTCGCTAAATTATATGTCGCTGATTTATTCTCGTAGCCAAGTTATCGGGTTTTGACAAAACTGTGGGTAATTTAGCAATGAAAATTCAACGACTTCGTCCGACGTCTTTAGTGACGGAAGTAGCGACTGACTCTAATATACTTAGGCTGTGTTTGATTGGGTTTTTTTTCCATGGAAAATATTTCCATCACAAATTTTCCACCAATTGTACTGTTTGATAGCTTATATTTTCCATGGAATTATTTTCCAAAAAACTATCATTTTTCATATTTTCTTCTAAAATGGTGGAAAATGAAACTTGTCCAACCCATAGAAAAATATTATTTTCCATGGAAAATAACTATTTACCATGGAAAATAATGACAATCAAACACCCAAATTAAGTTTTCCATAAATTTTTTTTAAAATTCCATGGAATTTTTTTCCTAGAAAAATAATTCCATAAAATTATTTTCTTTTCCATATCTTTTCCATCTTGCAATCAAACGCACCCTGTATCAGCAAAGTTGTAGGATATCTCATTTCGCTTCTCTCTTGGTGGCTATTACAAAAGAAATCTCATATCTACTAAGGTTTGTCAAAGTGGTATAGCTTACTTTCCATGCTCATCCTTTTGATACATTGGCGGACAGTTATCAAATCTTAATTTTCTTTAACATGCTGAAATTCTCTGCAGCATACCAATACTTAAGAACTGCGAGGAAGAATAGTAGTGGAGGGACATATATTCATTTGAGAGCTAAGAAAGAAAGAAGAAAGAAAAAAAATGATTCAATACTTGTAATTACTTGCAAATGTATGGAGAGTGAAACTTAATTAAACTCACTCTCCTTAGCACAACTACACATCCTCACGATCATACCATGTATCTTAATTCTCTTTTACTTGTAGCATAAGGATGAGTAGGACTGTTCCTCGTGCCATCAAGTAGAGAAAAATTAAATGCACGATGAGTCCGACTCACTGAATAATTTTTTCCATGCGCAGACTCCACCAGCATATATTTCTAGTACTAGAATTCCCCAGAATTTTTAATGATGGTGGTAAGCGTAGGCAAGCGATTGGAGGCCCTCCGTAGCGGCGGTGGTGCTCGCTTGCCCATTGCCACCGATCGAGATATAACCGCCTTCGCTGGAGCTAGAGTTGAAGCTGCTGTAGTAGTAGTAGTCTGACTCGGGATTCATCGACTGCAGCAGCATTGCTTCGTCTCCGTTCTGACACAATCCCTGGCTTGAGCCGTTGGCGATGCCTTGCGCTGCTTGTGCCTCGAGGGAGGCTAGTTGAGCCTGGAGGCTGACAACCTATAAAAACCAAAGGAAAAAAAGAAGAGTAAGACACTATAGGTGACTGGCAATAGTGTAGGCTCAGGTGATTGGGTTGTCATTTTCGGGACTAATATTGGTTGTCCAAGGTTTGGTCCTGGGATAAGTCAGACAAGACTTCGGACTTGGACAACCTCCCTCTGCTTAGGACAACTTCCAGGTTCAGCATGATCCCAATAGAGGTCGGGGTTGCGGTGACTCTCCAAGATCGACCTACAATAAAGGTCAAGGGGCAACCAAAACTAGCTTCGGATAGGACAATCCATTCCCATGGGCCGGCCCTGTCCGGAGGTCACCGCGAGGTCGTGATTCTGACCTCTTGTGGGATCAAGCTGAGTCAGGGGATTGCATGTAGGAGAAAGAGAGAGGGGGGGACTGACTTGCTGCTGGAGCGCGAAGATGTGGGCGACGCAGCCGTAGACGGGGTCGTGGAGCCTCGCCTGGGCCTCGTAGGAGATTGTCAGGGCCGCCTCGGACCGGTCGGGGGCGGGGAGGTGCCCGAGGAGCTTCGACGCGTTGCTGGCGCCGAACACCTTGTGGACGGCAGCGAAATGGGCCGCGCCTTGGTCGTGGCCGAAGTAGGGGGCGAACACGCAGCCCTGCACGCACTTCCTCCTCAGGAACTTGCAAGCACCGCAGGGAGAACCGAAGCTCGTCGTAGTCGACATTGATTGATTCTTTATTTTTATTTTTTGCTACTCTTCTTTCTCTTGAGCTGCTGCGACATTGATAAGCTAGCTAGCCTTATATAAGCAATGGATCATCAAATGAGAAGGGTTTGATCACGTACGCTTTTGATGGAATAATTAATTTGGGACGGTCTCCTAAATGACCTACAGAGCTTCATTGCTTTCTGCTACGTATAGGTATCCCTCCCTTTCGCCTCATTTTCTAGTTTTATGCACATTCAAGATTCTATTTGAAAGCTGACATAAGCTCAGGCTCAGCTCCTGATAGGTTTAGTCATGGTCCCTCAAGAGAGGTGGGTGTCGTCTCACAATCGGCTAGGACTGACGGCTCAAAATAAAATTTTAAATTTAACTTTCAAATATTATAACACAAATTTTGAATATTATGTTGACCTATACGAGATCGAATGGTAAGTCCAAGTCAATCGTGAGGACAAAACCTAGACTCTCTTATGTAATATATGAGTAAAAATAACCCTAAAAGATATGTCAAGTGAGATTTCATTCACCATTACCAAAAACCTGAGTTACAAACATATATATGTATGTACATAACAAGACGTAGGTAACTGACATAAAAGATGCTTACTACCAAAGAGTAACTTATACAAGCAATTTGCATAAGCATCCTGCCACAGGCAAGTAGATGACGGCAACTTATGTGAATTTGCATCTGATAAAACAACTGTAAAAGAGTAAGTAAGAGTATGGCAAGTAGATGACTATAACTTATGATCATGTTAGGAAATTGGACTAAACATCATTTTTTTATTTTATTTTATTATTAGTTCATTATAGTTTAGGAATAATTTCCTAATATATCTTAAGAAGATAGTTATTAATGATATGATGTCCATGGTGAAATTGCTCACTAGTAAATCAATTTCGACTCTAAAGATCCAATTAACAAAATAGGTTAAGTTTGTCGTGCTTTAAAGAACACGTAGGTCATACATATAATTTTCAAAGTAAGAAATGGATGATGAGTGAATTATGATTAAATTTTGAAATACTACATTCATCTCTAATTCTCTGTCACATTACAGTATCCAACCGAACCGATTACATACCCTTATCTTAACATAAATTAAACCAAGATTAATTTTCTCGAAATATCGTCAAATTAGAGATGAACTAAACGAAAGCAATTTATAGCATTTGAATGTGTAAGGAAGTTTGGGTTGTCCTAACTGGAATTAATTTTGGTTGCTTGATCTTAACTCCTATTGTGGGCTGGTCTTGGAGGATCACCCGTGATTCCGACCTCTTGCGGATCATGCTGGACCTGGAGAGTTGTCCAAATTTGAAGTTTTGTCAAACTTATCCCTAGACCAGTCTTGATTTTGGTCCCTTAACCTTCGAGAAGTCACTGATTAAGGGGAGGTTTATGGAAAAAAAAACAGATGCTGAATAATGTGAAGGCTAAACAATTAGAACGAGCATAACCCAAATACTTGTAAGTAGAAACTTTATTTTCTTTAACCCCTATAGTTCCAAATTAAGATTGCATAATAACACACAAAAAAATCCAACTGCCCCGCCAATAGCATTCTCTTTAGCATCTTAATTAAAGTAGCTACAACTTCATAACTAATTCCATGTTAATTGAACAAGAATTCGTGATTTAGTCATCAACGCCAAACCTCCTCATCATGCGGTTCCGAAGCATCCATGATCATGTGATCAAAGGAATAATATAAGTTGCTCTTCCCAGTGTAATTGTGTACTTTTTAATATGTGATTAGGCCCTACAAAAGTCCAATAATGTAACTGTTTCTCTAAAAATTTGGTATGTTAGCAAGCGCCTAGGAACTTGTAAACTTCTTCTTATTCCCGAATTTCGAGACTCGAAATCACCTACCACGCTATTTTGGTTCACAGAATCAGGTATTAGGGGAAAAAAAAAAGTCATTCATTCTCTGTATTTAGATGTTATAAAAGAAAAAAAAATGGGTGGAAAAACTCTCAATTTTTTTTCATTTATCACAAATATTTAGAACTAAATTATCTCTTCAAAGATTTATTCTGACTATATTATTGGTCTTTTCAAACACCGAAAAAATTGATCAAAAAATTATTATTTTTTAAAAGAAATAAAAGAGCAAATAATTGATTTCATTTCCTACCGCAAACCAAACGAGGTATTGATAATGTTGTTGGAAACAAAGCGCGGAAAACGTTCCCCCAAATCAGAAAGCCCTGCGAGAGAACCAAGAAAAAACACACAAACCAAAAATGTCAAACACAAATCGCAGACACAAAGATTATTACGTAGAAAATTCAGCTGAGAAAAACTACGGGACGATCGGAGTCCAACCGCGACGAACCTCCACTAATGGAATAAAGAGAATACACCCTCTACAAGCTCATCCGGATCCAAACGGGTCACCACAACTCACTTGAAAGAAGAAAAATTTGATTGCGGACTCCGGAGAACAAGATATGTCGAAAAATTATTCGAAGTGGTCTCTCCATCATAATAGTCTTCAATCCTCTCTCTCTAAAATATTGTAAAACACTTTTGCTTACTTTTTTTAGATATATTTTGAAAACACCTAGTATAGGTAGCCTCAAACCCACAACTAATTGAGATATTCTACTATATGTAGGAATACTCAATCTAAACTATTGATGTATTCATATCATATATAGGAATACCAATCCAACTCCATTGAGATATTCCTATTATATATAGAAATATCAAATCCAAATCTATTGGAATATTTCTATTATATATAGGAATACACAATCCGACTCGGGGTATTTTTCACATAAATTGGGAACCTCACCCACTCCAACAAATCTCCCCTTTTACAACTATGTGGAGGGGGTCGTCATCCCGACGATCCTCCTATAGTACTCAAACTTTTTCCTTGGAAGAACCTTTGTGAACATGTCTGCTCCGTTATCATCCGTATGAATCTTTTCAAGCGTCGCATCCTTCTTCTCAACCACATCCCGTAATCCAATGATAACAAGTCTCAATGTGCTTGGACCGTCTATGAAATGTATGGTTCTTCACAAGGTGAATGACACTCTGGTAAAAGCAAAGCAAAGTATACTACTCTTGCTTTAGCCCCACTCCGGCAACAACTTCTTGAACCCAAAGCTCTGATACCACTCTGTTGGGAACGAAGTATAGAAAATGTTCACCGAAACCAGGGAGCCCTGTGAGTGAACCAAGCAAAAGCACACACTACAAAAATATGTCATATCAGCGACGCATTTAGCGACGCAAAGGTAAAACGTCACTACTTTTTGGCAACTTAGCGACGTAATTATTTTACATCGCAATACGTCACTGTTAGCGACTATCAGCAACGTATTGCGACTGCATTTAGTATAACAAAATATAACGTCGTTGGAAAGTCAGTGTACGTCGCTATATTATTATTTTTAGCGACGATTAGCGACGTTTAAATATAACGTCGCTAATGTATTAAAATATAGCGTCATTTAGCGACGTCTTTTCTAGACGTCGCTAAGTTTCTAATATCCAGCAGATCGGGTTTTCCTTTCCCCCTATTCTCACTCGAAAATTTTCCAAATTTTTTTCATTTCCCCCCAACATTCTCCTCCTCCTTCACCGTTCCTCTGTCTCCACTGAGCTTCTCCTCCCTTGACTGCCCTCTTCCTCCACCGACCGTCGTCCCCCTCCTTCTCCTCCACTGCTGTGTAAGCTTCTCCTCCACCCACCCCCTCCTCCTCCTCCACCGCGAGCTCCTCCTCCTCCTCTCCGGGCTCCTCCTCCACCGCCGACCTCCTCCTCTGCCGCGAGCTCCTCCTCCTTCTCTTCGGGATCCTCTTCGGCTCTCCTCCTCCAGCGCCGATGTCACGTCCCAGAACCAGAATACCGAAGAGCGAAAGAATGACTCAGCCAGCTACGTATTACGGGTAGATGAATACCGTATAATACGATCAATACTGTCAAAGAGACGAGGGGGTGCATACTACATGAAAGTCTCACTAGGGTTACTCAACATCTATTATCTCAATCAATCAAACAAGAAGCAGAGAACATGTAAGATAAAGCAGTAAGGCGTCCCAAATGCTCAGTCAAAATGTTCTTGAGATCTGGCTTTACAAAACATAGCCAGATGATATGACAAGGTATACACAATCGTTATCAGCCGCAGTCTGACTTTGTTACAATTATGTAAAGTAAGCGCAAGACAGTTCGACTAACATGTCGGTGCCAATGTGGCAAAATATAAAGTAAGTAGTAAAATGAGCAAGGAAGCAAGGAACCCACTCGTGTCCTCCTGCGATCATCCCTCTAGTATTGTCCATCTTGGAGGTGGAAGTAAGCTGAGTCCTCGGAAGCTGGCTCTAAATCTGGCCATACAAAGCCAGAGAGGTTAGACCTCAAATAGCAAGTACCACAAAGGAAGCACGACATAAAGACTTAGAACCAAGGGTAAGAGTTAAGAATATGATAAATAGGTCTCTGCTTGCTGCTGGGGTTCACACAACATCACGACACTTCAAGCCAACTTTCCAACCAAACAAGGACAGAAGTTGACCCGTCATGTCCTGACATTCTGATTATCTCAGTAGTTAACAGAGTAGGTACAACACACAAATAAATCAATTTAAACGGCAATACAACTACTATGACATGCTAACTGTATGTTCCAAGTTGTCCTAGAAATATACAATAAGGGATTCCTCAGTTCTTACAATGTATAAGCAATGCTAGTCTACCCAATAATCAGTTACGCCAACCATGAATTAGACGTGTCCCAGCGAAATGCCCGTCATCGATATATATAAAATATAAACAGATACCACTCCCTGCCCGTGTGGCAGGTTTGCAGTATCTGTAGGAACCAGCCGGCATGTCGGGGTACTAATTGTCCCGAGATGGCTACCATGTAAGAACTTGGGAATCTATTCTCTCCATGCAATCATTATTTTATTTAGCTTAATAGTCCCTATGTTAATTGAAATCTCATGCCGTGGATCCTGGTCATTCAGAATGAGTACTTTCGTATAGAGTATGATATGCATAACTCTATAACGATGCCCGTGCGGTTAGATTGTAGGTCTTACATAGCGTAATGCAATAATCAAACCTAGCCACGGAATAATCATGCCTTGACTGTAAGGTACACAAGATATTTTTGTAGAAAATAAATTAAAGTCTGCACGTATCCATATGCCAATGTTCAGGATCGGCTAGTTGATTGCGATGGTTCATGGTTAGTATATGAACGTGTCTCACTTAATTCGCTAAGATGACTAGCCAGCCTTTTAGTTCCAACTAGGAACGCATGATTAATCATTTAGTCAGGTAACAATCAATGTCAATTCGTGACAAGCATGAAAGTTAAACTAGTATTTAGTATGGTCGAGTCTATAACTCTCAGGGTTAAGTTCCAGTCATACTGGGAATCCATAAACCAATCGAGACACAATGCACACTCCACACAACAATATGTATTAAAATATTAATATATCATGATTATATCGAGTTCATGTCAAAAAGGCGTAAAGATATAATAGGGGTGCCATGCGCCCAATAAAGGTAAATTTAGGGCAATGGATGCCAGGGCCATACTGCACCGGGCAAGGGGGTAAGATACGCTAGTGCTAAGGAAGCCTCCGGGCAGGGGAGTACGCCAAAGGAGTACTCCAGCCAAGGAGTACGCGTAAAGGAAATACGCGTAAAGGAGGTACGCGTGTGGGAATATATACTCGTGAAGGAATACGCGTGCAAGAATACGCGTGAAGGAAATACACGTAAAGGAGTATGCATGAAGGAATACTCGTGAAGGAATACGCGTGAAGGAATTCGCGTGCAGGAATACGCGTACAGGAATAAAGTTTACGCGTAAGGAAAATACGCGTAAAGGAGTATGCCTGAAGGAATACTCGTGAAGGAATATGCGTGAAGGAATATGCGTGTAGGAATACGCGTGAAGGAATACGCGTGCAGGAATAAAGTTTACGCATAAGGAAAATACACGTAAAGGAGTATGCATGAAGGAATACTCGTAAAGGAATACGCATAAAGGAATACGCGTGCAAGAATACTCGTGCAAGAATACGCGTGAAGGAATACGCGTAAAGGAGTATGCATGAAGGAGTAAAGTTTACGCGTGAACTTGTTTTATGCCAAGGCAGAGTAGACTTTTTTATGCGTAAAATAGTCTTGACTTGATAATCCAGATTTTACGCTGACATGAATAAACGTGGGCGTAGAGTTTGATACTACGCTGGCACGTATAAACGTGGGTGTAAAGTTTGTCCAGAACTCCAAATTCCATGGAACCTTCAATCTAAGCCAAAAATAGGATTTTCATAGATCAAAATGGGGTATAACACAAATCTCAACAACCTGGAACGATCAAAACTTGAAAATAAGGAAGTTTGATAGATCGAAACCATCAAAATCCAAAAATGGCAAATTTCTAGATCTACAAAATAAAACTTCTAAACTATCTTAGAATTACGAGAGAAAGATAAATGAACCCTAAAAATGGGTTCTCATGTGGAAGCAAGATGCACTTGCCTAAGCTCTTGGTAGGTGGAGAGAGTTATGAGGAAGAAGAAGGAGAGTAAATGAGAATAAGTGAAGAGAGAGAAAGTAGTTGGGCTTTAAATGGAAATGGTGGTAGGTAGGGGGTTGGGTTCATGATGAACCACCATAAACCAAAACAAACCAACCCAAGCCGAACCCAAGTCAAAATAAACCAAAAGCTAAGCAAAAGCAGAAAATAAAATACAGAAAAATAATTAGCATAAAATTAAAGAAATTAAATACAGAACAAATGCATGATAAATATTAAATAAATACATTCAAGCAGTACACGTATTAAAATACGTGTTCTGCGAACGGGGAGTGACATCTCTACTCTCCTTAGAAAAATTTCGTCCTCGGAATTTCAAATCCAAGCAGGACAGAAATATCAGAGCTATACTAATCCAAGTACAAGCAATTCTAGCGAGCAAGCAATCATTCTACAATATCAATAGCAAGTAATATGTATATATTTATCAATCTACGATATTAAGCAATTTCTATGCATAGGGTGATAAGCATGAGGAATCAAGATAATCAAGGTACACAGAAAGAAATATACCTTGTGAGCCAAATAGGTGCGGATACCGTGATCGGATACCATCCTCACGTTTCCACGTTGACTCTCCTAAGGAGAGATGATCCCAAGCAACTCGGACAAGGCTAATTGTTCGGTTCTTGAGTATCTTCTTCCTTTGGTCCAAAATGGATACCGGTTGTTCCCCGTAAGACAGGTTGGTACCAACAACCAGCTCAGAATGATCGATGATATGGCTTGGGACCGATATATACCTACGCAACTGAGATACATAAAACACATCATACACCTCTCGTAACGAAGACGGAAGGGACAAACGATAAGCAACATCGCCTACCCTATCGAGGATAGCAAATGGGCCAACGTATCGTGGACACAACTTCCCGCGAACGCCAAATCTAATGATCCCATGGGTAGGTGAGATCCGCAAGAACACGTGGTCCCCAACAGAAAATTCTAGTAGCCTACGATGCTGGTCTGTCCAATGACGATGTCGATCTTGCACAACTCGAAGTCGCTCTCTAATCCCCTTAACCACTTCAACCGTCTGAACAATCATCTCTGGGCCTAACATCTTCCTCTCCTCGATATCATCCCATGCCAGTGGCGACCTACACTTCTTACCATATAGTGCTTCGAATGGCGCCATCCGGATACTGGCTTGATAACTGTTGTTGTACGAGAATTCAACTAAGTGCAGGTGACTCTCCCAAGATCCTCCAAAATCTAGGGTGCAAGCTCGTAACATATCTTCTAAAGTCTGAATTGTTCTTTCTGATTGCCCGTCTGTCTGTGGATGGTAGGCCGTACTAAATCTTAACTTGGTACCCAGGCTATGATGTAGACTCTTCCAAAAATGTGATGTAAAATGTGTATCTCTATCTGATACAATGCTGACAGGGACCCCATGCTGCCTGACTATCTGCTGCATATACAACTCTGCCAACTTCTTTGTAGATTGCCCTACTCTAAAAGGAAGAAAATGTGCCACCTTCGTAAGCCGATCTACTATCACCCAAATGGCATCCTTATTACTTGGTGATCTCGGTAAACCGGTCACAAAATCTATTATGATATGCTCCCACTTCCATTCCGGGATAAAAAGCGATTATAATAATCCAGCTGGCCTATGTTGTTCTGCCTTCACTTGCTAACATATTAAGCAACGAGAAATGAATCTAGCTATCTTTCTCTTCATTCTGTTCCACCAGAAGTGCTGCTTGATATCTTTGTACATTTTGGTCCCTCCGGGATGTATAGAATACTGAAAACTGTGGGCTTCTGTCATAACCTCCTGTCTGATATCTCCACTTGGCACACATAGACGTAATCCAAATCTAAGTGTACCATCTTCGTAAATTTTTATCTCTTTCCTGAGTCCTGACTCACATTCTGTCCTAAGCTTCTGAATCCTTGGGTCCCGTGCCTGAGCTGCCTTAATCCTGTCTACCAAGTCGGATTGAACTCGTAGACTTGCCAGAATTCCGATATCACTAGGAAGTATAACCTCGATGCCCATCTCTTGAAGATCTTCTAAGATATGTTTTTGTGATGTCAACATAAATGCACCGCCTCTCCTGCTAAGAGCGTCCACTACCACATTAGTCTTGCCTGGATGATACTGAAGCTCTACATCGTAATCCTTGATCAACTCTAACCATCTTCTCTGTCTCATATTCAATTCCTTCTGAGTAAAGATGTACTTCAGACTCTTGTGGTCTGTGTACATGTCCACTCGATCGCCGTACAAGTAATGCCTTCATAGCTTCAAAGCAAATACTACTGCTGCCAACTACAAGTCATGAGTCAGATAATTCTTTTCGTGGTCTCTAAGTTGCCTAGATGCATACGCTATCACCTTTCCATGTTGTATTAGGACACACCCAAGTCCCTTTTCGGACGCATCACAATATTCAGTAAAACCTCCAGGTCCAACCGGTAATATAAGAATAGGTGTCGTAATCAACTTCTGCTTCAAATTCTCAAATGATGCCTGGCACTCTGCCGACCAAATGAATGGTACATCCTTTCGTGTCAAGCGGGTCATGGGTGCTGAGAGTCTTGCAAAGTCTGATACAAACCTTCTATAATAACCTGTCAATCCCAAGAAACTTGGCACATCTGCTACGGTCTTAGGTATTGGCCAACTTTCTACTGCTTCTACTTTCTTGGGATCCACTGCTACTCCAGCCCCTGATATGATGTACCCCAAGAATAAAATACGATCCGTCTAAAACTCACACTTGCTGAGCTTGGCGTACAACTGGTTCTTTCTCAGAACCTGTAACACTTTCTTGAGGTGATATTTATGTTCTTCATCACTAGCTGAGTATACGAGAATGTCGTCGAGGAACACAACAACAAATTGATCTAAGTACGGCATAAATATATGGTTCATCAAATCCATAAATATTATTGGAGCATTGGTCAAACCAAACGGCATTACTAAGAATTCGTAATGCCCGTACTTCGACCTAAATGCTATCTTGGAAATATCCTCTTTCCGAACTCTCACTTGATGATACCCTGACCGAAGATCTATCTTGGAGAAAACTCTTGCGCTACTCAATTGATCAAATAAATCGTCGATCCTTGGTAGTGGGTACTTGTTCTTTACTGATGTCGCGTTGAGCTTTCTGTAGTCAATGTACAATCTTGATGACCCATCCTTCTTTCCTACAAGTATCACTGGTGCTGTCCATAGTGATTCGCTAAATCGAATGAACTTCTTCGTCTTCAGTTCCTCTATGTGCTAACACACCTTGGCCTGCTCTGAATCTGCCATTCTGTAAACTTGATCTGATATCGGTTTAGTTCCAGGGCCAACTCTATACTGAACTCAATATCCCTAACCGGTGGTACACCTGGAAGTTCTTCGGGAAATACATCAAGAAACTCTTCAACTACCTTCAGGACTTGAACTTCTTCCATTGCCGTCACTACTCTTTGTTTATGTTGGTAGATCTCTGATCTGACTAAGGTGAATCGCTTCATGCCTGGAATATTAAAAGATACACTCCCTCTACGACAATCTATTGTCGTATGACTGTCTTTCAGCCAGTCCATGCCTAAGATAACGTCTAAATTTCTCATAGAAAATTCTATCAACCTGGCGGATAAGGGACGCCCGCACACTACAACTCTACACGCTAGAATAACTCTACTAACTCCTACGAGCCTATTACCAGTGAGTATATTCAACCTTCCTGGTAATGTCTCGAATTCCATTCCTAGTTGTGTCGTAAATTGTGCAGATATAAATGAGTGTGATGCTCCCGAATCAAACAATGCTACTACGGGATATGAGGCGACGAGAATATTACCTGCCACAATATATTCCGATGCCAATGCTTCTTCCATGGACAGATTGAATGCCTGCCCTCGGCCTCCTTGTTAGTTCCCATACTGCGGCCTAGCCTGGTGCTGCTGCTGGCCTCTGCCTTGGTGATGCTGGGGTGGTCTACGTTGTTGCTGCTGCATCGGCGGTCCCTGCTGTCGGAACATCTGAGCCTGTGACATCAACGGACGTTGTGCCAACGGTCTCACCGCTACCGCTGGTCCTTGATACTGGCCTGCCCCTGGTGCTGGCAGAGCAAGAAATTATGGTACTGGTCCTCCTGACCTCGAATTCATAGGACATGTAGAAATTCGATGATCTAGATTTTCATATATCAAACATTGTCCGTTCAATGCCCGATACACACCACTAGTGTGCCTTGCCTTCCCACAATAAGTACAGCCCGCTGGGGGTTGTTGGTTCTTCCTCTGCTGCTGTTGTTGCCTTGCTGGGGGTGCTGGCCCTCGCATTGCCACATCGTGAATGCTAGGGGTTGTGCTGTAACTCGAGGTGCTGCTCCCCCTCCTCCTTCAATCTGATTATGAGATCTCTTCTGACCTCCAGTCCTAGATGTGATCCTCTGGATTGTGATCTCATGCCTCCGGGGTACCGTCAATACATCATCGAAAGTCTGGCAGTTGTGCCCCTCTATCAATTGTAAGAGTTCAAGATGAAACCCTTGCTGAAACCTCATAGCCCTCTGGCTCTCTGTTACTACCATCTTCGGGGAGAACCTACTCAGTCTGCAGAACTCTGCTGCATAAGCATCTACTATCTTGTCAGTCTGCTTGAGGTTGATAAACTTCTGCTGTAGCTCGAACTGTGCCACAACTCTATAGTACTTCATCTTGAACCTCGCAGTAAAATCATCCCAAGCTATAGGACGTCTGACGGCCACTTCTTCTGATTCCCACCAATCACGTGCGAGGTCCTGAAGTAACAGCTTCACTTGATCCACACGTTCTTCCGTCGGTACCTTAGCCGCTGTCAGAATAGCCTCGATGTCCTTAAGCCATGCATCTGCTGAAATGGCATCTTTCGTGCCCTCAAAACAACGGGGGTTGTACTTGCAGAACTTGGTTGACGCCCCTGAATCAATCCTCACTCCTCTTTCCAAAGCCGTTTGCAATCCTTGGTTGAGCAATACATTCTGCTCTTGCAGTTGAGTGTGCATGTGTTGCTGGGCCAACATCTGATGTTGCTGAGCAGCCATCATCCCTCTTATGATTTCCAGAAAGACTGGTGTGTCTACTGCCATAGGGTTAGGCAGAACTGTTGATAGTGTTGGAACCTCCGGATACTGCGGTCCAGCTGTTGGTTCCACTATCACCTCTTCTTAGATGGTCTCTTGAGATAGTAATGGCCTTTGTTGCTGACCAATATGGTCATGTTGTTCGTGTTGCCCTTGTTGTTGCTGTCCAGCTCTGACAGATGCGGGCGAGGTGCCCCTAAGAAAAGAGACAAGATAGCAATCAAACGATCTGACAGAAAAGATCAATGAAGTCAAAGGATACCAGAATGTCAAGCTAAGGTCGAGAATAACGAAATCATGAGATCAAGGGAAAACATATGTGATTGAGACATCCTATAAATTAAAACACCTCACAAGTCTAAAATCAGACCTGCATGGGACACCACTAAAACCTTGTCACGCCCCAGAACCAGAATACCGGAGAGCGGAGGAATGACTCAGCCAGCTACGTATTACGGGTAGATGAATACCGTATAATACGATCAATGTTGTCTAAGAGACGAGGGGGTGCATACTACATGAAAGTCTCACTAGGGTTACTCAACATCTATTGTCTCAATCATTCAAACAAAAAGCGGTAATAGAGAACGTGTAAGATAAAGTAGTAAGGCATCCCAAATGCTCAGTCAAAATATTCTTGAGATCTGGCTTTACAAAACATAGCCAGATGATATGACAAGGTATACACAATCGTTATCAGCTGCAGTCTGACTTAGTTACAATTATGCAAAGTAAGCGCAAGACAGTCCGACAAACATGTCGGTGCCAATGTGACAAAATGTAAAGTTAGTAGTAAAACAAACAGGGAAGCAAGGAACCCACTTGTGCCCTCCTGCGATCATCCCTCTAGTATTGACCATCTTGGAGGTGGAAGTAAGCTGAGTCCTCGGGAGCTGGCTCTAAATCTGGCCATGTAAAACCAGAGAGGTTAGACCTCAAATAACAAGTACCACAAAAGAAGCACGACATGAAGACTTAGAACCAGTGGTAAGAGTTAAGAATATGATAAATAGGTCTCTGCTTGCTACTGGGGTTCACACAACATCACGACACTTCAAGCTAACTTCCCAACCAAATAAGGACAAAAGTTGACCCGTCATGTCCTGACATTCTGATCATCTCAGTAGTTAACAGAGTAGGTACCGCACACAAACAAATTAATTTAAACGGCAATACAACTACTATAGCTTGCTAACTGTAAGTTCTAAGTTGTCCTGAAAATATACAAAGAGGGATTCCTCAGTTCTTACAATGTACAAGCAAGGCTAGTCTACCCAATAATCAATTGTGCCAATCATGAATTAGATGTATCCCAGCGGAATGCCCGTCATCGATATATATAAAAATATAAACAGATACCACTCCCTGCCCGTGTGGCAGGTTTGCAGTATCTGTGGGAACCAGCCGGCATGTCGGGACGCTAATTGTTCCAAGATGGCTGCCATGTAAGAACTCGAAAATCTATTCTCTCCATGTAATCGTTATTTTATTTAGCTTAATAGTCCCTATGTTAATTGAAATCTCATGCCGTGGATCCTGGTCATTCAGAATGAGTACTTTCGTACAGAGTATGATATGCATAACTCTACAACGATACCCGTGCGGTTAGATTGTAGGTCTTATATAGCGTAATACAACAATCAAACCTAGCCACAGAATAATCATGCATTGACTGTAAGGTACACATGCTGCTTTTGTAGAAAATAAGTTGAAGTTTGCACGTATCATATGCCAATGTTCGGGATCGGCTAATCGATTGTGATGGTTCATGGTTAGTATATGAATGCGTCTCACTCAATTCGCTAAGATGACTAGCCAGCCTTTTAGTTCCAACTAGGAACGCATGATCAATCATTTAGTCAAGGTAACAATTGTAGCAGCATGAAATTTCAGGCGCATTGAAAGGCCAGAATTCCTATGCGCTTAACAATACATGCGCCAGGGAGCTCAGATGAAGTACTTGGCATAGCAGACAACAAAAGTATAGACATCAAAAGAAGATTTTTATTTTCATATAAAAGTCTATTACATGTCCAAAAAAAGGCTTTATAAAGGAGAATTTCTACAAAAAAAAAGATCCTAAGACTACAGCCAGACGCAGCAAACTGCCATGCGCCTCCCGCCAGGTGCATCATCTTCCAGGCGCATCACTTTAGCATCTCAGTTAGGCGCGTCTCTTCAGCGTCTCAGTTAGGCGCGTCTCTTCAGCGTCTCAGTTATACGCATCATGAAGTCTCAGCATATGCGCTCTACTTTAAGCGCTACGGCTAAAGGAGCAGCTTTCAGCACAACCAGAGTGGGCAACACCCTACTCTAGCTGGAGGAAGAGCTCTCCAAAGCCCAAGAAAGAGGAGAGCACCACAATTCCGATCTGCGGCTCTTCCGGAATAACACAGATGGGGCTCGAGCATCCCGATCTTTGGATGCAATATGCACCTTCCGCCTGCCTCAGAAGCCCGCGACTCCGACTTTTGGATGTAGCAGTCACCTTCACGAGTGCATACGAAGACAATTCGTCACATCTTCACCCTCGGGAGCATCTCATCAACAGAATGTACTCGAGCAAATAAGTTCATTCGGGAAAGACGTGAGAGAACGAGAAGCAAACTCTCTCCTTGCTGCTATTTATAGGCCGGGCAAATCAAACCGATGTGCCAAGTGGCGGGCTCTCCGAATCCCGTGCAATGAATTTGCATTTATGGTGATGAACCTGACGCTTCAAATTCGGCCAAGTCAAAACGGCTATTTAAAGCACTTGAAGAACTCAAAAGTCGGACCAATAAAGACGCGTCATGCAAACAGATGCGCCAGTCAGATACCGTGCATCGTACAGACGCGCCCGTCAGCACCAAGCGTCCCGTATGGATGCGCACACCCATGCGTCCTAATCAATATGGACCCGTATGCCCAATCGATGCGTTATCCCATCAAGCAATTAATGCCAAAGTGATAGAGTTGGCAGCACGTCCCCTGAGGACTGAACAGTTGGCAGCTTTTTCAGAAGATGAAGTATCGCCAACGTCAGCATCATCATTACTTTCCTCCGACGGTGAAAAACATACGTGGTCGACCAACCACTCCTGAAGGTTGTGAGCCAAAGTCTTCTCATGCGCCCAATCCCAGGCGCATCCTGTCAGATCACTCTCCACCAAATCTAGATCTTTGAGCTACCGATACACGCCACATGTCCTTTGACTCAATTCAACCTATGAAGGGGTGCTAATCACCCAAGATCTCAGCAACTGAAAGATCCTCTCCCCTACTATGTGCCAGCCCACAAATGCAGCATGAAGGATTCAACCCACAAATGATAGCGCATCATCCATACGCCTCCCATAGCTCCAACCACGTGGCATCCCCACGTACAGGTGCATCCTACATATACGCGCATGAGCAGCCAGCCTGTAATCTATAAATAGAGGGATCATTTCCTTCTTCTAGGGACCGATACACACACACATACAGAGGGACAAAAATATATAGACACTCAACGTCTTATTTCTCTCCTCGAGCTCCAGCACCCAGAGCAACTCAGACCTTCAGAGAACCAAAAACTGTCGTCAGATCGTCAACGGAGTCAACGCATTACCACTCGCTCCATCGACACAGAGGCCCAGATAAACAAAAGTGTACTCCTATGACTACATCTAAATCCTACATTGTAATACTGTTCTGTTTGTAATTAAAATTGCAATCAAAAGATTTTAATGGCAAACAAGCTGGCGACTCTGTTGGGGACCTCTTTCTCCTCCGCTGAGAAAGCTGTGTCGCAATCTTACGACGTGGAGGTGGGCTCCTCCCATAAGATGTTGGTCGTACGCCTCAATCAACAGGCATATGAGGAGTTCATCTCTGAAGGCAGTGCAAGTCCTTCGAAGCGGCTGCCGAAGCCGAAGAAGACTCACCAAGCCTGGGTGCCCAAGGTCGAGGCCCCTGGCACCACCACTGAAGGGGATGCGCCAATACAGCCTACCCTTTCTGCTGATGTCCTCAGCAGCCAGGATGCGCCTGCGGGTGCAGCACGGTAATGACCCGTTTCGCCCTAGCGAAACGTCGATTCAAACGGCAAGTGCGAAGACTCGAACGAGCCGTCGACCCGAAGAGTTGGCATCGTCCTGAAGAAGAATCGATGCAAGGATTACATTAGCCCGTCAAGATGAATCCAGACTTAGACTTTCAAAGGCGCGCTCGGAGTATCGCTCGACCGATGCGAACATCGCTAATGTGGGTGGCTCCGATGAACCCTTCTTTGCTTAGCCTAGACACATAACAATACAGACACTATTGCTAGAATAGCTAGGCGATAACACCGTGCATGCTAATAAATGACTCAACGCACCTAGATAAGGGAATAATCCCATCTTGCAGGCTTGTTTAGAACATGGAAAAGAACTCGGCGAACATCGAAACTCTCGTACCGCGCCCCACGCTTGTGCTACGGCACAAGCTTACGTTCAAGTCCCTTACGCGTTCAACAATGAAACAATGAATGGATTACAACAATAAAACGGAAGACTATCGATATAGTCGTTCCGAGTAGAGTTTAGCAACATTGAAAGACTATGGGACCGATGGGTCGCCAAGGCGACTCCCGTACGGGAAGTTGCATAATGTATAAATGAAAGAATGAATCAATGAATGGATGAATACGAAAATGAATCAATGAACGAATGGACAAGTGAAAGAAAAAAAAAGAAGGAATAAATAAAAGATAAGATGGAAAGGAATGGTTAGCGACAGGTGTGACGGGCACGTACAACGGGGCTCGCTACTCGCGCTGCACGGACGCTAACCTGGTCGATAACGCATTATGGCTAAGGGTTAGCCTACGGCTCGGAGATAGCCGTTAAGTTAAAATGACAAGATAATACGAAATGGTCGTGGACAAACGGCACGGGCGTTGTATGGAGTATACCGTGGCCGTATATTAGAAGGATTCTGCGGCACGGGCGTTGTGTGGAGTATACCGTGGCCGGCCTAGGCAGAATTAAAACGGGGCTTACGGGCTGCCTGGGTGCGGGCTTGGGCACCGGAAGACGTAAGTGCAGGGTATTTCAAAAGACTTAACGGGGTGTACCAGCCATCACCCTACGCTAAGTTGAAACATACCAAGGAAAAATGTCCAAAATAGCTTGTCATGCCAGCGACCGGTACATATAGATTAAGTGAACCTTGCTGGTGGCTATCCACGTGCAAGTCCTTTCACTGAAATCAAAGTAGTCTAAGTTAAATGAACAATCACCTACTGAACGGCTTGAAATGTATCACACCAAATGATAATGAATATTTCGTACAATGAGTTAGAGAATACGCCTACGACGTGCTAGAAACTGAGGCAGGGACAAGCCCTTGATATTGAATGTTTCCAAGAATCACGTTATGTTATTACACATGAATTGTTGACTAACTTGGTTTACTTTGGACAGGGAAGGCCGGACGGTAAGTATGGGTAAGTCGTGTATGTATTTCCATGCGACACTTGAATTTGGCAACACGGGATAGGTTATGACATATGCCATGAAATTGATCCTAAGGCAAGATTAGAAAGACAATGAATGATAGAGATGCACAAAGGTAAATGGAACGTGTTTGATAATGATAGCATTGTGGGCGAGCAAGCCTCCCCACCAGTGCATAACAATGTACTGATAACCCCACAGTCTGTTTGCAGGATGCAGGAGACGCCGGCGGGTGCGGAGCTTCCATCGAACGTGTTAAGGCGCGGAGCCAACTTCGAGGCCTTGGGACGTTGCAAGAACCTGAAGCACCCTATACAGGACATAATGTATCGGAACATCGCCATGAATCATTCCATGTTGTAAGCCACTTGGCATGCCTTTTATGTTTCAGAGAGAGAGAGCTTGAGCGACTTGTAATATCGGCCTAGCGCCGTATGTAAACTTCTTGAATATTAATAAAGAGTTCGAATTCGCTTATACTTGTGTTCATTTACTTTCCGCTGCAAAGGGGGACACTCTGTGCGACTCTGTGGCCTCGCTCAAATCGGCCGTTTCTGGACTTGGCCTTGTACGGGCGCAACCTAGGCCCGTGCGGCATCACGCCTTAGCGAGAACAATCGCTCCTATGGGAGTGGGGCGTGACAGATTGGTATCAGAGCACGGCTTTACGTCCTTGGACTACACGTCGATTTCTCAGTTTTGAAAGTTCGTTGAAACAAAGAGAAGTGTACGCTCTCTCTCATTGTGCCTTGGGATGTTCCATACAATAAGTCTAATATTTTTAAAAGCTCGTACAAGTACTCGGTTGAACGGGATCGATAGGCGAAGGCCCTTGTGCCGAACGATGTTAAACTTGATTCGATAGAGAACACGTGCTAAAGTTAACATGTCGCGTACGTGCCTGACTAGTCTTGCGTCGACCTAGCAAATGAGTATGCAAACTCGAATATAGTCCGCACGGGATAGCTATGCATACGGCCTTCTGTCTAAGTTGTGCTGCGTGTCGCACACCTCGACTTTTGGGTGCAATCGGGTTGCGAGCGATATCAAGTATCGCTCGATCGAGAACGAAGATATACTTTGAGTGTCTATCGATAGGAACGCTATCGAGTTAACACTTAGGCGTACCCGAAATATTGGCTTGGATTTTGAGGATTAGTGTGAACGACTTAGTACGTCGAGGCGACGTGAGCGATTACGCTAGAGATTCGTCGAACGAATCTGAAGGATGTCTTAGCGCATGACGCGAACATGATTGAGGACTAGATCGTATGGCTTGAATCCGAGTGGTGTATGTGATAGTTTCGAAGAAGAATAAGAATGAGTGTCGACGACTAGTCGAGTGGCTCGAACCCTGAGTGGTGTATGGACGTCATAGAAATTGTTCGAGCGAGACTAAAGGATTTACGGATCGTATGAGTATGTCGGCAAGCGATACAATCGCGCAAAGCCTTAGAACGTGTCACGCTTTGTTGGCCGTGACTTCAAAAGTCCCGAATGAGATGTCGCTGGACAACTTGTCAATGGGCAACGCGTGTTAGAAAATGATTCGGAATAATGAATGGTCTTGATCGAGAAAACTTAGAGGATCGCACGTACGATTTCGGATTGATTCAAATGAAATGTGACTTGAGTTTTGAACAATGATCTTGAAACAAGCTTGAGGAATAGCGATCGAACTTGACCTTAAGTATCAAGAAAATTATGGCATATCCAGTTCGAACAATAGCATCAGTCGCACGACTCGAAATTGGTTACAAAGGAAGATCGTCAGGTTACACATATCGTCGATGGTATTTAGGCGTATCAAAAATCGATATACGATAACTCGGGGGTACTCTGACTCGGCGATTGACGATCGTACAAATGTCATTGTTCTGACGTGGCTCGAGGATTTTTTGGTTGAATGAATGACGGTCGGACTAATGAACTGAGATCTTGACTTGGAGGAAAATAAAGTGCTTGGATTTCCTTCGTCGATAACCACAACTTGACGTTCTTGTCATATGCGAGCACAACTCCAGCCTCGTACATGCGTCGTGCCGATTAGGGCGATCACTCCGCGTAAGCGCTGGTATGGTGATTCATACAGAGGGGGTGATTGAACTAGCCTGGCGTGGTAACTTGTATGTTTCGACTTGTGGTTTGACGCGAAGGTGGACTCGGGAATGACTTAGCGTGCTTGATGATCGAACTTGAGGATTACGTAGGTCCAATTCGCGTATCGAGAATGAATTAGTCTAGACGCAAGCAAGAGTTACGCCCCGATGAGAATGATTATTCCGCGGGAGCGTTGCATGGTGATTCATGAACCACCGTAGATAATCGGACTCGCGTGAGATTGGGGCACAGCATATTATCAAAGCTAGACGATCTCGTGATCGAATACCTGAATTGGTTAGAATTGGTGAGTTGAATGGATTCGAATGTGCACAACGAATACATTGATGAGAATAGGTGATCGTGTTCGATGTTTAGAAATCTGAGTGACGCGAGCTTGGGTAGAAAACCCCATGTTTTGGACTTGGTTTGACCCTAGGATTGGGGTCAGTGTTGGCATTTTTGTTGGGGAACTATGATTCCAATCCTGACATTGACTTAGCCTTGAGAAATGGCCTAGCGGTTAGACGAGATGCCCTGTTTCAAGTGTTTGCAATCAAAAGATTGATCTTGAGGATTGACATGGATGGATTGAATGATGCAAGAATAGGAAACCCTGCTCACGAGACTCGGCTGACATGCATATATTTCAGGAATGCCGGAGTATGTGCACGATGCGACTCGAATGAGAATGATGAATTCTCTATCACGCGGTTTGGTGAATGCATGTATTCTGGGGACGCCTGGAATGCATGCACGATCCAACCAAGTGACACGTTGAATTCCAAACAAGACTTGAAGAATGGAAGAGTGTCGAGAACTTGAAATTGTGTTAAAAAGAAAGGAATGATACTAGTACGAGCGTGGCTCGGAATCGAAGAACCGTGTGAGCGGAGTGTGCGTGAACGACACCAAGATTGGCCCTAAACAAGCGAATGGTATGGAATCGATATTGTAAAAGTAAAAGTTGGTATAACGAGTTGAACCCTTGATAGGAAGATATGCTCGACGGTAATGCAATACTTAGTCTTGAATTGGACGAAAATTACTTAGACTTGGTCGACCCCGCTAAGAAGAAATCATACTAATTTCGTAGACAAGAACGCTTGAGAAGCGAATCGGGTCATCTCAATGACCGAGATAAACAAAAGTGAGTTGCCTCAGCCTACGACCCTCGTATTTGACGAAGTACAACGTGCCTCGCACGACTATTTCAGTTCCATGACACGAAGAAATAGCAACCAAGACGAAGAAACACATGAATTGAATAAATACCATCAACTCTAAAATGAATAAAAAGTTATTCAATAAAAATCGAGCAAAATGTATACAGACATGGGACTTGAAAAGGTATCGAGTATAGTTCGGTGCCATCGAGCGGTAAAGTCATTCGATAGGGATTGTCTAAGAAACACGACGACACGAGTTAAAGAATGGTAGGATGACCTGCACTCAGAAAGTCTCGAGGACGAGACTTATTTTGAGTGGTGTACTATGTAATGACCCGCTCCGCCCTAGCGGAATGCCGATTCAAACGGCAAGTGCGAAGACTTGAACGAGCCGTCGACCCGAAGAGTTGGCATCGTCCTAAAGAAGAATCGATGCAAGGCTTACATTGGCCCGTCAAGATAAATCCAGACTTAGACTTTCAAAGGCGCGTTCGGAGTATCGCTCGGCCAATGCGAACATCGCTAATGTGGGTGGCTCCAATGAACCCGTCTTTGCTTAGCCTAGACACATAACAATACGGACACTATTGCTAGAATAGCTAGGTGATAACACCGTGTATACTAATAAATGACTCAACACACCTAGCTAAGGGAATAATCCTATCTTGCAGGCTTGTTTAGAACATGGAAAAGAACTCGACGAACATCGAAACTCTTGCACCGTGTCCCACGCTTGTGCTACGGCACAAGCTTACGTTCAAGTCCCTTACGCGTTCAACAATGAAACAATGAATGGATTACAACAATGAAACGGAAGACTATCGACATAGTCGTTCCGAGTAGAGTTTAGCAACATTGAAAGACTATGGGATCGATGGGTCGCCAAGGCGACTCTCGCATGGGAAGTTGCATAATGTATAAATGAAAGAATAAATCAACGAATGGATGAATACAAAAATGAATCAATGAACGAATGGACAAGTGAAAGAAAGAAAAAGAAGGAATAAATAAAAGATAAGAAGAAAAGGAATGGTTAGCGACAGGTGTGACGGACACGTGCAACGGGGCTCGCTACCCGCGCTGCACGGACGCCAACCTGGTCGATAACACATTATGGCTAAGGGTTAGCCTACGGCTCGGAGATAGCCGTTAAGTTAAAATGACAAGATAATACGAAATGGTCGTGGACAAACGGTACGGGCGTTGTGTGGAGTATACCATGGCCGTATAGTGGAAGGATTCTGCGGCACGGGCGTTGTTTGGAGTATATCGTGGCCGGCCTAGGCGGAATCAAAACGGGGCTTACGTGCTGCCTGGGTGCGGGCTTGGGCACCGGGAGACGTAAGTGCAGGGTATTTCAAGAGACTTAGCGGGACGTACCAGCCATCACCCTACGCTAAGTTGAGAAATACCAAGGGAAAATGTCCAAAATGGCTTGTCATGCCAGCGATCGGTGCATATAGATTAAGTGGACCTTGCTGGTGGCTATCCACGTGCAAGTCCTTGCATTGAAATCAAAGTAGTCTAAGTTAAATGAACAATCGCCTACTGAACGGCTTGAAATGTATCACACCAAATGATAATGAATTCTTCGTACAATGAGTTAGAGAATACACCTACGACGTGCTAGAAACTGAGGCAGGGACACGCCCTTGATATTGAATGTTTCCAAGAATCACGTTATGTTATTACACATGAATTGTTGACTAACTTGGTTTACTTTGGACAGGGAAGGCCGGACGGTAAGTATGTGTAAGTCGTGTATGTATTTTCATGCGACACTTGAATTTGGCAACACGGGATAGGTTATGACATATGCCATAAAATTGATCCTAAGGCAAGATTAGAAAGACAATGAATGATAGAGATGCACAAAAGTAAATGGAACGTGTTTGGTAATGATAGCATTTTGGCCGAGCAAGCCTCCCCACCAGTGCATAACAATGTACTGATAACCCCACAGTCTGCTTGCAGGATGCAGGAGACGCTGGCGGGTGTGGAGCTTCCATCGAACGTGTTAAGGCGCGGAGCCAACTCCGGGGCCTTGGGACGTTGCAAGAAGCTGAAGCACCCTATACAGGACATAATATATCGGAACATCGCCATGAATCATTCTATGTTGTAAGCCACTTGGCACGCCTTTTATGTTTCAGAGAGAGAGCTTGAGCGAATTGTAATATCGGCCTAGCGCCGCATGTAAACTTCTTGAATATCAATAATGAGTTCGAATTCGCTTCTACTTGTGTTCATTTACTTTTCGCTGCAAAGGGGGATACTCTGTGCGACTCTGTGGCCTAGCTCAAATCGACCGTTTTTGGACTTGGCCTTGCACGGGGGCAACCTAGGCCCGTGCGGCATCACGCCTTAGCGAGGACAATCGCTCCTACGGGAGCGGGGCGTGACAAGCACATCTCTTGGAGAAGCGTGGGGTCGACCATATTCCCCAACCTTCATCTTCTCAGACAAAGAAGATGCGTCGACGGAGCAGGGGCACAGCTAACGCCCTGCGCATTAACCCTGGTGCGCCTCAGAAAGCATCTGCCTTTGACAGACTCACTCGCTGTCGTAGCGAGAAGAATTTGGACTCTGAGTACTATGCACCCCAGCGGGCTGGTATGAAGAAGTCTAAGGCAGCACGGGCCATGCACTTCAAACGTGCGATGCCAGCAGTGAGCCAGAGGCATGCGCTCACAATCATGTATGCTGCCAATGGTAAACTGTACAAGGTTGACTCGGGTGCTTCTGTGTCGCAAACGAGCCGACCTTCGAAGTCCTTGTCATACTTGGGCGCATATGCTGCGTTCGCAACCAAGTCGTGTAAGGTAAACTCAGTGGTTTTGAACCCCCGAGCCTACATTGGTTGTGCTTCTGAGGCTGGTTCAAGTCACTCTAAATGTTGCTCCCCCACTATTGATCTGGATGCATCTTTTGCGTCGGATCAGGGGGTACAGCATTCACTTGACCACCCCGGTGCTTGGCCTTGCCATGCGCCTGATGGGGGTGTGAAGGTGGCACTGTCCTCCAACGATTTGCGTAACGTGATCACTCACAAACGCCAATCAGGAGAGTCGACTGACAAGCACAATGCGCCCCATACAGGGCACACCTGTGCTGTAGTCACCATCAACTGTTGTTACAAAACAGCAGTCCATGTTCTAGTAGCTGCAATCATCAATGCCCCTCCAACATCGCCTCGGAAAGAAGGTGTCAACTTAAGGGGAGCCAGAACTAAAGGTTGCTTCTTGTAACGTAGTCTCTAACTCCCCATCAATTCGAAAGGCGACTAGCAACTCCTCGACCTCGTCCTCCTCCAAAGGCCAACCGAGGAAGACCAAGACTGCCGTCCTGTCCTCAAGAGTGTTTGAGGGCACCCGGGGGAGAAAGAAGATTTCAGAGGAAGCTGGGGTAGTCAAGCCCCTGTGGATCTTCGTCCCGAAGACGAAGTTAGCCTCCCGAACATAGGTGGAGGTAGTCAAGCCCCTGTGGATCTTCATCCCGAAGATGAAGACATCCTCCAGAACAAAGCCGGGGGTAGTCAGACCCTTGTTGATGCTCCTCCCGAAGACAAAGATGTCCTCCAAAACATAGCTGGGGGTAGCCAAGACGAAGCTCTGAGGGAAGTTCCTCTTCCACAAAAGAGCGAGGCTGAAAGCGAACCTTCAACCGATCCATCAACTTCCAGTCACGTCATGACAGTATACATAACGGAAGACGGGGATGCAGAGTCAGATGCGCCATCAACAGATCTCGCTAAGCGCATGGATACCTTGGAGGGAGGACTCAAAATCCTCTCTGCCTCCATGCAGACACTGACTCAAGTAGTATTCGAGATATGGTCAGCTTTGGCCAGAGCACCTTCCACTAATCCTGACTCAGGAGTCAACGGGAAATCAAGTGTGCCCCTTCAACGGGCATCCTTGAATACCGATTGCCGTGAAGCACCGTGAGTGTCGGAACCTTCGAATGTATAGCTCCAGACTGTACCACCTTCTCCAACTCCCAGCTCCATGGAAGACGTGGTGGAAATGATCAGGGACTTGCGTGAGCGCTTCGAGTCAAAGAACAGACAGGAGGAGTGCCAGAAGATGGAGATCCCGCAAACATACCCCCTCGAATAGAATAAAGTGGTTTATCCTTCCAAGTATAAACCACAAACATTGACACCATATGACGGAAAGGACTCTCAATGCCGTTATCTGACGTACTTCCAATCTCAAACGGGACATCTCCCAAAGGAAGACGCACTACTCACCAGCCTGTTCGTCGGGGCACTGAAAGGAGTGGCTTACGACTGGTACTGTAGTCTCCCTGACAACTCCATATGTTCCTTCGACGACTTGACATGTCTCTTCCTCGATCATTTCTTCGACGGAGGGAAAGACATGATAATGGCATCCCTGATAAAGGTGCAGCAGAAGAAGAAGGAGACGGTTCGAGCATTCATCGAACGCTTCCGACAAGCCTGCTTCAGACTGCCCACGGGGATGCCAGAACATGCACTCCTCTCTTCCTGCAGCATGAACATGCTTCCTGCGATCAAGCTCTGGCTCAACTCTACTTCTTCTTCCGATTGGAGCTCATTGATTATTGAGGCTGAAGCAGCTGAAAAGAAGGCATCCAATGCTGGCCTTCTGGGAGTCAGTTTCCCTGCTTTTGAGGACAACGGAAAATGGCCTGTTGCCAACAATCTTGGACGTGAGACAAAGAAAAAGCAGGTGCTTACTGTCAAGGCCTCGAAAGGTGCACAAGCACCTACTCAGAAGCCTCCACTTGCGCCGAGGCCAAAGGAGGTCTATTCCTTCAACGATGAAGACACCTTGCAACTCTTCGAGATGCTGAAGTGGGGTGATAAGATCAAATTATCGGACCCGAAGCGTCTCGACAAGATTGGAAGAGTGGACAATCTGAGGTACTGTCACTACCATCAGTTTGTCGGACATCCAACTCAGGACTGCTACGTCCTCAAGAACTACATCCAGCGCATGATCAATGCGAATGTTATCTCCGTCAACTATGAGGAGAAAACAGTCTCGGCCAACCTGGTGTCGCTCTAATTCGGTACCTTGTCGCCAACCACAACACAAGATGGCGTCGTCCCCATCCTAAAGGCGACAATGGAGGTGGTCAACCGACCACCTACTCGTGACAACGTGAGTGGGCTCATCCCACTCTCCACATCTCGGGGAGAGATCTTATGGGTTCACCCCGATCTCGTCTTTGAGGTTACTCAATCGAGGGTACGCTCTACCTCCAAAGCTAAGGACAAGAAGATCAAGTCTTGCCACATGGTCTCTTCCTCCGCGAAAGAGGCTCTTCCTGTACAAACCCGTTCGCAGCTGAACGTCCAACCCGACGAAGCTGCCGTTGAGGTGGTGCCTCCCCGTACTGCCCCTGCTACCGAAGAAATAGGTCCATCCAAACCTCCAGCAGCCAATAAACAGAAATATGTAGAGGCTCGTTTCGATAAGCCTTTGCGAAGGAAGAATGCTTTGAGGCTGGCCAAGCCCCACAACTTTGACATACTGGCGCAACTTGCCGGTACTCCTGCCCGTCTATCTCTGTACGAGCTTCTTCGTCTTTCCAAAGACACCCGTGAAGCTCTCTGTAAAATCTTGAAGGATGCTGAGTCCTTCATCAGTCAGGTCAAGCAGCCTGGGGATCTTTCGACCACTTGTGCGCGCTGCCATTATGCAGATGAGGTCATCCCCAACATAACCTTCACCCAATAAGACATGCTACTAAAGCACAACCGGCACAACCGACCACTGTACTATACAGGGTATGTAGGTTCCGTCAAGGTGAAGAGAATTCAAATTGATCCAAGGTCTTCTCTCAACATCATCCCTAGGACTCTGCTGCCAACACTGGGGATCCCGATGTACCGTTTGGCGCCCTCCAATACTACAATCAGCAGTTTTAATGCTAGCAAAATTGAACCGCTAGAAAAAATATGGCTAAAATGTTATATCGGTAACCTCCGAACCGAGGTGACTTGCTATGTCGTGGACGCCGACGTCAACTACAACCTCCTTCTAGGTCGCCCGTGGCTGCATGAGTACATGGTGGTGCCATCTACACTCCACCAATGTATGAATTACGTGTCCACCAACGACATCATCCGGACAGAGTTCGCGGGCATTGACCCTTTCAAGGGGGTCGAAGCCTACTTCGTCGACGCCAGCTTATATAAGTCACTCGATGAAGGGAAAGCCAACGATGCTGATGACGAAGCTGAAACAGCGACAGAACCGGACATGGAGCCAGAGATGATTCCCGACGCTCCTTTGAAGATTTGACTCAAAGGGAAATTGCCTCAGATGTTGCCTCCCATGACCATCAAGCTACCTGAAAAAGCACCGGTGTCTCTAGGTAGGACACCTACTGAAGCTCCCTTGAAGATACGGCTCAAAGAAAAACCACCTCAAACGTCGGCTCCCCTGGTGGCAAAACTACAGGAGAAGGCACCAGTCATCGAAGGCGTAGTCGAGGCACCCCTGAAGGTACGTCTCAACGGCAAGTCTCCGCAATCATCCAAGCTGCAGGAGAAGGCCCACACAGCCCTCTCGAATCCCAAGGTCAAGTCTGCGGTGGACTCTCCCAAACCGGTCCCAGTGCTCACAGATGAAGTGTTAGGAGAGTACATCTTTGCTGATATAGATGCACCTTCTCTTGATAATGTAATCCCGTGGGACAAAATCTCGTATTTTATCAATAATAGAGTGTCTTTCAATTATTCTAGTCTTCCACATTGAAATACCATGTATAAACTAGATAATGCTCTACGGTCGTTACAAACACAAATAATGACTGTCAATCATGTAAATCGAGTAGTCCCGTCCAAAGGAGTCTGTTTTGTAGTCCTACCGCGGAATCGGGATGAAGAACCCATCATCTTCGAAAAAGTCGAGCATCATCAAGACCTTCCGCCACTTGAGCCAGAACCAGATACCGGCAGAATACAAGTCTATCGATACACGGACAAGGTAAAGTACCTCATTCAAAAGATGGATTACGACCTGAAAAGCAACAAAGGCCTGAACTACGACAAAGGCCGGCGTCTTCCCCTCCGGCTCCCAACACCTAAAGGAAACCTGCAGGATTACTATCATCGTACTCAACGGGGGTAGGCTATGTCACGCCACCGACAACTCCAGAGAGTTCGGAGGCAGAAGAAATAGAACACTCTCATTCGTCCGAAGCATCAACTTGGGATTCCGATACCAGTATCGGCTCAGTCCTCAAGAAGGTGCTATCTGTCAACATGGCATCTGCACAATCTCACGAGGATGAAGGCGATGACCAAACGCCAGAATTCTTTGAGGAAGAACCTTGGGCTCAACGCCTAGAAGCACAGTAGGAGTCTCGTTTTGAATTACGCGAGCCCCCTACCGAAGACGAGATCGAGCAAGTTGACCTTGGGGATGGATCTCCTTCCAAATCCATCTTCATCATCAAGAGTCTGAAGGGAGAAGACCGGGAGTCTTTGGTCCAATTGGCCAAGGAATATATCGACGTCTTCGCCTAGAGCTACGAAGATATGCCGGGACTTAATCCCCATATCGCAATGCACAGACTTAACATCTTGCCTGATTCTAAGCCTGTAAAGCAACAACAACGACGCTTTTGTCCTAACATCATGAACGCTATCGATCAGAAGGTGGACAAACTCCTGAACAGCGGATTCATCCGTAAAGAGCAACATCCGGATTGGATGGCCAATGTCGTCTCTGTCACCGAGAAAAATGGAAAGATACGAGTCTGCATCGACTTCAGAGATCTCAACACTGCTTGCCCGAAGGACGAATTCCCACTTCCAATCACTGATGTGATGATCGACAATACATGTGGCTTCGAACGCATGTCTTTTATGGACAGGTACTCAGGCAACAACCAGATCAAGATGTTCTCCGATGACGCAAAACACACATCATTCAGGACTCCGAAGGGGATTTTCTGCTACACAGTGATGTCCTTTGGCTTGAAGAATGCTAGTGCTACATACCAACGAGCTATGAATACCATCTTCAGTCAATATCTTCGCAAGACAGTTGAATGCTATGTTGATGACATCGCAGTCAAGAGCCGTCTCAAAGGTGATCACCTACAATACCTAAAGACAGTCTTCGATCTCATGCGAGCGCATCAACTCAAGATGAACCCCGCTAAATCCTTCCTTGGGATTTCCAGCGAAAAGTTCTTGGGCTTCATTATCACGACGAAGGGCATTCATGTCGATCCCGAGAAAACTAAAGCCATCCTTGACATGGATCCTCCGAAGAACCTCCGAGAACTTCGAGGCCTGCAGGGGCATCCGGCATACATCCGAAGGTTTATAGCAAACCTTTCAGAAAAATGCCGACCTTTCACCCAGCTTATGAAGAAGGGAGTCTCCTACGTCTGGACAGAAGAATGCCAGAAAGCTTTCGACGATATCAAGGCTTACCTGACGAGCCCGCCAGTCCTGGTAGCACCCGTCGCAGGCAAACCATTTCTCCTCTACGTCCGTGCCATGGATCATTCCCTCGACGCTTTGTTGGCTCAGAACAACGATGCTGGCTACGAGCAAGCTATCTACTACCTTAGTAGAACGATGATCGGGGCCGAACACTGGCACAACCCCGTCGAAAAGGAGTGTTTGGCTTTGGTATTCGCCATCCAGAAGACTCGCCATTATGTTTCGGGACAGAAAATTCATGTCATCTCTCGAGTCAATCCTCTCATGGTTCTCATGACGAAGCCGGGATCTTTGAACTCCCGACTAACTACATCGGCAATCCTGTTGACGCCGTACGACATGGTGTTCGTTCCATAAAAAGCCGTCAAGGGTCAAGCTCTAGTCGACTTTTTAGCCGCGTATCCCATCCCGGAGTCCTCCAGACTCTATGAAGACATACCGGATGAGCACTACCAAAATAAGTTATATCAGCAACGAATTTAGCGACGCTTAATGAAAATATCACTATTATTTGGCAATTTAGCGACGTATAATTTTTACGTCGCTGGACGTCACTACTACCGACGTTCAGCAACGTATTGTGACTAATTTTTTTATAACAAAATATTACGTCGTCCAAAAGTCGGTAAACGTCGCTATTGTTTTACTATTAGTGACGTTTTTACGACACTAGAATACGACGTCGCTGTATTTTTAGAATATAGCGACGTTCAGCGACGTCTTTCACTGACGTCGGTAAATCTTTTCCATTAACCCGATCGGGTTTTTCTTTTCCCCCATTCTCATACGAAAATTTCCCAAAAAATTTGTTTTTCCTCCATTCTCCGCCGTCGCCCAGCCTCCTCCTCCACTGCCTCTTCAAGCTCCTCCTCCTCCACCGCTCCTTCTCCTCCACCGACCTCCTCCTCCTACTCCTCCTCTGCCGATCGGCCTCCTCCTCATCCTCCTCGTTGCTGCGTGGTCCTCCTCCTCTCCGAGCTCCTCCACCGATCCCTCCTCCACCGCGAGCTCCTCCTCCTCCTCCTCCTACTCGGCCATCCCAAGATCCCCTCCTCCTCCAACCGAGCTCCTCCACAGAGTTCCTCCTCCTCCAACCGCCTATACGCGCCGCGGAGCTCCTCCACCACGAGCTCCTTCTCCTCCTCCTCTCGGCCACCCCTTCCTCTATCAGCCCCAAAGCTCAGGTAAACCCTAACCCGATATCCCTAGTAGCCATTTGACATGGACACGACACAGACACGAATACGACACGAACATATATAATATATGTGCTAATTCTCTTTGAGCAGTTATGTCATTTTGTAACTTTACTAAGACAAAGTTATCTGTAGTTGAGGGTAGACCTCTGTCAACTTTGCTTCTGGCAAAGTTTATCATTGTGGCGATGCTAGCGATGTGACAAGACTAATACCTATGCCATTTTATTAACTTTGTTCCTGGCAAAGTATATTGTCGCGATGATGCTAGCTATACGGCAAAGTTAATGTCCTAGCCATTTTTATTAGTGTATTACGAACTTCAGATTCTTATGAATTGGTAAACTGCATGTTCAAGAATCAATTTACAAACCAAAGATTTTCGATGGTATGTCGAGGCTAAGTCCCTAGTTATATTTTTGTTTCTGTCAAATGCTAAGCCTTTGCGGGGTTGTCGAGCCGAGCCAATATAATAGGTTCCGTTTGTTCGATTGAATATTTTCAATGTTTAATAGACTGGACCTAATATTGAACTTTTATCAAAAATATAAATTTGATAAACATATACTGAATTTTTACATTTCAATCATTTACAACAAAATACATCACTAAATTGTTACATTTCAATCATTGGGTATGTAATATCACAGAATTATGAAAGCATTGGAACAAAGGCCTCGTTTGGTTCACAAAATGGAAGGAAAAGAAAATCAATTCTTTGGCATTTCCTTTCCTTTGAAAAATTGTAATTCCCACTGATTTTCTTTTCTATTGTTTGGAAATGGCAAGGAATTTGGAAAGGAAAGTGAATACTTTAATGTGGAAAAGTGTTTCCTTGCTTGGATGGATGTAATCACTTTCTTCCCTAATTTCCCTTCCATTGGAAATCATTTTCCTTTCCTTCTCAATTTCTTTGGCATCCAAACATAGGAAAGTAATCACTTTCCTTTCCCAATATACATGATTAGAAATGATATCCCAAATTGAGGATACCTGAATATTTTAGTTAACCATAGTGAATATATATCTGAAATTCTTAAGAAAGAACATACATACTAAGACAGAGATGAATTAAACTAGAAAGAAAACAAATTGTTTTTTTAGAGAAAACTAAACTGAGAGAAACATGTATTTAAGTACTATTCCCAACTTGAGATTTTGGAAACACTTGAAAAGGATTTCCCTTTTAAAAGTCTCATATGTAGTTATGTTTCTCTAAGTGAAGAGCCTTGTCCAACTTTTTACTAATTCTTTCTAAATCGAGTTAGTCATCCTTCTTCCTTCATGATTAAAGTTCGGTCATCATAGTCATGATTATGGATATCCAATATCTTAACCAAAGTGAAATATATCTGAAATGTTAATAACATACATCTTATGAATTAAGAAAGGAAGTAAACAAACACAAATGATCCAAGAAATTGTATACGAGCACATTGGACTTGGACACGAGCACATTGGACTTGGACACGATATATTAGACTTGGACTATTAATCTAACATACTCTTCATAGAAATGGTCGATATTACCGATTTCGATATCGATATTCATAGGAATGGTATGTTACCGATTTCGATATCGATGCTCATAGGAATGGTCTGATACCGATTTCGATATCGATACTCATAGGAATGGTCGATATGACCGATTTCAACATCGATACTCATAGGAATGGTTGATGCTAATTTCGATATCGATACTCATAGAAATGGTCTGATACCGATTTCAATATCGATACTCATAGGAACGGTGTGATACCTATTTTGATATCGATACTAATAGGAATACCCTCAAATGGTCCCCTGTAGTAGGCAGTAAGGGCATTTCAAGTATATATTTCCTTACCTTATTGGTGTGATACTGATTTCGATATCGATACTAATAGGAATATCCTCAAATGCTATTACTTTCACAAGTGTTTCAACGATGTGCTTGTATCTATCTTACAGAATTATCCTCAAATGGATATGGAGCTGAATTACTATCTGCGAATCGTTCGTGGATGTACAACCGTCATCCTGATGATATGTACGGTGTACGGGATGAATTCATAGAGGGTGTACACCAGTTCTTGTAGTTTTCTAAGGCGTTTCCTCAGTACATGGACGGTACCAAAATTAAGTGTCCGTGTGTGAGATGTCGCAACTTGAAATATCATCCAGAAGTGGATGTCACGTATCATTTATACTCGAAGGGTTTCATGCCGAATTACTATCAGTGGAGCGAGCACGAAGAACTTGTGTCTTTAGCATCGGAGTACGAACCTTATGTGGATGTCCACAACAATGCTCCTTTTGACGATGGGTTGGTAAACATGGTTTTTGACATAGCCGGGCCTAGTTTCGATCCGGATGATCATGATGCACCTGAGGAGGCACCGAACCCCGATGCTGCACAGTTCATGGAGTTGCTGGAGAATGCAAGGACTACATTATATCCTGGTTGTGAGGATCATTCACCGTTGGAGGTGGTTACAAGATTGTTGAGCATCAAGTCCAATTTTAACATGTCGCAAGATTGTTACAACCGTCTTATGGAGTTGCTTATAGAAATATTGCCTGAGGGTGCGAAGTTGCCTAAAGACTTCTACCGGTATAAGAGGATGGTTAGATCTCTCTGGATGGGATACGAAAAAATTGATGCCTGTCGCAACGGGTGCATGTTGTACTATAAAGACGACAAGGATGAAGACGCCTGCAGATTTTGTGGTGTCGATCACTACAAGGCATGTGGTAGAGGAAAGTCTGTCGGTGCCAGGAAGCCTACCTCTTCGATGCACTACTTGTCGTTGACGCCGCGGTTGCAGCGGTTGTTTATGGTGAAGGAAACTGTAGAAAACATGAGTTGGCATAAGCGGGAACATTCCGAAGGAGTGTTGGATCACCCATCTGATGGAGAAGCATGGAAGCACTTTGATCGAGAGTATCCAGATTTTGCTTCTGATCCGCGTAATGTCAGATTGGGTCTCTACTCTGACGGTTTTACCCCATTCGGACTTTCGGGATCCCAGTATTCGTGTTGGCCTGTGATCGTCATCCCGTACAATCTACCGCCTTGGATGTGCATGAAGACGCCGTATATGTTCCTCACCGTTATTATCCCAGGTCCGAACAATCCGAAAAGGAACATCGATGTATATTTACATCCATTGATTGATGAGTTGAATCATCTGTGGGAAGTAGGTTCCAATATGTACGATGTATCTAGAAAACAAAATTTCCAGATGTGGGCAGCACTTATGTGGACCATCAACGACTTTTCGGCCTATGGAATATTATCTGGATGGAGCACGCATGGTCGTCTTTTATGTCCGTATTGCATGGACAGCACTAAGGCTTTCCGTTTGAAACACGGATGCAAACTGTGCTTCTTCGATTGTCATCGACAATTCCTGCCGAAGGATCATCCGTACCGGAGGAACAGGAATGCTTTTCGTGCTGGCGTTGTGGAGAAGGCTAATCCCCCGCCAAGGTGGCCCAGATACACGATATGGAAAGAGGTAAAAGATTTACCAAGAGCTATTGAGCAGCCTGCAACAGGCTACAAGTTTGACAGATTTGGTCACACTCATAACTGGATAAAGAGGAGTATATTCTGGGTTCTTCCATATTGGAGCACCAATCTGATTAGACATAACCTTGATGTCATGTATATCGAAAAGAATGTGTTTGACAACATAATTAATACTATAATGGACGTAAAGGGGAAGACGAAAGATAATCCAAAGGCTAGATTGGACTTGGAAGAAATATATAGACGTCCTGCATTGCATTTGATAGAGGACGGGAATAGAAAGTTGAAGCAGCCTAAGGCAATTTTCTTACTGGAGAAGGAGGATAAAGTGAGACTTTGTAGGTGGATTCAAGGTCTGAAATTTCCAGATGGGTATGTTTCGAACTTGAGAAGATGCGTCGACCTCAAGGAGAACAAACTGACAGGTATGAAGAGCCATGATTGTCATATATTCATAGAGCGGTTAATTCCGATCGCATTTTAGGAATTCTTACCGCAGGTAGTTTGGGATCCATTGACGGAGCTTAACATATTCTTCAAGGACCTTTGTTCTAAGAAATTGCTCGTTGATCGTCTAGAAAAGCAAGAGAAGGACATTGCGGTAACACTGTGCAAGCTAGAGAGGGTGTTCCCTCCTGGATTCTTCGACTCTATGGAGCATTTGTCGATTCATCTTTCCTACGAGGCACGTGCTGGTGGACCCGTCGAATATCGATGGATGTACCCGTTCGAGCGTCATTTGAATCGCCTAAAAAGAAAGGTAAAAAATAAGGCTCGGGTCGAGGGTTCTATTTGTGATGCCTATATTCTCGAGGAGATTACAAATTTCTGCTCCTCCTATTTCAAACCTCATATTGCTACGAATAGAACGAGGGCTCCGAGAAACGACAACGGATATCAAAAATTTAATGATGGAATAGTGAAAGTATTCAATACGTTCGAAAAGCCTTCGGAGAAAATGAAGAAGAGATATTTGAATGACGAAGAGCTAAGGGCTGCTCAGTTGTATGTATTACTCAATTGTGACGAGGATGAAGTGGAGAGATAGAGGGGTAAGTAAGGAATGATGAGTTTACGTCATCTCAATATAATAGTATAAGCTAATATTATTGCACTAATCGGCGGTTGCTTCGTTGTTTTCCATCACATATAATGATGAGTTGAGGCTGGTTAGACCCTACCTAACAGACGAAGCATTAGAACAAGAAATGAAACGTCATTTTTCTTCTTGGTTGAGCGAATATGTAAGTAGCTCGGTAATTACTGGCCTCTTCTAATGCAACTGTGCAATAAATAACTTATTATCTCTTCTTTGATATTCAGGTCGATCGTCTAATTTCATCCGAGATTGAATTAATTAGAACTCTTGCCAAAGGACCAATTACTTTTGTTAAAATATGGCCAAGTTACTGTGTCAATGGCTTTCGGTTCAAGTCGACAAATTCTCCGATCAGAGACAGCTTCCTGGATCTTGATTCCACAAAAAACAGTTATTTGTGTATCAAGTCTTTGAACTACAAAGACGTCGATCCGGGAAATGATTTCTTTGGCATCTTGTGAGAGATTGTGGAGTTGCCATATAATAATGGCAGAGAACCTGCAAAGAACGTATTGTTCAAGTGTGAATGGTTCGATCTGATTGAAAATCAAGATTAGAAAATTGACAAGCATGGTCTTATGGATATAAACTACAAGCGTAGATATCAAGGCTACGAACCGTTTGTCCTAGCAACTCAGGCTCAGCTCGTATACTTTACAGCTTATCCGAGACGGGGAGCAACGAAGTCTGACTGGTGGGCAGTATGCAAGACTAAAGCTAGAGATACTTTTGATGTTGACGAAAAAGCTTACCAGGAGGACGAGCTACCTCTTGTAACCAATATTGTCGATGTGAACTCCACGAAAGTTACGCATTACATGACACATAATGTAGAAGATGTAGAATTATTCGAAGAGGAAGACGAAGCCGACGAAGGCGAAGATGAAAGTGAAGATGAGGAGGAAGAGGAAGATGAGGTCGAGGAAGACGAACAAGATGATTATTCTAAAGATGATTGAGAGAGATATACTTATCTGAACTAAGATGTTTCTTCTAGAATATATTATCTGGACTTAGATGTTTATTGTAGAATGTATCATCATATGTTGTACTTTCATATTATCTGGACTTAGATGTTTATTGTAGAATGTATCATCATATGTTGTACTTTCATATGTTGTACTTTCATATTTTTTGTCTTTGTTGTACTTTCATATTTCTAGTCTCTATTATTTGTTGTATTATCATATGCTGTTATCAGGTATGGCAGGTCACCACGGATCGTTCCGAAAAGGGGGACGACGAGGTCATGATCCTCCGGTACTTCCTATAGGTACTGCTAGAGGACGGAGTTTTCCTTCGGTACGTCCTACTGGTACCGGCTCTGGATCCTCGTCGCCGATTACTCCACCATATCGGACAGTAGCTAGGCCTGCTGGGACGACGTCACGTGGCATATCTCCTGGGACAAGTAGTTCCAGGCCTAATGAGAGTGCCCGCCCGTCTAGCATTTCTGCTACTGATACGATGATGGAGACGGATGAGCAGATGGCGGAGGCTGCACCGACGGCCGAGGTGGCTGCACCGACGACCGACCAACATTATGCAGATGATGCATGCGCACCTCCGGAGGAGAGGAGGACGGAGATCTGGGCCGACGGTACAAAGTAGGTGTTTTGGTTTATAATTTTTTTCTGCTTTTATCATAAATTAACTTTTTTTATGAATATAATATGTCTGTATAGATATCGTCCCCCAGAGGTACAAAGACGCCTAGGCCACATGCTGAGGCATAATTATGGTGGTCCTTGGATTAACTACTCTGATGCTCCAGACGAAAGAAAGAACTACTGGTTTACGCGCTTCAAGGTTAAAATAGATTTGCTTTTAATATAAATCATATAATTAATTCATATTATATATAACTGATAAATATTTAGTTTGCGCTCTTCTAGGATATGTTTTTCTATCCACCGCACCGGGCCGAGCTTATCGAGGGGATGTTTCCTGCCGTCGCTGCCAAGCTGATCCACGATGCTATTAATGATCAGAAGGATCGTAATCGGGCCGGAAAGCCGATCCAAGGTTGGATCACCCCTGATCAGTGGAATACGATGAAGGCTCGATTCGACGAGCCAAGGTACAAGAAGAATTCGGAGAAGGCCAAGGCGGCTAGGCAACATGCCTCGAAGTGGTACGGTGGGTCGATTCCGATGACGGAACATTTCCGTCGTCTGGTATGTCTTTCTCTTTTAGAAATATTATTTTAATACAAATCCGATAAATTATTACTAAGATAATATATTTAATTACAGGTAAGGAAGGTCGGTAACGTCGCCATGGTGATCGTCTGCCTGGACACCCATCGGAAGGGCGAAGGCTTTATTGACGAGAGGGCCGAGCAGACCTATGTAAGTATTACAATACGCTATCTTAATTTAATACTTCGTGTCAATTTTAATATAACTTAGTAAATATGATGCAAATAAATATTCATGTAGTTAGTAATAACAAGTACATTAATTAGAAATTAGAAATTAGAAATTAGAAATTATAGAGTACTATCCATACTTTCTAGGCCGAGTATCAGAGGCTGCGGGAACGGACGGCTGCTAGTGCACCTAATGCAGGAGAGGCCGGTACTTCCTCGCAGCCCACCCAAGCTCCGTCGGTGGACGAGCTGTGGATGACCGCCGCTGGTGGACTCCATAGGGGTACGTACTACGGTACGGGATCCTATGGAGCCCTAGTTGTGACCCAGTCCTCTAGGGCATTTCCTGCTAGTGTGCATGGTCCACAGCCATCCCAGGAGTCTGCCCGAGTCCATCAGATGATGGAGTCTCTCCGTGACGACCTGCTACGATGGATCGAGGAGCAGTCTCAGCACCCCACGGACGATCCTGTACTGCTAGCACAATTGGATGCGCTCGATCGCGTTATTATGGAGCTCATGGAGATGACTGAGAGGTCAGAGCGCAGCGTTGGAGGGTTAGAGCGCACGATAACGGAGCTGCAGACAGCACAGGTGACCATGACCGATAGGCTGAGATTGTGACGGATTCGATAGTCCAGAGCAGTGATAAACTGTTATCTACCATGGATTCATACAACCAGCGACTTATAGCGTTGGAGCGTGCTGGTCCTCCGGGTGCGCCTTCATCGTCGTCGACTCCGCCGCCTCCACCGCCTTCTTCATCGACACCGACTCCACCGACGTCACTGCCTGCTCCATCGGTATCGATTTCACTTGAGGAGTATGATTTCTTATCCCTTCGTCGCGGCGGTGCCCCTCCTGCACCAGATCCCTAGTAGTCCTAGCTAGGACTGTTTGTTTGTGTTTGTTTGATCCTTTGTTTGTGACTTGGATATTTGTTGGTTGTGTAGACTTGGATGTTTGGATCCTATTTGTTGGATCCTATTCTATTTGTTGGTTGTGTGTAGACTTTGGTTATTTGGTTGTAGACTTTGTTATTTGGTGTAGACTTGGTTATTTGGATACTTGTTGGTTGTGCCTATTCTATTTGTTGGATCCTATTCTATTTGTTGGATCCTATTCTATTTGTTACCTGCTACATTGTGTTATACTGTTGTTTATGTTATTATTCGTTTCAATTGGATGTTAATGTGCTTCTGTGGTTTACGTTTACCGGTGTTGAGTGTTCCACCGAAGGGGTCGGCGAACCCAGGGAGAAAAGGATATCTGTTATACTGTGTCTTTATGGTTATCTTTTTAAACTGCAGGGAGAAAAAGACATTCTGTATTTTATTTTTTTATTTTTTTTGTATATTTACCGACGTTTACCGACATCCACCGACGCACGTTTGCGTCGGTAAATGTCGGTAAATCTGCAAAATTTTCCAGGGTACCGACGTTTACAGACGTTCTTATAAGTCAGAGACCGTTGGTAAAATTCGATGAACGTCGATAATAATCCCAAGAATTACCGACATTTAGTGACATAATAGTCGTCGCCAATCCACCGACGTAAAAGTCGGTGAACGTCGATAATAATCCCAGGATTTTACCGACGTGTAGCGACTTTCAACACGTCGCTAATCCACCGACGGAACGACAGAAGACGTCGGTAATTTCCCAAGATATACCGACGTAATCATACGTCGGTGAACGTCGGTATTTGCGACGTTCGACGACATTTTAACGATCAACGACTTACGTTTCTGCGACAAGTCCAAAACATCGGTAATTGCGTCGGTAATATTTTTAGCGACGTAATTTGTCGTTTTAGCGACGTCTTTAGGCGTCGCTAAAAGGACTTATTCTGGTAGTGGAGGTCCAAGAATCAAACGTCGCCGAAGAAAACTCCGTCTGGCGGGTGTTTTTCGATGGCGCTTCGAGAACAGGCCCCAAAGGTCAAATCATCGCAGGAGTTGGGGTGGTCCTAGTCTCCCCCGATCAGTTGGTCATCCAGCACGCTTACTCCCTTTCAAAGCCGTGCTCCAACAATGTTGCCGAGTACAATGCTCTCATTATGGGACTCCAACAGGCGTAACAGCTGGGGGTGGATCATCTGGAAGCTTATGGTGACTCAAAACTCGTCGTTAATCAAATTCGAGGGCAGTACGAAGTTCGTCATGAAGATCTGGTTCCTTACCATGAAGCTGCATTAAATATTATTTTAATCTTCACCAAGTTCTTCATAGAACACGTACCTCGGTTACAAAACCTGGAGGCTGACGCCCTGGCCGGCCTCGCAGCTTCATTAGCAGCCCCTCGGGACTCAACACTACGTCACGGTAGTCGGACGAGACTTGGTCTGTCCCAAAAACAACCTATGCTCACAAATGGCCCATGCCATGACGACAAGTGCCGGCGTTAATATCCGAGATTGGAGGTTCCCATTCATCGACTTCGCTGTCAATGGAATTCTCCCAGAAAACCCGAAAGAAGCCGTCTCGGTCAAAAGACGTTTCCTTCGATTTTACAACGATACAGCTACTAAAATGCTATACCGACGTTCCTTCGATGGACTTCTCCTGCGATATTTATCCAACGAAGAAGTGACCGAAGCCCTTGGGGAAGCTCATGACGGGACTTGCGGGGCTCATCAACCTGGCCCTAAGTTGCAGGATTGACTGCGACACATGGGTTACTACTGGCCAACCATGGCAGCCGACGCCGTCGACTATGCTAAAATGTGCCATGCGTGCCAGCTTCACGTCGACTTTATCCATACACCGTTGGAACCACTATATCCTACGGTCGCCTCCTGGCCCTTCGAAGCTTGGGGCATGGACATTGTAGGACCTATCATCCCTTCATCATCAAGGGGACACCGCTTCATCCTAGCCATCACCGACTACTTCTCCAAATGGGCAGAAGCAAACGGATTGGCCGAGTCTTTTAACAAGACTATCGTCAAGCTACTCAAAAAGGTCATGTCATCCAACAAACGCGACTGGGACGAAAAGCTCGGTGAATGCCTTTGGGCCTACCATACAATGGTACGGACTCTGATGGGTAATACCCTGTTCTCCTTAGTCTACAGGAGCGAAGCGTTACTGCCTTTCTAGATTCAGATACCCTCACTCCGTGTAGCGATCACAAACCAATTGACAGAAAAAGATAATCAACGCCGCTGTCTGCGAGAACTGGAGGCTCTTGATGAAAAATGCCTCCTAGCTCAGCAATGCATTGAACTATATCAAGCCCGTATATCACAGGCTTTCAATAAAAAGGTCAAGCAGAGGACTTTCCAACGACCTGGTCCTAGCAGTCAGGAGGCCGATGGTGTTGACTCATAAAACACCAGGAAAGTTCGAGCCCAAGTGGGAGGGACCTTTCATCATAGAGACGGTATACTCAAACGGTGCTTACCGCCTCGCTCGACCAAACGGGGACTTGTTCATGATGCCCATCAACGACAAGTTCCTAAAGAAGTACTACTCAAGACATCTTTCAGACATGTACTTCCATCTCTATCCAACAAGGGAGTCAGTGGACCTGATCATCAGAGCTCACGTACATCTCTCCTTCACAAAATCCTATGCTTTCGAAACCAGTTGTTCCGTAGCATTCTATCCTCAGTAGAAGAACAACCACGTCCACATTACCTCTGAGTTGCTCCTCTATGCCATGCAAAGTAGAATCTTACACTACATAAGATTGTGCTACTTATCATGTTTACCACATCCACATTACCTTTGAGTAAACATCCCGTACAAATAATCCCTCGATCGTAGAACTTCCATGTCCATATGTCATGACCCGCACCCACGGGAGGGTACGAGTACGTAACAGCGCCCAGCCTACGCCGTAGTGTCGGCGGTAGAACGTTGTTCTAGGTCTTGAACTATAACTACATAACATGAATATACTCTCCAAAAGGAGGCCAACACAGAGGTACAACTCAATCACAATCTAAGGCAGAATGTAGCACGATGGAAATAGATAAGAAATCCTCAACTGAGGTACAGCAGAGATAAATAACAAGTCTCAACATCTATAAAATATACAACTCTGAAAATAAAGACAACAGTTTAAACATGAAAAGAGAGGACAGTCTAAGCTATCTACACTATACAAGGTATCATCCTGAGCAGCTGCCTGAACCTTCCCAGGGGTCCAGGTCGCGAGTGTCAACTAGGCAAACCCCAAGTAAGGGTGCAGGATTCCTCATCATCCTCTGTAAAATTTTTAACAGGTCCAGTCAGGACGGGAGCGAGCATAAAACATCTCACGCAGTTCATATTATGTTAGAAAATATAAAGCATGCAATAGAGTACGGTACATGAAACGCTGAAAGAAAGAAGTATATGAAAAACAGTAGAGATTTGATAACAGGAAATATCTAAATATGATAAGTAAGAACTGTAAGCCTACTGTGATTTAGAGTACAATATGGTTATGTAAACGGTCTAGGAAAATGCAATGGTAACTCCATTGTACGTGGGTGTACAATAGACATATACAATAGTTATACAATCTTGTACAATAGGATTTGATTACATAATCAATTCAACTCTCCCTCCCCAATCAATACACAAGGATCCACTCCGGTTACGTTATCTTGCACAATAGTATACAATGTTATACAATGGATGTACAATATTATAAAATAGATGTACAATATTATACAATAGTTGTACAATGTTATACAATAGTGTATAATGGTCTATCCCTGGGACTCATGTGATACTGAGAGTATAATATACACAAGGAGTATACAAGGATATAGGTATTCAATAAATACAATATGGAAGTGAAACGCACATCACAATATGTATCTAGTAAATACAAGGGGATAACATCCCAAAAAGAAGATCCGTATAGTATCAATCCGTGATAACAACGTGTCAGCAAAGTACAGTAATCTAGAGCAAGAATGTAAATCCAGACAAGTATGAAACGGTCAGAGAATGTACTCGCCTGCTATCTGAATGTCCAAGATGAATATACTATCCGAGGAGTGGTGTCTGGCTCCTAATCAGAACAGTACAAGTTACAACAAGTCTAAAATGATAAAAATGAAGCTCTACTATGCATTCTACATGAATCTAGGTCAGACTAGGCCAAAGTCAACTCTTGGTCAACTCTGGTCAACTAGGTCAAACTAAGTTAAACTAGGTCAACTAGTCTACACTAGTCTAGCAAGTCTATTCTAGGTCTAACAAGGCTGTACAAGCTCAATCTAGGCTCATTAGCCAAACAGACCCACATACAGGCCATAGGCTATATCATGCCTATAGGCCATCACTAACACATTCACAAGTCAAATCTAAATCTAACCTAACACTCTAGATATATTTATAAAACCTAACAATACACACATATATATGAAATACATCTATAAAGTTCACACACAAGTTATACATATATGATACTTATATTTATATGCTAACATGACCTATACACCCATGTAGGTATCCATACTAGATATCCAAATATGATACAAAAACTTATTATATATATATATATATATATATATATATATATATATATATATATATATATATACAATAGGAGTAGGTTATAGAGAGGAGGAAAACTAAAGTGTTCATGTGTAATGTGTGTGTGTATGTGGTGATAGAGTGATCTGTGAGAGTGTCCTTGTGTGTGAAATAGTGAGTGATAGGCTCAGCTTAGCACAGGAAAAATCAGTTTTAAATGTTCTCAGGTTTTTAGGACCGAGGTTGGTTCTAACATCCTGAAAAAATTCAGAATTACATTTCCAGTTCACATATAAGTTTCAACACTCCATTCACTCCCCCATACTCTCAGGTTTTCAAAGAACATAGGTTTGAGTTCTAAATAGCATGAACATTCAGGAAAATAAGATTTCAGTGTGCAGGAATTTAAGACAGGGATGTATGTGTGTACAGTGAACTCAGGATTGAATTGACAGTGACTTGCTAACATGTAAGTTGTTCAGATTTCAGGAAAATAGGAGGAAGAAATCAACATTTAACCTACACAAATCTCAGATATCTAACATGACAGGAATGTAGGCAGTGTGTATATATGACTGTGCAACTGAAATGGAAACAAATTCTCAGGAATAGGGCCATAGTGAATTGTTCTCAGGTTTTCATCAATCATTTAAATACCAATGTAGTTCTCAGATTCCATATGGTAGCTCATCTCAGGTTTTCTATAAACATAGGAATAGGAATCAATGTGTTGTGTAACATGTGCAGGAAACATTGATAGGAAGGTATATATTATTCAATGTGGCACTCAAGAAATGAAAATCCCAGGTTTTACTTAACAGTTAACATAATTTCTCTTCAACAGTGAATGCCTTAGTGATTTCCTAACATTCCTAAACATGGTATTAGAAGTTTAGTAGATTAAAACATCACTTAAACATGTTATTAACAATTAAACAAAATCTAACAGGAACAAAATAGTGAACAAAAAGGAATAAAAACACATTCAGTTAGAAGGAAAAAGAAATCAATTCATGTGACCATTGTTCAACATTTGTGTATATATACCTCTATAAATTCAAATCCTAAACCAACCAATTCAGTTCAACTGGGAAACTCATTAATCTCAGTTTTTCATAGAAACCAAGTATCAGTGATGACAGCATCCTCCCTGTAAATCGAATTCCCATTCAATATCATCCTTCACAAGAAGGATTTCTAAAATCTAAACATGTATTCTAATGTACAGACATTAACCATAACATTATACATGATATTAACCATTAAGGCAATCGAATTCAGGAAGAACAATAGTGAACATACACTCATACATTTCAGTATCAGAAAAGAATGGAGAATTCCCATTCTACAATAAAAGTAACACTAACTCATAGAATTTAGGTTGGTAAATAACATCAAATGTGTGCACGTGTCATACCCTCAGTGTCGTGTCCACAAACACCAGACACAAGTGTCCAGACCATCGCACACTTGCACACGAGGCTGCGCGAGCTTGGTTGGCCTGTGCACGTGTCCGCACGCACTCGACATGCCACTAAGTGACACGAGACTTGGGGAGTGTCGTGTCAGACACTGCCCCAAGCTCCACGTCCAATGGCACGCGCCCACGTGCCTTGGACAGCCCGTACGAGCACGCTGGTAGCAGGGGAGCTATAGTGCTCGTGCACGCGCGAGTGAACCCATGTGTGTGTCCATATCGATACGACACGACACGACACAGAAACTACCTCAGTGTATCAAATTTGTGTAAGCGACATAAAAACCTAAATTTCTATTCAAACACAATTTGAAAATTCGAACGAAATGCCCTTTGTGGCATTTCGTCGAACACCTGCGCCTGTCACTGATACGTGTCCGATACGGACACGTACAGGACACGAAACTTGGGAAACCCTATACCTACAGAATCACGACACCTAGGGCTAGATGAATATGCAATTTAAACCTAGTTTTAATGGGTGGAATAGAATGTACCTATGGGTTGTTCTTCACGCAAAAAGTCTCTTCCAAGGAGTTCTTCAAAGACACCCAAAATTCCTAAATTGATACAAATATGAGATTTGACTCCACCATCAGCAAAAAAACATTGATTAGATCATGATGGAAGAAATTCGAATAAAAAAAAGAGTCCTATTGATTAAACTAGGAAGAAATTAAAGAAGGCTTACCTATTTCCTTAAGAAATGAAGAACTATTAAAGAAAGAGGCACAAATCCCCATAGAGACATTATATAGGCAAGGGGAGGGTCTCTTGGCTGGTCATAATAGTTAGGGTTAGGGTTTTTAGGTTTCATCCTATGGCCAGGATTGAATCAAGGGTATTGTGTGGCTTAGAACAAAAGGCTCTTTCTTAGTCTTTTGCAAATCACTTAACCATAACTAGACTTGACTTAACCCCTTAGCCAAACCATCTAATTCTCAAGTGGCTCACTAAGTTAGTTATGACCCATCTAGGTTAGGTCCAATCTAGGTTAGGCTAACCAAATCACAAGGCAATAATTATATTAGTATTTAAATCACACCATTCTAAACAATCATTTTAAATTCCAAATAATATATATTAAATTCAAATATTTCAAAAATGACAAAATACCCTTAAACAAAAAAATGATAAATGAAATACCCTAATCACATGGCTAGACTCTAGGGTAGACAGTCTCTACGGTTTCACTAGCAAAACACCAAAATCACAAGTCATGATTTTAAATAGTTTAAAATTAATTAAAAATCACCAAAAATTATAATATAAAATAAATATCAATAAATAATAATTATAATTTCAAAATTTCAAAATTACCCTTATCTGGAAAACTGGGTGTTACAATCCTACCCACCTTATAAAAATTTCGTCCTCGAAATTAAGATGATCGCACCCCTTCTAGGTCAAACATAGTCAAGGGTCAATCACTAGTCAATTTCTCAACACCCTAGTACTTGGTCATCAGCTGGTCAACTTCTTAGGATTTACCTATGCTAGCTACCTAGTGTTGGCAACTAGGGATTAGCAAAAAAAACTCTATAATAGACTAGCTCTTAACTTCCAAATCCTATCAAGTCACCCATAACTGATTACCCACAAGCTAAGCACACCAATCCCAAATACCACATATATATATATATGCTCAAGAACAACAACCCATCACATATATCCTAAGTATATCATCTATATATATAGACCTCTTAGTCTTTAGGTGAAACCACAACTATACTCAAAGACAGGTTCTGGTCACTGGGTGCCTTACTGGAAGGGTAAAGGAAACAATAATAAATCATCAAGGTTGTATGGCATACTAACATCCTATACGTAACTGGTTGGTATCATAATAACAGGGAATTATTTGCAATGGGTTACTATTCTAGCACCAATGCTAACTATCACCTCTAGGGTACAGACACTCTACAAGTCACCATATCTATATACTATGAAGGAATTACCTATGAACAAGCTCTACAAACTAAATATCCCTACTCCTAAGTCATTTATAACAATAAAAAGGGTATGATGTTTTAAACCTTCAAGATACAATCTGTTAATCATATGCGTCTGTCCACAATCCTGTTGTCCAGAGTCTTCATCATGCTAGTGAGGAAGGCTACGATAATCACAGAGTCCTTGACTAAGGTACGTACCTCTAGGTTCATGGTATTTAAAATTTTCGTATTGTCGCATGCGACGGCAAAAACTTTAAATTCCCATACTCGAAAATACATCCAAAATCTGACTATATGTCCTTACTATGCCAACTAACATGACTATCGAAGATTCTAGATCCCATGATTTAGGTGACCTAGCCCATATGATTTTTGAAGAAAAACAACATAACAAAAGAACAACATAACAAAATAAATTAATCAGCAAGGAACAGATGGAATCGGATTTCAAGGAAGTTATAAAGACAATTTCAAAAATGGAATTGAGAAGAACGGAGCTTACAGCAAGATCTCCAATGGTCTATGCATCCTTGACTGTCCTGACGATAGCTCGCCCTGCTAGTTTCCCTTGGTCTGCTGTTGATGTTGCATGAATCACCGCTGCTGAGAGAAATCGGAAATGACGGGAGAAAGTCTCTGTACAGATAGAGGTGCACCTCCAATGTAGCAGAAACGCCAACCTGAGTCGGCACAACAAGAGCTGCGGTCTCGAGGCCCTGATAAACAGGACGAGAGGTGGCCGGCCTCTCGATAGTATCCCCCGAACCGAAGCGATGAGATCGTCTTCATAACCATCATGAAGACGGATCAAACCAAGAAGCAATTACTGAGAATGAAGCAAAAAATCAAGGGAGGACAGTTTATATTCAAGGGAAATTAATAAGCAGCAATTGGATAAAAGGAATCTGATTAAGAGTTTTTCCTAGTGTGATTGAGTACCCCAAACAATATCCTAATCCTACTGCAGGCTGTAGTGATAATCTAGTTCGAATACCACTACATAAACTCGACCTGTATGGGCCACCACTAAAAATGTGTCACGACCCGCACCCACCGGGAGGGTACGAGTACGGAACAGCGCCCAGCCTACGCCGCAGTGTCGGCGATAGAATGCTATTCTAGGTCATGAACTATAACTACATAACATGAATATACTCTCCAAAAGGAGGCCAACACAGAGGTACAACTCAATCATAATCTAAGGCAAAATGTAGCACGATGGAAATAGATAAGAAATCCTCAACTGAGGTACAGCAGAGATAAATAACAAGTCTCAACATCTATTGTAATGCCTGTGGTTCGTATTACGTATTTTGGAAATACGTGTACGTATTTTCTTGTATTGTTCCTTGTTTAGTTTTTTTGGCTTGGTTTAACTCTCGGTTTGGGTTGGTTTGGTTTGGCCGGCTGGTTGCTTGGTCCATCATGGACCAAGGTGAACCCCCTACCTACCACCAACCCATGATATTTATTTCCCTACCAACCTTCTCTCTCCTCCATAACTCTCATTTATTTCTTCTTCTTCTTCCTTCCTACCCACAACTCCCCAACCCTTAGGCAAGTGCAACTTGCTTCCACAAGAGAACTCATTTTTATGGTTCCATTAGCTTCTTCTCATGATTCTAAACCACAATAGAACTTGTCATTTTCCATTTTGAGGCTTTAATTCTTATAGATCTAGAGTTTTGCTATTTTTGGATTTTTGGTGGTTTTGATCTATTAAACTTCCTTGTTTTCAAGTTTAGATGGTTCCATGTTTTAGAAAATTTTATTCTACCCAATTTTGACCTTTGGAAAGTTGGATTCGGACTTGTTTTGACCAAGTTATGAGCATTTGGAGTTTTGGGTTCCATCCATGGAGTTCTTGCAGTTCTTGCTGTTCTTGCCCTTTGGAGAAGATAGTGAGCAGTGTGCTAGCTTTTTAGCTTATGCCGCTGAGTCGTACGCTGCTCTTTAGCGAGCGTACGCTGCTTTTCGTACGCTGTTCTTTAGCGAGCGTACGCTGCTTTTCGTACGCTGCTCTTTAGCGAGCGTACGCTCGTTTTCGTACGCTGCTCTTTAGCGTGCGTATGCTAGCCTTGATACGCTGCCTATTGGCAGCGTGTCTTTTTCGTACGCTAGCTTGAGCGTACGCTGACCTGTAGCTCGAGCGTGCCCTTGTGTACGCTGACCCTTGCGTACGCTTCCTATTGGAAGTGTATGGACCCTTTGGTACGCTAGCTTGAGCGTACGCGTGCCTTGGTACGCTAGCTTAAGCGAGCAAGACATACGCTGGCTTTGAGCGTACGCTGGCTTGAGCGTACGCTTGCCTATCTTGTCACCCTGGTTCAACCCGAGAGCTTTGTGACCCCCATACGCTGCCTTTTGGGAGCGTATGCTTACCTGAGCGTATGCTTACCTGAGCGTATGGCCTTTGGCAGACTTGTTCCTATATTAGCTTGTCAGTTTGTTTTATTTTCCTTATCCTGGATCTTCTATATCCCTGTATATTGAGATTTTATTAGATATTTTATGTCCATTTTATATCCTTACGCCTTTTGACCTGAACTTGATAATTCCCGAATTTACTTAATGTGTTTGGAATTGATAATTGAGCATGATACGATAGTGACCCGTAGTGGTGCACTCCTGACATGAGTAACCTGACATGACCTGATAGTGGCCCGTCGTGGCGCACTCCTGACTAGTACACTTGACCTGATGACCTGACATGTTATGCCTTGATAAGCTGTTACGACGGCTACCTGACATGACATGACCTGTATAATTAGTCCTGGATACCGTGGGCGATTGTGCTTGTACAAATATTCTAATCCTGTCTTGCATCATGTCTAGGAGGGGACTCCTGAGTACCACGGTCAGGAGTACCTACTAAAATGGACTAAGGTTAACAACTAGATTAATACATTAGTCATGAAGAGATTTCCCTGCTACAGGCAATTCCGTTACCTGGGCGCGCTTGGGATCTGTAGCCAGCCGTCGAGTAGGGCACATTTCCAGCATACTGTCATGTGTTGCACCTTTTAAGCTACTTAAGGGTATATGCGTTTCCTGGACGATGTACCCACCTGAATTCAACCCTAATCTCTCGACCTGGGTAACCTGGATGGTCTGTAGGGCTTGTGGCTGTGGAATAATCTCACTGCATCTTGTTAGTAATTAGGCTTGTGATAACCTAGTTAGTTAAAGTATCAAGCCGTAGTTCTTGCTTGGCCGTGAAGTGATTGGATGGAGTCTAACCAGTCTAGTCTTGCCCTGATCTTGTTCCAGACTGTTACATGACTAGCATGCATGTATTTATTTTCTCGATAAATGGTGAGAAACCAAGCTCCGTTCAGACGAAGGGTTACAACCCCGGTCCTTGTTTGGTTTACGGGTTGTAACCTGGCTATCTGAATAGTTCCATGGTTATCTCATCGTATATCATCCTGATATGTTTTCTTTTATTCCTGTCCTTATTTTATTTATATTTATATTCCTGTGCTGATTGCTGGTTTTAGTTCTTAAGTGAAGCTCCTTTGTGGCACTTGCTCTTTCTGGGGTCTGACCCAGCTGGTTTTGTATGGCCAGATTTCGGAGAAGCTCCAGAGGATCTACCGATCTTCCAGCCAGATGGTGGCCACTAGACGGAATCCTGGCAACGAGTAGGTTATTTTTGGCTCTCCCACTCTATTGTAAAAATATTCTTTTGAGGCGTTTAGCCGACGAGCACCTGTTTAGCTCGATTGCACTTTACTTACTGTCTGCCTACGGGCTGTAACATGATTAACAGATCCTAGGGTTGATCATGTATGACTAAACTCTTGCTAGTCCTCACATTTTGTAACGACTAGCTTCATGATCAGCTGAATATGTAATATTTGGGACGTCTTATTATTGTATATTTAATGATCATACATCTTGTAACATTTACTTACTTGCTTGTGATTGAGATACTAGGCTTGTTCATGACCATAGGAGACTGTTGGCTTGTAGTAAACCCTCATGTATCTAGACAGCCGTGACCGTATAGCGAGATGGAATCCATTTCAATATACGTAGCTGGCTATGTCTGTCCCCGCTCTCCAGTATTCTGGTTCTGGGGCGTGACATGGTTTAAGTGGTGGCCCATGCAGGTCTTGTAAATCAAGATATGTAAGGGTTTACCGAATAGATGTCTCAATCAGTATTCGTCCTTGATCTCTGTTCGTATCTTCTGAATCCCTGGATTCTTGTCCTGATCATATACTTATATCGTTGCTCTGTCCTGGTCCTTCCTTATTGTTTCCTATGTCGTCTTCTTCAGCGGCATAGTACCTGACCCGGCCGATCAGCAAGGCGGAGCACCTCCCGCGGACCAGCAGCAACCCGGAGATCAAGCCCAGCATTTCGGAGTAGCCTCCAGAGTTGAGCCTATTGAAGAAGAGCCCCCAGTTCAGCCGGTTCAGCCTGCCGAACCTGATGACGGCACTTTGGTAGGACTCGTCAGGACCTTGATAGCTTCCCAAGACCGGCGTGGAGATGCCTTGCAACAGGCAGTGACGGATGTTTTGACCCGGGGTGGTCATCAGGGTAACAGCACGGCCAACAGCTTCAAGCGCTTGAACCCTCCCTTCTTTGATGGTAGCGAAGATGCTATCGCAGCAGATACTTGGCTTCAGGATAAAGAAGTAATTCTAGAAGCAGCCAAGACTCCAGAGAACGAGAAGGTAGTCGTGGTGCGCCTACAGTTGTTAGATCTTGCCCGCAGCTGGTGGGCAGCACAGGCCGTCGGATTACCAGCACCTATTACTTGGACAGTGTTCAGGGAGAGATTCCAGACCAAGTATTTCGATGCCGTGGCTCGGTATGATCTGCAGACCAGGTTCATCAATCTGAAGCAAGGAGGTAGGACGGTCGATGGATATGCGGCCGAGTTTTCGAGACTCAGTCGGTTTGCTCCCACCTTGGTGGCAACCGAGTATGATAGGGCCCTGCGATTCCAGCAGGGACTTCACCTGGAGATTTTGTTGGCAGTCGAGCAGTTTGAGCATCAGACTTTTGATGCAGTCTTGAGAGCAGCCCGGAGGCATGAGTATACCTCCCAGAAGATTGTGGATAGGGCCGGAGGTCGAAAGAGATCTCACGGTCAGATGAATCAGTCTTCAACACCGGCCCCGGCAGCCAGGGCTTTGACTATTGGAGCTCTGAGACGAACGGCCTCAGTGACGTCGGTTCAGCATTCAACTCCGACGCACCCTCAGCAGCAGCAGAAGCAGAAGCAGTCTTCCGCAGTGGGTTGTTCTCATTGTGGGAAGCCAGGCCATGTAGTGGCAGAATGTCGCAGGGCACAAGAATTGTGTCTGGTTTGTGGAGCACCAGACCACAGGATTGGATCCTGCCCGAATAGGGGTGGTTCATCATCGTCCAACCTTTCTAGCTCTTCGGTGAGAGGACCAGCTCCGGTCCAGCAGCAGCAGTATCCATTGCCGAGGCCCTTGCCGCCTCAGTCCCATGTATTCCAGCAGCAACAACCCCAGCAGTATACTCAAGCCCAGGCCTTGAGTCAGAATAGGCAGCGAGGATTTCAGCAGAGGGGACCAGCACCCCGAGGGCACGGTCAGGCTATGGTGATAACCGTGGAGGAAGAGTTGGCACCAGGTGAGGTAGTGGCAGGTACTATTCTCGTCAACTCCTTTCCAGCTTCAGCTTTATTTGATTCTGGTGCATCGCATTCATTTATGTCTGCACGATTCGCGACACGGGTAGGATTAGAGCCCGAGTCATTATCAGTAAGGCTCAATATACTTACTGGTAACGGACTTGTGGGAGTAGATAGAGTATTTTCCTCGTGTCGGATCGTAGTTAGCGGTAGAGAGTTTCCCGCTAGATTGATAGAATTCCCGATGGCCGATTATGATGTGGTCCTAGGGATGGATTGGTTGAGGAACCAGTATGCTAGAATAGACTGCCATATTGGTAGGGTTGTTTTTAGCATTCCAGGAGAGCCAGAGTTTTCATTTTCCAGAGGCGCAGTTGAGCCTTCTCCTCCAGCATTGCGGATGGCAGTAGCAGCAGTTCAGTTGCCCAGGATAGTGGATAAGTTTCCAGATGTTTTCCCAGAAGAACTTCCAGGTATGCCTCCGGAGCGGGAGATCGAGTTCACTATAGACTTGATTCCCGGGACAGCCCCAGTGTCAGAGAGAGTCTACAGGATGGCGCCATCAGAGTTGGAAATATTGTACAAGATGATTGAAAAACTCAGAACCAAGGGATTCATTCATGCTAGTGGATCGCCTTGGGGAGCCCCGATGCTTCTTGTGAAAAAAAAGGATGGTACGTCCAGGTTATGTATTGATTATCGTACCTTGAACTCAGTGACAATCAAGAACAGATACCCTCTTCCGAGGATAGATGACTTGTTTGATCAACTCAAGGGGGCTTCAGTATTCTCGAAGATTGATTTGCGCTCAGGTTATCATCAGATCAGAGTCAGAGAGCAGGACATCCCGAAGACGGCTTTTAGATCGAGATATGGGCATTGGGAGTTCCTTGTTATGCCTTTTGGGACGACCAATGCGCCGGCAGTATTCATGGACCTCATGAATCGCATCTTCATGCGTTACTTGGATCAGTTTGTGATTGTGTTCTTGGATGACATTCTGGTCTACAGCAACAGTGAGGAGGAGCATGAGCTGCATCTTCGTGTAGTTCTTCAGGTCCTCAGAGAGCACCAGTTATATGCCAAGTTCAGTAAATGCGAGTTCTGGCTCGATCGCATTTCATACTTGGGTCATATCATCACTAGAGGAGGAGTAGAAGTGGATCTCCAGAAGATTGTAGCTATTGAGTCATGGCCAGTGCCTAGTACAGTTGCAGAAGTTCGCAGTTTCCTTGGATTGGCTGGCTATTACCGGCGATTTGTTTCAGACTTTGCTCGGATATCAGCGCCATTGACACAGTTGACCCGCAAGGATGCGCAGTTTGCTTGGACAGCAGAGTGTCAGAGTTCTTTTGAGCAGTTGAAGCGAGGCTTGATAACAGCTCCCATTCTCACGCTTCCAGATGGGACCGGAGGATTTTCAGTGTATTGTGATGCTTCAGGCAGAGGTTTAGGATGTGTTCTGATGCAGCATAGAAAGGTAATAGCTTATGCGTCACGACAACTTCGTGATCATGAGAGGAATTACCCAACCCATGACTTGGAGCTGGCAGCAGTGGTGTTTGCACTTAAGTTGTGGAGGCACTACTTGTATGGAGACAGGGTGAAGATTTTCACCGACCACAAGAGCCTGAAGTATGTTTTCACCCAAAAGGATCTTAACATGCGTCAGAGAAGGTGGCTGGAGCTTCTTGTGGATTATGATGTCAACCTGCAGTATTATCCTGGGAAGGCCAATGTCGTAGCAGATGCATTGAGTAGGAAAGCCGGAGCTTATTTCCTAACAGCGCAGCCAGAGTTGTTAGCCGATCTTCAGAAGATGGACATAGAAGTTGTTCTCCCTTCCAGTGTGGCGTTGATGGCCAGCATGCAAGTTCAGTCCACTATAGTCGAGAGGATCCGGATGGCACAGTCGACAGATTCCAAGCTTCAGCGACTCAGAGCAGAGTGTGAGACAGGACGAAGACCAGAGTTATATATTCATGAGGATGGTACACTTAGGCATGGTAAGCGTCTTTGTGTACCCAGTGGAGATATCAGACAGGAGATCATGTCAGAGGTGCACAGTTCTCAGTATTCCATCCATCCTGGCAGTACGAAGATGTACCGTGATATCCGTCAGCACTTCTGGTGGAATGGCATGAAGCGGAAGATAGCTCGGTTTGTCTCTCGGTGTTTGGTTTGCCAACAAGTCAAAGCCGAACATCAGAGACCGGCTGGACTTCTTCAGCCCTTACCGATTCCAGAATGGAAGTGGGAGCATGTGACCATGGATTTCGTGACTGGATTACCTAGATCCCCAGCTAGTAGAGATGCTATTTGGGTCATTGTGGACAGGCTCACGAAAGTGGCTCACTTTCTCCCGTTTAGAGTTGGTCAGTCGACGGCTCAGCTAGCGGAGATGTACCTCAGGCAGATTGTCAGATTGCACGGTGTGCCAGTCAGTATCACCTCGGACCGAGATTCAAGGTTTACGTTGCACTTTTGGCGTAGCTTGCAAGAGAGTTTGGGAACTCATCTCCAGTTCAGTTCAGCATATCACCCGCAGACGGATGGCCAGTCGGAGCGTACGATCCAGACTCTTGAAGACATGTTACGGTCTTGCACACTTGACTTTGGTGGTTCATGGGAAGATCATTTGCACCTGGTAGAATTCTCATACAACAATAGTTTCCAGGCCAGTATCCAGATGGCACCGTTCGAGGCACTATATGGCAGGAAGTGCAGATCCCCGTTAGCCTGGGATGATGTTGGAGAGAGGCAGATGCTTGGTCCAGAAATGATTGCCCAGACAGTTGAAGTAGTCAGGCGAGTCAGAGATCACCTTCGAATTGCCCAAGATCGTCAGCGCCATTGGACCGATTCTCATCGGCGCCCTCTCGAGTTCTCGGTCGGCGATCATGTATTCCTGAGGATTTTGCCTAACCGTGGCGTCATTCGTTTCGGCGTACGGGGCAAGCTTAGTCCTAGGTATATAGGACCGTTTGACATTCTGGAGCGAGTAGGAGATGTATCCTATCGTCTCGCTCTTCCACCGTCGTTAAGCGAGGTGCATGACGTGTTCTATGTATTCCAATTACGACGGTACATCCCGGACCCGAGCCACATCCTGGATCATTCGGAATTGGTTGTTGATACCAACCTTTCGTATGAGGAGAGGCCCGTGTCTATATTGGATCGAAGAGAGAAGATCCTCAAGAACAAGACTATCAAGTTAGTCCGAGTTGCTTGGGGTCATCACTCTTTGGGGGAGTCAACGTGGAAGCGTGAGGATGATATCCGATCACGATATCCCAACCTGTTTGACTCGTGAGGTATAATGTCTTTCTTATGCCTCATGCCATCAATTCCTTGCTTGCATGATTGATTGATTGCCTAGTATAATTGCCTGTGAATAGTGTAGCTTGTTTTTGTCCCTCTAGTCTCTTAATTAAATTCCGAGGACGGAATTCTTTTAAGGTGGGTAGAGTTGTAATGCCTGTGGTTCGTATTACGTATTTTAGAAATACGTGTACGTATTTTCTTGTATTGTTCCTTGTTTAGTTTTCTTGGCTTGGTTTAACTCTCGGTTTGGGTTGGTTTGGTTTGGCCGACTGGTTGCTTGGTCCATCATGGACCAAGGTGAACCCCCTACCTACCACCAACCCATGATATTTATTTCCCCACCAACCTTCTCTCTCCTCCATAACTCTCATTTATTTCTTCTTCTTCTTCCTTCCTTCCTACAACTCCCCAATCCTTAGGCAAGTGCAACTTGCTTCCACAAGAGAACTCATTTTTATGGTTCCATTAGCTTCTTCTTATGATTCTAAACCATAATAGAACTTGTTATTTTCCATTTTGAGGCTTGAATTCTTGTAGATCTAGAGTTTTGCTATTTTCGGATTTTTGGTGGTTTTGATCTATTAAACTTCCTTGTTTTCAAGTTTGGATGGTTCCATATTTTAGAGAATTTTATTCTACCCAATTTTAACCTTTGGAAAGTTGGATTCGGACTTGTTTTGACCAAGTTATGAGCATTCGGAGTTTTGGGTTCCATCCATGGAGTTCTTGCAGTTCTTGCTGTTCTTGCCCTTTGGAGAAGACAGTGAGCAGTGTGCTAGCTTTTTAGCTTATGCCGCAGAGTCGTACGCTGCTCTTTAGCGAGCGTACGCTACTTTTCGTACGCTGCTCTTTAGCGAGCGTACGCTGCTTTTCGTACGCTGCTCTTTAGCGAGCGTACGCTGCTTTTCGTACGCTGCTCTTTAGCGAGCGTACGCTGCTTTTCGTACGCTGCTCTTTAGCGTGCGTACGCTAGCCTTGATACGCTGCCTATTGGCAGCGTGTCTTTTTCGTACGCTAGCTTGAGCGTACGCTGACCTGTAGCTCGAGCGTGCCCTTGTGTACGCTGACCCTTGCGTACGCTTCCTATTGGAAGTGTATGGACCCTTTGGTACGCTAGCTTGAGCGTACGCATGCCTTGGTACGCTAGCTTAAGCGAGCAAGACGTACGCTGGCTTTGAGCGTACGCTGGCTTGAGCGTACGCTTGCCTATCTTGTCACCCTGGTTCAACCCGAGAGCTTTGTGACCCCCATACGCTGCCTTTTGGGAGCGTATGCTTACCTGAGCGTATGCTTACCTGAGCGTATGGCCTTTGGCAGACTTGATCTTATATTAGCTTGTCAGTTTGTTTTATTTTCCTTATCCTGGATCTTCTATAGCCCTGTATATTGAGATTTTATTAGATATTTTACGTCCATTTTATATCCTTACGCCTTTTGACCTGAACTTGATAATTCCCAAATTTACTTAATGTGTTTGGAATTGATAATTGAGCATGACACGATAGTGACCCGTAGTGGTGCACTCCTGACATGAGTAACCTGACATGACCTGATAGTGGCCCGTCGTGGCGCACTCCTGACTAGTACACTTGACCTGATGACCTGACATGTTATGCATTGATAAGCTGTTACGACGGCTACCTGACATGACATGACCTGTATAATTAGTCCTGGACACCGTGGGCGATTGTGCTTGTACAAATATTCTAATCCTGTCTTGCATCATGTCTAGGAGGGGACTCCTGAGTACCACGGTCAGGAGTACCTACTAAATGGACTAAGGTTAACAACTAGATTAATACATTAGTCATGAAGAGATTTCCCAGCTACAGGCAATCCCGTTACCTGGGCACGCTTGGAATCTGTAGCCTGCCGTCGAGTAGGGCACATTTCTAGCACACTATCATGTGTTGCACCCTTTAAGCTACTTAAGGGTACATGCATTTCCTGGACGATGTACCCACCTGAATTCAACCCTAATCTCTCGACCTGGGTAACCTGGATGGTCTGCAGGGCTTGTGGCTGTGGAATAATCTCACTGCATCTTGTTAGTAATTAGGCTTGTGATAACCTAGTTAGTTAAAGTATCAAGCCGTAGTTCTTGCTTGGCCGTGAAGTGATTGGATGGAGTCTAACCAGTCTAGTCTTGCCCTGATCTTGTTCCAGACTGTTACATGACTAGCATGCTTGTATTTATTTTCTCGATAAATGGTGAGAAACCAAGCTCCGTTCAGACGAAGGGTTACAACCCCGGTCCTTGTTTGGTTTACGGGTTGTAACCTGGCTATCTGAATAGTTCCATGGTTATCTCATCGTATATCATCCTGATATGTTTCCTTTCATTCCTGTCCTTATTTTATTTATATTTATATTCCTGTGCTGATTGCTGGTTTTAGTTCTTAAGTGAAGCTCCTTTGTGGCACTTGCTCTTTCTGGGGTCTGACCCAGCTGGTTTTGTATGGCCAGATTTCGGAGAAGCTCCAGAGGATCTACCGATCTTCCAGCCAGATGGTGGCCACTAGACGGAATCCTGGCAACGAGTGGATTATTTTTGGCTCTCCCACTCTATTGTAAAAATATTCTTTTGAGGCGTTTAGCCGACGAGCACCTGTTTAGCTCGATTGTACTTTACTTACTGTCTGCCTACGGGCTGTAACATGATTAACAGATCCTAGGGTTGATCATGTATGACTAAACTCTTGCTAGTCCTCACATTTTGTAACGACTAGCTTCATGATCAGCTGAATATGTAATATTTGGGACGTCTTATTATTGTATATTTAATGATCATACATCTTGTAACATTTACTTACTTGCTTGTGATTGAGACACTAGGCTTGTTCATGACCATAGGAGACTGTTGGCTTGTAGTAAACCCTCATGTATCTAGACAGCCGTGACCGTATAGCGAGATGGAATCCATTTCAATATACGTAGCTGGCTATGTCTGTCCCCGCTCTCCAGTATTCTGGTTCTGGGGCGTGACATGGTTTAAGTGGTGGCCCATGCAGGTCTTGTAAATCAAGATATGTGAGGGTTTACCGAATAGATGTCTCAATCAGTATTCGTCCTTGATCTCTGTTCGTATCTTCTGAATCCCTGGATTCTTGTCCTTATCATATACTTATATCGTTGCTCTGTCCTGGTCCTTCCTTATTGTTTCCTATGTCGTCTTCTTCAGCGGCATAGTACCTGACCCGGCCGATCAGCAAGGCGGAGCACCTCCCGCGGACCAGCAGCAACCCGGAGATCAAGCCCAGCATTCCGGAGTAGCCTCCAGAGTCGAGCCTATTGAAGAAGAGCCCCCAGTTCAGCCGGTTCAGCCTGCCGAACCTGATGACGGCACTTTGGTAGGACTCGTCAGGACCTTGATAGCTTCCCAAGACCGGCGTGGAGATGCCTTGCAACAGGCAGTGACGGATGCTTTGACCCGGGGTGGTCATCAGGGTAACAGCGCGGCCAACAGCTTCAAGCGCTTGAACCCTCCCTTCTTTGATGGTAGCGAAGATGCTATCGCAGCAGATGCTTGGCTTCAGGATAAAGAAGTAATTCTAGAAGCAGCCAAGACTCCAGAGAACGAGAAGGTAGCCGTGGTGCGCCTGCAGTTGTTAGATCTTGCCCGCAGCTGGTGGGCAGCACAGGCCGTCGGATTACCAGCACCTATTACTTGGACAGTGTTCAGGGAGAGATTCCAGACCAAGTATTTCGATGCCGTGGCTCGGTATGATCTGCAGACCAGGTTCATCAATCTGAAGTAAGGAGGTAGGACGGTCGATGGATATGCGGCCGAGTTTTCGAGACTCAGTCGGTTTGCTCCCACCTTGGTGGCAACCGAGTATGATAGGGCCCAGCGATTCCAGCAGGGACTTCACCTGGAGATTTTGTTGGCAGTCGAGCAGTTTGAGCATCAGACTTTTGATGCAGTCTTGAGAGCAGCCCGGAGGCATGAGTATACCTCCCAGAGGATTGTGGATAGGGCCGGAGGTCGGAAGAGATCTCACGGTCAGATGAATCAGTCTTCAACACCGGCCCCGGCAGCCAGGGCTTTGACTATTGGAGCTCTGAGACGAGCGGCCTCAGTGACGTCGGTTCAGCATTCAACTCCGACGCACCCTCAGCAGCAGCAGAAGCAGAAGCAGTCTTCTGCAGTGGGTTGTTCTCATTGTGGGAAGCCAGGCCATATGGTGGCAGAATGTCGCAGGGCACAAGAATTGTGTCTGGTTTGTGGAGCACCAGACCACAGGATTGGATCCTGCCCGAATAGGGGTGGTTCATCATCGTCCAACCTTTCTAGCTCTTCGGTGAGAGGACCAGCTCCGGTCCAGCAGCAGCAGTATCCATTGCCGAGGCCCTTGCCGCCTCAGTCCCATGTATTCCAGCAGCAACAACCCCAGCAGTATACTCAAGCCCAGGCCTTAAGTCAGAATAGGCAGCGAAGATTTCAGCAGAGGGGACCAGCACCCCGAGGGCACGGTCAGGCTATGGTGATGACCGTGGAGGAAGAGTTGGCACCAGGTGAGGTAGTGGCAGGTACTATTCTCGTCAACTCCTTTCCAGCTTCAGCTTTATTTGATTCTGGTGCATCGCATTCATTTATGTCTGCACGATTCGCGACACGGGTAGGATTAGAGCCCGAGTCATTATCAGTAAGGCTCAATATACTTACTGGTAACGGACTTGTGGGAGTAGATAGAGTAATTTCCTCGTGTCGGATCGTAGTTAGCGGTAGAGAGTTTCCCGCTAGATTGATAGAATTCCCGATGGCCGATTATGATGTGGTCCTAGGGATGGATTGGTTGAGGAACCAGTATGCTAGAATAGACTGCCATATTGGTAGGGTTGTTTTTAGCATTCCAGGAGAGCCAGAGTTTTCATTTTCCAGAGGCGCAGTTGAGCCTTCTCCTCCAGCATTGCGGATGACAGTAGCAGCAGTTCAGTTGCCCAGGATAGTGGATAAGTTTCCAGATGTTTTCCCAGAAGAACTTCCAGGTATGCCTCCGGAGCGGGAGATCGAGTTCACTATAGACTTGATTCCCGGGACAGCCCCAGTGTCAGAGAGAGTCTACAGGATGGCGCCATCAGAGTTGGAAATATTGTACAAGATGATTGAAAAACTCAAAACCAAGGGATTCATTCATGCTAGTGGATCGCCTTGGGGAGCCCCGATGCTTCTTGTGAAAAAGAAGGATGGTACGTCCAGGTTATGTATTGATTATCGTACCTTGAACTCAGTGACAATCAAGAACTTTTACCCTCTTCCGAGGATAGATGACTTGTTTGATCAACTCAAGGGGGCTTCAGTATTCTCGAAGATTGATTTGCGCTCAGGTTATCATCAGATCAGAGTCAGAGAGCAGGACATCCCGAAGACGGCTTTTAGATCGAGATATGGGCATTGGGAGTTCCATGTTATGCCTTTTGGGGCGACCAATGCGCCGGCAGTATTCATGGACCTCATGAATCGCATCTTCATGCCTTACTTGGATCAGTTTGTGATTGTATTCTTGGATGACATTCTGGTCTACAGCAACAGTGAGGAAAAGCATGAGCAGCATCTTCGTGTAGTTCTTCAGGTCCTCAGAGAGCACCAGTTATATGCCAAGTTCAGTAAATGCGAGTTCTGGCTCGATCGCATTTCATACTTGGGTCATATCATCACTAGAGGAGGAGTAGAAGTGGATCTCCAGAAGATTGTAGCTATTGAGTCATGGCCAGTGCCTAGTACAGTTGCAGAAGTTTGCAGTTTTCTTGGATTGGCTGGCTATTACCGGCGATTTGTTTCAGACTTTGCTCGGATATCAGCGCCATTGACACAGTTGACCCGCAAGGATGCGCAGTTTGCTTGGACAGCAGAGTGTCAGAGTTCTTTTGAGCAGTTGAAGCGAGGCTTGATAACAGCTCCCATTCTCACGCTTCCAGATGGGACCGGAGGATTTTCAGTGTATTGTGATGCTTCAGGCAGAGGTTTAGGATGTGTTCTGATGCAGCATAGAAAGGTAATAGCTTATGCATCACGACAACTTCGTGATCATGAGAGGAATTACCCAACCCATGACTTGGAGCTGGCAGCAGTGGTGTTTGCACTTAAGTTGTGGAGGCACTACTTGTATGGAGACAGGATAAAGATTTTCACCGACCACAAGAGCCTGAAGTATGTTTTTACCCAAAAGGATCTTAACATGCGTCAGAGAAGGTGGCTGGAGCTTCTTGTGGATTATGATGTCAACCTGCAGTATCATCCTGGGAAGGCCAATGTCGTAGCAGATGCATTGAGTAGGAGAGACGGAGCTTATTTCCTAACAGCGCAGCCAGAGTTGTTAGCCGATCTTCAGAAGATGGACATAAAAGTTGTTCTCCCTTCCAGTGTGGCGTTGATGGCCAGCATGCAAGTTCAGTCCACTATAGTCGAGAGGATCCGGATGGCACAGTCGACAGATTCCAAGCTTCAGCGACTCAGAGCAGAGTGTGAGACAGGACGAAGACCAGAGTTATATATTCATGAGGATGGTACACTTAGGCATGGTAAGCGTCTTTGTGTACCCAGTGGAGATATCAGACAGGAGATCATGTCAGAGGTGCACAGTTCTCAGTATTCCATCCATCCTGGCAGTACGAAGATGTACCGTGATATCCGTCAGCACTTCTGGTGGAATGGCATGAAGCGGGAGATAGCTCGGTTTGTCTCTCGGTGTTTGGTTTGCCAACAAGTCAAAGCCGAACATCAGAGACCGGCTGGACTTCTTCAGCCCTTACCGATTCCAGAATGGAAGTGGGAGCATGTGACCATGGATTTCATGACTGGATTACCTAGATCCCCAGCTAGTAGAGATGCTATTTGGGTCATTGTGGACAGGCTCACGAAAGTGGCTCACTTTCTCCCATTTAGAGTTGGTCAGTCGACGGCTCAGCTAGCGGAGATGTACCTCAGGCAGATTGTCAGATTGTACGGTGTGCCAGTCAGTATCACCTCGGACCGAGATTCAAGGTTTACGTCGTACTTTTGGCGTAGCTTGCAAGAGAGTTTGGGAACTCATCTCCAGTTCAGTTCAGCATATCACCCGCAGACGGATGGCCAGTCGGAGCGTACGATCCAGACTCTTGAAGACATGTTACGGTCTTGCACACTTGACTTTGGTGGTTCATGGGAAGATCATTTGCACCTGGTGAAATTCTCATACAACAATAGTTTCCAGGCCAGTATCCAGATGGCACCGTTCGAGGCACTATATGGCAGGAAGTGCAGATCCCCGTTAGCCTGGGATGATGTTGGAGAGAGGCAGATGCTTGGTCCAGAAATGATTGCCCAGACAGTTGAAGTAGTCAGGCGAGTCAGAGATCACCTTCGAATTGCCCAAGATCGCCAGCGCCATTGGGCCGATTCTCATCGACGCCCTCTCGAGTTCTCGGTCGGCGATCATGTATTCCTGAGGATTTCGCCTAACCGTGGCGTCATTCGTTTCGGCGTACGGGGCAAGCTTAGTCCTAGGTATATAGGACCGTTTGACATTTCTGGAACGAGTAGCAGATGTATCCTATCGTCTCGCTCTTCCACCGTCGTTAAGCGAGGTGCATGACGTGTTTCATGTATTCCAATTACGACGGTACATCCCGGACCCGAGCCACATCCTGGATCATTCGGAATTGGTTGTTGATACCAACCTTTCGTATGAGGAAAGGCCCATGTCTATATTGGATCGAAGAGAGAAGATCCTCAAGAACAAGACTATCAAGTTAGTCCGAGTTGCTTGGGGTCATCACTCTTTGGGGGAGTCAACGTGGGAGCGTGAGGATGATATCCGATCACGATATCCCAACCTGTTTGACTCGTGAGGTATAATGTCTTTCTTATGCCTCATGCCATCAATTCCTTGCTTGCATGATTGATTGATTGCCTAGTATAATTGCCTATGAATAGTGTAGCTTGTTCTTGTCCCTCTAGCCTCTTAATTAAATTCCGAGGACGGAATTCTTTTAAGGTGGGTAGAGTTGTAATGCATGTGGTTCGTATTACGTATTTTGGAAATATGTGTACGTATTTTCTTGTATTGTTCCTTATTTAGTTTTCTTGGCTTGGTTTAACTCTCGGTTTGGGTTGGTTTGGTTTGGCCGGCTGGTTGCTTGGTCCATCATGGACCAAGGTGAACCCCCTACCTACCACCAACCCATGATATTTATTTCTCCACCAACCTTCTCTCTCCTCCATAACTCTCATTTATTTCTTCTTCTTCTTCCTTCCTCCCCACAACTCCCCAACCCTTAGGCAAGTGCAACTTGCTTCCACAAGAGAACTCATTTTTATGGTTCCATTAGCTTCTTCTTATGATTCTAAACCACAATAGAACTTGTCATTTTCCATTTTGAGGCTTTAATTCTTGTAGATCTAGAGTTTTGCTATTTTCGGATTTTTGGTGGTTTTGATCTATTAAACTTCCTTGTTTTCAAGTTTGGATGGTTCCATGTTTTAGAGAATTTTATTCTACCCAATTTTGACCTTTGGAAAGTTGGATTCGGACTTGTTTTGACCAAGTTATGAGCATTTGGAGTTTTGGGTTCCATCCATGGAGTTCTTGCAGTTCTTGCTGTTCTTGCCCTTTGGAGAAGACAGTGAGCAGTGTGCTAGCTTTTTAGCTTATGCCGCAGAGTCGTACGCTGCTCTTTAGCGAGCGTACGCTGCTTTTCGTACGCTGCTCTTTAGCGAGCGTACGCTGCTTTTCGTACGCTGCTCTTTAGCGTGCGTACGCTAGCCTTGATACGCTGCCTATTGGCAGTGTGTCTTTTTCGTACGCTAGCTTGAGCGTACGCTGACCAGTAGCTCGAGCGTGCCCTTGTGTACGCTGACCCTTGCGTACGCTTCCTATTGGAAGTGTATGGACCCTTTGGTACGCTAGCTTGAGCGTACGCGTGCCTTGGTACGCTAGCTTAAGCGAGCAAGGCGTACGCTGGCTTTGAGCGTACGCTGGCTTGAGCGTACGCTTGCCTATCTTGTCACCCTGGTTCAACCCGAGAGCTTTATGACCCCCATACGCTGCCTTTTGGGAGCGTATGCTTACCTGAGCGTATGCTTACCTGAGCGTATGGCCTTTGGCAGACTTGATCTTATATTAGCTTGTCAGTTTGTTTTATTTTCCTTATCCTGGATCTTCTATAGCCCTGTATATTGAGATTTTATTAGATATTTTACGTCCATTTTATATCCTTACGCCTTTTGACCTGAACTTGATAATTCTCGAATTTACTTAATGTGTTTGGAATTGATAATTGAGCATGACACGATAGTGACCCGTAGTGGTGCACTCCTGACATGAGTAACCTGACATGACCTGATAGTGGCCCGTCGTGGCGCACTCCTGACTAGTACACTTGACCTGATGACCTGACATGTTATGCCTTGATAAGCTGTTGCGACGGCTACCTGACATGACATGACCTGTATAATTAGTCCTGGACACCGTGGGCGATTGTGCTTGTACAAATATTCTAATCCTGTCTTGCATCATGTCTAGGAGGGGACTCCTGAGTACCACGGTCAGGAGTACCTACTAAAATGGACTAAGGTTAACAACTAGATTAATACATTAGTCATGAAGAGATTTCCCAGCTACAGGCAATCCCGTTACCTGGGCGCGCTTGGGATCTGTAGCCTGCCGTCGAGTAGGGCACATTTCCAGCACAATGTCATGTGTTGCACCTTTCAAGCTACTTAAGGGTACATGCGTTTCTTGGACGATGTACCCACCTGAATTCAACCCTAATCTCTTGACCTGGGTAACCTGGATGGTCTGCAGGGCTTGTGGCTGTGGAATAATCTCACTGCATCTTGTTAGTAATTAGGCTTGTGATAACCTAGTTAGTTAAAGTATCAAGCCGTAGTTCTTGCTTGGCCGTGAAGTGATTGGATGGAGTCTAACCAGTCTAGTCTTGCCCTGATCTTGTTCCAGACTGTTACATGACTAGCATGCTTGTATTTATTTTCTCGATAAATGGTGAGAAACCAAGCTCCGTTCAGACGAAGGGTTACAACCCCGGTCCTTGTTTGGTTTACGGGTTGTAACCTGGCTATCTGAATAGTTCCATGGTTATCTCGTCGTATATCATCCTGATATGTTTCCTTTTATTCCTGTCCTTATTTTATTTATATTTATATTCCTGTGCTGATTGCTGGTTTTAGTTCTTAAGTGAAGCTCCTTTGTGGCACTTGCTCTTTCTGGGGTCTGACCCAGCTGGTTTTGTATGGCCAGATTTCGGAGCAGCTCCAGAGGATCTACCGACCTTCCAGCCAGATGGTGGCCACTAGACGGAATCCTGGCAACGAGTGGGTTATTTTTGGCTCTCCCACTCTATTGTAAAAATATTCTTTTGAGACGTTTAGCCGACGAGCACCTGTTTAGCTCGATTGCACTTTACTTACTGTCTGCCTACGGGCTGTAACATGATTAACAGATCCTAGGGTTGATCATGTATGACTAAACTCTTGCTAGTCCTCATATTTTGTAACGACTAGCTTCATGATCAGCTGAATATGTAATATTTGGGACGCCTTATTATTGTATATTTAATGATCATACATCTTGTAATATTTACTTACTTGCTTGTGATTGAGACACTAGGCTTGTTCATGACCATAGGAGACTGTTGGCTTGTAGTAAACCCGAATGTATCTAGACAGCCGTGACCGTATAGCGAGATGGAATCCATTTCAATATACGTAGCTGGCTATGTCTTCCCCTGCTCTCCAGTATTCTGGTTCTGGGGCGTGACATCTATAAAATATACAACTCTGAAAATAAAGACAACAGTTTAAACATGAAAAGAGAGGACAGTCTAAGCTATCTACACTATACAAGGTATCATCCTGAGTAGCTGCCTGAACCTCCCCAGGGGTCCAGGTCGCGAGTGTCAACTAGGCAAACTCCAAGTAAGGGAGCAGGGTTCCTCATCATCCTCTGTAAAATTTTTAACAGGTCCACTCAGGACGGAAGCGAGCACAAAACATCTCACGCAGTTTATATCATGTTAGGAAATATAAAGCATGCAATAGAGTAAGGTACATGAAACGCTGAAAGAAAGAAGTATATAAAAAACAGTAGAGATTTGATAACAGAAAATATCTAAATATGATAAGTAAGAACTGTAAGCCTACTGTGATTTAGAGTACAATATGGTAATATAAACGGTCTAGGAAAATGCAATGGTAACTCCATTGTACGTGGGTGTACAATAGACATTAACAATTGTTATATAATCTTATACAATAGGATTTGATTGCATAACCAATTCTACTTCCCCTCCCCAATCAATACACAAGGATCCACTCCGGTTACGTTATCTTGCACAATAGTGTACAATGTTATACAATAGATGTACAATATTATACAATAGATGTACAATGTTATACAATAGTTGTACAATATTATACAATAGTGTACAATGGTCTATCCCTGGGACTCATGTGATACTGAGAGTACAATATGCACAAGGAGTATACAAGGATATAGGTATTCAATAAATACAATATGGAAGTGAAACGCACATCACAATATGTATCTAGTGAATACAAGGGGATAACATCCCAAAAAGAAGATCCGTATAGTACCAATCCGTGATAACAATGTGTCAGCATCAAGTACAGTAATCTAGAGCAAGAATGTAAATCCAGACAAGTATGAAACGGTCAGAGAATGTACTCGCCTGCTATCTGAATGTCCAAGATGAATATACTATCCGAGGAGTGGTGTCTGGCTCCTAATCAGAACAGTACAAGTCATAACAAGGCTAAAATGATAAAAATGAAGCTCTACTATGCATTCTACATGAATCTAGGTCAGACTAGGCCAAAGTCAACTCTTGGTCAACTCTGGTCAACTAGGTCAAACTAAGTTAAACTAGGTCAACTAGTCTACACTAGTCTAGCAAGTCTATTCTAGGTCTAACAAGGCTGTACAAGCTCAATCTAGGCTCATTAGCCAAACAGACTCACATACAGGCCATAGGCTATATAATGCCTATAGGCCATCACTAACACATTCACAAGTCAAATCTAAATCTAACCTAACACTCTAGATATATTTATAAAACCTAACCATACACACATATATATGAAATACATATATAAAGTTCAAACACAAGTTATACATATATGATACTTATATTTATATGCTAACATGACCTATACACCCATGTAGGTATCCATACTAGATACCCAAATATGATACACAAACTTATTATATATATATATATATATATATATATATATATATATATATATATATATATATATATATATATATATATATATATATTTTTTATATATATATATATATATATATATAAATATATATATATATATAAATATATATATATATATATATATATATATATATATATATATATATATATATATATATATATATATATATACACATTACATATATATATATATATAGGAGTAGGTTATAGAGAGGGGAAAACTCAAGTGTTCATGTGTAATGTGTGTGTGTGTGTGGTGATAGAGTTATCTGTGAGAGTGTCCATGTATGTGAAACAGTGAGTGATAGGCTCAGCTTAGCACAGGAAAAATCAGTTTTAAATGTTCTCAGGTTTTCAGGACTGAGATTGGTTCTAACATCCTGAAAAAATTCAGAATTACATTTCCAGTTCACATATCAGTTTCAACATTCCATTCACTCCCCCATACTCTCAGGTTTTCAAAGAACATAGGTTTGAGTTCTAAATATCATGAACATTCAGGAAAATAGGATTTCAGTGTGCAGGAATTTAAGACAGGGATGTATGTGTGTACAGTGAACTCAGGATTGAATTGACAGTGACTTGCTAACATGTAAGTTGTTCAGATTTCAGGAAAATAGAAGGAAGAAATCAACATTTAACCTACACAAATCTCAGATATCTAACATGACAGGAATGTAGGCAGTGTGTATATATGACTGTGCAACTGAAATGGAAACAAATTCTCAGGAATAGGGCCATAGTGAATTGTTCTCAGGTTTTCATCAATCATTTAAATACCAATGTAGTTCTCAGATTCCATATGGTAGCTCATCTCAGGTTTTCTATAAACATAGGAATAGGAATCAATGTGTTGTGTAACATATACAGGAAACATTGATAGGAAGGTATGCATTATTCAATGTGGCACTCAAGAAATGAAAATCCCAGGTTTTACTTAACAGTTAACATAATTTCACTTCAACAGTGAATGCCTTAGTAATTTCCTAACATTCCTAAACATGGTATTAGAAGTTTAGTAGATTAAAACATCACCTAAACATGTTATTAACAATTAAACAAAATCTAACAGGAACAAAACTGTGAACAAAAAGGAATAGAAACACATTCAGTTAGAAGGAAAAAGAAATCAATTCATGTGACCATTGTTCAACATTTGTGTATATATACCTCTATAAATTCAAATCCTAAACCAACCAATTCAGTTCAACTGGGAAACTCAATAATCTCAGTTTTTCATAGAAACCAAGTATCAGTGATGACAGCATCCTCCCTGTAAATTGAATCCCCATTCAATATCATCCTTCACAAGAAGGATTTCTAAAATCTAAACATGTATTCTAATGTATAGACATTAACCATAACATTATACATGATATTAACCATTAAGGCAATCGAATTTAGGAAGAACAACAGTGAACATACACTCATACATTTCAGTATCAGAAAAGAATGGAGAATTCCTATTCTATAATAAAAACAACACTAACTCATAGAATTTAGGTTGGTAAATAACATCAAATGTGTGCACGTATCATACCCTCAGTGTCGTGTCCACAAACACCAGACACAAGTGTCCAGACCATCGCACACTTGCACACGAGGCTGCGTGAGCTTGGTTGGCCTGTGCACGTGTCTGCACGCACACGACACGCCACTAAGTGACACGAGACTTGGGGAGTGTCGTGTCAGACACTGCCCCAAGCTCCACGTCCAATGGCACGCGCCCAGGTGCCTTGGACAGCCCACACGAGCACGCTGGTAGCAGGGGAGCTACAGTGCTCGTGCATGCACGCATGAACCCGTGTGTGCACGTGTCCATATCGATACGACACGACACAGAAACTACCTCAGTGTATCAAATTCGTGTAAGCGACACAAAAACCTAAATTTCTATTCAAACACAATTTGAAAATTCGAACGAAATGTCCTTTGTGACATTTCGTCGAACACCTGCGCCTGTCACTGATACGTGTCCGATACGGACACGTACATGACACGAAACTTGGGAAACCCTATACCTACAGAATCAGGACACCTAGGGCTAGATGAATATGCAATTTAAACCTAGTTTTAATGGGTGGAATAGAATGTACCTATGGGTTGTTCTTCACGCAAAAAGTCTCTTCCAAGGAGTTCTTCAAAGCAACACCAAATCCCCAAATTGATGCAAATCTGAGATTTGACTCCACCATCAGCAAGAAAACATTGATTAGATCATGATGGAAAAAATTCCAATCAAAAAAAGGAGTCCTATTGATTAAACTAGGAAGGAATTAAAGAAGGCTTACCTATTTCCTTACGAAATAAAGAACTATTAAAGAAAGAGGCACAAATCCCCATAGAGACATTATATAGGCAAGGGGAGGGTCTCTTGGCTGGTCATAATAGTTAGGGTTAGGGTTTTTAGGTTTCATCCTATGGCCAGGATTGAATCAAGGGTATTGTGTGGCTTAGAACAAGAGGCTCTTTCTTAGTCTTTTGCAAATCACTTAACCATAACTAGACTTGACTTAACCCCTTAGCCAAACCATCTAATTCTCAAGTGGCTCACTAAGTTAGTTATGACCCATCTAGGTTAGATCCAATCTAGGTTAGGCTAACCAAATCACAAGGCAATAATTATATTAGTATTTAAATCACACCATTCTAAATAATCATTTTAAATTTCAAATAATATATATTAAATTCAAATATTTCAAAAATGACAAAATACCCTTAAACAAAAAAAATGATAAATGAAATACCCTAATCACATGGCTAGGCTCTAGGGTAGACAGTCTCTACGGTTTCACTAGCAAAACACCAAAATCACAAGTCATAATTTTAAATAGTTTAAAATTAATTAAAAATCACCAAAAATCATAATATGAAATAAATATCAATAAATTATAATTATAATTTCAAAATTTCAAAATTACCCTCATCTGGAAAACTGGGTGTTATAATCCTACCCAGAGTCACTCCTACCACGTCCATAATACCTATGAGTAGGAAGACTTCATCATTTGAACCCCATATTTGCCACATCCACATTACCTCTGAACAAACATGTCGGTTCTTTCAAACTTATTATCTGTACCCGAAAACTAAGGTGTGCAAAAGATAATGGGTCCACACAAATCACCAGTTTATGATAGCAAAAAATGAACACACCACAAAATTCTTTATTTTCCATTCAAGAGTAAAGAATTACATCCCCAGCAGAAGTTGCAAACTACAAAATAAAAAAAAGGGAGAGAGACTACAATCCCTAAGCATCACTGGGATTGGCAGAAAGCTCTTCAATTCGATGCTTCAGGTCTTCCGCCCAAGTCTTTACGGTCGCCAAGACCCGGCGTTCGGCTTCTTGACGCATCACCTCTACAGCTTCAAGGGCAGTATCATTCTCATACTTTTCGTCTAGCTGTTGCCGCTGGTGGATCAGCCTAGACTCACTCAGCTTCTAACAAGAGTTGGGCTCGCTGGTTTTCAAGGAGGCGGATCTTGGCAGTGACCTCCGCTATGCTTGCTTCCAACGAGGCCCGCAAATCCACCTTCTCCTGCGTGGACTGTGACAGTCTCTCCACCGCAGCCTCAGCTTCGGCTACCTCGCGGTACCAGACAACCACCGTGGCCTGATACGACGACTCGACTTCAGCTATCATTTTCTCTTTTTCTGCTTCTATCAGAGCAGAAAAGTTATTTCGTCGGATACTCTGAAGCTCGGAGAGAAGTTGGTCGAGATCGACTATCGACGCCTCCAGAATCTCGGCCATATGATCGTGGCTACGGTACAAACATATCAAACCAATGGAAGGGAGTGTCATGGCTTTTGCCGTCGCGAAACTCCCGTTCGCATTCAGCACCGTTGATACGCCCTTCTACAGCATCTTGTACACTGCTTCAACAACAAACTGTACATACTTATCCGCGTCTGCCAACACCTGAGGCGTCATAGCAGGAGTTGTTGGAGCTGCGGTGAGGGACGGCGGACCTGAAAAAGATCCACCGACTTCAATCTGCGAGATGGAAACCTCGATATCATCGGACTCTACCTCGATGGGGACTTGAACTTTGCCGCTCGCCAGCGGAGCCAAGAGAGCGGAAGGAGCCGAGTGGGGTGCCGATATCGTCCCCCAAGTGGAAGGAGCAACAGAGGGTTCAACCAGCAAACCCTTACCCTTTTCAATCTCGGACGGACCACCGACGTCTGGGGCGGTCTCCTCGGTCTCCAAAATACTATCAGTAAGCCGCACAGGACCTACCTCCTCTGGCGAAACAACAAGATCAACACTTGTTTCCTGACTTAGCTCCGTAGGAGTCAGGCTCGACAGACGAGTCTCGCCTCCCTCATCGAATCTCCCTGCAGGAATAGAATCTGTCGGTACCTTCCGATCGGCAGCCAGCTCGGCATCCGCTACTGGGTCTGGGGTAGGGCTCGGCAATGGTGTGGCCGACCTCCCTTCATCATGACGAGGAGGGAAATCAGCCCTCTCCTCTGTTACAACAATGTCTGTGGCTCCTACTACAGGCTCAGAGACATCTGGAGGAACATCATCCGAAGAAGACGAACTCCATTCCTCTTCATCATCTGGAAGAACAGCTTCTGCTGGGAACTCGATACCAGAAGTCCCCACGGCAGCTTGTATCTCCACAGAAGTCACATCATCCGGGTTCTCCTCTACGGAAGACAACACAATCGGCGGAATGCGCTCGTCAGATGAGCCTGCCACCCACTTTGGTCCGCTAGCACCCGATTTCGGAGTTCGGGAATTCCTTTTCAGTGGCTCCTACAAAAAAAAAGTATATGTCACAAAAAATGACAGAACTAACCAGACTATGGGGGACGTCCTTACCTCCATAGGAGCCGATTCTATTGACACCTCCGGTGACATCGCTTTCCTCTGCCTCTTCGACGCAGAAGAACCGACCTCGGTGCTGGCACGTCTCTTCGGACGATCAACCGAGGGCTCTGCCTGAGTACCTTCCGAGGATACGGCAGGGGTGTCTCGATAACCAACCTCTGGAGGGCGGTACGATCGAGCCTTCGCCAACATATTTTTGGTTGCCTCCAATTGGGTGCCAACAATAAAACTGGTCTCCCTATCATATCCAGGGGATATAGTGTTCATCGCACAATAAAATTTGGCGACCGAAAAAAGAATCGGTGGCTGCGGATTCAGGACTGGCACGGTAAAACGAGCTCCGGTACATCCGATATTATAGTAATGCCAAGTTCGCGCCCCGTCCAGCATACTCCCGATATACTCCAGGCTGGTACTGGGGTCCCCAACATCAACTGGGCATAGCCGAATTGACGTACGAAACGGTCCGACAAATACGGTTCCAAGTAACAATAGTTTTTATTCCTGTACACCAAATGGGATGGCCGGATTATTTGCAACCAACGAAATCCCCACGGAGACAGAGTTGTTGCATCTTCACCCGAATCAGCTAAATCCTCATTTGCTTCGAAACCGGTAAAAATGGGGCCAACTTTCGTGATCTCCCATCCCTGAAGGTAGGACAAAACCCTCCTACAAACAGGAACGCCCGTATACAGCTACTTCCTCTGGTAGAAGCAGCGAAGGAATGCGTCTCCGACTACGTGGTCTTCTTCCTGGCCCTGACTCATCACATTGGGATGGTGCAAAATCAACCACCCATCAGATAGTGAAACGGCAGTTTGGCACGAGAAAAGTTATCATTCTTACCTCATTCGTGGACAACGTCACCTGTGAATTCTCGGAGACCTCGCAGCAGGTTGCATACTATCGCAGGGAGTAGAGCCAAGGGATGACCGAAAACCAACTTCACAGTTGGCAGGATCAGGTTCCGGGTCACCCTCTCTACAAAGCCTGACCCGCCTGAAAGATGTAGTCCCGGAGCTAGATCATCAGATAAGCAGCCAATACTACTTTCGACGACATCCGATGGGTAAAGTGCCAGAAACAGCTATAGGAGCGCTCGTCCGATTCCCGGTCCGCATTTTTCTGGGGACTCTTCTCATTGAGTCTGCTCATTTCAGAGAGCACCTTGGTACTGGAAAGAGCTGGCAGAGTCGTAAACTGAGAGGGTTCCTCCTTGTCTTACTCAAAGACGTAATCCCTCCAAGCAGTCATGTGGGGCTGCGCCCCGCCCTTATCCTTCTTCTGCATATAATAATGGTGGCTTGCCAATTCTTTGAAGACAGCCATCATCGCCTCCTCTTTGTCCCCCAGGACTTGGAACTCCGCGTTAGTCGAGAAATACTCTTTATAGGGTTCTGATCCCCAAGAAAGCCTCGACACCTCATACATTTTATGAAGTGCAAGTCCTAGTTCCCCCACCAGAGTGAAGAAGGTCCCGGTCTGGGTGTTAAACATCTCCAGAAGTGCAAGGAACATATGCCTGTTGATGTCGAGGCCCGCCTGGGTGGCATAGATAGCGGCAATCAAGCCCAATCTCTCTGAGTTCAGTTCGAAACTTCGTCAGAACCCAGAGTGTCAGCTTGTCCCACTTTGATACATAATGACACAAGAGGGCCCGAAAATCACCCTTCGGGTATGACCGCTTCGATGACAACATACGGTTAACGAAAGTCGAAGCACCAAAGGCAAAAGTGTCGGCAGGGACATCGCTATAAATACTCCCAGGACGCAGGGTTCGCCAGGTGAAAGAAGGCCCAGCCCGCGTGGCGACCAAAATATCCCTCTGGTTCGAGGTAGCATCGATCCTGATGGTGCCCGCCATCGCTCCCCCCTGAGACGGGGTTAACTCCCATGACATCCTCCTCTTTGAGGCAAGACGGCAGAAAGTCGTCAAAGGCCAATACAGCTCTAGCTGTTTCATGAACATGTACACCCCTTTGGCTGAAAAGATCCAATCTTCTTTGATCCTCAGCACCTTCGCATCAGTAGAGGTGAGGCGATCCCCGAACAGGAATTCATGCTTCAGGAAAGTCTCATTACCAGGAACGACAGATTGCAAACTGCCACGCTCCATCATCCGCTGGAGAAATGCATACTGTTGCTCCTTGATTTGGGTCATTCTCTCGGGAGACTGATCCAGCATGATGGCAGCTTGGACAGGATTTATTACCTCTTCGTTATAATCAACTCCCATCTGACAGAGCGTCGCGTCCAGAAGTACTTCATTCAAAACTGGGACGGTCATCGAAACTGGCGGTCAGGGAAAGATGATAAAAACTCAGATATGTTAAAACAACAAAGAAATATACATCTGAGCCGAGTTCTCATCAGAAGCGCACACACTGAACCCAAGCTCAGGCGCGTCTAAAAGGAAGCTTCAGCACATCATCAGGACTCGAAGTCCATACGCGTCGACAGGAAGCTTCAGCGCATCATCAGGACTCGAAGTCCATGCGCGTCAGCAGGAAGCTTTAGCGCATCATCAGGACTCGAAGTCCATGCGCATCAACGAGAAGCTTCAGCGCATCATCAGGACTCGAAGTCCATACGCGTCAGTGAGAAGCTTCAGCGCATCATCAGGACTCGAAGTCCATGTGCATCAGCGAGAAGCTTCAGCGCATCATCAGGACTCGAAGTCCATGTATGTCAGCAAAAAGCTTCAGCATATCATCAGGACTCGAGGTCCATGCACGTCAGCGTGTGCGATTTCTAAAAGAAGATTTTGTGTTTTTCAAAATTCAGAAAGCAATGACAAAAGAATGACAGGCACCCACCCGTCACTGCTGGTCGAACGTCGACAGGAGTCACGGTGACGACATGAGCGTCCTCCTCATCGAACTCCATCGGCTCTTTACCCCAGCCTTGTCCTCGGCCAGCACCACCGCGAGGAGTTTTGGGAGCCATCTCGAAAAAAAAGTTAGGGTTTTTGAAAACAAGAACTCTAAAGAAGAAAAAAGCTTTGGCAGAAAGTAGAAGACTCTCTCTCTCTCTACCAGATGCCTATTTATAGGCTTGGGTGATGTCAGCCGTCGCCTGGGGTTCTACAAAATGATAACAGTAGATATAGAAAAAGATCATCATTAATCTTTTTGTTTATTACGAAGCGTTATCATTTGCATTTAAAACTGAAGAGGAGCATGCGCCTCATCACGGATGCGCGGAGCAATCATGCACCCCGAACAGGCATGCGCCCCATTGAAGACACTACCATACTTCTTATTCAAATTATTCCAAAACTTGACGAAAAGTTTTAAAAATTTTGAAGGAGGTCTTGTAGAAGCATGGAATTTCATGCACATTCAAAGGCCAGAATTCCTATACGCCTAACATTACATGCGCTAGGGAGCTCAGATGAAGTACTTGGCACAGCAGACAGCAAAAATATAGACATCAAAAGAAGATTTTTATTTTTATATAAAAGTCTATTACATGTCTAAAAAGGGGCTTTACAAAGGAGAATTTCTACAAAAAGAAATATCATAAGACTACAGCCAAACGCAGCAAACTGCCATGCGCCTCCCGCCAGGCGCATCATCTTCCAGGCGCATCACTTCAGCGTCTCAGTTAGGTGCGTCTCTTCAGCGTCTCAGTTAGACGCGTCTCTTCAGCGTCTCAGTTATGCGCATCATGAAGTCTCAGCATATGCGCTCCACTTAAAGTGCTTAGGATAAAGGAGCAGCTTTCAGCACAACCAGAGTGGGCAACACCCTACTCTAGCTGGGGAAAGAGCTCTTCAAAGCCCAAGGAAGAGGAGAGCACCACAATTCCGATCTACGGCTCTTCTGAAATAACAGAGACAGGGCTCGAGCATCCCGATCTTTGGATGCAACAGGCACCTTCTGCCTACCTCAGAAGCCCGCGATCCCGACTTTTGGATGTAACAGTCACCTTCACGAGTGCATACGAAGACAACTCATCGCATTTTCATCCTCGAGAAGATCTCATCAACAGAATGTACCCGAGCAAATAAGTTCATTCGGAAAAGACGTGAGAGAACGAGAAGCAAACTCTCTCCTTGCTGCTATTTATAGGCCGGATAAATCAAACCCATGCGCCAAGTGGTGGGATCTTCGAATCCCGTGTAATAAATTTGTATTTATGGTGATGAACCTGACGCTTCAAATTCGGCCAAGTCAAAATGACTATTTAAAGCACTTGAGGAACTCAAAAGTCGGACCAATAAAGACGCGTCATACAAACGGATGCGCCGGTCAGATACCACGCATCGTACAGACGTATCCGTCAGTACCAAGTGCCCCATATGGATGCGCCCATCCATGCGTCCTAATCAACATGGACCCGTGCGCACAATCGACGCGTCACCCCATCAAGCCATTAACGCCAAAGTGACAGGTTGGCAGCACTTCCCCTGATGACTGAACAGTTGGCAGCTTTTTCAGAAGACGAAGTATCGCTAATGTCAGCATCATCATTACTTTCCTCCGACTGTTATAAACCCATGTGGCCGACCAACCACTCGCATGAGCCTCAGCAGCCATACGCCCGAAGACTCGCATGTGCCTCAAATGCCGTGCGCCCAGACCGGTTTATGACTCCTGAAGGTTGTGAGCCAAAGTCTTCTCATGCGCCCAATCCCAGGCGCATCCTGTCAGATCACTCTCCACCAAATCTGAGATCTTTGAGCTACCAACACGCACCACGTGTCCTTTGACTCAATTCAGCCTATGAAGGGGTGCTAATCACCCAAGATCTCAGCAACTGAAAGATCCTATCCCCTGCTACGTGCCAGCCCACAAATGCAGCATGAAGGATTCAACCCACAAATGATGGCGCATCATCCATGCGCCACCCGCAGCTCCAACCATGTGGCGTCCCCACGTACAGACGCATCCTACATATACGCGCATGAGCAGCCAGCCTTCCAGCTATAAATAGAGGGATCATTTCCTTCTTTCGGGGACCGATACACACACACATACAGAAGGACAGAAATACATAGACACTCAACGTCTTCTTTCTCTCCTCAAGCTCCAGCATCCAGAGCAACTCAGACCTTCAGAGAACCGAAAACCGTCGTCAGATCATCAACGGAGTTAACGCATTACCACTCGTTTCATCGACACAGGGACCCAGATAAACAAAAGTGTACTCCTAGGACTACATCTAAGTCCTATATTGTAACACTGTTCTGTTTGTAATTGAAATTGCAATCAAAAGATTTTAATGGCAAACAACAATCAATGTCAATTTGTGACAAGCATGAAAGTCAAACTAGTATTTAGTATGGTTAAGTCTATAACTCTCAGGGTTAAGTTCCAGTCATACTGGGTATCCATAAACCAATCGAGACATAGTGCACACTCCACACAACAATATGTATTAAAATATTAACATATCATGATTATATCGAGTTCATGTCAAAAAGGTGAATTTAGGGTAATGGATGCCAGGACCATACTGCGCCGGACAAGGGGGTAAGATATGCTAGTGCTAGAAAGCCTCCGGGCAGGGGAGTACGCCAAAGTAGTACGCCAACCAAGGAGTACGCGTAAAGGAAATACGCGTAAAGGAGGTACGCATGCAGGAATACTCGTGAAGGAATACGCGTGCAGGAATACGCGTGCAGGAAATACGCGTAAAAGAGTATGCATAAAGGAATACTCGTGAAGGAATACGCGTACAGGAATACGCGTAAAGGAATACGCATACAGGAATAAAGTTTACGCGTAAGGGAAATACGCGTAAAGGAGTATGCATGAAGGAATACTCGTGAAGGAATACGCGTGAAGGAATACGCGTGCAGGAATACATGTGAAGGAATACACATGCAGGAATAAAGTTTACGCATAAGGGAAATACGCGTAAAGGAGTATGCATGAAGGAATACTTATGAAGGAATACGCGTGAAGGAATACGCGTGCAGGAATACGCATGCAGGAATAAAGTTTACACGTAAGGGAAATACGCATAAAGGAGTATGCATGAAGGAGTAAGGTTTACGCGTGAACTTGTTTTACGCCAAGGCAGAGTAGACTTTTTTTATGCGTAAAACAGTCTTGACTTGCGTAATCCAGATTTCACGCTGACACGAATAAACGTGGGCGTAGAGTTTGATACTACGCAGACACATAAACGTGGGCGTAAAGTTTGTCCAGAACTCCAAATTCCATGGAACCTTGAATCTAAGCCAAAAATGGGACTTCCATAGATCAAAATGTGGTATAACAAAAATCTCAACAACCTGGAACGATCAAAACTTGAAAATAAGAAAGTTTGATAGATTGAAACTACCAAAATCCGAAAATAGCAAATTTCTAGATCTATAAAATAAAACTTCAAAATGCAAAATGTCAAGTTCTAAACTATCTTAGAATCATGAGAGAAAGATAAATGAACCCTACAAATGGGTTCTCATGTGGAAGCAAGATGCACTTGCCTAAGCTCTGGGTAAGTGGAGAGAGTTATAAGGAAGAAGAAGGAGAGTAAATAAGAATAAGTGAAGAGAGAGAAAGTAGTTGGGCTTTAAATAGAAATGGTGGTAGGTAGGGGGTTGGGTTCATGATGAACCACCCTAAACCAAAACAAACCAACCCAAGCCGAACCCAAGTCAAAATAAACCAAAAGCTAAGCAAAAGCAGAAAATAAAATACAGAAAAATAATTAGCATAAAATTAAAGAAATTAAATACAGAACAAATACAAGATAAATATTAAATAAATATATTCAAGCAGCACACGTATTAAAATACGTGTTCTGGGAACGGGGAGTGACAGCCGACCTCCTCCTCCTCTCGGCCATCTCCTTCCTCTATCAGGTAAAGCCTAACCCTATATCCTATCTGAGTTTAGACACAACACAGACACGAATAAGACACGAACACATATACTGACATGACATGGGACATGACACAGACCCTAACACTATCTGAGTTTAGACACAGCCTTACGTACGGCCTCGTGTACAATACGATACAATGTTTAGTGTATGTGTCATATGTTCAATACAAGGACATGGTCTTCAAAACTGAGACACGACTTGGGTTATTAGTATCTGTATGTGTGTGTGGTTGATAGAGACGTGTGATGAGGGTGATTGTGCTCAGGCACATGTAGGCCAATAAACTACAGCAGTATCGGTATCTGTGCTTACATAGATGGAAAATTGTTACATTGATAATTACATGAATTCAAAGCGGGTATTTGTGTTGTGTTATATGTGGTACCAATTGTGTATGGGATTTGAGTTCAGGTAGGGGCATCGGTTAGGGAGAAGTCTGATACCATGTTTAGTACTTGGGTGTATCAATAAACTAGAAATATGGGTATCATCTGCTAGTAGGCCAAGTATGTGAGAATAGGTATTAGTGTTAGATGACTATATTAGTTTCAAGATGAATATATTACTTTTGCAAACCATTGAACGATGTGCATGTATCTATCTTACAGAATTATCTTCAAATGGATATGAATTACTACCAACGACATCGTTCGTGGATGTACAACCGTCATCCTGATGACATGTACGGTGCGCGAGATGAATTCATAGAGGGTGTACATCAATTCCTGTATTTCGCCAAGGCGTTTCCTCCGTACATGGACGGTACCAAAATTAAGTGTCCGTGTGTGAGATGTCGCAACTTAAAATATCATCCAGAAGTAGAAATCACATAAAATTTATACTCAAAGGGTATCACGCTGAATTACTATCAGTGGACCGCGCACGGAGAACTTGTGTCTTTAGCATCGGAGTCAGAGCCTTATGTGGATACAACCACGCTTCTTACGATGATGGGTGGATGAACTTGGTTTTTGATGCGACGGGGCCTAGTTTCGATCCGGACAATCATGATACAGCCGAAGAGGCACCGAACGTTAATGCTGCAAAGTTTATAGAGTTGTTGGAGAATGCAAGGACTCCATTATATCCTGGTTGTGAGGATCATTCACAGTTGGAAGGGGTTACAAGATTGTTGAGCATCAAGTCCAATTTTAACATGTCGTAAGATTGTTACAACCGACTGATGGAGTTGAATATAGAGATCTTGCCTGAGGGTGCTAAGTTGCCTAAAGACTTCTACCGGTCTAAGAGGATGGTAAGATCGCTCTGTATGGGATACGAAAAAATCGATGCATATCGCAAAGGGTGCATGTTGTACTACAAAGACGACAAGGATGAAGACGTCTACAGATTTTGTGGTACTGATCGCTACAAGGGCAGTGTTAGAGGAAGGTCTATCGGTGCAAGGAAGCCTACCGATTCGATGCACTACTTGCTGTTGACGCCACGGTTGCATCGATTTTTATGATGAAGGAGACTGCAAAAAACATGAGTTGGCATAGCCGGGAACAGATCGAAAGAGTGTTGGATCACCCATCTGATGGAGAAGCATGAAAGCACTTTGATCGAGAGTAACCAAATTTTGCTTCGGATCTGCGTAATGTCAGATTGGGGCTCTACTCCGACGATTTTTCCCTATTCGGACTTTCGGGCTCCCAGCGTTCGTGTTGGCCTGAGATCGTCCCTCCGTACAATCTACCGTCTTGGATGTGCATGAAGACTCCATATATTTTCCTCACCGTTATTATCCCAGGTCCGAACAATCCAAAGAGGAACATCGATGTGTATTTACAGCTATTGATTGATGAGTTGAATCAGCTGTGGGAAGTAGGTTCCAACACGTACGATATTTCTAGAAAGCAGAATTTCCAGATTTTGGCAGCACTTATGTGGACCATCAACGACTTTCCGACCTATAGAATGTTATCTGGATGGAGCACGCATGGTCGTCTTTCAAAAAAAGTGGGCTTTTGTGACGACACTTTAGATACGCTAGTTTAAAAAGTCCTAAAAAATAATATTTGGGGTAAATATTTATTTCACAATAAAAATATAGTTATTTAGGACATATTCCTAAATATAGCATAATATTATATCTTATTTAAGACTATGAAATCGTTCTGTCCCAAATAAACTTTGAAACCATCCCCGTTAAACCTTCGCGGGAAAGGAAAACAATTTGTCGCCCAAAATTTGGGCCTGTCCCTTCTCTTTTAATTAATTATTTTATCTTTATATTCATCTTGACCCTCTGATCTAACCAGTTCAATATGAACCATTGATGTTGGCATTTAAGTCCTTCATAGCCTAATATCAATTCTCTCTTTCTATATCTCAAAAAAAATTCTCTCTTTCTTAAAATTAAAAAATTAGGAGAATGCTAAACAAGGCTACCGCAGCTCCTTCGATGGGGACGGAGGCCACCAGCAACCTACCGTGTCCGACACGTATAAGAAGAATCGGATCCAGGTCTCCAACAACAAGAAACCCCTCTTTTCCTTCGACAATCTCACCAAGGTTCCTCCAAAACCCTAACCCTAGCTTCTTCTTCTTCCAAATTTGTTATTTCGGTTAGGGTTTTAAAATTTATCGATTTTATAGGGGGTTTTCTTCTGTTGTTTGTAGAGGTACGAGCTCTCCGCTCTTGGCATGGGTATGGTCCTCTTCCCCTCATGTTGTTGCCTTCTTTATATATTTTAGTTGGGTATTTCATATATTACTTTGTTTGTAATGAGAAGGAAAAAACTATTCTTGTATTTTTCATTGTTATTTTGAGGATTAGTGGTTATTCTGTCATCATCCACACTACAAAGGGGTTAATAAGACAATAATTAAACAAACCCCACTCCTAGGTCTTTATTTTTCTATTTTCTTAGCCAAGAGCATGCTAAAAAATATAACATAATCTTTATCTCATGGCATGAAATTGTCCAACTATAATCATATTAACATTTCTAAGCCGTTTTTCTTTCATACTTGTAAGGAAGCATGTTAATATTATTCTATAGTTGCACACTTTCAATTTCATGGGTACTCCAAAGATAATCCATAAAGGAATGTAATAAAATTTTCCATTACTAGATTATTTTTTGGTCATTCCTTAGTATGATTGCATGCCAAGAAACATACTATACTTCTATGTTAAAAAATTAAGATAAAGCATAATGCTATTTTGGATTCACTCTTCAATATATTTCAATGGTAATGTTACGAAATGTATATACAATGAGTCATCTTAGATTACATATAACTCATTATTGATATCCTGAGAGTAAGGGACAGTTTAACTGTGTGTATGCATTCTCCTTTAGAATGGTGGTCAATTATTGGTGATTGTACAAAGACACCAATATATAGAGACTCGCAATCACTTCATTCGCGAGATGGTGCACAAATGAGAAGTTGAGTTAAAGTATTGCAACACCAGTGACCAAGTAGATTTCACATTCACAAAGGCGCTGGCAGAGGACAAGTTTAATAAATTCAGAATTACAATGGAAGTAGTAAGATATGTTTGAATTAAGGGGTCATGTTATAATAATTCGGACATAGAGTGAATCAGTCTTTTGACTGTTACTAAATAATAGGTGGATGAACTATCTTTAGTGTGGTTGAAGGAGTGAGTTATGTGGGTGTAAAGCCTATACACTACAAAAATACTGTTAATTAGCGACTGAATTTAACGACGGAAGTTAAAATGTCGCTAATTAGCGATGGAATATCGACTGACTAGCAACTGATATATTATGTAAAATATAGTATTAAAATACGTCGCTAGATTCGTCACTAGTTCATCGCTAAGTAAATAGCGACGGACAGTTCCATCGCTGGACACGAGTAAAAGTAAATCAGTAACTCTTTCTTTCTCATTCTCCAATTTTTATCAAATTTTTTGTTTTCCCCCCAAAGCTCCGACCCCTTTCGACGACCGACTCCCGACCCTCCTCCTCCCTCGACGACCTCCTCCTCCTTCGCGTGGTGACCCCCGACCCCAGACCTCCAACCCCATCCTCCTTCGATGTCCTCGACGACCCCCTCCTACTCCGCTGTCCTTCGGAGACCGTTCCGCGACCCCCGACCCTGACCCCCGACCCCCTCCTCCTCAAGCGGCGACCCTGACCCCCTCCTCCTCACGCGACGACCCTCGACCCCCTCCTCTCCGGCTCGAACGGCGACGGCAGCAAAAGAACCCCTCTCCTCCTCATTGATCTCTGACACAGCCTCCTCCTCCTTCAGATATAATTTTTTTTAGGTGTTTAATTAACATATACTTTGACACGAAAATTATGACATTGTAATTTAATTGTGTAAATATTATAGGTAGGGTTTTGGACACGGACATGGATACATACACAATGTAGTATCTAGGATTTTGGGTTTTCGTAAATTATTCAAGATTCATAAAATTGGAATTGGATATCCGAATATTTTCGGACGTTAAGATATTGAATCTGTTAATATTGGATTATGATATAAGGATATCTGATTCCAATTTCGATAGGCCGATAATAACCCGATTCGGCCGATACGAACCCGATACGGACATTAAGATATTGAATCTGTTAATATTGGATTATGATATAATGATATCTAATTCCAATTTCGATAGGCCGATACTAGTACTAATCCGATAGGCCGATACTAACCCGATACGGCCGATACTAACCCGATAAGGATATATGATTCCAATTTCGATAGGTCGATACTAACCCGATACGGCCGATACTAATCCGACACTAATCCGATAGGTCGATACTAACGCGATACGGCCGATACTAACCCGATAAGGATATCCGATTCCAATTTTTATATGCTGATACTAATCTCGATACTAACCCGATACTAATCCGATAGGCCAATACTAACCCGATACTAACCAGATACTAACCCGATACGGCCGATACTAATCTGATACTAATTCGATAGGCCGAAACTAACCCAATTTTGATATTACTGATTTTGATATCGATACACATAGGAATGGTCTGATACCGATTTCGATATCGATACTCATAGGAATGGTCGATATTACCAACTTCGATATCGATACTCATAGGAATGGTGTGATACCGATTTTGATACTGATACTGTTAACTTTGGTTGTTACAATTAGGTACTATATTAATTTTTACTTGTATTTACAACATATATGGTACTTGGTGCAGAATTGGTTTGAACAATAAATCGATACTTAGTTAACCGTTCGTGGATGTATAATCGATGACATGAGAGCAAGATTGGTTTGACAGATGATTTCAAGGCGGACGTTGAGAAATTTCTGAGATACGCTAGTAGCTAAACTTATTTCATGGACAGAAGGCTCATAAAGTGTCATTGTGTCAATTATCATAATATACCATTCCAAGAGGTAGATCTCGTGAGAGAAAACATCTACAAGAAGGGTTTCATATCGAACTACAACGAATGGACGGCTCAAGGAGAACCTTTGGTTCCACAATATCAGTCCTCCTTCAATTCGAAGTTGGGAGATCACACTCTTGGAGACCACTTCCAATATCAGCATCGAAACTTGGCACGTGAGTTGGTATTTGATGCGGCTTGTGCCGGTCTAAGTTTTGATCCGGAGGATCCGAATTCTGTTGCAAAGGAGTTCTCTGATATGTTCAACCATGCCGTTACTCCGTTGTATCCGGGTTGTGATTCTCATTCTGTCCTGTCGGTGGTGATGCGGTTGTTGAACCTTAAGTCTGATTTTAATTTACCGTAAGAATGCTACGATTAGATAATTCATTTTGTTAGAGAATTGCTGCCAAAAGGAGCTAAGGACTTGCCAGAAAATTTTTACAAGTCGAAGATGATGATACGAAAACTCGGATTAGGCTACGAAAAGATAGATTGTTGCCAAAATGACTGCATGTTGTACTACAAGGAGAACAATGATAAAGACAAAGAGGCTACAGAGAATGTATATGTCCTCGAATACTGTAGAACACATGACATGGCAAAGTAAAGAGCGGAAGATGGATGAAGGAGAATTATCTCACCCATCTGATGGAGAGGCATGGAAGCATTGTGATCGTTGTCATCCAGGATTTGCTGCAGAGCCTAGGAATATTTGGCTGGTTTTATGTTCCGATGGATTCACTCCTTTCGGACAGTCGGGGGCTCAGTACTCTTGTTGGCCGATAATTTTAACCCCTTACAATTTACCACCGTGGATGTGCATGAAGACTCCTTATATGTTCTTGACACTTATCATACCCGGTGCAAAAAATCCAAGGAAGAACATCGATATCTACTTACAGCCATTGGTGGACGAGTTGAAACAATTGTGACAGTTCGGCGTTCAGACGTATGATATATCGATGGAGCAGAACTTTCATATGAGAGCGATGTTGATGTGGACCATCAATGATTTTCCAGCATACATAATTTTATCTGGGTGGAGTACTCATGGTATTATGTCTTGTCCGATATGTATGGAAAAAAGTAAGGCATTTCGCCTTCAGAATGGAGGAAAAGCTTTTTTTTTATTGACATCGTCAATTCCTTCCTATGTCGCATCCATGGAGAAGGAACAGAGACGTCTTTAGAGCTGGTAAATAGGAACTAACTCCTCCCCCATTGAGATTGACTGGAGATATCGTTTGGACAAAGGTAGAGGATTTGTCGACTGTAAAGGAAGATCCGAGTTCGGGCCATCACTTAGAAGGATTCGGACATAGCCATAATTGGACGAAACGGAGTATCTTTTGGGACTTACCTTGTTGGAAGGACAATCTCATAAGACACAATCTTGATGTCATGCATATTGAGAAAATTGTATTCGACAACATCTTCAATAGGTGATGGATATCAAGGAAAAAAAATGAAAGACAATCCCAAAGCAAGAAAGGACTTGGAAATTATTTGCAGGCGTCCAGAGTTGTATCTAACACGAAGATCCAATGGTAACTGGGTCAAGCCCTCAGCACCATTTACACTGAGTAGGGATGATAAATTGATAATATGCAATTGGATTACAAAGTTGAGATTCCCTGACAGTTACGTGTCGAATCTGGCAAGATGTGTCAATCTCAACGAACGCAAGCTGATAGGGATGAAGAGTCATAATTGTAACGTGTTCATGGAGCGTTTACTTCCTATCGCTCTGAGAGAGATGTTGTCTTCTCAAGTATGGGGACCGCTGGCCAAGTTATCTATATTCTTTAGAGATTTGTGTTCAAGTAAATTGACGGTGCAATATATGTTTGAACTTGAGGAGAATATTGTATTGACATTGTGCAAGTTAGAAAAGGTGTTTCCTTCCGGCTTTTTTGATAGTATGAAACATTTGCCAATTCATCTTGCATACGAAGCACGTATCGGTGCTCCCGTCCATTATTGATAGATGTATCCATTTAAGAGGTATAAAATATTTAATTATCGGGTACTAATAATTATTTTATTCAAACAGATCTAATATTGAATATATTATTTATAGATATCTACATCACCTGAAGAAGAAGGTGGGCAATAAGGCCCATGTAGAAGCTTCGATATGCAAAGCATATATTATTAAGGAAGTCTCAAACTTCTGCTCAATCTACTTCGATACTCATGTCAGAACAAACTGAAATAGAGCACCAAGAAATGATGAAGGTGAGGTCGATGAACCGAATCGTGGAATCCGTACTATCTTCAATGTTGGTGGCAAGCCTACAAGTGCTTCTAAGTTATAGTGGTTGGAGGACGATGAGTTTGAATCCGCTCATCGGTATATCTGCCTAAATAGTGGTATAGAGGAGACGAAAGATATAGAGAAGTAAGAGACATAATTTTTCTATGTTATACTCCAACTTTGCGATATACTTGTAAAAATTTCTCTAACTTCTCTCTTTTTTATCATAGTATTTTTAGAGCTGAGATAAAAATGGAGAGACCTAGCATTGATGATGATGATCTTGCTAGAGAGGTTGACAGAAAATTTCTGTCGTGGTTCCATAACTATGTAAGGAATAGTATCATTTAACTATTCCAAATTTAATTGACCGACAAAAGGGCCTTTATCCTAATTTTTTTGTCCTAGCACACAAATGACCGACGAAAGACTTCGAGCACTAGCTATCGGACCAAGCAAGAGGGTGAAATGTTGGGATAGATATACCATCAATGGTTCAAATTTAGAACCACTGATAAGCCTATCAATCACTCATTGAGGCTAATTACACAAAGAATTCCGAAGTTTGTGTAAGGGGTGCAGTCTACGACGCCGATCCAGAATTTGACTATTACAGTGTTCTAAGAGATATTATAGAGCTAGATTACTCTTTTGATACCCAAATTGTGCTCTTCAAATGTGATTGGTTCAACACAACACCCAAGCAAAGATGGAAAATTGTCAAACAGTTTGGATTTATTGATATAAAACACGAAAAAAAAGATATGTAGGTTTCGAACCGTTTGTATTGGCTAGCAAACGGTCCAAGTGTACTACATGAATTATCCTAGTCGACGACACACTACTCATGATTGGTAGGCTGCATGCAAAACTAAAGCAAAAAATACATATAATATTGGAGATCCAGTATACCAGAAGGATAAGGTAGTCATGCCTCAACCAACATATATGAGTTTAGTCGGCGTTGATGACATGGAGGTTGACGTTACTGTAGAGGATGATATAGTTGACGAAAAGCTTGACATAGAGGACTTACCTCACGTAGAGGAGGATTCTGAAAAGGACGTATCGGATAAGGAAGAAGAATTTGAAGATGAAGGTGAAAGTGGAAGTAATAGTAAAAATGATAAAGATGAAGATGAAGAAGATGAAGATTATGAAAAAGATGAAGAAGATTAGTACGTATTACCTATTAGATTTGCATTGATTATTTGTATCAACACACCTTTAGTTAATTTCTATCAGATTTGTATTGATTATTTGTATCATCACATCATTTTTTATTTCTTTCAGATTTACATATGGTGGGACGAGGCCGTACACGTCGACTTCGAAGATCTGCGTCGACCCGTCCTCCTACTCCTGCTCCTCCTAGTACTCCGGCTGCAGATAGCAGAAGAGTTAGCGAGGACGATTTGGTTGATGAGGAGGATGGCTTATCTCCGTTGTTTACTCGTTCTTCGGTCGACGGAGCTGGCCCTGATATTCCTTCAGCATCTACTCCTATCGGTACTGGTGCCCCCCCCCCGTCTTCTATGCTGGAGACTACACATGTCGTTCCTACTGCGACGAACCCATATCCTGGTCTTTTGGTTGACCGTGAAGTGTATATACGTCGACCAGGATTTGCAGACCCTTCTACTCTGCCAGAGCGGCCAGCCAATATCACTCGTACCGAGTTATGGGCCGATGGAACGACGTAAGTATATTAGTGTAAGTCGACACATTTATTTATACTCTATTTATTATTTAATCGTACATTATTTTATTTATTCTAGGTCTTTTCTGGTCCAGGCTAGTAGAGGTTTGGAGGATTTGATGCATCATCAATTCGATGGTCCTTATCTGAACTTCAGGGACATTCCAGTTGATAGACGATTCATTTGGCTCAAGATACTTGAGGTATGTCTAAATAATATCGTCTTTGTTTACAATATTTCTTAAATAATTACTCATTTACTTTTATTTGTCCTTATTTGCAGAACTTGTATTGGTGGCCGGCGCATAGAGATCAGGCGATCCGAAAGTGCTACAAGTCCGTCGCCAGCAAGAGGTTGAGGGATATGGTCAACGACCAGAAGGCGTTGGCTCTACTAAATAGTTCTCTTCGTAAGAAGTGGTTGAATGAAGAATTCTGGGAGGAGATGAAGAAGAAGATGGACACTCCGGCCAATAAGGCCAAGTGTGAAAAGGCAAAGGCTGTCCGTGCTAACGGTGGTCACCACACGGGTGGATTCATCCCAATTACAGAGCATTATCGACGGCTGGTGAGTATTCTTATTTATTATTTCTTCAATTGTTTAAATTTATTGTTTAGTTATAAATTGATGTTTAATTGTTACAGTGCGAGGAGGTCGCCAAGGCAGGCGGAGATCCGAACGTCGTCGATTTTTCTCAAGTTTTCGAGCATACCCATAAGCGAAAGAAGGATGGAAAGCTCGTAGATGATCGGGCGACCAAAGCCTATGTAAGTTTTTCGATTCCTATATCTAATTACATTTCTTCTTCGTCTTTACGTACTTAACTATATTTAGTTTACCGAAATAATTAGTGTGAAATCTAATATGAATATTAACTTTAAATCATAACCCTAAGTAGCATTATAAATCAAAGAATAGTTTAAGAGACGTATGAGAACGTAACCATAACAGTACTTAATAGTAACTAAAATACCAATATTAACTCTAAATCTATTCACCTATATAAATATAGGAGACGTATGAGACTTTAAAGAGTCGAGTCGGTGAGGAAGGGACTGCCGAGGGAGCTGGGACTAGTCAGCCCACGTTGCCGGCTGTGAGGAACGACTTGTGGATACAAGCCGTCGGTAGAAGGAAAGGGGGCAGTGTGTACGGTATCGGATCGTTGGCATCCTAGCCGTCCGTTTATTCCAGAGCTCCTCTATCTCCACCACCTCCACCTCCACAGACTGACGATACTGTCGACACCTACACCCTTGCGACAGATTCTGGTATCCCTCCAGGGTCAGGTGGGACAGATGAGTGGAGTTCTGAGCACAGCAGGTCTGATGCCTGCCCCTACTGCACCAGCTCCTGCTTCGACCACAGCGCTTCCGTCAATGACTGCTCCTCCGACCACGGCGCCTGCTATACCGGCTCCTCCTCCGACCATATATATAGTGCCTCTTATCATGCCGCAGACTCTTCCAGACGTTCCTGTCCAGGACGTACAGCGGATCATCACTTTCGTCCTGGGGCAGTTATATTCATGCGGACGGCCGGCTATGCCTCCGCCACCTCCTCTACCTCCTCCACCATCAGTTTGAGTTTTGTTTATTTTTTGGTTGTATTTGACGATAATTTTGTATGAACTTTAGGGGGTTTTGATCGATGAGTTTATGTTTTACTGAACATATTTTTGTATTTGTACTATATTGCGACTGTTGGACGTGTTTGTATCGTTTGACTGTTGGATGTGTTTGTATATGTACTATATTGCGACTGTTGGATGAATTTATGTATTACTGAACATATTTGACTGTTTGACGTGTTTGATCGATATGCTTGGGTTAATTTTTTATATATTGGGGTTATATTTAATGTATATCATTTGAATGTAATGTACATCTATATTCACAGGTTTGAGCAAAGCTGGAACAATTTAATCTGGTAAAAATAAAAAGTTTAGCGACTAACCAGCGACGAATTAGCAACGAAAAACTGGAACTTTTCTAGACTAACGACGGATTTTCGACGGATTAGCGACGAAAAACTGGAGAAAAAAATTTACGTTAGCGACTACTCAGCGACAAAAATTTTCATCGCTAAGCTTCTGGAAAATTTAGTATTTTAGCTTACTAAAAAATGTCGGTAGTCCATCGCTAATATGTCGCTGTGGTTACCGACGTTTAAAATTCGTTGCTAATCTGTCGCTATATTTCGTCGGTAATTTCGTCGAAAATCCGTCGCTATAGCGACGGAATACCGACGTTTTTGTTATAGCGACGTTATGTTTATCGACGTCATGTTTCCGTCGGTTATCCGTCGGTAAATAGGTTTAGCAACGGAAAATACGTTTTCAGCGACAATTGTCCTTCGCTAAATACCAATATTTTTGTAGTGATAAGGCTGCTGAACTCTTGTTAAGACCACACAAGTTTCAATTAATACAAAGAAATAGCAATTTCATCTTTACCTTTCTTCCAATTTGTTAAAGATTGTTTGCGTGTGCCGGCCATTTCCTTCACTACATAGCAGCAGCTATAATGATGACTTTTCAAACGTTTTCCAACAATTACACAGTCAAAATACACAATATTGAGAATAAAAATAGACGAATAGCCTACGGTTAATAATATTTGTTTTGATGTTGAGTATGTTTAGAAATTGAATTAATCTTTTGTTGTAATTGTAAATTTGTATTCGCAAGAGTACTGGTCAAGGCACACAAATTGTGTATGCAAACTATGTCGAGTTCATACCTTCCAGCGGCACGCTGACTCTCGTACTCCGGATCGTTCCAGATTGTTGGATATAGGGAACTTGAACCAACTCATAGGAATGCATGCTCCTTACCATCCCTTTGTTGCACACTGCAAACATGTCACAGGCAAAAGAGAGGGAAAGATTGAATTATTATGGTTTTAGATTAGTATAAAAATTTGAGGTGTTGGATGACTGAATAATTTTTTTAATCTGTAGATAATATTTTTTTAGATTAGAAAAATTATACCAAAATATTAATACTACTCTTGTGATAGCTCCATGTGGGAATGCATGCTCAAGTATTGATTTTAGCGCGTGTCCTTGTCATTTAATGTGTTGATTGCAAAGCGCTCGTGACACTGATAGTTGGGCTAGCTATGTTTTCTTCTTTTCAACATTATGTAATTTGTTGGTGAACTGACACTAGACAGATTTCGGTGAATCAATGCTTTAGAAACATCTTTTTTTCCTTGTGAAGTAGGGATTGCCTCCCATTTATGTCTTCCAGCCTATATATGCGCTTCTAGCCTTATTTACCTAGTAGATGCTGATGATTAGTATACATCAGGAAGGAATAAGCATTCCTTTCTGGCACCAATCATGAAAATTGCTAGCTTAATTTGTAAAATAAAATTCATATACTTGGCTTATGTTCGTGCTCATGCCAAACAAAGTGAGGAGGTTGGCTTGCCCTAGCTAGAGAGAATTTTGATTGCCCTTATCCTTGATTTTAGGAAAAGATATCAAAAAAATTATAATTTCAAGATGCAAGCTATAAAATGTACTGATATTAACTTTTAAAAAAGATTTCTCTGATTCTGAACGGTGGCGTGGAGCTCGGATTCTGAGTTACAAACCTGATTCATGAGCTACTCGAGACCTTTCCAATGGAAATTCAAAATATGGGTATGAGGAATTGCTAGTTCAATTGACAGGTTGGAGTTGGGGTGGACCACGAAGGCTCTATTGGCGGAGATGTGTGGACTTAGGGGCCTGGGAGGTTGCCCTAACCAAGGAGTTGCCCAAGCCCAATGGCTTGTCAGGCTTGCCCTGACAATATGTGATTCCGGTTCGAAGTGATGTCTTAGATCTTGAATGGTAGATCTCATAAGATGAGGACTTTTAAACTCATTTATAAGGGAAATCATGATTCTCACTCTAAGCATTTCCAAATGTTCTATGCAATAGCAATTGTTGGATTGTTTTTTTTTTTTTACCATTCGGATACTTGGTACAACTATCTCAACTCGGTCCAAATGGTCCCCAGCTCAGCATGTAGGCTCTACAATTCGGTTTGTAGGCATGCTCCAGGCTAGAAGGCTCGTTTGGGACTTGGTACAACTCTCTCAACTCGACCCTAATGGCCATCAACTCAGTTCGTAGGGTACAGCCCGACCAATGGACATGCTTCCGGCTCGAAGGCTCGTTCCATCGTGTCTGGACCCAACCCGCATCACGACCACCACTTTAATTCACTCTAGAAATTAAATTAGTTTTTCACTTGTTAGAACCCACAACCTCTTGAAATAATGTCTCCCATCTACCACTTGAGCTAGAGTGACTCTCTCTCTCTCTCTCTCTCTCTCTCTCTCTCTCTCTCTCTCTCTCTATATATATATATATATATATAAGGAAAGAATTATGCTTATTACATAATTTTTTTTAGTATTTTTCTTCTTTATAATATTTTTGTTGTACTTTCCTTCTTTAACCATTGTACTTTCTATTTATTTTTTTTGTAATATCTATAAATTGAGGTTTTCCTCTAATGAATAAATACACAGAAAATTGTTCCATTCTCCGTTGCTAACATGGTATCAGAGCCTTGGCACTAACTCTTCCGTCGATTCCAGCCGCCGTGCCACTTATTCATCTTCTCGGCCCCGATCCAAGCCAGATCCAAACAAATCTCCACAGAATCCACAAAGTTTGACCGTCTAGTTGGTGAACACTAGATTCGGAGCTCCTCCATTCAGATTCATCGATCTGCCAGAAGCTCACCGTTCGCCATCGTTCGAACGACATATCCAGCTCAGATCCGAATTGTGGCTTCTTAGACTCTGCTTCCTCCCGTAGAACCCAAGAAGTCCGAGCCGCATGCTCCGGCCTGTGTCGCCGTCTCTGCCACTGCTACGACAGTTTACACAATTTTTTTCAGTATTCCAATTTTCTTACTCTAGACTATAGTTCACTATTATACAAAACAATTACCACTGAATACGTGGACCTAGCAGGCACTTTTTTTTTCCCTTTCAATTTTCATTTTTTTTCTTTTCTATTCTAGACTTTTATTCACCGTTACACAAAAAACCACTATTTTCTTTTGTATTAACTACAAGTCTATATAGACTATATAGGTTCAGTAACATCTAGTCTCATTTTATTTACCAAAAAAAAACTTTCCAAAGTCAGAGGACACTTGTTAGATTCCACAAGTGAGGTTTTTTTGTCTGTTTTCTTCTTGTTAACTTCTTTCTTAACAAATTCTGCATAATCTTTTTATAAATAAACATCCTCCGGTCCTAGTTTTTGATCACCACAGATATTCAAGATTTGATCAAATAGGCTCTTTCTACCAATAACTCTATTGTAGCCTCTGTTTTTTCAGGTATTTACTCCAATAATTGTTTTCTTGACTATGGTGCATCATATCATATGACATATAATTCAAAATATTTTAAAAATTTAACACATATTTCTTCATCTCCTATAATTTATACTGCTGATGGTACACTACCAAAATTTCACATATTAGCGACGCCAAGAAACGTCGCTAAAATGAAGAAAAAATATCGCTAAAACTTCTCAGCGACGTTTTCTGCAAAGTTTTCACGCTTGTCGCGTTTGCAGAAGTCGTTGTCAAGAAAAACGTCGTTGTTGCGACGTTTTACAGCGACGTTAATACGTCGCTTAATCTGTCGACGTTGACCGACTCTACGTCGACAATTTAGCGAGGTATATGTAGTCGATAAACGTCAGCTGATTAAGCAATGCATGTACAGTCTGTAGACGTCAGTAGGTTTAGCAACGTAACTTTAGTCGATAAACGTCGGTAGATTTAGCGACGTAACTATTACCATTACCGATGTTTATCGACTACATTATGTAAGTAAATTTCTGCAGATTTTAGCGTCGTTTTGCGACGTTTAGCGACTTCTATGTAGTCGCTAATCCGCGTCGCTAAATGTCGCTAAACGTTGCTAAAACCTGCAAAAAAAAAAAGAAACAGAATGACATATTCTGCTTGTGTAGTATCCCTGCAGTTTTATAATGAACATTTAAGACGAATAGACCCAGAGCGACCCTTCGTTAAATTCCTTGGGTTCGTCGACCCCTTCGGTGGAACACTCAACACCGGTAATGGCACATACAGTTGAAACGAACAATAAAATAGAATATGATAAAAATTAATAGTATATTACACAACCAATATCCAATGACTATACAGCCGAGTCTAATGTATACACATAAATATCCACGGAGATAGTCTACACAACCAATCAAACACAGAGATAAGTCTACACAAACCCAATATCATGGGTCAACACACAAACAAACACTCTACGCAAACAAGCAATAAACAGTCCTAACTAGGACTACTGCGGACCTGGAGCAGGAGGGGCACCGCCGCGCCTAAGGGATAAGAATAGCCCATACTCCTTCCGTGAAATCGATACCGATGTAGGTGGAGTCGATGACAATGAAGGAGGCAGTAACGTCGGTGATGATGAAGGAGCACCCGGAGGATGTATCTGCTCCAACGCTGCTAGTCGCTGATTATATGAATCCATGGTAGATAACAGCCTCGTACTTCTATCAACCATCGAATCCTGCATCAACGTCAGCCTCTCACCCAAGGACAGCTGTGATGCCTGCAGCTCCGTCACGCTGCGCTGTGTCGACGCTCTAAGATCAGTGATACCACGCTCTGTCCTCTCAGTCATATCCCTGAGCTCCATGATGTTGCGGTCGAGTGCATCCAATCGTGTTAGGAGCGTAGCATCGTCCGTATGTTGCTTCTCCTGGATCCGTCGCAGCATCTCGTCACGAATAGACGTAACCAACTCCTGGACTCTGACAGACTCCTGTGAGGGCTGTAGACCATGCACACTAGCAGCGGAGGCCCTAGAGGACTGTGTCGCAACTAGGGCGCCATAGGTGTTAGCCTAATGATTACATCGTATTTTTGAATATGGCTAATCAATTAAGTTTAACATAATAATGTCACTAATATTCATATACTCACTATCATGTTGCTACTTAAACTTAGCATTGTCCTAATTATCCTATATCATATTGCCATGTTTGTATCGTACTGCAACATATTTTGGTCGTCTAACTTGTATTTGTAGACATGCAGTAAGCATGATCAAACATGATCAAACCAGGACAAAGGCAATGAAGAATTAATGATGGACCAAATACGGTGTCATACAAAAAGATTTCTCTGAACCGCCTAGCGACCTATCCGGTGCCTCGTATCGGGGGTTCTGCTGATCTGTTTATCTTTGGACGACTGCTATCAAGAAAAAAAAGTCGTCTTCAGGTCTACTCACATATCAGAAGAAAGGCGTCATCAAAGGACTTTTGGTTTTCTTATTTATTCTAAGTCTGTAATCTTCAATTTATTGAGTCTAGTAGAATGTGTACGTTGAGTCGCACTGTGTCATCTCAACTCCTAGACATATCTCTCCAAGCACTACCATACAAACAGACCAATTCCTGAACTAAACCAAACTACCATAGCCCATTGAGAGCTTTTGTCCTAAGAGAGACAGAGTTCGGGCCGAACTCTGCCTCCTGATTTTCAGCATCCTGATTTTTAGGGCCAGCTTGGTACAAGCTGTCCAACGTTCAAAAATTTAAATTCTTGGGACAAAATTCGGGCCAAACTCTGCCTCCCCAGAGTAGTATAAATAGAGTTTGAATTCTCTCATTTCAAATCATCTCTTACCTTCAAATACTCAAGCTTTCTAAGCTCTACTACTCAAAGCCTCATTCTTCCATATCTCCTAAGCCACAACTCTCCTTAGCCCAAGGTGCTCAGTGCTATATCAGCTAGAAGTTGTGTATAAAAGTGAAAGAAAAGTAACTTGGACAATTCCAAGTTTTGCCACCTGCAAATCTGTGAGCAGTTGGTGTGCTCTTCTGAGTAAAGACACGTGGTTGTACACTATTTCACAAATAGTGGATTTCAATCCTGAGCTAGAGTTCTCAGGCCTGGACTAGTACTCCACGAGGAAAACCAGGTTAAAACTGTTGTATTTACGAATGCTCTTCTGATCTTTATTTACTTTCGCATTTCTCTCTGATTTATTTACTATCTTGATAGTTGTTTTGTGAAGGTGATATAGAGTTAATTTTTATTTTGTGATTATCGACACAAACTCTATTCAACCCCCTCTAGAGTTGCCTACACGTTATTTCAATAGGATCCCATACCGTAGTACGTACCCCTATGGAGACCACTAGCGACGGTCACCCATAGCTCGTCCGCCGATAGAGCTTGAGCGGGCTGCGAGGAAGTATCGGCCTCTCCCGCAGTAGGTGCACTAGCAGCCGCCCACTCCTAAAGCTTAAGATAGTCGGCCTAGAAAGTATGGATACTCTATAATTTCTAATGTCTAATGTACTTATTATTACTAACTACATAAATATTTATTTGCATGCATATTTACTAAGTTATATTAAAATTAATACGAAGTATTAAAATTAATAAATAGTATTATAATACTTACATAGGTCTGCTCAGCCCTCTCGTCAAAAAGCTTCCCGCCCTTCCGATGGGTGGCCAGGAAGACGGTCACCATGTTGGCGTCACCACCCTTCCTTACCTGTTAAAAATATTTTATTTAGTACTATTTATGAAAATAATCGAACTTACATTAAAATAATATTTCTGAAATAAAAAAACATACCAAACGACGGAAATGTTCCGTTATCGGGATCGACCCACCGCACCACTTATATGCCTTCTGCCTAGCCGCATTGGCCTTCTCAGACCTTTCCTTGTATCGAGGTGCGTCGAACCTAGCCTTCATCGTAGTCCACTGATCAAGGGTGATCCAACCTTGGATCGGCTCTCCACGACGTTCCGCGGCGTTCATTAATATCATCACGAATCAGCTTGGCCGTGACGACAGGAAACATTCCTTCAATTAACTCGGCCCGGTGCGGCGGATAGAAATATGTTTGCTAAAAGAAACAATTCAGTTAGTTATATAATATACATAAATAAGATGATTAATATTAGAACCATATATACTTTTACCTTGAACTGCGCAAACCAAAAGTTATTTCTATCTTCCGGTGCATCAGAGTAGTTTATCCAAGGGCCACCATATTTGTACCTCAGAAAATGGCCCATGCATCTCTGTACCGACGGGGGACGATATCTATACAAAGGTAATTACATTCATAAAAAATAAATTTATTATGAACAAAGAAATAAACGATATATATGATAAACCAAAACACTTACTTTGTACCGTCGGCCCAGATCTCCGTCCTCGACTCCTCCGGAGGTGCGCACGAATCATCTGCCTGATACTGGTCCGGCATCGGCTCAGCCTCCTCCATATGCTTATCTGTCTCCATCGTCGTATCAGCAGGAGAAACGCTAGACGAGGGAGCAGTATCAGCAGGAGGAACTCTAGACGAGGGAGCAGTGTCAGGCCTGGAACTACTCGTCCCATGAGATATACCATGTAACGTCGTGGCAGGCAGAGGTACTGATCGATACACTGGAGTACTCGGCGACGAGGATCCAGAGCAAGTACCAGTAGGAAGTACCGGAGGAGAACCCCGTCCCCTACGTCGGGACCTGCCAAACGATCCGCGTCATCCTGTCATACCTGATAACAATATATGACGATATAACAAATAACAGAGACTAGATAATAACTAAGTATATTCTACAGTCAGAAATATAAAAGTACATTCTACAAGGAACATCTAAATCCAGATAGTATATTCTACAAGAAACATCTTAAGTTCAGATAGTACATTCTACAAAAACATTGAAATCCAGATAATCCAAATAACCAAGTCTACATAATAAGAAAATAAAAGTACATCTCTCTCAATCATCTTCAGAATATTCATCTTGTTCGTCTTCCTCGACCTCATCTTCCTCTTCCTCTTCATCTTCACTTTCATCTTCGCCTTCGTCGACTTCGCCTTCCTTTTCGGATAATTCTACCTCTTCTACATTATTAGTCATATAATGAGTAACTCCCGTGGAGTCCACATCAACAATATTTTTTATAAGAGGTATCTCGTCCTCCTGATAGGCTTTTTCGTCAACGTCAAATGTATCTCTAGCTTTAGTCTTGCATACTGCCCACCATTCAGACCTCGTTGTTCCCCGTCTTGGATAAGCTGTAAAGTACACGGGCTGAGCCTGAGTTAATAGGACAAATAGTTCGTAGCCTTGATATCTACGCTTGTAGTTTATATCCACAAGACCATGCCTGTCGATTTTCCAACCTTGATTTTCTATCGGATCGAACCATCCACACTTGAACAACATGATCTTAGCAGGTTCTCTGCCATAATTATATGTCAACTCCACAATCTCTCGCAATATGCCAAATAAATCATTGCCTGGATCGGCGTCATTGTAGTTCAAAGATTTGATACACAAACAACTGTTTTTTGTGGAATCAAGATCCAGGAAGCTGTCTCTGATCAGAGCAATTGTAGACTTGAACCTAAAACCATTCACACAGTAACTTGGCCATATTTTAACGGCAGTAATTGGTCCCTTGGCAAGGGTTCTAATTGATTCAATCTCGGGTGAAATTAAACGATCGACCTGAATACCAAAGAAGCGATAGTAAGTTGTTTATTGCACGGTTGCATTAGAAGAGATCAGTAATTATCGAGCTCCTTACATATACGCTCAACCAGGAAGGAAAATGATGTCTCATTTCTTGTTCTAATGCTTCGTCTGTTATGTAGGGTCTAACCGACCTCAACTCATCATTATATGTGCTAAAAAATAACGAAGCAACTCATCATTATAGCTTATACTATTACATTGAGATGACGTAAACTCATAATTAATTAGTTACCCCTCTAGCTTCTCCACTTCATCCTCGTCGCAATTGAGTAATATATACAACTGAGCAGCCCTTAGCTCTTCGTCATTCAAATATCTCTTCTTCATTTTCCCCGAAGGCTTTCCGGACGCATTGAATACTTTTAATATTCCATCATTAGATTCTTGATATCCGTCGTCATTTTTCGAAGCTTTCGTTCTATTTGTAGCAACATGAGGTTTGAAATACGTCGAGCAGAAGTTTGTAATCTCCTCGAGAACATAGGCTTCACAAATAGAACCCACGACCCGAGCCTTATTTTTCACCTTTCTCTTTAGGTGGTTCAAATGCCGCTCAAATGGGTACATTCACCGATAACCAACGGGCCCACCAACACGTGCCTCGTAGGAAAGATGAATTGGCAAATGCTCCATAGAGTCGAAGAATCCAGGAGGAAATACCTTCTCAAGCTTGCACAGTGTTACCGCAATATCGTTTTCTTGCTTTTCTAGACGATCGACGAGCAACTTAGTAAAACAAAGATCTCTGAAGAAAATGCTAAGCTCGGTCAATGGATCCCAAATAACCTGGGGTAAGAATTTTCGAAATACAATCAAAAATAACATCTCCATGAATACGTGACAATCATGGCTCTTCGTACCCGTCAGTTTATTCTCCTTTAGGTCGACGCATCTTCTCAAGTTTGAAACGTACCCGTCTGGAAATTTTAGGCCTTGAATCCACCTACAAAGTTTCACTTTATCCTCCTTCTCTAATGAAAAAATTGCCTTAGGCTGCTTCAACTTACCATTCCCCTCATCTATCAAATACAATGCAGGACAATCGAAGAAGCACGGTTTACCTCCGTATTTCAAACAGAAAGCCTTAGTGCGGTCCATGCAATACGGACATGAAAGACGACCATGCGTGCTCCATCCAGATAACATTCCATAGGCCAGAAAGTCGTTGATGGTCCACATAAGTGCTGCCCGCATCTGAAAATTCTAAAAACATCGTACGGGTTGGAACCTACTTCTCACAGTTGATTCAATTCATCAATCAATGGCTGTAAATACACATCGATGTTCCTCTTCGGATTGTTCGGACCTGGGATAATAACGGTGAGAAACATATACGGAATCTTCATGCACATCCAAGACGGCAGATTGTACGGAGTGACGATCACAGGCCAACATGAATACTAGGAGCCCGAAAGTCCGAATAGGGTAAAACCGTCGGAGGAGAGCCCCAATCTGATATTACGCGGATCAGAAGCAAAATCTGGATACTTTCGATCAAAGTGCTTCCATGCTTCTCCATCAGATGGGTGATCCAACACTCCTTCGATCTGTTTTCGCCTATGCCAACTCATGTTTTCTGCAGTCTCCTTCACCATAAACAACCGCTGCAACTGTGGCGTCAATGGCAAGTAGTGCATCAAATCGGTAGGCTTTCTTGCACCGACTGACCTTTCTCTAACACTTCCCTTGTAGTGATCAGCACCACAAAATCTGCAGGCGTCTTCATCCTTGTTGTCTTTGTAGTACAACATGCACTCGTTGTGAGATGCATCGATTTTCTCGTATTCCATCCAGTACGATCTCACCATCCTCTTAGACCGGTAGAAGTCTTTAGGCAACTTAGCACCCACAGGCAATATCTCTATAATCAACTCCATCAGTCGGTTGTAGCAATCTTACGACATATTAAAATCGGACTTGATGTTCAGCAATCTTTTAACCACCTCCAACGGTGAATGATCCTCACAACCAAGATATAATAGAGTCCTTACATTCTCCAGTAACTCTATGAACTTTGCAGCATCGGCGTTCGGTGCCTCCTCGGCTGCATCATGATTGTCCGGATCGAAACTAGGCTTCGCCGCGTCAAAAACCATGTTCACCCACCCATCGTTGTAAGCAGCGTGGTTGTGGACATCCACATAAGGCTCCGACTCTGATGCTAAAGACACAAGTTCTCCATGTGCGGTCCACTGATAGTAATTCGGTATGAAAGCCTTCGAGTATAAATGATATATGACTTCCACTTCTGGATGATATTTCAAGTTGTGACATCTTACACACGGACACTTAATTTTGGTACTGTCCATGTACTGAGAGAATGCCTTGGCGAACTGCAAGAACTATTGTACACCCTCAATGAATTCATTTCGTACACTGCACATGTTATCAGGATGATGGTTATACATCCACGAACGATGTCGTAAATAGTAATTCATATCCATTTGACAATAATTTTGCAAAGATAGATACACATTATTCGAGTATATTCCAAATAGATGCATAGGATTCTCCGTCAAAGGATTCTGGCTCGTCCCACCAACAATCGAAATCTTTTTACTTCAAGGATACTCTATACACTCTTGATTTCAGGCTAACACGGACACTTAACATAAGAGATAATGATATCTCTGTCGTCATGTGTTCCTTGTGAGCCTACAAGGAAAACTTGACCTCGGAGTGTCCAAGCTAGCACTTACCATGAAATACTTGGCGATACCTACCTACATACCTAGTATCTTGACATATGTCTTGATGCTGTACCAATCATACCTACACTTCTAGGATACTCTATACACTCTAGGTACTAGGATACTCTTGACACGGCCAAGTAGGATCGGGCCGGGCTAACTCATCTAAGAAACAAACCCCTAGTTTCTTAGAATTTTTGCCGAATATAGACTAAGACTTTAATGACATATCCATATATGATACTAAGTGCTACCTAGACACTATAATCACACAATAACCTAAATTTTAATTTCAATAATTATGAATATCATTCCTACCACCGTTTCCTAAATACTTGTTGTCAAATTTGTGTGTCCACATCAATATTTTCTCAAATAAATAACCAAGTCCAAATTATGTATCACAAAATAATATAATTTTGTGTACAAGTCAAAGAGAAGGAGTGTGTGTCCGTGACCACCACAAACATGCTATATATCGTGTCAGTGTTCGTATTAGAGTTAGGTTAGCATGTACGTGTAATGTTTAGTGTCCGTGTCCGAGTTAGGTTAGTGCTACGAGAGAAAGAAAGAAAGAGGGGAGGTTTACCGAGATGGGGGTAGCTGGAGCAGGAGGGTCGTCGGGACAGCAGCTCGACGGAGGCCAGAGGCGGGGGAGGGCATATGGTCGTCAGGGAGAGGGGGCTAGCACTTACCTACTTACCTAGTAGGTTAGTGCTACGAGAAAAATAGCGACGTCAAGAAAAGGATACTTGGCGATACCTAGCTAGCACTTACCTACATACCAAGTATCTTGACATATGTCTTGACACTGTACTAATCATACCTACACTTCTAGGATACTCTATACACTCTAGGTACTGGGATACTCCTTAGCATAATATTGCATATCAAAATCACTTAGTAGCCTCTTTCTATCGACACTCTATACACTCTATGTACACCCTCTATGAATTCATCTACCACTCTACCACTCGACACTCATATACACTACTAAGTTTTATAAATTTAGGGTCCATCAACATTTACAATTTCACGATACCGTGTCAATACCAACTCATGTTAACGTGTATGTATCATATCTTAACAACGTGTCCGTGTCATACGTTTATAACATATATACAAATTTTATAAATTTATACTCACAAACAAAATAGTTCTAATTATACATGTAATATACAAAATTGAACCAATTGGAGAGGGCTAGTCTAGAATTTTAGGGCATCGGCATTTGAGGGTAGGACTTTTGATCATATTCTTTATGTGAGGGCTGCTGTTAGTAGAGAAGTTCGTGTGTGTGTATGTGTCCTACCGACAGAAAGATGGAGATGGAATACATAGCACACAGTAAAGCCAACGCTAACACCAACGTCGTGTGCATCACAAAAAATCAACAAAATTCAGTTATGGTTAGGGTCTGTGTTATGTCCCATGTCGTGTCGGTGTATGTGTTCGTGTCGTATTCGTGTCTATGTCGTGTCTATATCAAATAGCTAGTAGAGATATAGGGTTAGGCTTTACCTAATGTTGGGGTTGAGCTAGGAAGGGGATAGCCGAGAGGAGGAGGAGGTCGGCGTGCGTAGGCGGTTGAGGGGGAGGAGCTCGGAGAGGAGGAGGAGGAGCTTGCGGTGGAGGAGGAGGAGGTTGGCGCACGTAGGCGGTTGAGGAGGAGGAGGAGCTCGCGGTGGAGGAGGAGGAGGTCGGCACGCGTAGGCGGTTGAGAAGGAGGAGCCCGGAGAGGAGGAGGAGCTCGCGGTGGAGGAGGAGCAGGAGCTCGCGGTGGAAGAGGAGGGGGTCGATGGAGGAATAGCCCGGAGAGAAGGAGCTCGGTGGCGACGGAAGAGCGCTGGAGGAGGAGGGGGGCGGCAAAGTAGCGCTGGAGGAGGAGGAGGGGGAACGAAAATTTTTGGAGAAATTTTCGAGTGAGAATGGGGGGATAGAAAAACTCGATCGGAATATTGGAAATAAATTAGCGACATCAGGATACGACGTCGCTAAACGTCGCAATATTCTAAAAAAAATAGCGATGTCGTACGTTAAAGTCGCTATTCGTCGCTGATAATAAAAAAATAGCGCGTTCAGCGACTTTGTAACGACGTAAAATTTTGTCAAACTATTTGTAGTCGAATTACATCGCAGATAGTCGCTACTAGTGACGTATTGCGACATCATTTAACTATGTCGCTAAGTTGCATAATATTAGTGACATTTTATCTTAGCATCGCTAATTGCGCCGCTGATATGACTTTTTTTGGTAGTGGTACTACTGTTACGATAAGTCATATCGGTTCTGTTAAAACATCTAATGACCTAGTTGTCTCAGATGTTTTGCTTGTGCCAAAACTATCAACGAATCTTCTCTCTGTCAGACAATTATTTGATCAATGATTTGATACTAACTTTTCTTCTATTGGTTGTGTCATTCAGGATCGCTCGACGGGAAAGCAGGTTGGGACATGCCATAGAATTGGTAGTCTTTTTGCTATAGACAAACTTATTATCCCACTCGTAGTTGGTACCTCATTTATTGCTCCAACAACTCTTTCATCTTCTTTCATGTTTTGGCATTCTAAATTAGGTCATTTTTTTCGACTTCGATATATGCTGAATAAAGGATTGTTAGGCTCTGTGCATCTAGATAAAAAAAACCTTATTGTGCTTCTTGTAAACTTGCTAAACAACCTACACTTCCTTTTCATAAAAGTATAACTTCTTCTGCATCACCTTTTGATATTATGCATTCTGATGTTTGGGGCAAAGCTCCTATCAAATATATAGGAGGTGCTTAATATTATGTACTCTTTGTTGATGACTATACTCGTTATATATGGACATATTTATTGCATTCTCGTTCTGATTTTTTTTAAAGTATATATTGAGTTTTTTACAATGATAAAACACAGTTTTCAAAAACCATTAAAAAAATTAGATCAGACTCTGGAGGAGAATATGTATCCAATTCTTTTCTTGATTTTTTGAAAACTCAAGGAACTCTTCCTCAATTATCATGTACTGAGACACCTGAATAAAATGGTGTTACAGAACGCAAATACCATCATATTGTGGAAACTGCACGTAATTTAATTCTCTCATCCTCAGTTCTACGTACTTTTTAGGGGAGAGTCCGTTCATACTTCTACTTATATCATAAATCATATTCCTTCTTTAGTCACTAATAGGATATCCCCCCTTTGAACGCCTTTATCATACCCCAACTGATTATCAGAACTTGGAGTCTTTGGCTCCACCTGCTTTGTCCTTCTTCCCAAAAGAGAACGTGGTAAACTCAGTAAGAAAACGACCATATGTATTTTTTTTAGGCTACGGTATTCAACAAACAGGTTAATTACAGATGTTATGATCCCTCTTCTCAAAAAATTTATATCTCTCGACATGCCACATTTTGGGAGAATATACCCTTTTACTCGCTCACAAAATATCAAATAGTTGTATTTGATCCGCATCAATTTTATGACCCTTTTATTGATTCACCATATGAAAGTTCTGAACAAACACCAACACAAGTTCATCATACACAATGTATTGAGCCTTCCATAGCACCACCATCAGACCACCATGCCCAATGTTCTAATGTTCTCTCTCCAGAGAATAATCCAACTATTGTTGAGCTAGTCTCTCTAGAAACTGATCCAGTCCCCTCAACTTCAACTCGACCTGTTTGTGATAAACACCAACCTGCTTATCTGACATATTATCACTATTATCTGTTTGCTCTTTTATCCCTTCATGAACTAACAACCTATCATGAGGCCTCTTCTGACCTAGTTTGGCAAAAAGCTATGACGGAAGAGCTAACCGTTCTACAAGATACTAATACATGAAATTTATGGATCTTCCTCCTGATAAATCTGTTGTTCGATGTAAATGGATTTACAAGATGAAAACAAAATCTGATGGTTCTGTTGACCGATACAAGGCCCATTTAATTGCGAAAGGCTTTACCCAGGAATATGGTATTGATTATAAAGAAACTTTTTCTTCAGCTGCTCTTATGACTACTATACGAACCTTGATTGCAGATGCTTCTATGCGTCAATGGAAATTGTATCAAATAGATGTCAAGAATACATTTCTTCATAGAGACCTACAAGAGAAAGTTTATATGATACCACCCCCTGGTCTTCCACACTCTCCTCGTCAGGTTTGTAAACTTCGTAGTGCTTTATACGGTCTCAAGCAAGTCCCTCGAGCATCGTTTGTAAATTTTTGTACATAGGACTAAGTACGTCAGCATGCCAGCTGCACATATACGAAGAATACACCAATATGTGGTATCCTCATATTTGTACATAAGCTGTAAATATTATAACATGATAAGCCACAATATAAACAACTATATCCCATCCACAGCTCAACACAGAATGAATAATAAGTCTCAATAATAAGAGAAATCAAGAGATAGCCGGGTGGACATACCCACTCCAAACAGCTATGAAATATAGTCTCAACTAAATGGAGTCCAACCTCCTCAAAACAGAAAATGAAGATAAAAAGATGTCCACTACATAGTCTCAGATAATAAAGAGGAAAACTAAGTATCAGTGGGAGGTGCCTCGTCATCGACGTAAGAAGGATCCAAAGCTGCTCCGTACTCCTGGGGATAGTCCTGCTCGTCTAATCCTAGAGAGATCACCAGGTCCTCAGAGGGACGTAACAAGATACAAAAAAATATGTCAAAATAACTGAATGTGAAAATATGCCACTATGACACTACAGGTTTTTCTAACCGTCAATGTGATATGCACTTTAAGGACAACGTTCTACGCAGGGGCTGTAGGATCACGCAAGTAATAAAGAGTGGCCATCAAGTAGCGCTCATCCGAGACACTATCAGCCGGGCAGCAAGTGGCGCTCATCCGAGTCACTAACAACCCATAAATGTGTATAAAAAGTAAATGTAGCCCTTACGCTAGTAGCTGTCCCCTCCCCCCGATGCTCCCATCCAAGATGTATCCACAGCCTGTCCAGTTGGCAACTGCTATGGCTTCTAACTCGACTCACTAATAGCAGTTACCTCCTATCTGTCGCACGTCCCATACGTATCGATGGCCAGTCGAGTATGCAGATCCGTGTCCTATATGAACTCACTCATCGCGTGATACACATGTGTCAAGGCCATAGGGAATATGAAAATATACCACTCTCATCGGGTGGTCAACTGACACAAGGTCGACATGCAAATAAGATATAAAATAATGAGGACGACTAAATCTAGTCGCTTCCACCCAAGTGTGACTTGGACGCACAATATAAACAAAATGACAAATAAGAAAAAGAAATATGCAATAATAAAATATACTGAAAATAAATGAGCACAATCAGAATCTATGGCAAGGTATACTTGCCTGTGGTTCGAGAAAGGCAATCCAACAGTCGCAAGCGGCAGCACCAAAAACTCACAATTGACAGATGACTCCAAAAGCTGAAACAAACATCAAAAACATTTTCGGTGTAAAAGATATCTCTAGGAAATGCCTGTCCGAAAGTCAAATTTCGGAACAAGGGCAAAATCGTAATTTCGGGTCAAAACGATACCCGCCGTTGGACCCGCTTTCTACCGAAATACGCGTCAGTATCTACAGTCTCTAAAGTCTCCAAACTACATGTCTACAGATCCGATTTGAGGAGACGAACCCAACGGTATGTCCAATTTTGGATTCCGATGAGCCGTGCACAAAATTGTCCGTTGGATCGGGTTACGGGCCCGCCAATTTTGGCGTTTCGATCAACCTTCTCAGAATCAGATCAAACTTGGCATACAAGGCCAAAATTTTGATTCGGCTCTGCTGGCGCAAGTTTCGTATCGATCCGACGAACGTGCACGAAGTTATGGTCAAGTTTGCAAAACATCGATACGGGGGTATCTCGACGGATACGTATTGATTTCGTCGCGCACACGCAACAAAATCGAGTTCCGTCAGTTCCCATACGTCGGCAACATCCATACGCGCCTTTCGATGTGTATAGTACATGATCACGTCGCCCGGTTTATCGGGGCGCAAGCCGTATCGGGTAAACTTTCTAAGTTTTTAATGTTTATAACACAGTTTTTCGCCTAACTTTAATGACAATTATAATCCTGCATAGCAATCAATATGTAAAACTAAAAGCTACGTTTTAATCTCGGTTACATTAACTTTGACAGTATTTAATTGGTTTTCAAAAATACGTACTGGTTTCATCGATATCGGCCTTCCAAGTTGGGTTCATGGCTGCCATCAACACTCTATTTTCGAACAAATTTGGCGGCGACTTTGCTCCAATTTTTTGGGCAATCGTAAGAGTTTGACAGGATTCTACCTGAAGGGGTTTGGAGGGGTTCATATACGAATTTATAGATGACAAAACGATCAAGTACACGGAGATATGAGCTATGAAAGGGGTGTACCTATCGGCTGAAAATCAGGGCTTGCTCGGGGTGAGCGGTCGGCTTAGGGGGTTGCTGGCGGCGTCCGTGCGGTTTGTGTGACGATGTCCACAGCAAGTGGATTCGTCGGGACGTGAGGGTCGTGCTGGAGTCGATCTTCGGGGTTGGGGAAAGGTTTTCGATGAAATTTCTGAGGATCACTAGGGTTGGCCGCGGGATATCGATTTTATACCGAGCCGTTCCTCCTAATCAAATTTTGAATGGGATTACAGCGGTTTCAGATTTGCTTGATCATAGGTTGGATGGGATTCCAATTGTTTTGGAAGATTTCGCAAAAAGATTTGATTGAAAAGATGATTTGAATTTTTCATTCAAATCTCAGGAAGGGTCGGGATTTATCGAGTATTGTAGCTCGGCTATAGTACAGAGTCTCTTTTTCTATATATATATATATATATATATATATATATATATATATATATATATATATATATATATATATATATAACATTAAGCAAGTGAAATAAATAGTTAAAAATGCAAAAAAAAAATATAAAAATTATATCTAAAATTTCTAACTATTTGCGGACTACTTTTATGATAGTATAATATACAAGCATATATACATATATATTAGCAAAACCCATGACTTAATTATATATAAAAAAAATTAATAAAAATATATAGTAATTTAATTAGGAAAAAGATGGGGGTTTACACTTCTAAAAAAAGGTATTGTCATTCTTCTCATATACGTAGATGATATGGTTATTACAGGTAATGATTTAAAAGGTATTCATATTTTAAAGTTACACTTGAGCACATGTTTTGAGATGAAAGATTTAGGTACTCTCCTTTACTTTCTTGGAATAGAGGTTGATCATACTTCCAATGGTTATTTTCTTTCTGATCAAGTAAAGTATGCATCTGAAATACTTATTCGAGCAGGTTTAACGGATACCAAGACTGCAGATACTCCACTTGAATTGAATGCAAAACTTTATGCATCTGACGATACTTTACTCTCTGATCCTACTATATACCGTCAGGTTGTAGGCAATCTTAATTATCTCACTATTACTAGACCTGATATCAGTCATACGGTTCATATTGTAAGTCAATTCATGTCTTCACCTCGCTCTGTTCATTATGTAGTTGTTCTTCGAATCTTGTACTACTTGAAGGGCACTTTATACCAAGGACTACACTTATCTTCTACCTCTACGCTTACTCTCCGTGCTTATTCTAATTCTGATTGGACGGAAGATATCGTAGATCGTCGATCTACTACTGCTTCTGCATCTTTCTTGGTGATTCCCTTATTTCTTGGAAAAGTAAGAAGCAAACAACAGTTTTCTGCTCAAGTGCTAAAGCTGAATAAGGGCCCTTACTCACACTACGTCTGAGATTATATGGTTACGCTGGCTACTTCATGACATGGGCGGTGAACATTCATCGCCAACTCCTCTGTTTTGTGACAATAAGAGTGCTATTCAAATTGCTCATAATGATGTCTTCCTTGAACGCACCAAACATATTGACTGTCATCTTTTCATGGATCATTTTACAAAAAAGAAGAATCCACCTACCCTAGTACATTACTTCAGAAGCTCAAGTTGCAAAAAAAATTTACAAAGACACACCCCTTAGCTCGGTTCAACTTTCTCGTATCCAAACGTAATATGTTTTCTAAACAATCTTGGGTTTGAGGGGGGTGTTAAGGAAAGAGTCATGCTCATTACATTTTTTTATAGTATTTTTCTTCTTTATAATATTACCGTTGTACTTTCTTTATTTGTTTTCTTTGTAATCACTACAAAAAAAATACCCCTATTTTACAACGGTTTTAGTGCAACGCTTATATGGATGTTGTTGAAACTATAATTTACAACAGTTACGTAACGGTTGAAATAACCATTTTTAAATTAAATATATTTGCAATGGTTAGAGATTAACCATTGCCTAATACACTTTTACAACGGTTCATAAACGCTTGCTAAACATTTTTTTTACAACAGTCAAGCAACAGTTTCATGAAAGTATTGTCAAAGTGAGTTGAAGGGGCAACGATTATGGAAGAGTTTTAAGTATTTGTTACAAATTTATTGATATTTTGCAACGATTACATAAAGTCTTATAAAAAGGCTCATTGTTAGCAACAGTTGCGCAACAATTTTTGCAACATGTCGAGAGAGCTTCTTATTTGTAATGATTGTGCATCGATTTATGCTAGTAGTTGCATTTCCTTTTTTTAATAACAACGTTTATGATAACCATTGTCAAAAGAATAAACAACTATTACATAAATATTGATCTCGCAATAGTTTGTTTATAGCCGTTACAAATTCAATATCCAATTCAAATTTTATTTATACATAATAAGGATTTAAGCATTAGAATTACTCGTATTAATTGGTTCCTTGTCTGCTAACAAAAAAATATTTGATAATTAATGTTCTAACATCGATCCAAATCTTCAATTGATGAAAATGATATAAGTACATATATATTATATATTTAAGTATTTATATACAAATGAGCCTCTAGCCTAGTGGTAGAGATGAGGCATGTGATCCAAGAGGTCGGGAGTTCGAGCCCCATTGGTGGCAGAAAAAAAGTACTTGATATTGACCGTTGCCTATTAACCACAACAATTTTAATCGTTGCATGAAATATTTTAGACAACGGTTATCAACCAGCGTGCATTACTCAATATTTACAATGGTTTGTTAATCGTTGCCAAATATATTATTGACAACACAATTTAACCGTTACACATTAATGTGAGATCCGTTGCATAATACGTTATTTGCAACTATTTATAGAAATGTTACAAAAACTTTCAATAATCGTTGCAAGAGGAATCTGCAACGCTCCAATTTACAATGGTTCCAATAACTGTTGCGGATTGATTTTGCAACGGGTTATATTAATTTTGTAATGGTTTTAGACCGTTGTAAGACACCCTGGTTTCTTGTAGTGAATCTCTATAAATTGAGGTTTTCCTCTAATGAATAAATACACAAAAAATTGTACCATTCTCCATTGCTTTTTTTTAAACAAAACATTTTATTGAAAATGTAAAGTGAGCTCAAGAAGAGCATTACAGTCCGGTGCAGGGCCGAAAACCACAAAAGGGCCCTGTTGAGCAAAGGTAGAAATACGTAGTTTCAAAATTTCGGAGATCCGAAATTTCAAAAAACAACTGTGTTTCGAAACTAAATGAAGTTTCGTAAATCAAAATTTTGAAATATTTCGAAATTCAAAACCGAAAAAACGTTGGGTGGGTCGGGTACGCGGCCCGAGAAGGGAGGGTGAGGGCTCGGAGCCCGAAGCGGGCGCACGGCGCGAGGCGAAGTGGGGCGCTCGTCCCGAGGGGGGGCGCACGGCTCGAGAAGCCTCGGGCCCCCCCTCCCGGCTCGCTGCCCGGGGCCGGGGGGCTCCGGTAGGGGAAGCCGAAAGGGGGGGCGGTGCTCCGGCGAGGGGCCAGCCCGGAGAGGACGTTGGGATGCCGGTGGCCGCCGGGAGGGCCGGACTCGAATGCGCCGGCGGAGGAAAAAGGGGCGGGGGGGCTCGGACCCGCCTGGGGGAGGCGGAGGGATCGCCTGAGGAAGCTTGGGGCCTCGACCGGGGACCCGCGAGCCAGGGAGCGGGGGCTCAGCCGGCGATCGGGAGAAAGGGAGGGAAGGGAAAGGGAGGAGACGGGAGCGGCGGAGTGAGAGCCGGAGGCCAGAGCGCGCGTCGCGAGGCGGGGACTGCGACGCCGCTGACGTCTCGACCACCGCCGGAGAGGGGGACGCCGCACGTCCCAAGGGGGCTCGCAACTCGAGTGGGGGTGGGGAGAGACCACCGACGTCGGGTCGAACTCCGGCGGGGGAGCCGGGGCGGGAGGAGGGGGAGGAGCCCCCGGGGGACCCGAGGCGGGGGCTGAGAGGAGGAGGAAGGCCGCTCCTGCACCGCTGGGGGCGGGTGCAGGGGGCCACGGCAGGGGGAGGGGCGCTGCCGTAGGGGGGCTGTGCACCGGGAGGAGCGGCGGAGGGAGGGGGCGACGGAACGGGGGGAGGCTCGCCGAGCGAAGCCGGTCCCGGCGGAGGGGCCTTCCTGCGCCGAGCGCGGGGACGCCTGGGACGACGCTGAGGGGGGAGGGGGGAGTTGAGTGAGGGGAACCCCCACGGCGAGAAGAAGGCGCCGACAAGGGGGAACCCCCCCCCCCCCCCCCTACTGGGGTGACGGCCAGGCGGCCGACCAACCAAGGAAGGGGGGACGGCGGGAAGCAAGGAGGCCACTGCGCGGGGGGAGGCCGGCCGGCCATGCTAGCCAACCGAACGCAACGAACTCCGGAGGAGACCGGAGCCAGCAGTGCTGCCGTCCCATCTATATATATATATATATATATATATATATATATATATATATATATATATATATATATAATTTTTAATATATATATATATATATATATATATATATATATATATATTAAAAATTATATATATATATATATATATATATATATATATATATATATTAAAAATTTTATATATATATATATATATAAAATTTTTAATATATATATATATATATATATATATATATATATATGTGGAAAGAGTGCAACAACAGGATATTTGAAGGCTCGAGTACGGTGACTATATGCATACTTCACAATATTGAATGTGATGTAGAGGGAATGGGTATGGCAGGGGTGACTACCTGATGGTTGTATCTTAATTATATCAATACATTTACCTGGTTCCAATACATTTACCTGGTTCCAATATATATATATATATGAAATGGTAAATGTGTCGAACACTCCCCCTGGAAATTGAACTATGTGTATTTCGTATAAACACTTTGCCTTTGATATTAAACTTACTGAGCTACATTTGATTTGTTTGGACAAAGTTCATGAGCTCATGAACAGAATCAATTTTCAGACTGTTTGTATATAGTAGAGTTCGACTTTCTGGATATTATAGAGAGTCTAGGTAGAGCTCAATTTTAGACTCGTCGTCCTAAAGCTCAAGCTCTACTTTTTCTAGAGAGCCGAGCAAGAGTTGTGCTCGCTCAAAACTCGGCTCATTAACATGTCCGAATTAAAGCTTAATTATTTGAGAATTAATTGCTACAAAAACAAAGTTTTAGTTAAGTTTTCTTTTTGGGCATTTTCACGTCAGAAATGTAGCATCTTAGGCTTTCTGGAGGATGCACTAATAAGTCCTATGGCTAGTTGCTCTCCTTGTATTTCTAAATGCTAGGGTTACATTATTTTAACTCTTCAATATCCAGCTGGTTTAACTAGTACTGATAGTGACCAAAACCGCGTTACAATGCTTGGAACTATACAGCTAAGTGTGTGTTATAATCACAGCATGCATGCATGCAGTAACCATCCTTCTCTGAAGCTACAAAGGCCTTGAAAAAAGAGGGGAACCTTTCACTTTCTTGGTAGGTAGACAACAGGAAGAGGAAGAAAGAAAGAAAGTAAAGGTTACATTATAACATCCACTTGTAATTTTCTTTTAAAAAGAGGTCCTGACCCCCATATTTCCATGTGAGTTTAGGTAGTTGGTCAATTTGGCAGGCTTCAGAGATACAACATAAAGGGCCCAGAAATTATATTAACAAAACCTGTATCTGTCCAGTGCCCAGGAATTTAGGGTTTCTTTGTTCTCTTAATTAGACTACTCATATGTACGCATCTACAAGGTTTAAACAGTCAGTCAAGCCCCACAAGAAAGTCAGTTAATAGTTCTTGAATCACTTCTGGGAAAGAGTTTTAAGAGGAGATGTGCGTAGCAGTTGTCAGAGACTAATCGCAGAAGCAAGGACGGAATCAGAAATTCAAGCTAGAGTGGGCTGAGATGTGGACTGATTTATATTTAAAAAAAGCATTTGAAAAGAAATGGATGGATTGGAGCCCACCTCAGCCCTTGAGTAGTTCCGTCCTTACGCATAAGCACGCCTCATCGACATAGTTGAGTGTCATCATTTATTGGCGAAAGGGAAAGAAAGTTTTCTTGGGATACAGTAGAGGTCATTTGGGTGTATATTGTGTAATCATTTTGAGAAAACAGCTGTTATGATGTTAATAACTCAATGTAGGATCGAATAGGTCATGCTTCGCTACATTAGATTCAAACCACCCCCCCCCCCCCCCCCCCCCCCCCCCCCCCCCCCCCCACAGTCTACAAGAAATTGATGTTACATTTAAATTGTTTTACCGTCTGTGTTTGTCTAAGATTCCTTCCTCTTTTGTACTACTTAATTGATATGTTTTTGTATATTATGAGAAACCCTAAAGTTTCATTTCAGTTAATTTCTTGTTTTTGTTATTGGAGTTTGAAACGAGTAGGTGACAAGAGAAAAAGGATTAGAACTGAAATTCCACCTAGAAGGGAGGGAGACAAAATTGAGTGGTGAGGAGGACAAAAAACATAAGCACATATAATTATCATAAAGAGGAAAGATGATACATTATAGGTTTCATAAATTTAACATTTTATATTAGAAATTTTCGAAATTTTTAGAAGTTAATAGCAGGCCTCATTGCCCCTCAAGCCATAATATAGTTTTGTTTCTAGGTAAAAATATAGTATAATGCATGCGAAGTTAGATGAAAAGTAGGACACATGTGGCTTTCTGAATGAGTTCAACTAGAGAAACTCAAATAAGAAATCAAAATAAGAACTTATAATATGAATGTGACATGTAAATTTCACAAACATTAAAATTATATTTATTTTTTGTTTAGTCCCTTGAAGAAAAAAAACCAAGGACTGAAATATATGTAATCCAACAACTTTTCATAGTCGAGTTTTAAAAATTAAGAACTCATGAGTTCCACTAAGATTTTTGTTTCAGAATCTATATGCATTTAATTATCAAGTCTTGAATTGTATTTGAAGAATGGGTTTGGAAGGGATGTACCATAATGGCAGAAGATAAGAAAGAGAGAGAGAGAGAAAAGAAGGAAAAAAAAAAAAAAAACTTTGAAGGGAAAGAAGATGGTAAAGCGACTCACAAGAGAGAAAAAAAAAAAAAAAACACAACAGAGAACGATATTGAAGAATCATATATGGTAAGAAGTAACAGACTATAAAAAGATCCAAATTCAAATCCACACATTTCCTCGCTCTAACAAAAATACATAAAAATTTCTTCTTAAATACCAAATCGACGAACTCTTGATTTGAAAGAAAAGACTATTTTGCCCGTCCGCGGGGCTGGCCCGCGCTCGCGTGGCGGGCAACTATTGGCCCTCTGCTTACCTGACTTACCCAAGACAGGGGAGCCAATGGCTGCGAGCAGCGCGGGCCAGCCCCGCGGACGGCCAGCGTAGCAGCGTTGTAATTTGAAATACTATAAATTGGATTTAAAAGTTCATGTTGGCTAACCCAAGTGGATCTTTAGAATGTCCATAGTTGGTGGATGGAATCACTGTTTTAAAAATAGGATCATACTGGCCGGTTGAACCGGTCAACTCGTGAACCATTAGTTTTTTCAAACTGATTTAATACTGATCCGTTCATTTATTTATATCAAAAATTCAGTCAACCCGACCGGTTAGGCAATTGAACCGTCTAACACTGTTGGATTAATTTAAACCGATTTGGCTTAGACTATTGACTTTTGTTTTGAACTTTACATGCAATCAAACTTAATATATTTGTTTTTTGACTATTTCTCTGATAAATATGCAGGACTTCTAAGTTCTAAGTTAGACTTCATCGTTGAAGTTATGTTCCAAAATGTCTTTACCTATGTTTACTAATTAAAATTGTTCATTAAATTTAATATGGGATAGAAAAGAAAAAAAAACCAAGGAAGTTGTTTGTTTTTTCTAAGTATTATAACATCGGTGCAAAAGGCACATGCATATATACTAGTACTTGTGTAATAGATTCAATGTATGATTGTAATTAAGTCTATTATACAATCCGGATTAATCTACTGGTTGCCAATTTCTTTGGTTTTGTTTTTAAAACATTGGATGGAATAATAATTTAAGGACGTTCCTATTTGACCTGTCTTTATTGGACGTGACCGTCACTGGTCTGCACCACGGAATGGCCATCCATTTACCCTCTGGCTTGGGTCTTATAAGAGGGTGGACTTCGGTGCTAGCAGGAGGCAGTGGGCTGCTGCCAAGTAGGCGAGGTCAAGTGGCGGACACGCGCAACGGTGGACAAAATAACATTTTCTAAATTTTAATTGGCCTTCGGCTACTGGTCACTGCCAGATCGATCAGTGCACGCGCATTGGTAGTTCTATTAATTTTCCAAGTTCTGCGCATCCAACCACCTACCCAAGGCTTACAACAGCGACGTCTCTGCGTCAGCCTCCTCTTCCGAGAGAGACAACACCAAGGCCGCGCGCGCGCGCACGGGTGAAGCTGCCGGCCGGGGAGCTTAGACGTTGATGTGTTGTTTTTATGTGGAGACAGATTTTCTAAGTTCCGGACTTTAGATTGGCTAAGATGGGAATTGTTATATTAAGAGCAGAATATATAATACTGATAGGTATCACTTCATGTATGCTCAGGAGAGCAAGCGGTCGATGGAGACGTTTGTTTCTATTGGGAGGGAGAGAGGAAGAGAGATGGCAACTGTTAGGTATTGACTGTGATGTGAGAGAGAGAGACTAAAGAACAGTTCTCATTTGTTAGGAGAAGTCATGATAGGTGACTTCATTTAAGTTATCATGAAACTAGCTCTAGGAAGCAAAGAAAAAGGAATACTTTATGGATTCTTATTTGCCACTACTCTAAACACTAGCGCAAGACCGTAATCAGAAGTTTAAGCTTGGCGCTGGAATGGGTTGGAACGGGATTGACTCATATATGTAGATATAAAATAGTAAATTATAACTTTATCAAAAATGCTATTTGACTTCCAAAAAATTTGGATGATATCATCTTTCATTATGTGGCAGATGACATGGTTGCTGACATGGCAGCTGACATGGCACAATTTAACAATAAAAATAAAATTAATAGTAAATTAATAAATTAACATGATAATTAACATTAAGATTAACCTTAACATTAAAATTAACATTAACATTAAAATTAATATTAATATTAATATTAATATTAACATAGTAATATTAATATTAACATTAACATTAATAGTAATATTAACATTAACATTAACATTAAAAAAATTGGGTAATTATTTTTTTTTGTTAAAATTTGCCATGTCAGCTGTTATGTCATCTGCCATGTCAAATGCCACATAATGGAAGATGGCATTACCCAAATATTTTGGGAGCCAAATAACATAATTGTAACTTTATATATGTCCTCAACTATTCTTTTTTTTTCTAACTTGATATTCTTAGTTTTGATAGGTATCAACTTGATATCATAAAAAATGACGAAACTGTCCCTGTCCCTCCCTCTTCTCTCTACCTCCCTCCCCCCCACCCGGCTGCACCACCTCTTGTAGTGTTCCGCTCCACTCAGTTCAACGGTATGAATCGTTGGCGAAATGTCGTTCAGACATGGTATGCAGCGACTTGCTCAGACCTGAGTTTCGCTCGGTCAAAGCAAGTCCTCATTCAGGTGGATGGCTTCGATGAACCCGTCTCTGCCTTGCCTTCACACTTAATAAAATGAATCACATGTTTATTTCGTTAGTCAGTAAATTGATGCTTGCTAATAAAAAGAGTTGAACCAACATAGCTAAAGGGACTAATCGCATTCTGTATTTGATTGGAATAGAACATGAAAATGTTAGACTTGCTGTTAGATAGTACTTCACACCGTATTTTCAAATTGGCACTCGTCCTATCTATTTCACGTCATGTGTAAAGTAGGATTTATTATGCTGCCACATGGACTATAGACTTGTTGTCATAATAAATACGTTCCTACGATTTTCAATGCTTGTTATATAGTATACATCCCACGGTATCAAGACTTATCATATAGAGTATGACATTATTTGAGGTACTTCGTTCAACACATTTTGTTCAAAGAATAATGTTATTTGTACCTCCAAATTGTACATCCAAACCGTCCCTCCTTACATGGCAGCTGACGTGATATGTTGATGTGGCAGCTGACGTGGCAAATTTTAAAATTCAAATTCAAATTAACATTAAAATTAGTATTAACATTAAAATTAATATTATCATTAACATTAACAATAATATTAATATTAATATTAACATTAATTAATATTAATATTAACATTAAATTAACATTAATATTAACATTAATATTAATTAATATTAACATTAAATTAATATGGACAAAATTAGGTAATTAATTTTTGGGTTAAAATTTGCTATGTCATCGGTCATGTCAGATGACACATAATATTATTTAACATGCCACGTCAGCTGCCACATAAGGAGGGATGTATTCGATTGGAGATACGAATAGCATTACTCTTGTTCAAATTAGGCAAGAGAACTATCAAATATAGTTGTTCCTGAGTTTGAGATAGAAAATATGAAAACATGAAAAGTTCCCAGGATCATGGATTGCCGAGATAGTCCCTGGTTTGAGAGTTGCATAGAAATATGAAAAGTTGAGATGAGAAAATGGTTTTAGAAGTATGGTAAGTTGACTAGAGTCTTGCATGGTCATTAAACAACTTGTGCACAAGATTTTATTCCTCGAACGATCACTGGAGTACCGGGTTCGTGTCGGCCTAGGGGAACGGCAGGTATTATGTGCTCTTTAGTTGGGCTACGATCGAATCTGAAGTATGCATCAATACAAGCTACAAGACCTTTGGTGGAGTTCACGTCTCACACACTACTAAAATACAGCAATTTGGCGACGGACCATTAGCGACGGATCTTGTCCGTCGGTAATAGCGACGGACTAGCGACTACCTTGAAAAAAATCAATTTTTTTTATTTTTTTGTGTCAAAATCAGTCGCACATCCGTCGCTAACTTGACAAAAATTTAGCGACGGATTGATCTCCGTCGCTAATATGTCGCACATTGTGGCGACAAAATCTGAAAAAATGGCGCGATAAATTAGCATCTAACAAGCGACGGACGTTCCGTCGGTAATCTAGTGGGTATTTAGCGACTACCTAGCGACGGATATATCCGTCGGTAGTCCGTCGCTAAATACTGTAACCTAACTTAAATTGAACCGACGGGGGGAACCAAAAAGACTCTCTCTCTCTCTCTCTCTCTCTCTCTCTCTCTCTCTCTTCCCCCCCTCTCTCTCTCTCTCTCTCTCCGGCGGCGAACTCTCTCCGACGGGACTCTCTCTCTGGCGAAGCTCTCTCCGATGGGTCTCGCTCTCTCAGGTATGCTCTTTCTCTCTCTCCCTCTCTCTCTCTCTCTCTGTTTAACATATAGGGTTTCGGGTTTGGGGGGTTGGCTGTCGCTGGGGCCGGCGGGGTGGGGGGGAGGGAGTGGGGGCGGAGGGGAGGGTGTTGAGGGCGGGGGGCAGGGTAGGGTTTAGCGTTCGAGGCAGGGTAGGATTTCGGGTGGGGGGGTCGACTGTCGCGGGGGCCGGTGGTGAGGGGGGGAGGGAGGGAGGGCGGGGGTGGATGGTGGTTGGGTGCGGGGCGGGGGGCAGGGGGGTTGGTGTTTGTTGTCGGGGGGAGAGGGGTAGGTGTTTGCTGTCGAGGGGGGCGGAGGGGAGGGGGTGGGGTGGGGGTTTGCTGTCGAGGGTGGGCTGTCGGGGGTGGGGGAGGGGAGGGGGGTTTGCTGTCCGGCGGGGTAGGGGAGGGGGTGGGAGGGTATCGGTAGTTTCGGATCGGACCATTCCTATGAGTATCGGTGGTTTCGGATCGGAGTATCGGATCGGGGGAGGGGGTATAGGTGGTTTCCGATCGGACGAATCCTATGAGTATATCGGATCGGGGGAGGGGGGTATCGGAATCGGTATCAAAATTGGTATCGGAATCGAAATCGGTATCGGATCGGGGGAGGAGGTGGGGGTGGAGGAGTACCATGGGGGGTGGGTGATGTCGGGGAGGGGGTTGGGGGAGGGGGTTAGGGAGGAGGGGAGGTGTCACGCCCCGCTCCCGCAGGAGCGATCGTCCTCGCTAAGGTGTGATGCCGCACGGGCCTAGGTTGCGCCCGTGCAAGGCTATGTCCAAAAACGGCCGATTTGAGCTAGGCCACAGAGTCGCACAGAGTGTCCCCATTTGCAGCGGAAAGTAAATAGACACAAATTTGAAACGAATTCAATCTCTTTATTGATATTCAAGAAGTTTACAAGCGGCGCTAGGCCGATATTACAAATCGCTCAAACTCTCTCTCTCTCTGAAACATAAAAGGCGTGCCAAGTGGCTTACAAGATGGAATGATTCATGGCGATGTTCCGATACATTATGTCCTGTATAGGGTGCTTCAGCTCCTTGCAACGCTCCAAGGCTCCAGAGATAGCTCCGCTCCTTAGCACGTTCGATGGAAGCTCCGCACCCGCCGACGATACATGCATCCTGCAAGTAGACTGTGGGGTTATCAGTACATTGTTATGCACTGGTGGGGAAGCTAGCTCGCCCACAATGCTATCATTACCAAACACGTTATATTTACTTTTGTGCATCTCTATCATTCATTGTCTTTCTAATCTTTCTTTAGAATCAATTTCATGGCATATTTCATAGCCTATCTCGTGTTGCCAATTTCAAGTGTCGCATGGAAATACATGCATGACTTACCCATACTTACCGTCCGGCCTTCCCTGTCCAAGGCAAACCAAGTTAGTCAACAATTCATATGTAATAACTTAACGTGATTCTTGTAAACATTCAGTGTTCAAGGGCATGTCCCTGCCTCAGGTTCTAGCGCGTCGTAGGTGTGTTCTCTAAATCATTTGCACGAAGAACTCTTGATCATTTGGTGTGTTACATATCAAGCCTATTCAGAAGGCGCTTTGTTTAGTTCACTTAGACTACTTTGATTTCAATGCAAGGACTTGCACGTGGATTGCCACCAGCAAAGCCTACTTAATCTATATGCACCGGTCGCTGGCAAGTCAGCCATTATGGACATTTTCCCCTGTGGCATTCTCATCTATCAAGCGTGATGGCTGGTACACCTTGATAGACTATTGAATAACCGGCCATACATTTGGTTATGTGCCCAAGCCCGCACATTCTGTCCGCCCGTAGGCCATGATTCCGCCTAGGCCTGCCACGAAATCGTCGTTCGTTGCCCTTGGAATCCCTTTTCGCTCGTGCACGAGCCGTCCACGACCATTTCGTATTTTATTATCATTTTAACTTAACGGCTGTCTTTGAGCCATAGGCTAACCCTTAGCTATAATGCGTTATCGACCACGTTGGCGTCCGTGCAGTGCGGGTAGCGAGCCCCGTTGCACGTGCCCGTCATACCTGTCGCTAACCATTCCTTCTTTTCTTATCTTTCATTTATTCTTTCCTTTCTTTTCTTCTTTCACTTGTTCATTTGTTCATTGATTTATTCACATATTCATTCATTTACTCATCCATTCTTTCATTCATTTATACATTTTGCAACTCCCTGTACGGGAGTCGCCTTGGCGACCCATCGGTCCCGAAGTCTTTCAGTGTTGTTATAGTCTACTCGGAACGACTATGTCGATAGTCTTCCGTTTCATTGTTGTAATCCATTCATTGTTTCATTGTTGAACGCATAAGGAACATAAACGTAAGCTTGTGCCTTAGCACGAGCGTGGAGCGCGGTACGAGAGTTCACATTTTTCAAGTTCCTTTCCATATTCTATACAAGCATACAAGATGGGATTATTCCCATAGCTAGGTGCGTTGAGTCATTCATTTATTAGCATGCACGGTGTTGACGCCTAGAGATTCTAGCTATAGTGTCCGTATTGTTATGTGTTTAGGCTAAGCAAAGACGGGTTCATCGGAGCCACCCATCTTAGTGATGTTCGTATCGGCCGAGCGATACTCCGAGCGCGCCTTTGAAAGTCTAAGTCTGGATTCATCTTGACGGGCCAATGTAAGCCTTGCATCGATTCTTCATCAGGTCGATGCCAACTCTTCGGGTCGACGACTCGTTTGAGTCGTTGTACTTGCCGTTTGAATCGGCGTTCCGCTAGGGCGGAGCGGGTCATTACATAATACACCACTCAAAACAAGTCTCGTCCTCGAGACTTCCTGAGTGCAGGTTATCCTACCATTCCTTAACTCGCGTCGTCGTGCTTCTTAGGCAATCCCTATCGAACGGCTCTATCGTTCTATGGCACCGAACTATACTCGATACCTTTCCAAGTTCCGTGTCGCATACGTTTGGTCGATTTTTATTGAGTGACTTTTCATTCATTTTAGAGTTGATGGCGCTTATTCAATTGTCGTGTTTCTTCGACTGGTTGCTATTTCGACGTATCATGGAATTGAAACGGTCGCACGGGGTACGTTGTAATTCATCAAATACGAGAGTCGTAGGTTGAGGTTAACTCACTCATTCGTTCATGCGTATCGCAACACCCACTTGCAGCTGCATTCGAGTTCATCATATCGCTGAGTTTGGATCGTACACATATTCAAGGCGTCCCCCGAATACGTACATTTCAACCAAGCTTAGCGATTAGCAAAGTCGGACAAGCTACTCGTGATAGTTTTGATTTGCCGATCGTTTTGCTAACTTCGATTTAAAACCGAACTTGTGTGCATCTCACTATCATTTATCTCGGTCATCGAGATGATTCGATTCGTTTCTCAAGCGTTCTTGCCTACGAAATCAATACGATTTCTTCTTAGCGGAGTCGACCAAGTCTAAGTAATTCTCGACCGATTCGAGACCAAGTATTGCACTATCATCGAGTACGTCTTCCGACCAATGATTCAATTCGTTATTCCAACTTTACTTACGCATCATCCATTCCTATATTTTTTCTTCGTTTGGGGCCAATCTCGCCGTCGTTCACGCACACTCCCAGTTTTCCCGTCCTACTCTAAGTCTTGTTGCCCAAGTCTATCGTCCGTCCAGATGATACTGTAAATGCCATCGCACAGGTTCAATCACTCGGCATAGGGTCGTCCGTCTATCCGCTAGGTCAGCTCACATGGTCATAGTTACACGTCAAGTCCATTGCTCATCGTACAAGGTCGTTGCACGATGCTCGCCCCAAATCCTATGGTCAAACCATTTGTTCGCTTGTACGGGAGTTTCTACCCAAGTTTGTTTCACTCAAATTTCTAAACATCAAGCAGTGTTCCTCCTATTCCCATCAACACATTCTCCGCTCCATGTCTGAGCTCGTTTAGGAAAGTCATCCTACAATAGGTTGTCCTCAATCAAATCCTTGACATGTCAATCTCGTGCGTCCGCCCTAGCAATTACCATAGTCTATCTCTTCAAGTATGTTTGATATAATTCACCTATCCATCCTATCCAATTCACGTAGTCGATCACAAGGTCGTCTAGCCTTGCAATATGTCGCGTCCCGATCTCACGCAAGTCTGATTATCCACGGCAGACATGAATCACCATATCAACATTTCCGTGGAATAATCGTCCTCATCGGGACGTAACTCTTGCGTTGCGTCTAAACTTGCTCATTTTCGATACGCGGATTGGGTCTACTCAATCCTCGACTTTACTTCACCGTCTATTATACGTCCGATCAATCCTCAATTCACCTTCGCTTCAAACCACAAGTCGTAGCAATCAAAATTGCCATGTCAAGGTATTTCGAGTTCGATCATTCCCGCTGGACATGAATCACCATGCCAACGCTCACGCGGAACGATCGTCCCAAATCCGACGTGACGCATGTGCGAGGCTGGAGTTGCGCTCGCGCAAGACAAGATCGTCAACATTGTGGTTATCACCGAACAATCAAGTCACTTACCTTCTTCATCCAAGCGTTCATTCCTATTAAAATCTCCAACATAGCATTCTTCAAAACAATAACTTCTAACACGATCGTCATTCATCGAATTAGAGTACCCCCGAGTTATTGTACATCGATCTTTGATACGCCTCAATACCATCGATGATGTAAATAACCTGACGATCTTCCTTTTGCAACGAATTCCAAGTCGTGCAACTTAATTTCCTCAATTCACATTGTCGCGTGCTAACTCTTCATCGAGCAACATCAATTTTAATTCCTTAGTCATCCTCATATCTTCAAATCAATGTTTCCTATGCACGCTATCTTCCGACCGTGCTATTCCCGATCTCGTCTATGAGCAATTCACCTTAACTCAAGTTTCAATCCATTCAACTAAATTCAAAATTGTATGCACGATTTTCAATATTTCCTCGACCAAGACCTCCATTCGTTTCATGATTCACACTATGCATTCTTAATTCGTCCGAACGATATCTCGTTGGAGATTCTCGAAGTCGAAACCAACCAAGCGTTACTCAATCTAAGGCTTGCGTGATATCATCGCTTGCCGACATACTCGTTCTATCCGTAAATCCTTTAGTCTCGCTCGAACAATTTCTATAACGTCCATACACCACTCAGGGTTCGAGCCATTCGACTAGTCATCGACACTCGCTCTTTTCCTTCTTCGAAGCTATCACAAACACCACTCGGAGTCAAGTCATTCTACAAATCCTCAAAAGGTTATTCGACTCCCGATCGACATGTCCAATTGCGCGTTCACTCATTCTTCAAAATCTAAGAACCATTTTCCCGTGTTCACTTTAGCGCCGGTCAAGTAGCATCTTTTTCAATATACGTTCTAAGTCTCCCTTATTCTCGTCAAAGCGATAGTCAATCTCGCTCGCAACTCGTTTGTACCATAAAGTCTAGGTGCGCGATACTCGGCACAACTTAGCCAAAAGGCTGCGTGCATAACCATCCCGTTCGAACTATACTTCGGTCTCGTGTACTCGTTCGCTATTGTCAGCGTAAGGTTATTCAAGCACGTCTCGCATTTCGCTAACTCTTAGCATCATTTTCTTCCAACTCAAGCACATCGTGGTTCGGCACAAAGGCCTTCGCCTATCAATCAGGTTCAACCAAGTACTTGTACGAGCTTTTGAAAATATTAGACTTATTGTATGGAACATCCCAAGGCACAATGAGAGAGAGCGTACACTTCTTTTATTTCCAACGACGAGCTTTCAAAACTGAGAAATCGACGTGAAGTCCAAGGACGTAAAGCCGTGCACTGATACCAATCTGTCACGCCCCGCTCCCGCAGGAGCGATCGTCCTCGCTAAGGCGTGATGCCGCACGGGCCTAGGTTGCGCCCGTGCAAGGCTATGTCCAGAAACGGCCGATTTGAGCTAGGCCACAGAGTCGCACAGAGTGTCCCCATTTGCAGCGGAAAGTAAATAGACACAAATTTGAAACGAATTCAATCTCTTTATTGATATTCAAGAAGTTTACAAGCGGCGCTAGGCCGATATTACAAATCGCTCAAACTCTCTCTCTCTTTGAAACATAAAAGGTGTGACAAGTGGCTTACAAGATGGAATGATTCATGGTGATGTTCCGATACATTATGTCCTGTATAGGGTGCTTCAGCTCCTTGCAACGCTCCAAGGCTCCAGAGATAGCTCCGCGCCTTAGCACGTTCGATGGAAGCTCCGCACCCGCCGATGATACCTGCATCCTGCAAGTAGACTGTGGGGTTATCAGTACATTGTTATGCACTGGTGGGGAGGCTAGCTCGCCCACAATGCTATCATTACCAAACACGTTATATTTACTTTTGTGCATCTCTATCATTCATTGTCTTTCTAATCTTTCCGTAGAATCAATTTTATGGCATATTTTATAGCCTATCTCGTGTTGCCAATTTCAAGTGTCACATGGAAATACATGCATGACTTACCCATACTTATCGTCCGGCCTTCCCTGTCCAAGGCAAACCAAGTTAGTCAACAATTCATATATAATAACTTAACGTGATTCTTGTAAACATTCAGTGTTCAAGGGCATGTCCCTGCCTCAGGTTCTAGCACGTCGTAGGTGTGTTCTCTAAATCATTTGCACGAAGAACTCTTGATCATTTGGTGTGTTACATATCAAGCCTATTCAGAAGGCGCTTTGTTTAGTTCACTTAGACTACTTTGATTTCAATGCAAGGACTTGCACGTGGATTGCCACCAGCAAAGCCCACTTAATCTATATGCACCGGTCGCTGGCAAGTCAGTCATTATGGACATTTTCTCCTGTGGCATTCTCATCTATCAAGCGTGATGGCTGGTACACCTTGATAGACTATTGAATAACCGGCCCTACATTTGGTTATGTGCCCAAGCCCGCACATTCTGTCCGCCCGTAGGCCATGATTCCGCCTAGGCCGGCCACGAAATCGTCGTTCGTTGCCCTTGGAATCCCTTTTCGCTCGTGCACGAGCCGTCCACGACCATTTCGTATTTTATTATCATTTTAACTTAACGGCTGTCTTTGAGCCATAGGCTAACCCTTAGCCATAATGCGTTATCGACCAGGTTGGCGTCCGTGCAACGCGGGTAGCGAGCCCCGTTGCACGTGCCCGTCATACCTGTCGCTAACCATTCCTTCCTTTCTTATCTTTCATTTATTCTTTTCTTTCTTTTCTTCTTTTACTTGTTCATTTGTTCATTGATTTATTCACATATTCATTCATTTACTCATCCATTCATTCATTCATTTATACATTTTGCAACTCCCTGTACGGAAGTCGCCTTGGCGATCCATCGGTCCCGAAGTCTTTCAATGTTGCTATACTCTACTCGGAACGACTATGTCGATAGTCTTCCGTTTTATTGTTGTAACCCATTCATTGTTTCATTGTTGAACGCATAAGGAACATAAACGTAAGCTTGTGCCTTAGCACGAGCGTGGAGCGCGGTGCGAGAGTTCACATTTTTCAAGTTCCTTTCCATATTCTATACAAGCATACAAGATGGGATTATTCCCTTAGCTAGGTGCGTTGAGTCATTCATTTATTAGCATGCACGGTGTTGACGCCTAGCGATTCTAGCTATAGTGTCCCTATTGTTATGTGTCTAGACTAAGCAAAGACGGGTTCATCGGAGCCACCCACCTTAGCGATGTTCGCATTGGCCGAGCGATACTCCGAGCGCGCCTTTGAAAGTCTAAGTCTGGATTCATCTTGACGGGCCAATGTAAGCCTTGCATCGATTCTTCATCAGGTCGATGCCAACTCTTCGGGTCGACGGCTCGTTTGAGTCGTTGCACTTGCCGTTTGAATCGGCGTTCCGCTAGGGCGGAGCGGGTCATTACAGGAGGGGGAAGGGGAGGGGATGCTGTCGGCACACACACACACACACACACACACACACACACACACACACACACACACACACACATATATATATATATATATATATATATATATATATATTCGGCACACACGCACATATATATATATAGAGGAGTATATATATATATATATATATATATATATATATATATATATATATATATATATATATATATATAGGAGTATATATAAATTTTAGTACGTTCGAAACCGAAACTGAAATCAAAACCAAAACCAAATCAGTATCGGTATCGGGCTATTCCTATGAGTATCGGTATCGGTATCGGACTATTTCGTTGAGTATCGGTATCGATATCGGACTATTTCGTTGAGTATCGGTATCGGTATCGATATCGAACTAATTATGTTTAGTTTTTCTTACGATACAGATTTTTACATCCAAATTGAAATGGATCGTTACTTCGTTGATCATACATGAATGTACCAGTGGATCAACCTCCTCGACCGTAAGTACTTATAAGTATTGACCGTATCGGACTAGTATCGATCTATCGGTTTGGTATAGGCCGTATCGGTTGGTATTGGTCTTAGCGAATTGGTATCGTCATATCCGACATGTATCGGCCGTATAGCTAGGATTCGTTTTGGCCTTATCGATTTGGTGTTGGTCATATCCGATAGGTATCGGCCATGTTGGATTAGTATAGACCATTTCGAATTAGTATCGTGGAAGGTTTAGTAACAACTGTACTTGGATTTCTCTCTTCTAGAGCTAGATTACCATTGCAAGAGAGTCACGAGAGCGTAGCTGGCCAGTTACAGAATATACATGCTTCCTTTTCAATCTCGCTTTTTTTGATGGAAAAGGAAGCATGTATGTTACTGTAACTGGCCAATTACGATCTGGTGACTCTCTTGCAATGGTATTCTAGCTCGAGAAGAGAGAAATCCAAGTACAGTTGTTACTAAACCTTTTACGATACTAATCCAAAATGGTCGATACTAATCCAACACGGCCGATACCTATCGGATATGACCAATACCAAATCGATAAGGCCAATATGAATCCTAGTTATACGGTCGATACATGTACATATCGGATAGGACGATACCAATTTGTTAAGGCCAATACCAATCTGATACGTCATATACCAAACCGATAGACCGATACTAATCAGATACAGTAGATACTAAGTACATCCGGCCTATACCAGCGGATCCACCAATTACTGCATGATAGGCCCAATGACTCCAGTTACATCCGGTTATTGGTGAGTACATGATTACATAGTAATTCTGTTAATCTTGTGATACAGATTTTTACCTCCAATCTGCGATGGATCGTTACTTCTTTGATCGTACATGGATGTACAAACGACAACACGAGTGTAGCAACGTATAAGTAGTATACAGTTTAGTAACAATCTAGCTAGGAATTAGTCAAGAATAATTATAATTAATTCAGGATTATTAATTCTTGATCAAGATCATCAATCAAGGTCAAGAGTTGATAACCAAGATTAATGTACAATTAATCAAGATGATATAGAACGTAGTGTAGATGCAACGTATAAGTAGTGTACAGTTTGGCATGTCCCGCTCCGATACTGACCGATACCTGATATTGACCGATACTGTCCGATACCGATACAGTTTGGCATGTCCCGGTATTGGTATCGGACTATTCTTATGAGTATCGAAATCGGTATCGGTATCGGACTATTCCTATGAGTATCGGTATCGGGCTATTCCTATGAGAATCGATATCGGACTATCCCTATGAGTATCGGGGGTGGCTGGCCGCGGGGGGTCGAAACACACACACACACACACACACACATATATATATATATTTATATATATATATATATATTCGAGGAGTATATATATATATATATATATATAGAGAGAGAGAGAGAGGAGTATATATTAACTTTGGACCGAAACCAAATAAGTAAATTTAGTATATTGAAAACCGAAACCGAACCGAATTTAGTATATTCAAAACCGAAACCGAACCGAATTTTTTAAAACCGAACCGAATAAGTAAATTTAGTAAATTTTAGTATATTGAGGCTCTCGCCTGTACACACACCCACCCTTAACACACATATTTGACTAGGACACACACACACCCTCCCACTCTTTCACACTCACTGCCACACCCTTAACACACACATTTGACTGAAACACACGCACATACATCCCTCACCATATCACTTTTTGTCTATATGTAACTCCCTAAACCGAATTTTGTGAATTCCAAGAATGACTATTGGATGGACCAATGTTGTTTTCTAAAAACTAAATTACTTTCGAGTCCTAGTTATTATAATATTATTTTCTTACTAAATATAGTTAAAGACTCTTGTTATTAGCTGATAGTAATATTTTCTATTACTAAAATTTGCATAAAAAAATATATTAGTTACTAGTATTTGTACTATGGTATTTTGTCAATAAAATGTTTAGTATTCTATTTTTGACCTACAAGTATTTTCCTGCTAGTTATTATAATTAAAACCCCCTTTTTGCTAGTAATTCATAGCTAGTATATGGCTAGAGTAGTTTAGCTTGATAGCATTGTTCAAACCCTAACAAAATTGTACCAAATACCAGGTGATCCATTTGCATCCATGCAGTACTACTCACGTGCTTCCAAGGCGAGGCAAGTACACTGACTCGACTTGTACTTTGTACTTCTGTCTTACATCCATGTGCCATGTTCTCATATCGGACACGAGATACACACGATTGTCTTGTACATTGTTCATTGCTTATGAGTCATTGTTTATTATGGGGATTGGAGGAAATATTAGCTTTTGTGTGACCACACCCAACATAGGTATTGTGGATAGCCTAATCGTACACTTCACGTACGATGAAGCCGGATCTTATAGAATTGATTGACTCATTGACTCATTGATTGATTGTGCTCCTAAGCCGGTCACACATTAGTTTAATATTTCAAATTGTCACACTTGCATATTGATTGTCGTGTTCATTGCCTTGTACATTGATAGCCGTATTCATTGTCTAGCATATTGATTGTCGTCCATTGCTTGCAGTTTTACATTTCATTTCTGGTACCGTAGTTTCACTTCCATTTCTGGTATTATGGTTTCACCTTGTATTCTGTACTACAGATTACATTGTATATTGTCTTGTCGGGATTGTACTTTGCTCTTTTCCTGACAGGATACGTTGCAGGTGAGCGTGAGGCCACATGAAGCATGTGATTGCATTGGATATTGCAGCTTTTATTTTATTTTATTTTTCTGAAGATTGTATTTTGGATACTCATTATTGTATATTTATTTTATTTGACCGGATTTGTCTCTGGCTGATTTTGTACTAAAAAGACTTGATGGAAATTGGTGATCATTCTGGGAACGTTATAAAAGCTGTGTTTGTTTACATTACATTGTGACTTGGAGTTTTTCTTAGTACTGTACAGCTTACTTCATCGTGTCCATCGACGAAGGCTGGGAGTGTCCGACTCGTATCCGATTATTCGGGAGCGGATCGTGACATAGTTTTAGTGGTGGTCCATGCAGGTCTATCCTAATGACACTTAGGCAATAAAGTGTTATTGAGGAACCAACGAAAGCTAAGGAAAACTCATCACAGCATAGGAACAGTGAAAAAATGGTTTATGGTTTATGATTTATGGTTATTGATATTTAAAATTTTAAAATTTGATTTTACTTATGATTTTAGGTTAGTTTATGATTTTTCTAGGACATTGCAATCAACAGTTTATTTTTCTGTTACAGGATGGTCGCCACGACGAACGCTGGGACTAGCGAACAGCCTGCACCCGATGCGCAGGAGCAGATTCCACCGCCTCTGTAACTCCACTTCTCGATTTTTTTTGAGAAAAATAAAATTTGATTTTAATAGCAATTGATTTATTGGGTTTCAAATAAAAAGCTAATTTTTATTTATTTTAATTAATAAATATGATGGTTGATATTTTAGAGGAAAATAATTTGGGAGCAATTTTTCAAATTTGAAAAGTTGTTACAACCAACTTGTGGTCCCCTCATTTTTCCAAAAAGGTTTTAACTGATTTTTTTAGCATTTTTGTAATAATGAAAAGGCAGAGGTTGTTTTTATAAGAATTTTTGGGCGGAGGGACTTACAAAAAAAGAAACTTTTCGGGCGGGAGGACTTTTCTGCAAAATTGCATAACGTTTTCTTTAAAACGAGCTGGGGAGAGAGAGAGAGAGTATATCTGAGTTATTCTTTTTTCGGTTCTTCACCTTTCCCCATTCTTTCTCGAGCTAAACCATAATTCGATGGCGGCAACGACGAGCGACGAACTCAGCGGCGATGGCGACCGACTCCGGTCACAGCGGTGACGTCCTCTTCCGAGCACGATTTTCTCCAGCGGCATAGCTAGTAGCAGCGGCGAATCCCCTGTCTCCGGCGACCCTGTCGACGACTCCGCCGACCGTTCTCTTGTCCGCCGACCGTTCTCTTCCATTTCCGACCAATCGAGCGGAGTTTTTGGTAAGCCATCTATCGATTCTTCCCTGAGTAAATTGGGTGAGCACTGTGGATTCAATTTTTCTTTTATGTTGAAATTTCAGAACAATTTCTCATCGGTCCTGATCATTCGATTGGATTCGACTTTTGAAACCGAACACAACTCAGGTGAGTCCGATCCGTTGTTCCGAACTATTTGATCTGTGACAAATCGAGTTTGTTTCGAAACTTTGCTGACTAAATAATTGTTCCTTCTTCTCCGATAAATTCGTGTTGAACAGCTCTTTGGCTAACAGATTTTGAATCGATTTCGATTTAGAAACCAGTTGATAAGGAGCATTAATTGAGGTATTTTGACTCTGGATTTTCCTTCTGAAATTTCTTGGAATTACAATTCTAAAATGTAATTTTTTTCTTTGATTATTGTTTGAGGAGACTGTTCGCAGTGAATCTCGGAATCTAGATTGTGTCCGAATTGTTGGATCGTATCCTCAACCTTGTGAGGAATCCCTCAGGTAAACTCTTCACCAATCTATTGGTTTGTGGTTTAGAATTACACTGGAATTCCTGGTTGTAATTTTTATACTGTTTGTTTCATGCGTCGAGTTCGTGTTGGATAAGCGTTGTGTCTGCACCAAATTGGCGATTAGACCGTATCCGAGACTTTGTGACAATTCGTGTTGAGTGTGGGTCGTGTCCGGATATGTGGGATCGTGTCTGCTGTGCTCGTTTTGAAATTGCAGTATGGTTCAATGATGCTTTGATGCAGAGATTTTGCAAGCTAAAGCTGTAGCTTAATTCTTTTCAAATTTTAAATAAAGTTTGTGTTGATTCAGTTTTGTATAGATTTGTATATTTTCTTTGTATAAATTGACTGGTATGAGAATTGATTGAATGGGTGATAAATGTGGTAGTTGAACTTGGCTGTAGGAATTGATAGGAATGGAAGGCTGAGTTTATACTGTACCAGGGGTTGGTATTTTGAACTGAGAACTCATTTTTACTTCTGAACTAAGGATGGCTACCAATGTCTATATGAATCTGAAAGCCATATCAGTCTTTGACTCATTTGTGATTCCTGAGATTAAATTCAATGGGTTCAAATGTAGCTGGGCTTCATGTAAATATTTGATCATGAATGTATGTATCAGAGGAGATTTCAGGATTGGGTCATCTTCTTTCAGCAAAGAACTTCTTTCTTTATGACATTTGATTCAGTGATTTATGAACAAGGGTTAAATTCAGTGTAATCTAATTTAGGCATAACATTCTACTTGAGACTAAGGTGTTTCCTCTTAGACTGTTTGGTCCTCAATATTACTTAAATCTGAACTTGAAGAAGGGTTGTGATTCCTGACTTCCTACACTAAATATTTTAGTGTATGTTATGTTATAAATATATAGATTATAACCACCTATAGGAACAGTCATGGTTAGGGAGTATGGAGTAGTTTGAGTTTTTTTGGACTTTTATTTAAGTGCAAGAGTTTAATGAATTTAGTTTGAGTCTATTGAATGGAATAATTAGTTAAGCTAAATGTCTTATTTTAGACTATAACCAACTTGTACACATTATTAAATACAAGAGGATATCTAGCTCTATTGCCTACCTGTACTTTCCTGGAGCAAGGCAAGTACACTCTATGGTCTTGTACATTTCATTATATCATGTGCTTCCTTGATTGACACACTGCGACACGACATGTTTTTCTGGTGCTCATGTTCCTTGTTCTTATTACTTGTACCTGGGGTGGGGAAATATACTATTTATGTGACCAAATCCAAGAAACAACTCAGGTGTGTTTAGCTTAGACCCCGCATCGTGCACGCGGATCCTAAGTCGTACCATTTATGTGCTTTCATGTGCTTACCCCTAGCCGGTCACATACTTAGTTATATTTCAAATATTGTACACACATGTTCAGAAGATATATCATGTACTTAGTTCCTATGATTCCTGAGATACCATGTTCTTTCATGTTCTTACACACCATGTTCTTTCATGTTCTTACATACCATGTTCTTTCATGTGCTTATACACCATGTTCTTTCTTGTGCTTTACATACCATGTTCCCTTGTACTTTCATATCATGATGTCTTGTTCATTACCTAGAACTGTACTTTACTCCGCTCCTGAATAGGATATGTTGCAGGTATGCTTGCAGGACATTGTTCTACTCTATAGGCCAGAGCCCAGAATTTAGCTGAGCAGGATGAGGCTTAGCTTGAGGCTTCAGGTTTAGATTGCTTAGCTTTACTTTGAGATATTGACTTTAGAGTTCATAGCACTTTTCATTCCTGTTGATTCTGGTACATTATGATATTTGGATTTGTGGATTATGATGATCTTTCTGGGATACGTTATAGATGCTGTGATTTTTACTTGTCTTGATTATTTGGTTAGATTTCCCTAGTTTTTGGTACAGCTTACTTCATTGTGTCTAACAATGAAGGCTGGCGTGTCCGACTCGTGTCCGATTATTCGGGAGCGGGTCGTGACGGCCTCCGCCTCAGCCGCTTCCTCCGACGATGACATTCGACGGCACGTAGATGATGGCCATGTTCCAGCAGGTCATGGAGGCACAGAACCATCAGGCTACGCAGTTCCGAGCGACGATCATGGACGTGCTCCAAGTTAGGGAGCCAGCTCCACCAGCACCGCCGGTACCAGCAGTGCCGAGGCCAGGAACTGCCAAAGACTATCAGAACCTCTGCCCGATGGATTTTTGGGGCCATGAGGGGATAGTCTACGCGGACGAGTGGCTAGAAAGTGCTGAGCGGACATTGAAGATGGCAAGGATCCCGGATGATTTGAAGGTCAAAGTTGCAAGCATGCGACTTTTCGACATTGCTAGGGCTTGGTACCGGAAGGAGCCCCAGTTAGCGGAGCCCGAGGTTTCCTGGAAGGATTTCAAACTGCTGTTCCAGGAGAAGTTCTTCCCGGATGTAGAGCGGGACGAGCTTCGGATGCAGTTTGAGGCGTTGCAGCAGGGGAGTATGACTGTGGCACAGTATACATCGGAGTTCACCCGACTCAGCAGGTTCGTATAGAACCTAGTCAGCACCCCGAAGGAGAGGGCTTGGAAGTTCAAGAAGGGTCTCATCAGGGAGTTGCAACATGCAGTAGCTATCAGTCAGGCCACTACCTATGCGAGCATCCTTAAAGTTGCTCAGGGAGTGGAGAAGGAGATGGACCCGAAGCTCAAGCAGGACCGGGATATTAGCGCCAGCAGTTCCCAGGGTCCACCAAAGTGGACCGACACTCAGCAGAGGCCACCTCAGCATCAGCAGCATTCTCATGTTCGAGCTCCGACATCACCGAGGCAGCAGAGACGGATTCAGACTCCGATATACTTTTTTTTACGCATATTGCAAGAGGTCGGGACATCGTGTCGAAGAATGCCGCAAGAAGTTAGGGCAATGCTTGGTTTGTGGATCTGCCACTCACCAAGTGAGAGATTGCCCTGCGGCTTTCATTCGTCAGGAACCAGTACCAGAGCAGCAGCAGCAGGACCCAGTCTTTGAGGATCAGTAGTAGCTGCAGGAGCGCAGCCGGATGGACTGTTATATTTCTTACTTGCTTGTAGTAGCTAGATTTTCTTTTATTGTCTATTTTGAGGCTTGTCTCTGAGTTTTCTTGTATTTACTATTTTTATAATGTCTAGTGACTACTTGTTAGTCCTTGTTATTTTACTCCATAAATAAATCATTTAGTTTTTGTTGTCTTTAATAAATTTGCTTGATTTTGTACTCTACCAAAATTCTTGAAATTTTGATGACGAAATTTTTGTAAGGGGGGTAGATTTGTAACTCCCTAAACCGAATTTTGTGAATTCCAAGAATGACTATTGGATGGAACAGTGTTGTTTTCTAAAAACTAAATTACTTTTGAGTCCTAGTTATTATAATATTATTTTCTTACTAAATATAGTTGAAGACTCTTGTTATTAGCTGATAGTAATATTTTCTATTACTAAAATTTGCATAAAAAATATATTAGTTACTAGTATTTGTATTATGGTATTTTGTCAATAAATGTTTAGTATTCTATTTTTGACCTACAAGTATTTTCCTGCTAGTTATTATAGTTAAAACCCCTTTTTGCTAGTAATTCATAGCTAGTATATGGTTAGAGTAGTTTAGCTTGATAGCATTGTTCAAACCCTAACAAAATTGTACCAACTGCCAGGTGATCCATTTGCATCCATGTAGTACTACTCACGTGCTTCCAAGGCGAAGCAAGTACACTGACTCGACTTGTACTTTGTACTTCTGTCTTACATCCATGTGCCATGTTCTCATATCGGACACGAGATACACACGATTGTATTGTACATTGTTCATTGCTTGTGAGTCATTGTTTATTGTGGGGATTGGAAGAAATATTAGCTTTTGTGTGACCACACCCAACATAGGTATTGTGGATAGCCTAATCGTACACTTCACGTACGATGAAGCCGGACCTTGCAGAATTGATTGACTCATTGATTGATTGTGCTCCTAAGCCGGTCACACATTAGTTTAATATTTCAAATTGTCACACTTGCATATTGGTTGTCGTGTTCATTGCGCCCTTGTACATTGATAGCCGTGTTCATTGTCTAGCATATTGATTGTCGTCCATTGCCTGCAGTTTTACATTTCATTTCTGGTACCGTAGTTTCACTTCCATTTCTGGTATTCTAGTTTCACCTTGTATTCTGTACTACAGATTATATTGTATATTGTCTTGTCGAGATTGTACTTTGCTCTTTTTCTGACAGGATACGTTACAGGTGAGCGTGAGACCACATGGAGCATGTGATTGCATTGGATATTGTAGCTTGTATTCTATTTTATTTTTCTGGAGATTGTATTTTGGATACTCATTATTGTATATTTATTTTATTTGACCGAATTTATCTCCGGCTGATTTTGTACTAAAAAGACTTGGTGGAAATTGGTGATCATTCTGGGAACGTTATAAAAGCTGTATTTGTTTACATTACATTATGACTTGGAGTTTTTCTTACTATTGTACAGCTTACTTCGTCGTGTCCATCGACGAAGGGTGGGCGTGTCCGATTCGTATCCGATTATACGAAAGCGGATCGTGACACTATACACACAATGTTATCCTGATTAGGTTAGAAACTTGATCCTGACAGCGTAATGTTATCATGTTCTCAGAAGGATAACTATAAGGATATATCTTTTCACAACATGTCACCTTATCAAAGACCCTTAATGTGAATATCATGTTATCGCGGTGTCAGAAGACTAACATGTCATAATTTTCTAAGCCGTGTGCTTTGACGCGCGCGCTAGGACGCGCCATGGGTGGTGGCACGCCCAGGCCAAGTCCCTACGGGATGCGCCATGAGTCATGGCGTGTGCCAGAGACCCCCCTCATGATGTCTTCTCTGTGAGCCCTACCAACCCCCCCACACACACACCCCCCCAGCGCGCGCCATGGGTGGTGGCACTTTCATAGATGAATTTCGTCTTGATTTTATTTGGGATGTTTCTTATCATGACTGTGGCCTTCCAGCAGCCTTCGTCTTGTTCTTTAAACTGAAAGTCCTCGGGAGGAGGAAGCGGAAGGAAGCTGTGGCTCCTTCGGCCGACTCTACACTTGCTCCTCAACATCATCCTGGAAAAATCGCCAGCACCTCCAGCAAAACCTCTGTACTTCTTCCAGGTCATGCCGCCGGCTGTGCTGCTTTCCCCTCCTCTTCCTGTCCACTTCTTCTCCCCCGACTCTACACTTGAGCAGGATATCATATATGGCTGAGAGAGTCAAATAAGAAAAAGGAAAGTAGGGAGGAACAGATGGGTCCAGAGCCATGGTGGAGGAGAGGAGAAGGAAGAAGCTTGATCAGAACGGAGGAATGGATGGATGGAAGAAAACTAAAAAGCACTGATCCTTCATGTTGTGAGAACTGTGAAGAGTGAGAAAGGAGAGGGGGGTCTTTGATTTTTGTATTCATCATCATTAGAGGGAGCAGCACTGGAAAAGTTGTGACGTTGATAGCATGAGAGAGGGAGAGGGGGAATGGAGGGAGGGAAGTGGCTGCATGCCTTTGGCTCACTCGAGCGGTATTTGTGCGTCAGTGTCCCTGTTATTTGTAGGCGTCCCCTAGCGCGCCATGGGTGGTGGCGCGTCACCCCCCTCTCCCGTCCGACCACTACGACACGCCATCTCCAATGTCGTTTCATTACTCCGATTACAATTTCGATAAACTTCTTACTTTTTTTATAATTTGAGTAAATTTCTTTACCCTATATGAAATTTTCTGTTGTCAGAGCGATGGCTCCCAAGACTCCCCGAGGTGGTGCTGCTAGCCAAGGAAGGGGCCGAGGCAAGGAACCCTTGGAGGTCAACACGGAGGAAGTCCCCGTCGTCAAACAAGAGCCGGTGACTGTTAATGAGGAGGTGTTACCAAAGGTCTAGTTCAAGGAAGAACCGATGACCATCAGGGAAGAGATTGCTCCCAAGGTTGAAGTTAAGGAGGAGCCACCGTCAGAGAGTAGTAGCATCGGAACTGACCCTCATGTCCCTACAGAAGACCTCAACCAGATTGAGCCTTCGTATGCAAAGTGGCTGAGAGAATGGTACATGCCTCAACGCAACTATGATCCCTGGCTGTGAGGATTCATCGTCTGACTTGCAATCTTTGCTGAGGCCAAAGTCGGTTTTCCTTTTTATTGAATATTGAATATTTGTGTTTAAATATTAAATATTTGTGTGTTTTGTGTGAACAATTTGAATGCTTGAAATATTTGTGTGTTGAAATTGTTTGTGTATTTTGTATATTGGAATATTTGTGTGTTTTGTATATTTGTGCTTGGGATATTGTTTTATTGAATATTGAATATTTGTGTTTTGTATATTGGAATTATGTATATTGGAATTGCTTGGGATTATTTGTGTGTTTTGTATATTGGAATTGTGTATATTAGGAATGCCCAGTTTTATGCTTTTTTTCAAAAAATTCTCAGCTACCAACGGACTGGCGACCACTTTCCGACGGACTATCCGTCGCTAACTGGGGGATTCCCAGTTAGCGACGGATGGGCGACTAAAACCCGACGGGTTATCCGTCGCCAAGGTCCTGGAATTATAAAAGATATCCAGGAGCCTGTCGACGGAATATCCGTCGCTACTCCGCCGCTAATCCGACGAGGTTAGCGATGGATGTTGCATATCAGAAACCCTCTGATACGCGTTTAGCGACGATTTAGCGACGTATTGTCCGTCGCTAATCTTTGCTATATTAAAATTTTGAACTGTCGAAGTTGACGGGAAGCCGTCGGCTAGCCGTCGTTAACTGTTTTGATTTAGCCAACGGTAATCCGTCGCTAAGTAGTCGCTAAGCGACGGACTAGCGATGGATTAGTTTTAGCGACGAGGTTATTTTTGACGAATTTTTTCAGCCCGTATTCGTCGGTAATCCGTCGATAATTTCAATTAGCGACGGATAGGGCCGTCGCTAAATCGTTGTATTTTAGTAGTGACACTCGAACTGATCCAATATGATATATAGTCTGCGAATGGATTGTCATGTCAGTGGCCCCCATGTAGATTAAGTTGTCATGCTAGCGACAATCCATGTGCAGGTCATGAATTGAGTAAGGAAAGTGATGCACAGCATGCAACATAACTATTGAGCCTAAAATTTGGCTTAAGCAGAGATACGTGCTTCGACACAATATGTGACGTTATGGTTTAGTAGCTTGGTGCAAGATTTTTGTGTTATAAACTATATCGTTGAGATAGACAAGAAAGGACGCACTGTAAGTATGGGTATGTATTATTCTGTTACGTTGCACAGTTATATATAGGGTGTAAAATGGACAAAGTAGTCCCTTGTCCGTACGTGTCCGGCTCGATAAATGGTTCGACCGCGGACCGTCCGATTGATTAACGAACAGAACATGGACTATTTTTTTGGTCCGTTTAAAATTCGGACCCGGACACGGTCATATCCATGTCCGGTCCGCATTTGTCCGCGAACCGTCCGATAGTGGAGACTCATTTTAGTTTTGCATCAATTATGTCATATTATTTTGGTTTTGCATCAATTTTTTGTTGTTCGGTCTCGATTTTTGTTAACCTTTTACTATTGTTTGTTGTATTCTATAACCTTCAATTGTATTTACTTTCAACTTGATTTTTTTGTACCAACTATCAAGGTATCTTGATAAAATAATGGCTTTTGGTAATATATTTCATTTGTCCGCGGACCGTCCGGTTGAATTAACGAACAGTGATTGTCCGTGTCCGTCCGGCCCGAACTCGAACAGTGGATTGTCCGTGTCCGTCCGTCCGAGCTCATTTTCATTTTCGGACCGAACACGAACAGTGGACTGTCCGTGTCCGTCCGGCCCATTTACACCCCTAGTTATATATAGTTTGGACACATAAGTAGGTTTTGCTAGTATATGCTATGAAACTGATCATAAAGCAATAATAGAAAAACTACCTAATATTGTGTGCACTCATTAAAAATAACGTGTTATTTTTGTATGGGTGAGCGTGATGCCTCCCCACTAGTATATTTTTATGTATTGATAACCCCACCAGATTGCTTACAGGTTTCAGGGAACGTTCGGTGCGGAGCTCGCTTGGACGCGTCAAGGCGTGGAGTTTATGGCGATTCAATGTGTGCGTCTGCATTGAAGTCTTCACTCGTATACATGACATAATGTATGGACATTACCTATTGTAATCGTTCTCAAGTTGTAATCCTCGGGACATGAGTTATTGTATTGAGAGAGAGAGAGAGTTTGAGTGATTGTAATATTGACTTCACGTCCTTGTAATCTTCTATTCAATATCAATAAAGAGAATTATTTTGTGCATATCATTGTGTCATTTTTCTGCTTAGGACTTCTGTGCGACTATGTCACTTAGTTCTTCAATAGGCCGTTTCGGTATTCGCCTTATGCGAGCGCAACTTAGGTTTGCACAACATCACGTCCATGCGAGAACGATCTGTTCTACGGAATCGGGACATGACAACCCCTCCCCTCCACATGACTGTCCTCACTCTCGGCAGCATCAGTACCCCTCCCTCCCCCCCGCCCCCCAACCCCCCCCCCCCCCCGGTAGCGGCGGCAGTAGCGACCGCGCAGCAGAAAGAGGGGGCGGGGTTAGAGGCACGGCACAAGGGGCGGGTAGTGCAGCCGGGGGGAAGGGCGGCCAAGTGGGGAAGGGTGGTTGGGTGAGAAAGGGAAGTAGTTTTGTTATTTTTTGTTTTTTAAGTATCTATTTGATACCTATCAAAGTTGAGGGTATCAAGTTCTAATTTAGCTTAGGAAAAAAAAAAGTTGGAGCCCACCCCTGCCAAAAGTGGTTCTGCCCTTGGCTAGTAGTTACAGATATGGTTTCTTGTTCATGACTTGATATCTTACACAAGGTAGTGAAATTGTGGGATCATATATCGATGTTTAAATTTAATATATCGTATCGTGTGTGCGTGTGTAATATTAACCCTTAAAGTTTAAGAACACTACTTGTCAGTATCATTTGCAATACTCTAGAAAAAAAATTTAACATTTATGAAAGATGTCCATTTAAATCATAGCATTCACATCACTAGCTAGAAAGTAGTGTTTAAGTGCTTCAATCTCAATAGAAAATTTATGAATGATCTTTTTATTTCCTTTAAAAGCTCCTTTTTTTTGTAATTTAGTTGCAGAATTTAAGGGTGGGTACTTATATATAGGAAGATACGCGATAAATACATGATGCGTCACAATACACCAATTATATCGTACGATACATGTCAAATTTGATTCGGTTGTCCGATATGTATTGAAATCCTGAAATACAATACGTATCGTATATGTACCATATGTATCGTGTATCGTACGATAATGGCAATAATGATCTTGAATGTTTGATTGCTTATTAGTAGGATATGCTGGCAGTCATTCACAACGCCCATGCAACATTGTATATATGAAATATAAATTATACTTTTGCAAAATTTGTCTACATAATTTGGACGTACTATATCTACTTCTACAGATAACAAGGTTGAGACATGTAACTAGTCGCACATGCCTTTGCAAATAATTGTTCGACCTCTCACCGAATGAACATTCGAGATTTTAATACTCATCGTTTATCGATTCTCAGATGAGAAACTTAACAATGCGTAGGCTATTAGAGCATCTACAGTGGCAGTGTTTTAAAGTGATATTTTTTGCTTTAGTCAAAATTCACTTTGGAACTACAGTGGGCTCTTATACATAAAAAATGCTAACAAGCTAAGAGGCTCTCAAATTTTAAGTGTATCATAGCTTGTGAACAGTAACCCAACTGAACCCACCAATAGAAAAAAAAAAAAGGAAAGAGAAAATAAAGAAGAAAAAGAGAGAGAGAAAAGAGTAGGGTAATTGGAGACAATCCAAAAATAGTAACTTATATGATTTCTGTAAAAAAAAATTAAAGTATGGCACCACTATGGAAACATCTCAAGACTCAAATGAGTTGTGGACCTGGGTCTAGATATCCAACGCACAACAAAAGTTTACAGTAGGATCTACCCAAAGGATTGGATTTGTGTATTTGGGTCCCTGATACTTGAAGTAAAGCTCCAAGGGCCTAATTCACCCAAATTTCAAATATATTTATTAAAAAAAAGCAATAAAAGAATGTTTGATGATTACCAGCTTCTGAGTTTTTTATTTTATAAGTTTTATTCGTGTTAGGGTAGCTTATGAAAGCAAAGTAGAGGAAGATTGATTTCATAAGCTGTTTCCGACTTTTCATTTCTGAAAAGGGAAAACAATGCCAAACAAGGGTAATTAGTTTCGAGAGATGTCTTCCTCCCATTTATTTTAAGTTGTCACCAAAAAACTAAATTATCTAATAAAAATGGAAATAGAATAAAATAAAGCAGAAACAATTTGTTGTTGTTATCTTTCAAAAAATTATTCATACAAAATAAATGCAAAGGAATGTATTATATAATCTCCTCTTCAATTATTAGAAACTAGTTATCTCGGTTATTCCAGCACTAATAATTCAAATTTTGAAATTGATACTCATTTGTATCATTTAATAATAATTTTATTTATTTTATATTTTTTAATTAATATATGCATGTATAATATTCGTAATCATTTGAAAATATTATATCTTTTTGATGTTTTTGAAACCAAATTAGCCCAAAGAGAATGTACTGGGCTTTAGTGACTATATTTGATGGTCAATGTTTGTAGGTTATATTTTATTTGAATGGGCGTTTAGGTACCCAAGCTAAGATTGATAATGGACTGGTCTTGAGTTGCAAACTTTCGAAGTCTAAAATTCGGTGTAGTTGTTAGAAAGTAAGCAACACCACTAACTATAACCGATCCGGCATTGCTACACTGACCGCACGCACGCGGGCTAGCCTGAAAAATAGGATTATCAAATGTTTGATAGTCTTGTCCATATCCAGCGTATGTAGCAATGCGTACCAAAAGTATAGTGTCCTTTAGGGTGAGCAGTATTCAATTTTGGACCGAATATCGAATCAAATCGTACAAGAGATTCGGTTCAGTTTAAAAAAAAAAAAAGTCGGTTCAATTTTGAAAATACTAAAAACAATTATTTGATTTTGGGTTTTGATTTCGCTCCAAAATCGAAAACCAAAAAAGATTTATAAATTTATGTAAATACCTTCAATTCTATACATATTTTATTATTAAAATTTTGCATTATTTTGTCTATATTTTGAAAACATGTTTTGAAGTTCAATTTTGATAATTTAACAATTAGTTCAAATTTGGACACAACTTTGAAATACAACAAATGTGTGTATAAAAAAATATAAATTTTAATATAATTTAACTATTATTCCAATTTTGGGCCCAACATATTAAATAATAGAAATAGTTCAACGGAGCAAACTGAATAAACCAAATTGATTATTCGGTTCGATTATATTTCGGTTATAGCTAATTTCTATTTTATATTTTAAAATATTGTTAACTATTTGGATTGGATTGAAACCAAATAACCTAAAGGAAAATGTTAAGTTTACTATCAAATTCTTAGTACCTTCTTACAACCTCACTTATCCATCCCTTACACATGAGTCCCACCAGACCCACCATTCCTACTATATGGACTCCACCCGACCCCACCACTTACCTTCCTCCTCCAATTGAAGTCCGCTATAACCCAAAACACACCCTAGTGCCCTTTATTCCTTTATTAATTTACGTAGAGCTTGCCCAAAAAATTCAAGATGGGGACTACAAGTAGCATATACCATAGCATATTCCATTCATTATTCTTGACCAAACCAACCTCTCTCTATCCATGTCATTGTCATTTTAATAAGTAAATCCATACACACACACAAAACTAACAAAACAAAATCAACAACAAGTGGTCACGTCGATCTCAGCAGGAAGGCCGGACCGCTGCCCGGCGGCGCCGGCTCGTAGTAGAACGGCGCCGCCGGGTGCTTCCACGCGGCAGCCGCATCCGCCGGCTCCCCTCTCTTCGCTGCAGCGGCAGTCGCGGCTGCCGCCAGCGCCGGCTGCCTCCTCTCCTCCGGCCGCTCGGCGGCGTCCCAGGCCATGGGCGCCGGCGCCGGCGCGGTGTCGAGCGGCGAGAGAAGGGGTATCGCGGCGTTCCACCCGGCCACGACGTCCGACTGCACCACCTTGAGCGAGGACGGCGCGTGCATCTGCAGCCGGCTGCTCCGCTGACGAGTCAGCCTGCGGCCGCCACCGGAGCTCGGCGTGTCCATTATAAACTCAAATAACAACGAACAGTCTCAATAGCAAGTTAGAGGGAGAAAAAATTGTTGTGGTCAGTGATGTAGGTGTGTATAATATATATATATATACACAGAGGAATCGGATCCCAGTTATTAAATATCTTTAAAAAAAAAGGACGGAAACAGAAATTGAAAACTAAAATAAAGAGTGATTCGACTCCACATGCAAAAAAAAAAAAAAATTTAATGGACGGAGATGAAAAAAAATTTCTCTGTGTTGAGCACACTTTGCACTTTTCATATTAACTGTTAGATTGCATAAAATTGTGTGCATCGACACATTTCGATGCAATAAGATGCACGGTATGTCAATATGTTTCGTTAGATTTTGAAATATTCTTGTAAGATTTTGAACTATTTTTGTAAGATTTTAAATTTATCTATACGGTCTAAAAATACAGATTTCAAAAATATTCCAAAATGTTTTAATGATGGAATCCCCATTTCTCATATATATATATATATATATATATATATATATATATATATATATATTAGAAAATAATATATTTTATTTCAACTTAACACATAATTATACAATCAGAATGGGACTCTCATTCATCAGATTTCTATAGCGTTTACAACAAAATCCAGGGACAGCCCTGGCCCAGGGCAAGCCGGACGACGGTCCAGGACCCCCTGTCGAAAGGGAACACCAACATGAAACTATCTACAATAGAACTAGTACATATCATGTGTCATTGTTAACAAAAAATATTGTGGTGTAGTGGTTATAATGTAAGAGATCCTTGGTTCAAATCTTGACTACAACGAAATTTTGTTTTATTTTTTTTACATTATGTATGGGGTCCCATTTTGGAAGTTTTGCCTCGGACCCCTATCAGCTCAGGGCCGGTCCTGTCAAAATCAATGTTACGGAGGATGTTTATAGGAGGGGTAGTAAGTCCCTCGAAGATCGGTTCCGTTTCCTCCACATGCCAAACAGCAACAGTCAGCCGTACTCTAGCGGTCTTGAACCAGTCTTGCTCTCTCCCTCTTCGGTCCCGAATCTCGTTGATGATGTCACCGATCTCCCTGGGTCCCGAATCTCGTTGATGATGTCACCGATCTCCCTTCCAGAGTCACATCCGTCCAGTGCACGACATTGCTCATTCCAGATGTACCAGGTCACCTCACACTCAAAGAATAAGTGTCTCACAGATTCATTCTATATGTCACATAATACACACTTTGGATTGGACACCTGTATCCTAAGAGAGAGAGAGAGCGAGAGAGCCAACTGTGTGCGTGTGGCTGGAGAGAGAGAGGGAGGAAGGAGAAGAGCCAACTGTGTGCGTGTGGCTGGACAGAGAGAGCCAGAGAGGGAGGAAGAAAAGGAATGGGTCTAGAGAAAGCGGCGGTGGAGTGTCAATTGGACGCTTCTTGACTTGTCCATTTCTGGTCGATACTGTACTGTATTATTTTATTAAAACCAAAAAAAATTAAAAAAATCGCGTTGTGTTGTTGTCCATCACGCATCTATATTAAATTCCAATATTGGCAACAGGTTTTCGGTACTATCGGCACGCGACCTAAACCTTTTCTCGTATTATTTTATCGGTTTATGAGAGGTTACTGAAAGATCAGGACACCAATCTTCCCGGGAACTTGAATAGTTGTCGTGTCAGCATCAGTGTGATTTTGATGGGTTGTGCATTTTCTGCAACTTTTGCTTTGAACCACATGCTAGTATGCTACCATGTGGACTTCAAGAGACCAAGATCTTATAAACATGTATAATAATGGTCAGATCAGAAGGTTTTATGGTTTGCAATTTTGAAGAATCAAATTGGGATCCAAAGATTGTTTATATATATATATATATATATAGCAAATGACATCTAGCCTAGTGGTTAAGAGAGATACATGTAGTCCGAATGGTTAGGAGATTGATTTCAGATGAAAACATTCACCATAATTATCTTCTTTCAATATATATATATATATATATATATATATATAACACAAAAGTTTTTGAACCCTAGGGCTGACTGTGCCAAGATAAAGATCTTGGTGAATCAACGGTTGTGGGATTTTATGGAAAAAAGTATTATTGGGAGTGGGGTTTTATGTGGAAGAGCATTATTGGGAGTGAGGTTTTATGGAAAATCCAAAGATGGGAATTTAATATTTTGATGGTTGGAATTTAATATTTTGATGGAGACCTCATAATGGTTGTTTTATGGGGAATCCAAAGAAAATTCACATCCAGCAGTGGTTGGGATTTAATATTTTGATGGGGGTCTCAAAATTATTATTGTTCGTTTAAAATTGGGGGTCCAAGATTTTGAGGGGGAATACCTTAAATGAACCATGCCCTATGGGCACGGATTATGACTATATATATATATATATATATATATATATATATATATATATATATATATATATATATATATATATATATATATATACACACACACACACGACACCGATATGAAAAATATATAAACATATGAAACTGTTAATTTTTGAAAGAGTCCGAGCGCCTTTAATTCTACAAATAGGAAAACATTATAAAAGTTCGAGTTTTGGCGAGTTAAGTTCTCATGTTATTATCAGCTGCTGCATTTGAAAACGAAGATTTTCACTTCGTTTTTTTGTTTTGTTAATTAGAGTAAGTCCAATCAAAGAAGATTATTCCAATAACAAAGAAGAACATGACCATGAGGCTCCAACAAGCCAATAAGAACAGACATAATTGCTGGCGCGTCATGAAGTTGCTGTCTAGAAACTATCATAGATATATGGACCAAGTCCGAGCGCCTTTCATTTCAAACTTCGTTTTGACTAGTTTATTACTAGACAAATTAATATTCATTTTAATTGCTAAAATTAATTTCGAGAAAATGCATCCTACTTTCATTGGTTTCGGACTTAAATGCCATATACAGATATTATAGTTCATTTTCTTACCCTTAATTTAAATGACAGTTAACTTCCCCATATAATGTGAAATATCAAAATCTCTCCTTTAATTACATAGGCGACATACTAATATAACTATAATGTAAAGGTACATGCCACTAATATAACTAGTGGTAGCAACGGAGGCCCCGGAGCCGAAGGCGCAAGTACGAATCCCCCCGTGGTATTTGCCAAGACGAAGAAAAGGACACCTCAAAAAAACAAAAAAAACAAAAAAAAAAAAAAAAAAAATGCAAGATGCAGATATATATTTATATTAATCAACAAAAAAATATAAAAAAATATACACCGTCTGACTAATCGAGATACTGGACGTAGTATTTGGAATATTCAAATGCAAATGAGAAAGTTATGTAGTCGTTTCCACAAACCATCTTGGAAGTTTGTGTAGTAGAATGAAGGCAATCCAGTCAAGACCAGTACCACCTATAATTGGTGTCTGTTGCAGAGAAAGAAATTGGTGTGGTTGACCCATCTCTATAACACGCTTATCGAACTATGAGTCAAGCAAGCATATCATCATACAATAACAAAGGCCAGTGCCCTTGGACACTACAAAACTTATTAAGGGACAACACGAACTACTGACAAAACTTTGACAATCCTATAAACAGAGAAGTATGTCTTTAGGACTGCAAAAGAATTTGACAGCACACAAGGACACTACAAAAACTTATCGGTCTCCATCAATGAGAAAGAAATCAAGACTTGTTCCAAGAGCCAATAATAGTTCATCACACAGAATAAAAGAGTCCGTTGAACATACAGAACTTAGGAGAGTTTGATAGATACATCAGCATCCAGTGAGAGGAAAATGTTGGTGTGTCATTCATCCAGCACTTCACACAGCAGCTAGCCAGCTATATTTTGCGTTGATTGTTCAAGCAGGAAGCCTGTCACTTGTGCTGTGGAGTAATTCTTATCACGAGCTATCCTGCGTGTGACAAGTAAATGAATGCATAGCATCAGATGGTTAAGCTGGCAATGAGACAATGTTTCGAACTGGCAATAACTGGAACAATATCCGCTCACTGCCTGATCCAAATAATCCTGTTTCTTAAAATAAATTAAAAAAAAAAAAAAAAAAAAAAAAAAAGAGGCATCAAACCTATATTATATATCGAAAACCTTAGAAACTCAGTATCCAGTAATATTACAAACAGACATTACACAATTGAATTCTACCTAACAACAAAGCAAATGAAAATTGACGCTCACTGTCTTCCAAGTAAAACAAACTTGTTCATCAGTTTTGGAGTCTTACAAAATTTTAAAATATTGAAACGTATCTTGCAGCTTCCGGTTGCAGGACAAAAAACCTGTTATTCAGACCAAAATGCCGACCATGGTGGAATATGTGATTCATGAACAATCGTGTCAAACCACTTCGTAAGTGTCAGCAATCAACTGTATCCTTTGAGCAAACTTTGGAGGAGCACCGCCTTTAAGAGGCAGAACACTGCCAACCTGCAATAAAAATATTTAATACACAGATTCAGTATTACAATCAATTTAAACCACCACTTGCCACCTCAGAGACCTATTTGAAACAAGAAAACTATTTATTGAAAAATCTAAATCGAAAGGCCCAGTCCAACTAATTGTCTTAAAATATCGATCCATAGTCTACAGTAGCTAAGCAACAAAGAGTGGCTGGTAGTAGTCAAAGGATGTGGGAATTGAAATTACAATGTATAGAAGAGGCGGCTCAAACAAAATGGTTTAGGGTTAAAAAAAAGCCCCGTGGCTTCTAATAAATATCATGAAGCTTACAGTGGAAAGCAATATTTCTCGGATGATTGATGCAAAAAGAAAGGCAATGAAAAGGATATATATTGACAGAGGTCTCTTCATGTAGCTTCTAGCCTTAAAACATGGAAAGAAATTGTTCAAAAGAGTGTATTGATTATTGTTGTGTTATGGAAATATCATAATATATAGATGGTCATCATATCTGATTCTAGATGAGGAGTCGAACCTTCACATCACTGAATGTGTTTGCAGCAGTAAACTTGATCGTAATGGGGAAGAATGCAGATGGGTCAGCAGGAGGCACAACAAACTCCATTGATCCACTGTTGAGTATGATACAAATAAACCAATCATTTCTAAATGCATTTACTTACAGTCATCAGTAAAAACCCCAATTAAAACACACATATTACCTGCGATTGGTGTTATCTATGAGAAGAATTGACCACTCCAATGAGGAATTCCGAGCATCATACCTGGAGATGAAGGCAATGATGCAAGAAGCATTAATAATACAAGTAAATAAGAATTCACATCTGGATCAAGGAAACAAAGTTCTAACAAATATCTTGGGTCCTCTTTGGGGTAGAAAATACTAAATGGTTTAAATTTGGGAAATGTATGCACTATTTGGATAATATTTTCTCAATCGAAGATCTTGTGTTCTATTTGGACAACAAAGGGTCTCAAAAATTGCAAGGGAAAAATCCTAACTGTATAGGCGGATAATTTTAAAAGATAAAAGTTAATCATCCAAAATATTATTCAGTGTAGCCAATTGTATAAGACGAGCCCTGGGAGAAGGGTGCAAGATTTTAGGTAGAAGACAAAAGATTAGGATAACAGGGCACATAAGAACTACATCAGCGTTCTAATGTTCATGTCCACAAATTGATCTCATTACAATGGCTCAAGAAATGTGAACAGAAACTATCATGGGATGAGGCGAAGATCCGAGAAAGGACTGAGCATCTCAAGATGTAATACTAAAAATCAGTATAACAAGAATAAGGCCCAATTCAATTAACCAGGTGATTACTTAAACATTACAGACAAAATTGCCAAAATTGCTAATTGTAAAATCCTGACAACATAGATGTTAAAAGACAATAGGGAAGAGATGTTACTCGTCCTTAAGAACATTACAATTGATAGTGTGGAGGAAACTAAAGAATACTGCCTAGTAGAGAATTTTGACAAGATTCTCTCCCAACCTACGGAGAGTACCCTATAAAATCACGAGTCTGCTTTACTGTGCAGTTTTTACCTTCACTTAATTTGGTTCTTTATATGTAAGAATTACTAAGTTTGACAGGCTTTTTATAAGCTAAAAAGGATATGGTAAAAAAACAGCATGCTGACCTCCATTCTCCATCTATCTGCCTTACACTTGGTGGCTCCCGACTTGCAGGTAGAGGTATAGATATCAGAACATTACGCAGGTCAAACATCTCAAAAGCTTCATATTCGATGTTAACATAAGTTTCACTTCCAGAAACAGTAGGCCAGCAATTGACTGGAGATGGATTAGACAAGAAAAGGTTAAACGATTAGTTAACAATTTGAATGTTCTCCAATGGAATTGATTGACAATACAAACCCACCAGTCAACGGCAAGGAGGACTCATCCATGCCTTGAATTCTCCACTTCATAAGACCAACGTCATTTTGACCAGAGGGAAAAGGCCTATTTGGATCCTTCAAGCCTACGATATGATTATTGTTAAATAACTCTTTATTGATGTTAGGATGCGTCTTGAAGCTGAGGCCGGGTATGTCTTGGTTCTCGATCTGTAAGAAAGAAGGGATCCATTAAAGTAGTTACCGCTATTACAAAAAGACGATCTGATTTAAATAGAAGATAAGCTTCATCTAACATTATCACAGAAAGAAATCACATGGAAAGATAAACTAAGAAATTGCAGGAACCACCAATGAAATATTTGCCAAAAGAAAATGCAGTTCTTTAGCGTGTAAATGCAATAAAAAGAGAAGGTTAATTACCATTTCTTATAAATCATAACAGTTGCAGAAACTTTGATAATCACTGCATAAGCTATTATTATTATTTAATATTCATATCAACATTGGCCATCCCTAATTATGAACATATGTGCTTAGAATGCTTAGGAGAGAGAAGCTGGATTCCCTCTTTCATGAGAAAGGCACATATAAATGTGCCCAACAACGACGGTGATACACTAACACCACAAGGGCTGGCAGTGCCAGTATAACTAAGATCTGTTTCATCAAATGATACACTCAACACAAGGGCAGGCGCTCTACGAAGGTAGCCTCGACATAACAGAAGCATGAAGAATGCACTCATGAGAACAACAGCACGTCGTGGAACAAAACAAATAAAACCACAACCTAGAAGACAAGCTAGAACTTGGAAGGTTTCAATTGCACATTACATGCATGTGCAATATAAAGTAGGTGCTTTACGAAATATGAAGATCAAGAGTTCCAGAAAACCAGAGCTCATAAATTACCTATCCCACAAACTTCTTACCTGATTATTTGTTGGGAAGGAGATAAAACCATCTCATGCAGCTCGTAACGTGAACACATGCAGCTTGTTAATGTGAACATGAAAACATGCCTTACAAAGCCAAGTCATTTAGGCAACTTATTTATTCTCAAAAATAAACATTTAGGCAACTTATTGCGTTGAAAAATGAAAATTTAGGCGAAATGAATCATTTCTTTTGGTATGTTGCCAGCCTATTGTGCATCCAAAATATAGCAAAAGAATGACAAATATAAAACAAAAAGAAAGCATCAAGAGAACCTGAAATTGTATTAGCCCGTCCTCCTGGTTAAGAATTTGGACAGAAAGTGTGCCTTGAACATCAAAATTACTAACTCCCCCATCTCTCCTAATTATGACATTTAGCCTCTCTTCAATAGTCAGTGTAATGGGGTCAGTTGGTGGAAGAGAGGACTTGGATTGAATAGCAGCAGGCTGCACATCCTCAAGAATAACTTCCCCCTCGGCTTTTAGTGAATTCATCAATTGACTCGTCCTCTGTGTCTTGCCTAGTTGCATGCCAAGGCCTTTAGGAGGAGCAGCCGCAGAGGAGGGTGGCCGGCCTGGGGATTCAGATGAAAATCTTTAGGATAGTATCAGAGAAAATTATAAAATATATAGCATATGACGAGTTAGGAATCAAAACAGATGAATGTTATACATTTGAAATGTATTATTTTATAGGGTCGTTATATGCATGAGTGGTATTCAACCTTTGCGACAAGTGAATGAAATCCTCAGATAACACTGATAACTAGCAACTACTAATACTAATAAAGGAAAAACATGATAAAAAAATGTACAGTGCAGTACAGAAATTTCACAAGAGGCACTGGGTTAATTGCAAATAACCCTCCACCCCATTATTGAAAAGAACCCCTATTACTATGCTTTTCAACAAATAAACGCCTCTATACTATTTCCACGGGTACGCCATTATTTAGCTATAAAAAGTTACAAAATTACTAAGTGTCCCAATACTAATCGAGGAAGAGAAATAAAAATGATGGAATAATTTTCAGTGGCAAACTAAAGGAGTACCACCATAGCAATAGTGCAGAAAGTGGGGGTGTTCTTTGTAAAAAGCTAATTATGTGGTCCTCTACAATGACCCTTGTAGTTGAAGGGGGCAAGTGCAACTTACCCAAGGTAATAGATCCAATTATCTGAAGATTTCATTAACTACCCAAGACCATATAATGTCAAAATATATCCCAAAGTTATCCATCCAAGTGACCTCTAGTGAGTGTCATTAAAATCAGATTAGACGGTCAAGTACTCGTTAACGACCTAAACCCTAATAGAAATTGATCCACTCAGGCGATTATGCGGCAAGGCAATTACTAGCCTAATAACAATTAATCAGGCAGGTTTATATTCGTCATTATTTTGCTATATTTTGGATTACTAGCCGATCTCAGAAATTTAGGAGAAAGGCTTTGTTGTTGTTGTTTTTCTTAATTGGTTAGCCGGCTTTCAAATTGGGTTTGGTAAAACAAACCCAAAGATACACAACTAAGACCCATAAAATTTCAAAGTAGCCCTCACAACCCTCTTCCACCTTACCATTTATTTTCTTTTTCTAACAAACTAATAGGAAAAGAGTATATTGGCGTTCCCCTCTGCGTTTCCTTTTAAATATTGTTGAATCTCTCAAGTACAGCTCTCCTCTTTTCTTTTCTTTTTTTTCTCTCTATTAGTTCTTTATTGTCATATTTAAGCTATTTCTATCGATGTTAGTTACTTGTGATTTGTTTTTTTTTACATTGGTGTTGGTACTTAAGTTGTGTTAGTAATTATCTTTTCATAATTGTTACCGCTAAATAAAACTATGCGATCTATTTGATCTTCTATCTATAGGCAATCTTCTTAGTATTTCCTATTTATTAGAATGATTCATTATTTTTTGCGAAAAAGTAGCTGGGTACTGAGTAATCTGCAAGGAATTCGATTACTCGTTTCAGGTGCGAACAATCCTATTACTTGTTTCAGGATCCTGGACCCAGTGGGTAATGAAACCATGTAATTTAACATTGCCTCAACTATAGAACTTCTTGTACTTCTAGCTACCAAGAGTAGTTTAGTAGCGGAAAAATGTTAATCCTGTAGGAACACTTCTCAATCTCAGGCTTGGTTGATATGAAGAACGAAGATTCCATCAACACATTAGATGTATGAAATATAATATATCAAAACATGAGAATAAGCAGAAACATATATTTGTAAGGCTAGGAAGTTCACCTCTAATATTATTCAAAAAATTATTTTGAGGTCCATGAACAAAAGAATACAGAAGACAACTAAGTGGAAAAAAATAACAAGCTATACCAGCAACAAAATGCATAAATATGCAAGTAAAGTTCAAGCTGACAGCTGCAACTAACAAATTAATCTTTAGCAACATGACTTCAATCACTCATGCTGATAATAAATCAGGTGCCATCAAAGATGCTAATATAGTACCTAAAAATGTATGTTGTTTGCACTTATATTTACTAATCAATTATCAGCACAAATCTTAAAGTATCTTTAATTTTAGGGAAATAAGAGAGTTTCTCAAAAGAAGCAAACTAGACATAGTACATAAACCACAATACATAAAAGTTCCCAGAAGAAAGATAATGCAAATAGCTAACTTGAAACCTAATACAGAAAATTGTTTGAACGATACAAATTTTAACAAAATTGGTTAAAAGAGAAGAAGTTTGGAAAATTAAAAATGGAAATACATTCCGACAAACCGTCTGGCGGAAATTGGGCATGTCCAATTTCCGCCAGACCGTATGGCTGAAATTGAGCATTTGGTTTTTTTTTGGTTATTTTGTTGGTTTTTGGTTTACTTCGGTTTGGTTTATCTTTTTGTTTGATTGATTTGGTTTAAATTTTTAGTTTAGTTTAATCTATTAGTTAATTTGTTTTTATCTATAATAATTATATATGAACTAATTAATTTATATGTGTTATATGTGTGTGTGTTAATAACTAATTAATTAGTTTGTGGTACAACTACTTAACTAATTAATTAATTTATATATACAAATTAATTTGTGTATAAGTATAGATAATAACACGTTTAATATAGATAATGACAAACTAATATATTAGCTTACAAATAACTATAGATAACAATAAATTAATATACAAAATAAAAACTAATATATACAAATTAATATATTAGTATACAAATAAATATATTAATATATACAACTAAATATAAAATATGGATAAAAACGAATTAATATATACAAATTAATATATACAAATTATTTATTATTTATTTTCATACATTTATTTAAATATATACAAATTAATATAGTCAAATATTTTTATAAATATATATTTATTTCTTTTTATATATTAACTAATATATTGGTATATATTTAAACAAATGTATAAAAAAAGTATATATTAATTTGTATATATTAATTCGTTTTTATCCATATTTTATATTTAGTTGTATATATTAATATATGTATTTGTATACTAATATATTAATTTGTATATATTAGTTTTTATTTTGTATATTAAATTTATTGTTATCTATAGTTATTTGTATACTAATATATTAATTTATTATTATCTATATTAAACGTGTTATTATCTATAATAATTAATTAGTTATTAATACAAATAAATAATATGTACTTATATACAAATTAATTTGTATATATTAATTAATTAATTAGTTTATAAACCACAAACTAATTAATTAGTTTATTAACCCCCCCCCCCCCCCCCCCCACACACACACACATTATATATTATATATATATATATATATATATTATATATATATATATATATATATATATATATATATTTGTTACTATAGATAATAATAAAATCTATTAGTTCATATATAATTATATATGTAATACAAATTACCTAATAGATTAAACTAAACTAAAAGTTTAAACCAAAACAATCAAACAAAAAGATAAACCAAACCGAAGTAAACCAAAAAAAAAAAAACAAAAAAAAAACCAAATGTTCAAATTCAGCCATACCGTCTGGTGGAAATTGGACATGCCCAATTTCCGCCAGACGGTTTGTCGGAATATATTTTTATTTTCAAATTTTCAAACTTCTTATCTTTTAGCCAATTTTATTAAAATTTGTATCGTTCAAACAAATTTTCTGAACCTAATATTGTTACACAACACAGCTATATATATATATATATATATATATATATATATATATACTCATATTGTAGAATGAGTCATATCATATTGGATCAATAGGACAGAAGTTTAAAAAATGGAAAACAACATTGCCATGTTTAAACTTCTCTCCTATTGGTCCAACATGGCATGGCTCATTCCTCAATATGAGGCATTCATTGGCTCATATCCCGTGTTCTCATATATATGTATGGGCTACAACGCTCTCCATGTGTAAATAAGATATTTGCATCTAGTATTGTGACCGTTGGATTAGAGATTTATCTAGATGCATTTTTAGGGTTCAAAACAGATTTAGTAAAAAAATGAGAATATTTTTCTTTGGCCACAAACTAAACTCCACCCAAAACTTAATTTGTTTTGTAAAAAAAAAATATACAAATAAATCACAGCCATCATCTTTAAGTCTTTTAGAATCCATTATGACTACTTAATTTGTTTTGTAATCTTCTTGTTTGTTGGTAGGAGTCTTTTGATGTGAGGAGCTAGCTTGTACCTTCATCTTTGATGTTCTAGGAGAATAGTTCCATGCATGTACCCTGAGCATGTCCCATGTGTAATGCCATACAACAATTTTTCAATTAGCAGGTTAATGGAGGCGGTAAAGAGCTGACAACCTCTCTTATAGATGGAGAGAGATATAGCATCAGTTGAGTTGAGAGTTGTAAATCGAGAGATGTTGCTATCCTATCAGCATGTGCAGGTACTACAATGACCGGAAAACAATCAAGATGGAAGGGAGAAGATGCGGTGACCGACCAAAATATATAGATACTTTTTTGCGTATTAGTTTCTAACCTAGTTTAGATTTGTGGTCCCAAAGAATTATTTTTACCAAATTTGTTTGATTATTAAAAATGCATCAAGATAAATCTCCTCTAATCCAACGGTCACAATACTGGGTGTAAATATCTTATTTACACAAAGGGAGTATTCTAACCCGACAAATATATGTATATATATTTCTTTACACAAAGTATAAAATTTTGTAAATTTTAGAGTTAAAGAAATATTTATTTTGTTCCACTATAATAAAAATAGCAGATGATAGGAGTTGATTCACAAGTGAGGGAAAGAAAACTGTCTTTAAAAACGAGTACTATAAAAGCATATTTTCACTTATAACTCCCTCAGCACAACCCCATCTTTCCAATAGCATTGGTATGTGTTGATTCTCCTCTAACAATTTATACACAATAAATACAACAAGTAATGTTTTAGAAACTAGGGAACATAAGGAAGTGCCACTCACATGTAACCTTGAGTTATCCAAGTATCTGTCTGCAGGTACGACACAGCTCCATAGAAGTACTCGTGCAATTATGATTTCAAACTTCATATCTAAAGTATTATGTGAGCATCTCAGTTATCAATATAAATCTACAAAATGTAAATCAGTTAACATAGCCTAGTCCCAATAGGTAAGAGATTGGATCAGGAATCTAGAATTGTTGTATATCATACTCTTGATTTTTTTTTCATTTCCGAGATTGTCAAGTAAACGGCCTTTCATGTAGAACTTTCTTAAGATATCTCTAGCCCATAAACTTAGGGTCTGCTTGGATTGAGGGGGAAAAAGATAAGCAGAATTAAGTGGGGTTAAGTGAGGGGGAGTAGAGTCAATACATATAACCTTGCTTGGATTGGAGGGAGAGATAACTGAGGTGTGTTTAATAACTCTTGCTTGGATTGGAGGTTTTGAGTGAGAGGGGATTAACAAAATATAATAGTTACCAAAATACTCTTATTACATATGTCATAAAATTTAAATTTGACTGGAAGTCAAAATATCTTCACAAATGATAAAGCTATAGAACAGCATGTTGAAAGCAAAAAAAATGGGAAAAAAAAGTCATGATATTTTATAGGACAAATAAGGAATATTTATGACTTTTTAAACAAAATTCCTCAATCTCTCTTGTTAGCCGTCTGATTTGGGGTTTAAAAATAGACAAAAGAAGGTTAAATAAACCCCCACTTAACCCTCCATAACCGTCCTCCTAAACCCCTACCCTCGAACCAAGTATAGTTTTTATTTCCCTCACTTAAGTCTCTTAACCCTCAATCCAAGCAGACCCTTAGCGTTCACGTACTTTAATCTAGTTTAATTGATTTCCTTATCCCTTTCGTATCACCCATAAGTTTAATTAAACATTATCTTTCTGAATTTGCGTTTGACCTACTCATTGACGTGACAATGAAATATACAATAACCCTATGTCGCATGAACACGGGCATATATATGATACTGATTAGAACAATTTTTCCAATGCCCGTGCATGCTTTTACATGCATGTCATGAGTACCACAGTAGTTGACATGAACATGCCATGGGAAAGGCACTAAGTTGGAGTGTCTTTGCTTCCTAAACTATATGAAAGAGAAGTCACCTTTCTTTAAAAGTACACCGCAGCAAGGGGCCTTTCAGTAGCCAAAAGTCAATGCTAACAGCAACTTGTAACCATCTAGTAGTAGTAGCTTAAGTAATATAATAATACTAATAATGGGTTAACTGTCTAAAAGTATATTTTTATTTTAAGGTGTCGCATTATGGGTAAAGTGTATTTTCATTTAAACATACTTGGATGTTGACTCCATCTAAGTTTGCAGCCAGTACCCCCATTTCTTAAATTTATAGTTCCTTATAAAAATTTATGTTGAAGTTGGAATTTTTCCTTATCCTTGCTTGAAACAAATTTATACATTAGTTATAGCATTTGTAACTTAATCCTGCTCATCCAAAGTAACCTAGGCTTCTTATCAGAAAGTAAGACCTTTATGTCCCACATTTCAACAGATTTTCTCTTCCAGGATATGTACATTTCTTTAAAACGACTTCTTTGCACGAACTTATGGGTTTTTATAAGGAGAATGCAGTTGACATTGTGGGTCTACAGAAGAACAAATTCAAATTACAACGAAGTAAATTAGAAAAAAAATAACTTATAGTAGCTAATAAACTATGGTGATACAAAAAAAAGAAGAGAAATTCCAGCTTTTCAAGCAGCATAAAAATAAATGTATACAAAAGAGTCAACGAAATCATTGACAGCTATATATAAATTTAATCAACTGAAAGGGCAATCATAGGGACCAAACCTTTGGGCTTGCTAGAGAAGGACTCAACATCTGAGCTCAATCCAAATCCAGAACCACTTCCAAAACCAGTGCCACTGCTTGAGATACTCATATCACTGAAGCTACTCTCAATCCTTCTAGGGCCTGACATAGACCCAAGCCCTCCTTTATCACCCCTATTCTTCTCAATCTGGAAAGGAACATACCCTGGATTTATCTCTATTTGCAAGATATTTGTGAAAACATTTTTTTCAAAATTTCACTAAAGGAACATCCTCACAAGGGAGGTGGATATAAAAAGCATTGCTAATCATGGTATCCTATGTGCTAACAAAGTCCAAAACCTCCTCGAAAGACTACAGTTGGTCACATGTGAAAGAGAATAACGGAAGTTCATGACAGGTTCAATTGGACTACAGATTAATAATAAGTATGACAGAAAGGCAGAATGCATAATAATTACATGGCGCCAACTTCGTGATCGAAAATGTTTTTTGTATTCCCCACACTCGTGTTCCATGTACTGTGTTTTCATCTATTGCTTAATGGATGGGTTGGGTATGAATGGGGTGGGTAGCAGGTAGGTGCTGCACACATGCGAGGACCACACTTGCAAGTTGTCTGAGATATCTCACTCTCACAGAGCTAACTACAAAACTCAAGATGGTTGTTGCATAAAGAACAATTTAGAGCAAATGACCTTCATAATAAAGGACCTCAATAGATTGGGTGATTTTGCAACAAATGCAATGACGAAGCAGAGTAACTTGGCTGTAGGACCTAGGAACAATTTTAAGCACCAGAAACGATGATTGCACATGAGATATGTGTTACAAGGCAAGATCTGTCGAATTTTGTCCTGGAACAAAAACATGGATGCAAACTGATATATATCAGAAGCCAATCCACAAGAAATTTTAGGGGAAAGGTTGGTTGGACAGAGCTAATGCACTTTTGAGATTTTCAGAAAGGTAATTTCACCCAGAATAGACAATACAGGAACACTAAATTTAGTGCAACTTGGAAGCAAAATGGCACCAAGTTGGAAAGCGAAAATATGGCGAGTAAACTATGGACAATGGACTTGCATGTCAATAAGCAATCAAGATCAAGCTAAGCAAAACAAGTTTCAGGTTACAGTATCAGAGTTTCAGAGTTCATTTTGAATGACTCCACTTTAAAATAAGATCGAGAATCCAGGCTAAAAGATAACTGGATTTGCAAACAGCCACGTTTGTAGCATAAGAAAAGAGAATTGAGCTTCTAAAAATGGATAACGAAACCAATGAGAGTTGATAAAGGAAACCGAATAAAACAATGTTGAAAAATTAAAAGCCTAAAACCCTTGAAACTTGAAGAAAATGTAGGATTCAACAAAATGTCATAGACTAGCTTTGTAAAGATACATACACCTCAAAGATGTAATAGTTATTGCCTTATTGGTCAACAGATATCCTTGTAACAGGGAGATCTTTCAAAACATTCTTCTACAATCCACAAAGTAGCAAATGAAACAGATGCAGCAAATGCCAGCAATACAAAAGGCTGACAACAAAGAAATCCACATAACACAAGTTCTTCTAGTAAAACTTTTCAGCAAACAAGAAGATTTATCAGGAGGACATTTCCAGTAAAGGCTGAGCTATCTAAAAGTTCTACATTTTTTTTTCTACATATAGATACATAGTATATACACTCAACAATGGATTCCCAATAAGAAAAGCTCTACCTGATCAAAAATAAGAAGAATACCTTGCTTTTGTCAATCTCACTAGCTTTCTTCTTCATGACATCTTTAGTTTCGTTTATCTTGCTCTGCATGAGCAGCTTATGCAGTTTTTCCTCCTGACTCTCCATCTCACAATACTGTCTAACTTGTGCAACTGTCACATTTTCTTTGTGTCCAAGAGAAATAGCTTCATCAAAAGCAAAAATCAGCTCAAAAGCTGTCCTACAGATGCCTTCTTCATCTAAAGATGGTGAATACTCAGGTACCTAAATAGGATTAAGGAACAATAAAGATAATTTCAAAAGACCCAAACTTAGCAGTAGTGACATTTGCTAGGAGGAAAAAAAAACTCTATAACACTATGACCATGAATTTCAGTCATACCACACTTTTATAGACCACATATCGCCCTATATTTCACTTACAGAAAAATCATTAATTTTTCCCTTCAGTCTTATAGAACACCATTTGCAATTAATTTATAAATATTATACTATTATTGCTTCAATAGTAAAAGAGAAACCTACAGAGGTACATATTCTAACACCTGTAGGTGCAATGTGAGAAGTGCACATCAAATGTTAACTGATAGTTACCACCAGTTGTAAGTAAAAGTTCATACCATTTCCAAAAATCAGAATATATATATATATATATATATATGGAAGTAATGATTAAAAACAAAATTAAAAGTGCAAACAAACATTTAGACAATGCATATATAAAGCAGACTATTTGTGCAATATAATTAATTATTCATCATGCAGTATGATAGAAGGATACAAGTTTTGATAGCAGCCTCAGAGTGTCAAGATCTTCAAGAATGTTGCTTTGTTTGTTTGTTATAAGTAGCAGGTAAAGTGCTTCTATTGGCTGATACACATAGCGCACATTCTCAGTCTCAATGTAGGTATGCTGCTTTCCGGTCCCTACCAACTTGGGAAATGCCGCAAGTAATCCCTCTATTCTTATTCGGGACATATCCACAAACTGCCTTGAAACAAGTGCTGCAATAAATCCAGAAGAAGATGCTCAGTCTCAAAAGAGAGGCAGTTCAGTTATATTCGTATATAATTTTAGCTGAACATCAGATAGATATTTAGCAAATACATAAAATGTCTTAGGAAAAAGTCTCCAAGACCAAGTGATAAAAATACACCTCAAACTGAATTCCATGCCTATGTATCCCTTAATGTTTGGTTTATAATTTATAATAGCATGTTTTGTGACCACCAAGGGGGTTGTCTAGTGGTAACACTAGTAAGGGAAGGGAGGTAAGGGCAGGAGTGGGCGTGGGTTCAAATTCCAACCAAGGAAATAATTAAATGGGAGGGGGTTTGGTGCTAGTTGTAATGTCCCATTATGCACGGTACATTATGCTGAGTCGTTGACTCGAAGAGTTAAGTTGACCCGAAGAAGTATCGATGCGAATCGATGCAAGTACTAAGTTGATCCGAAGAGATTATAAGTTTGTTTCGAACAAGTATTGATTTTAATTGGTTTCATATACATGCTAAGCTTTTACGTTGAATCATAAGAGCCGGTCTTTTGCCTTATTTGCAACAGAGTCCGCCGAAACCAAAGTATCGCCTTGCAACATGCTGAGGAATGGGCATAGTAGGCCAAATTAGTCGGGTAGTTCAACAGAGCAGGAAGTGCTCGAATGGCTAAGTCAGATTAATTAACCGTGAAACGAAGTTAAAGAATCGAGCTGCATCGACTCGGCGAAATGATAAGACGAATCGGCTAAGGTGGGAGGACTTTGACCCTTCTTTCCTAGTGTGTCATGCCTAATTAAAATGTAGCTTTGTATGCTAAGTTAGCCTATCGAGTCTAAGGACGTGGCCTGAATGAGAGAAATCGTAGTGCGTGTCGGTCACTAAGACAGAATATTGAGGCGAAACGTGCATCAAGTGCACAAGTCACAAATGAACATCAAAATACCGCAACGGCAAGTGCCTCCGTGTGGAAGCCATAAGAACATGGGATAACCATATTGAGACGAGTGCCTTAGTGCACGAACCGTAGAACATTGAATGCTCTATCAAGGCGTGCCTCAACAGTCGGAGGGAATGAACATAAGTCTTAGAACATCGAAACAATCGACATCGAGGCGTATATCAAGTGCACGACTCAGAGAATAAGTCGTAGAACGTCGAAAGACTCTATTGAGTCGTACATCAAATGCACTAGTAGTAGAACATTGAACTAAGGCATACAACATGGAAATACTGCATAGAGGTGTGCATCGAATGCATGAGTCGAAGGATATTGAATAACTGTGTCGAAGCATGTATATGTACGTGCGACTAATGAAATATGGCTTCATATGCGAAGTGAGCAGTTGTGGCACAACTACTACAGAACTATTGAATGTGACATAATGCCTCGAAATGTTCATGGCCTTCGGATCGTTTATTTGATGAACATTGAATTGGAGCATTGTGCCAATGGAAACAAAGACGGATGAATTGAATATTGAGATAATGTGATAGCTGAGTTTCTGACGCGGACTATATTTGGTTGAATGAATTAGATGCATATTGCATGGTCAAATGGAGTCGAGTATATAGCCCGTGCACAGGTGTCGATAATCCCTCGAACCAGTTCACCAGGGTACCGGGACCGTTCGACCTAGGAGGGATCGGATAGGTATTGTTGGAGCACATCATTTAAGACGATTAGCGACCGGCTACTGATGTGATAAGCCAGAATACCGGTAAGTTCGACGTCTTTCGGATATTGAGATAGCAATCCATACGGAGAGGACGTCGGGTTACCCTTGTGAGATGAGATTTTAGTCAATTCTACCTTGAAATGCCAGTGACCTTCATAATAGGGACTAGTGGACTGAATGGTGTAGGTACACAGATCCTGCACAAATTTTACATTTAACATGACAGGAAAAGATGGTAGGCGTATTCACCTTGCATCGGTACAAGGGTGAGTGCGTCGATGTTGGTAAGAAGTCGTCACGAAACAACACTATATATATATATATATATATATATATATATATATATATATATATATATATATAATATATATATATATATATATATATATATATATATATATAGCTTGCTTATGCGAATCAGAGATAACATGTTTACCATGCGTACATGTTTTACTGCTTACAATATACCATGAAACTGATCATAAGACAAAGATAGAAAGATCACGAATTAAGCTACATGATTCATAAGTTTACTTAATGTTGATTTAGGCGAGTAGATCTTATAGTAGCGAGAAGATTAGTACTTATCCAGATTGCTTGCAGATGCATAAAATGGTATGCTCGCGGCGGAGCTTCGCTTGGACGCATTAAGGCATGAAGTTCCTTAGCATTTCGAGACGTGCGATCCGCGTTGACGCTCGGACTTGCAACAGGATAATGCAGCCGAGATATAGAAGACATGATGTATGGAACGATGAAATCCTTTGTGGGCTAGAGGGATCATGAGTATTGTAAACCAATAAGGTAGATTCATTTGGGTGAAAGCCTTTGTAATTCTGCTGCATATTGAATAAAGAGAATTTTTTCTATACTATGTGTAACTTCAATATGACTGCTTTCTTCCGCTACGAAATATTGTGATTTGAGATAACCAATTAAAGAAATTTTGTTCTCGCCTTGTATGAGTGCAACTTCGGACTCGTACGGCATCACGTCCCAGCGAAGACGATCGATTCAGCTAAATCAAATGACTCTTGACTCTACTCGATGCCACACTGGGTGTTCCATACAATAAGTCTAATACAATGTTGCGTATTTTGCCGCAAGTGCTTCGAAATTTACATGATGTCGCCTAGTAAAGTCGTGAAACGTTTGCTGCATCAAGTGCAACGAGCCATGAAATGTTTGTTGCATCAAGTGCAGCAAGACGTGAGATGTAAATTGAGATGTTTGTTGTTTCAATGCAACCAGTGATATGAGAGATGTTGGTGGAATCAATATAGCAAAAGTCGTGGGATGTTTGTTGCATCAAGTGGAACGAGTTGATTTGTGATTGGTACGTTGCATATGAACATGCAAGTTGATATCTAATGTGTTGAACGGATTCGAATAATGACTTGAATGTCGGAAATGAAACATTGTACGAGATGCAACGGATGGCACTGAAAACCGTAAATCGATATGAACGAATCGGTTCGATTGCGCACCGAACTTGAGTAGGCGAATGTATACATTGGCCGATTGTGTCAGATTTTGATTAATTGAAAGTTACGCTTGTGATCGGCATGGTCACCGCGGGATGGTTAGTTCGGAATAAATGCTCAAAGAGTACGATGGAAGAGAAATAACTCAATTTTCGAGTAGTATATGTCATACCACTTATGCGATGAATGACTCGATTTCTGAGTGTTATATGTCATACTACTTATGTGATATATGTGTCGAAACAATTATATCTATTGTGGTAGGTTTGTCGGCGACAAACGAGTAGTGCCAAGACTCGGTTGAAAACTTGTGTAACATTTTGATGCAAGTGTCTTTCGATGATTTGGTTAAAACGATAAGGCGCGGGATCATATCAAAAGAGAATGCATCATATGGGAATGTGGAAACTATAAGTTGGGCGATTAGCTGGAATAGCGAAACGACTATACGTCAAAAATTCACAATCGGGTCGCACGAATTACAAGTTGGACGGAATGTTGGTTGATGCGTATAACCATGCTTAAGGAATTAGTTGGTTGTGCGGAGAGGAAACTCATTTGAGTACGACTGAGTCACGTAAAACTTAAGAGGGTACGATAGTAGAACTCGAAAATTCGATGTTAGACAAAGTCGGTAACTTGGTTACACGAACGAGGTATAGCGGGATGCGACCTATTTGTGAAACTATGTGATGCATATAGAAATGTTTGTTATGAAACATCAATGAATGTAATGCGAGTTAAGTTGACGTTGATACAAATTCAATATTGACCCTCTCACGCTATCAAAATTGATACGACATATCGAAATTGATGCGCAAGAAAACGTAAGCGTGATATGAGGATACAGAACGGAACAAGCCTACCAGATCGAAATTTTGTAAGTAACAGTACAAGAAGTCAGACAGGTTGACCATAAAATTTGTGATTTATTCAGGACAAGACTATAAGGTCATCGACGATAGTTTCGAAGCGTATAGCGTCCCGGATATTGACCGTGAGTAGATAGAATCGAACTCGATACGAGTGAATTTGCGGAATCATCAACGGTAGTGCATGAGCTATTCGAAGGATAGTTGTGCCTCAGTTGTACTGGTAGAAATGATTATGTTTGGATTTAGGTAGAGTCCTATAGAATTCGTAGGAACGAGATTTGGCTCCAAATAAGATATAGCACGATTTGTAGTAAATGTCCCTCGTTGATGATCCACAATTATCGAGCGCAGCTTTGGGACAGCTGACCCTTAGAAGACTTGACCGCCAAATCAAAGTGAATGTTGGAGACCCATAGAATGACTCAATTATGTCGCATAAGGAATTGCGTCGAGGATGCATATAATATGGTGCATGTTTAGGCTAAGTCTAGGCGATCGAATATTGTTTCGAAATTGATCGAACAGTCTTTGGCTAGAAAGAATATAGTCAGATTTTGATGATTGGTTGAAAAAATACTCGAATGAGTATGTCGGTCGATGATCGAATTTGAAATTTTGAACGAACTTAGCGATACAGATAGGCGATTTCAAGAATCGTGCTATGTGCGGAAGCACGAAATAAGGAAATGACGCTCGGATTGCGTTGTTAAATTTGGATTGGGAATTGGGCTAGGAATTTCGAATGAGTATGTCGGTCGATGATCGAAATAGAAATTTTGAACGAACTTAGCGATATAGATAGGCGATTTCGAGAATTGTGCTATGTGCGGAAGCACGAAATAAGGGAAGGAAGCTGCTGCATTGCCCGCGGGCTTGGACCGCGGTCCTGGCCAGCGGGCCACGTGTCGCTCCGCGATTGGCTCCCGGGCGGGTGGGCTCGAAAGTTAGCAGGGGGAGCCAATCGTGACGTGCCACGTGGCCCGCGGGAAAGGACCGCGGTCCAAGCCCGCGGGCAAGAAAGCATTTCCGATAAGGGAATGACGCTCGGATTGCGTTGTTAAATTTGGATTGGGAATTTGGCTAGGAATTTCCTACTCGATAGGAATGAAACATAAGACGCGTCTTAGAGACCTTTGCGTCAAAGCGATTGTTGCCTTTGAGCATCGTCAACTCAAATTAAACTCTATTGTCGGATAGATTGTTGTCCTTGTGCAACGTCGATTTAAGATTTGCGTCGAAAAAGTTTAAACACGGTGTTTGGGTATGTCGCAATGTTATAAATTTCGTTAGGCGGATTCGGTGTGCCAAAGGGGCGTCTAGCGCCTAGGCCAACTAGGCGGCACCTAGCCACCAGCTAGGCGGCCGAACTGATTTTTTGTATATACATAATAGATATAAGTAACTTATGAGTATAAAATTAACACAAAATTTAATAAGCTCTTGTGGCTAGTAGGCTTGTATGTAAGATTGTCTCTCAGTTGAGAGAGCCTAGGTTCGATCCTCTGTGGCTTTTAAATTTTTTTATAAGGGGATGAGAGGGGAGAGAGACTGCACACCTCAGCCCTCACCTCTCAGCTCTCTCCTCTCCCTCTCCTCTCAGCCCTCTCAACCGCCACCACCACCATCTCTCCTCTCCTCTTTGTAGCCGCAACCACCACCACCACTACCAGCACCACCAGCAGCTGCTGCAGGCACCACCACTATCTCTCCTCTCCTCTCCTCTTCGTAGCCGCCGTCGTCGCCGCCGCCACCACCAGCAACACCCGTCGTCGCCGCAAGTAAGTTTTCAATTATTTTTTTAATTTCAAAACCACCTAGGACCGTCTATGTCCGCCTAGGGCCGCCTGGCAGCCTAGGGGGTTTTCGGTGCGACCGGAGGCCACCTAGCGTCTAGGCGCCCGAGTTGACCAAAATTTTGAACAATGGTATGTTGCATAGCGGGGGTAGTCCCGGATGTTGATGCATTTTTAGCTCAACAAAGAGAAATCGAGTTGCGAAGTGAGGCTTCAGAAATAGTTGGGCAGCAACTTCGGACGCAAAGGAGCTGCGGAGACTCGTTGCGATCGGATGCGCAATACCTTAATGCAACACGTATGTTCGTTAGTCAGTTTGAAACGTAAAAAATCGAAAATGCGATGTGAACCGCCTTTTCGTGCGGAGACTTTGTTGGATGATCAAGTATGTATCGGATATGCATATGCAAAAGAGTTGTGGTAACAGACGTTAGGATCAAGTCTGATCGAAAGTACGTGATTGCAAGTATTCGAGGATTGAAGTTATACATGTTAGCTTTGTTCCAATTCTCTACCACTGGACTTAACTAAAATGCATATATTTTTGGGACGCCCAAAATATGTGTATGATCCAAACTGAGTTGTATGCTAAATTCAAATCGAGCTGCAAGGATGATTGTGATATGTTAAGGAAAGCTTGCACGAACGTTTGAAATAGGACAGCAATAGTGGGACGAGATTGTAAAATGATTAAGAGAAACAAGTGGATTGAGTGTTGGTTTCGGTTCGAAGACGAAACTTGTTTTGAGTGGTATATTATGTAATATCCTACTCCGTACGGTTTATGCTGAGTCATTGACTCGAAGAGTTAAGTTAACCCGAAGAAGTATCCATGTGAATCGATGAAAGTACTAAGTTGACCCGAAAAGATGATAAGTTCGATTCGAACAAGTATTGATTTTAGTTGATTTCATGTGCAAGCTAAGTTTTTACGCTGAATTATAAGATGTCGATCTTTTGTCTAATTTGCAACGGAGTCCGTCAAAACCAAAGTATTGCCTCGCAACATACTTAGGAATGGACATAGCAGGCCGAATCAGTCGGATAGTTCAACGGAACATGGAAGTGCTCGAATGACTAAGTCATATGAGTTGGCTTGGCCGTGCAACGAAGTTAAAAAATTGAGCCGCATCGGCTCGACAAAATGATAAGGCGAATCAGCTAAGGTGGGAGGACTTTGACCCTTCTTTTCTACTTCGTCTTGCCTAATTAAAATGTACATTTGTATGCAAAGTTAACCTACCGAGTCCACAGGTGTGGCTCGAATAAGAAAAATTGTAGTGTGTGTCGATCACTAAGAACATTGAGGCGAAACGTGCATCAAGTGCACAAGTCACAAATGAACATCGAAATACCACAACGGCGAGTGCCTCGGTGCGCAAGCCATAAGAACATGGGATAACTGTATTGAGGTGAGTGCCTTAGTGCACGAACCGTAGAACATTGAATACTCTATCGAGGCGTGCCTCAAGTGCATGAGTCGGAGGAATGAACATAAGTCTTAGAACATCGAAACAATCGAAATCGAGGCGTGTATCAAGTGCACGACTCCGAGAATAAATCGTAGAACCTCGAAAGACTCTATTTAGTCGTGCATCAAATGCACGAGTAGTAAAACATTGAATACTAAGACACAGAACATGAAAATACTGCATCGAGACGTGCATCGAATGCATGAGTCGAAAGATATTGAATAATTGTGTTGAAGCGTGTATATGTGCGTGCGACTAATGAAATGTGGCTTCATATGTGAAGTGAACAGTTGTTGTACAATTGCCACGGAAATGTTGAACGTGACATGCTGCCTCGAAATGTTCGTAGCCTACGAGTCGTTCATTTGATGAACATTGAATTGGGATATTGTGCCAATGGAAACAGAGATGGATGAATTGTATGTTGAGATTATGCGATAGCCGAGTTTCGGCTCAGATTATGTTTGGTTGTATGAATTAGATACGTATTGCTAGGGGTGAGCATATAACGATTGAAAACCGAAAAACGAACCGAACCAAACCGAGATATTACAAACGGTTCGGTTTCGGTTCGGAAATTTAAAATTTTAAAATAATGGTTCGATTTTCGGTTCTTGATCCGAGTAACCGAACCGAAAACCGATTTAGATTTAGTAATTTATCAAACTATCATCAATCTATATATACTAATGTTTTTTAACCCCTAACTAAGCGCACTCTCTTCTCTTATTCTCTGTCGGTGCTTCTTTAAGCACTCTCTCTCTACCCTCAATCTATATATACTAATATTTTTCGCTCTATGTAATATAATAATTCATAAATACAATAATACCATTTTATTTAAAAATTGTTATTTAAATAGGCTTATTTTGCTAAAAATTTGAAGGCCGGACAAATTGGCCCATGAAACCGAACTGACCGATAACCGAAACGAATTAATTCAGTTTGATTTTGTTTGGTTTTATAAAAACAATTCGGTTTTCGGTTTTGAGAAATACGGTTTACGTTTATTTCGGTTCGATTTGAACCGAACCGAACCGTTGCTCACCCCTACGTATTGCATGGTCAAATGGACTTGAGTATATAGCCCATGCACGGGTGTTGATAATCCCTCGAACCAGATCACCAAGGCACCGGGACCATTCGACCTAGGAGGGATCGGGTAGGTATTATTGGTGCACATCATTTAAGACAATTAGCAACCGGCTACTGATGTGATAAGCCACAATATCAGTAAGTTTGACATCCTTCGGATATTAGGATAGCAACCCATACGGGGAGTACGCCGAGTTACCCTTATGAGATGAGATTTTAGTCCATTCTGGCTTGAAATGCCAGTGACCTTCATATAGATAGGGGCCGATGGACTTAATGGTGCAGGTATACAAATCATGCACAAATATCACATTTGACATGACAGAAAAAGATGGTAAGCGTATTCACCTTGCATCGGTGCAAGGGTGAGTGCATCGATGTCGATAAAAAGTCGCCACGGAACAATACGATATATATATATATATATTGCCTACTTACGCGACGCGAATCAAAGATAACATGTTTACCATGCGTACATGTTTTACTGCTTACAATATGCCACGAAACTGAACCTAAGACAAAGTTATAAAGATCACGAGTTAAGCTGCATGATTCATAAGTTAACTTGATGTTGGCTTAGGCAAGTGGGTCTTATTAGTACGCGAGAGGATTAGTACTGATCCTCCACTAAATTGCTTGCAGGATGCAGGAAATGGTTTGCTCGCAGCGGAACTTCGCTTGGACGCGGTGAGACATAGAGTTCCTTAGCGTGCCATCCGCGTTGACACTCGGAGTTACAACAGGATTATGCAGCCAAGATATAGAAGACATAATGTATGGAACAATAAAATCCTTTGTGGGCTAAAGAGATCATGAGTGTTGTAAGCCAACCTGGCATATTCATTTGGGCTATTGAAAATTTTTGTAATTATGTTGCGTATTCAATAAAGAGAATTGTTTCGTATAGTCTGTGTAACTTCAATATGACTGCTTTCTTTCGCTGTGAAATGTTGTGATTCGAGATAACCATTTTAAAAAATTATTCCTGCCTTGTACGAGTGCAACTCCGGACTCGTACGGCATCACGTCACAGCGATGACGATCGATTCGGCTGAATCAATGTAAGGATAAACGATTCGGCGAATCGGGACATGACACTAGTAGCCCAGCAGAGGGACGGTAATTAATGATTGGCATTATCTCAAAATAAATTAAAAAAAAAGTATGATATTATGGGTGAATAGATATATAACGAAATAATGTTATCAGAAATTACTAAGGATTGTTAATGTGGGTTTTGCCATTCTACAAAAGCTGGCAAACACAAAATCCTGATAGCAACACTTAATGTATTGTTGATGGACTTGGAAGTAGAATTTACAATAGCAATATACAATACATAAATAATATAACAATTTGTTAATATAAAGCATAATGTTCACTCAAGTGAATACATATAAGAAAAATACTTTTAGTAGACATTAAAAAGGTTGTGAAGTTGGCTTTCACAGTTTCATAAAACATTCCATGCAAAAACCAGGATAGCAAACAATTTGTTTTGAACTTTCTGCAGCATGTATGTAGCAAAAGATAGGGATGATGATTTGACTGGCAATGTAAGATTGTAAAGTTCTGAAATGTCAGGATTCAGGAGTTTTAAAAAAAAAATTATGTAGCAAAAGGATAGGGATGACAAATCTTCAGCTACAAAGTTTGGAAGCTACTGCAAAAGAATGCAAATATGACCATGGCTTCACAAGGCCAAGCCCAAAACTTTGGGGAGAAAGCTTTGGTGATGTTGCTGTTGCTGTTATTGTAACCATGCTTTAAGTATAACATGCTATCTGACAACCACATGAGGACAGATAAGAAAGAAAGATACGTACTCAGGATAGCAACTTAGCCCACATCGAGAAATTGTCATTTAGGAATTTTTATGGTTCAAAGAATTCAGCAATTTTATGATTCTTAAGGACTAAGAGAAAAGGAATGAATCAAGCAAAGAATCATTGTCTTCTTATTTGTTAGACCATTTTTTTTCTTATGATTCATACAATTTTCCAATGGTACATTCCAAAGAGAGTAGAACTGTTCAATATTCCAGAATTTTGTGAATGTGCACACACACACAAACACACCCCTATAGAGAGAGATACACATATTCATATTTTATTTTTATCAAATAAACAATATACACACATTGTCAAAATAGGATCATGTATAAATTTTGGATAAAGGTTGTATTCTTGTTGTTGTTGTACGATAATACATGCTATGACACACAAGTCAAACAAAATGGGGATAATCAGTTTAGTCTCTTCAGGACTTTGTATACACACACACATATATAACCAAATAATTAGAATTTGCACAATCACGCACACACACACTCTCTTCCCGTGGGCAACATTTTATTTGAAATACAAGATAACAATGTAAACTATTCTGAAATAAGTCCAAGAGAATAGTTAAAGATCAGTCTACTAAATGCCAAGTCTACTACCAAAGAGGGAATAGAATCAAGATATTCAATAATCAAAGTTCTGAAAAGTATATAAGCCATCTACACTTTTCTTTATTTCAGTTTTCTTTCTTCGGATCACATATGTTAAACTCTCCACCACTACACCAAAACTCTAGAGTTGTGATGAGGGTTGAGAGTTATATATTTATATTATAACACGCTCCTGCATGGTCAAAATCCCTGCCACTACACCCAAACTTAAGAGTTGCAATGAGGGTTGAGGTTTATATATTTATATTCTAGCATACTCCCACAAGATGAAGGCTCACTTCGGGAAAAGAGTTGGATTCATGCAACGGTATATTTTTTAATTCCACTTAAATTGCGCGTCATAGAAGATTCGAACATGGATTGCTCAGATACCATATTAAAGTGCATGTCACTACACCAAAACTCACAAGTTGTCATGAGGGTTGAGGGTTATATATTATACTCTAACAACATTCAACGCTTAGTAAAGTGATATGTCAGTTTATATATCCTAGTAGGATAAATTAAGTTGAGAACTAATAAAATGAAGCAAATGTGGTTTAGAGGTAGTAGACTCACCTTTTCCAGACTTACTAATGACGGAGGCTGCCAGAACAACCTGCATGGGAATATAATAAGCATATATTAATTTTTCAATGTATTAAATGCTTTAATTTAGATACAACAAATAATTTAAAAATACAAGTAAAATATATTTCATATACTCGCACTAACTTTAAACTATATAACTTGCCAGAGCTAATTCCTAGACAAGTTATTCTAATAGAATGAAAAACCATAGTTTGCAATATTGGCCGATACCGATCCGATACGGCCGATACAGATTTGGTTTGGCATATCCTGATCCGATACCTACCGATACCAATTCTAACATTGGGGGTCTCTTTTTCAGGGCAAAGAAAATTGAATGAAAAAAATCAATCAACAATGATGTAAAACCATAGTAAGGTTGTAAAAGAAGAAAATTTATTTATCGCAGGCAAACCAATCGGCAATGTTGACTATTGTTTCATTCAATTCCAAAATACTAAAAAAACAACACATGAAATACTTAAAATTATGCCTAAATGAATAAAATATTTTTCTAAAAGTTCAAGAATGTATTGATAATTATTTTCTTTACGATACCAAAAATCTGATACTCTGATCCGATACCGCCGACCCTGCTGATACCGATACTCATAGGAAGGGCCCGATACCAATACTACAAACCTTGTGAGAAACAAGATCACTAAAGCAACTAAGGTCAACTTGCAGAGGGTGTCACTTGGCGTGGCGGTAAGATTGTTGCTTGCATCATGGAAGATGTGGGTTCGAGTTATGAAAACGGACTATATGTATATATATATATATATATATATATATATATATATATATAGGGAGAAGACTGCATACAGCTTGACCCTCCCAGGCCGTAAGAGGTCCTTTCCTAAGTATGGTTGATTGGTCAATTTAAAATTGATTTCAATCATTACTAGTGTATTTTGATATTCCTTTTTCATTAAAAAAAATGTTTCATATCATACACCTCCTTAAGTTTTAGACCTACTTGAAGTCGAAGCCTAGTATCTTATATAAAGCTACTTCTAGCAATACAAGGGTTAGTATGGATTGCAGTTACGTTTCATCCAAGACTCCATTTGGTGCCAAACACAAGGTGCGAGCCAAACGGATTTCATTCCGGATGGACATTTTTGCGAATGTACCTCCACTTTGGAGCTCAAATGGGTGTTTCTGAAACGCTAGCCCAACGAGGATCCCAGAAACGGGCATTTGAGCAAATAAACATACATACATAAAAACGCAACTACAATCCAAACTAGCCATAAATGTTCCTATTGCCATTATTAATGCACTATCCGTCGACAACCCGTTGACACTCCAAAATACACTAGGAGGTGACAAAATAGGTGCCGTGTCCGGATCAGTGTCTGTGTAAGCTCATTCTTCGGGCCACTGAACGAAGCATCTCCTTAAGAAATGTCATTCCAAATAAATAAAAATCATTTATAGTCATAAAAATCATAAAATTGCTTACTGGGATATATTTTCTCTACATCTCTCGGAGATCCACTCCTAATTCAGTAATTATTGTTCCGAATCGCGAATTTTAAAAAAAAAAAATTATGATCCGACCGCAGTAAACTAGCAATCGACGATTCTTTGCAGATCATGTCGATATCCCTTCGATTTCGATTGAGCAGATCTAGGTCGGCCGACACAGATAAACCAAAACTCTCGTATTTCGAAGAATACATAATTAAGTTGGGAAATGAAATGGAAGGAAAAGAAACTAGGGTTAGGGTTTCGATCAGTACGAACCATTTTGTATATGTTGCTCTTCTCCTTATTCGTTCCTCTTCCTCTTCCTTCCTTTCCTCTTCCTCTTCCTCTTCTCCCTCTCGAGAACGAGATCTAGTGAGAAGAACAAAAGCAGTTCTTGCTATTTACACTGTAATAAATGTAATGGGCCGGGTCATCAGGATATCCTTAGGGCCGTTTCTTAACAATGTTAAGATTTTTTTTTTTTTTTTGAGGGTGTCCACTTCTTAATGGTGCTTGGAGGCATGCCTCCAAGGGGGCTCGAACCCGCGCCACTGTGCCGGAGTGCTCCGTTCCCAACGGGCTACGGCCACGGGGACACAATGTTAAGATTGGAAGGGTTTTTTTTTAAACCGTTGTTATTTTTTTATTTTTTATTTTTTTTTTAGAAAATATGAGTTGCATCCCATTTATTTATCCATATTCAAGGTGCATCCCACCCAATTACCAGAATATAAGGTACCTCACACTTTTGACGGAAACCAACTATGAGCCACAGTCAACTCCTTTGACCGAACTTTTTTGACCAAAATAATCTTCTTCTTCTTCCCCGCGTGCCCCCCGCTGCCCCCTTCCCAACGTGCGGCCCCCACTGCCCTCCTACCGCCGCACGCGCCCTGGCTGCCCCCCTCCCCGTCGCGCAGCGGTAAGCGACTACTTGCTGTCGTTGCTGCTTCGCTGCTCTACTGCTGTTGTCGCTGCTCTGCTACCGCTACCGCTGCTGCCACTGCTGAGGGTGGAGCGGGAGGGAGCGCACGACGGAGTGCATATGTGAGCTGGGAGGGGACAACGCGACAGAGAGGGGACAAGTACAGCGGGAGGCGAGCGCGTGGCTGGGAGGAGGCAGTCTGCGGGGACATACGCGGCGAGTAGGGGCCATCAAGGTAGCGTGTGGGGAAGAAGACAATGGAGGGGGATATTTTGTCAAAAAAGTTCGGTCAAAGGAGTTGACCGTCAGTGGGAGACAATTTCCATCAAAAGTGAAGGGTGTAAGCCCCTGTTATTTAAAGATTTTAAATTAAATATTTTTAAGTGCAAATGACATTTTTAGCCTTAAAATAATTTATTATGATTATTAGGAATTTTCTAGAATTTTTAAATAGTTTTTAAAGGCTAAAATATCATTTTGCAATTTTTAAAATTAGTTTTGTAATTATTTAAATTGTTTTAAGTCAGTTTGCAATATTAGAATTTTTTTGTGCAAATTAAATTTGCACAGAACATTACGAAGGTGTCACGACCCTCACCCTGATTAGGGGCACGAGCACGTGGGTACGTCCAACCTATGTCGCAGAATCGGCGATAGAATGTTGTATATGACGTCTGTAAATACTACAACTAACAGTATAAAGGTATTTGTCATCTCCGCACGGAGGAATATAATATGACATAACTCATTCACAAGATAAAACTAAGGTAGATAGCACGGAAAGAAAATATGATAGAAGTAAAAATAGGAAATAAGTTCAAGATCCAACACAAGCCCAGAGATATACACAACATCACAGAGTCACAAAATATAATATAGAATACTGCAGTCTGAAAGTACTAGCTGGATCACAATCCAGGCAAACCTAACTAAGTTATACTACTCTGGGTGTGCAAAGTCTAGTGGCTCAACTATCAGGCCATAGTCCTGGACTACTCCATCTATCTCGACCCCATAATAGGTCGAGCAGTCTGCCTCAGAATCATCTGTAATATATCAATGGTATCCTGTCAGGAAAATGAGCAAGTACAAACACTAACAGCAGTTCCATATGAATTGACAAATTCTATAAGAGGCAGTATAATGAAATACAAGACAAAGATATAGGATAACTTGGGAACCATTCGGAAGCCGAGTTACAACCCTTAAACCAAACAAGGACCGGGGTTGTAACCCTTCTCCCGAACAGAACTTAGCCTCCAATCAAGGTATAGCATAAAGGCATGTAGAACATGTGAGTAAATAAATATCATAGCATGGTGAAAAAAGTACTGAATGTAGAACTGAGCAGGATATAAGATATGATAAAATAAATATAAAATGTGCCTTGAATTATTAGAGCGTTATGTGATCGGCTTGGGAATGTTACAGGACAGGCTATCCACTTGGCCCGACAATTACAAGAAAATCTCTGAAAAGGGTCATGCCGGCCAACCTGGATAACGAGCACATGAATAAGATCTCGCTACACCCTACGTGAGGTAAGGGTGACGCAAGCACAAGAATATAGTGACAGGAAGGCTTTGATCACATAGCCCCTAATAATTCTCCATCCCCGAATAGTATAATGGATCTGGACATGACATGTCATGACACGTGATTCCATAAGAGGGTAGCAAGTCCCCTTAGAAATCGGTGTCTATACAAGTACAGGGAACAAGACAGAAAATGTACCAATATACTAAGAAAATCTAGGAACAACATCTCATGTCATGATCCAACATATACTAGTCCGTGAACTATCGTGACTGGAAATCGAGTAAGACACTACAACTGAATCGGATATAGCAGATATCAAGACAATAAAAACTATCAGTAAATGTACTCGCCTGTGGTCCTGAGCTGATAAGGTGAACAGACGCTCAGAGTAATCACAGACCTAAAGATGAGATACTATAAGTCAAACAGGGTTTTATAATAAAAGGAAAACTAATTTAAGTCATGATATGCAAGTCTAAGTCAAACTAGGTCAAACTGGGTCATACTAGGTCATACTAGGTCATACTAGATCATACTAGGTCATACTAGGTCATACTAGGTCACTGAAAGTCAATCCAAGTCAAATTAGGTCAAACTGGGTCAAAGGTTGACTTACAGTTGACTTTTGGTCAACTGGTCAACCCTGGTCAACTCTAGTCAACTCTAGGTCAACCCTAGGTCAAACTAGGCTAATGTTGACCAACTGTTGACTTTTAGTCAACTGGTCAACTCTGGTTTGGTTTCGGTCAATTCTAGTCACTTTTAGGCTAAGTTTGACTTTCGGTTGACTTTTGTTGACTTTTGGTCAAAATGGTCAACCAAAGTCAAAACTAGTCTAGGAGTATTATTTTTGACCATTACCAACCAAGGGAACCCAATTTCACTTATATCTTAAATCCTAAATCACATACCTTAGCTATAGGCAATTACCTTATCTTAGAAAATAGGATAAATCCTATTTACCCTAAGATACCATATTGGTATCACGAGATACCTTAACTCTAACTCTAGACTAATATCTAATACTAATTCTAACTAGCCTACAACACCATACTAACATTTACCCTTCTAAAATATCACTAACATATACCATATCTTACCTTACCCTTGCTAACATATTACCTTAATACCGAAATACTAACATAGAACTTAACTTCACTAACAAGGGGTTAAGGGGGCTGAATTTGTATGGATTAATGAATGTGGAAGGAAGGGCTAAATGCATATGTGGGTGAATGGGGATATGGATGAATATTTGGATGAATGAATGGTGTGAATGAATGTTTGGATGTAAGAATGGATGCATAGATGAATGAGTGAATGTTGGATGAATGAATAGATGATAGGATGAATAGATTAATGAAGTGATGAATGAATGTTTGAATGGTGAATGAATGGATAGGTGAATGAATATATGAGTGAATGAATGGAAGGGTGAATGTATTGGTAAATGAAAGAATGGATGAAATGAATGGATTAATGAATGGATTATTGAATGGATGAATGAATGCATAAATGATTGAATCAATGGAGGAATGGATGGGATTAATGGCTGCTAAGGGGCTGTCACCCCCCCTTCTAGCTGCTACTGCTGCTGCCATAGGCAGCAGCTCGAGAGCTACTACTGCTGTTAACTGCTGCTGCCAAGGGGGCAGCAGCCTACTCGACCTGCTGCTACTGCTATGAATAGCAGTTCCTAACCCCCCCTCCATTCCTTCACACTCCCTCACTCTCTAACACTCTCTCCATCACTCTCTCTATCACTCCATACCCCTCTCTATATCTCACTCAAACTCTCTAATCCCTCTCTAACACTCTCTACTCCACACAACATCTAACATAAAACAAAATGAACCACACACACACCATAAATATATATAACACACTATATATATATATATATATATATATATATATATATATATATATATATATATATATATATATATATATATATATATATATATATATCACTACACCAAAATGGACGATTTGCGACAGTTAGATTTGTTCAACAACAACGTACTAAATATGTCGTTTCATTTTCAACGGATTGAATTTGTTATTTAATATCAAAACCTGGTTCACGGAAAAGTCTCTTTAGATTCGACGGATTAAAACAATTGTTTACTATTAAAATTTCGTTGTAAACTTTGGGGCTCCCCATCCATTGAAAATTTTATGCAGCCAAAATTTTTACTAAACCCGCGCTCTCTCTCCCCCAAAACCTCGCTGTCCCCTAAAATATTTACGAAACCTGCGCCCCCTTCCCCCAAACCTTTCTTCTCCCGTTGGAAACCCGCTTCCTTCACTCAATCCTGCGGAACCCCGCTCCTACTGGAACCACCCCTCTCCGACGAACCACCCCGCTCCTGCTGGAAACCCGCTTCCCGGTGGAACCCCGCTCCCATTAGGTAATCATTTCCTCCTATCTAAAAATCTCCATTATCGCTGGACCGCCCCTCCGCAGTTCGTCCCTCCTTTGCACATTCACGGGGGCGAAGGACGGTACCGACGAGGATGGAAAGGACGGTCAGCGGTTTAATCATTTCTAGGGTTTAATATTAGGATTTGTTTTTATTTATTTTCTAGGGTTTTATCTTTTTACTTTTTTTTCGGTACTCCATTCTCTCTGAAATTATTCACAACTTTCTTTTTACCTCAGCGGTGAAGAAGGAACTTCTAAAGATATGGTTTATTTAAAGATAGGATTTATTGATCCTCATATAAGAACGTCCGATCTCGAGGTACTAGTCTAACATTCATCAATTACTTGTGACTGCAATGACGATGAATTTGTTCGAATTAAAGCAAAATAGTGGTTTTGATCTTTGAGAGTATCTTAGAAGACTTATATTATTATGAATTGCTGATTATAAATAATTATTAGCAGTATACATTAAATCCTAATTGGAAGAAGATGTTGGTGTCGATATCTCAGACACAACACAAATAAATTACATTAGGACACACCAATACCAGTTTATATCTGTGTTACAATATATGTATCGTGATTGTATCTATTCATAATATAAACTTAACCATGGAAATGATTTCTTTGATGATAGAAGGTGCCGATTCTTATATACTAGAACTTGATTTCTTAGTTGTTGGAAATTAATTTCAGATCTGAGTTATCTTAGATATGGATTTAAGTTATATTCAAGGTTAAAATAGTCAGCTGATAGCTGTAACTATTTGTCACATCATTATACTAGCAATTGGAAACTGCAAGAGAAAATCCCTGATCAATATCAGATAAAGTTTCAGTCGATTTCAGGTCTGTTATGGGCCTATGGCAAAATGACTGAAATTGCCAAATGTTTCAAAATAATAAAACTGACCAAAAGTATTGCAAAATTGACAGAAAGTGTTCATTTTTTAAATTGAAATTGGCACAAACTTCCTAAAAAGGTTGATAGTTGGACAAAACTTTGTGGAATTTTGTCGAAAGTGGCCTTAATGCATATTTGATTTTGATTTAATTTCATTTTCATGCTTTACAGAAAATTTGGTATAGGCCTCTTTGCATCCATGGATTGTAACTAACTTGTGGCATCTCCACAACCTAAAACTCTTTACTGAAATATATGATTTCCTATATTTGTTGGGGAATTTCTCATACTGCTGGAGTAAAATGTGCTATATGTTGCAGTAGTATACAATGTCAAGTGCTCAGATATACAGTGGTTAAAATGCACATATTCTTTCAGTTCACCTTGCTGATTTTTACTTATTGTCTCATGTCCTCCTAACATACAAGCATTTACCAACAGGCCATGTCAGGTGGGAGTATTGTCGCTATTTGCCAGTATGGTGGAGAATTTGTCACCACTAGCGGTGGAACACTAACATACACCGGAGGCGATGCTCATGCTATTGATGTGAGCCATGATATGTTGCTTGAAGATTTTAAATCAGAAATAACCACAATGTTCAATACTGACATTACTGGCATGTCTATCAAGTACTTTCTCCCGAGAAACAATCGAGTCCTAATTATAATATCTAATGACAAAGATTTACAATGAATGGTTCACTTTAATATAAATGCTGTATCAGTTGAGGTGTTTGTGTTAAATAAGGTTGATAACAGGTATTTATCTTGAGAATCGTACAACTAACATTTCTTATGCTTATATGTCGTGCCTTAAGCATGAGCTAAGAAGGAATACATCATCTTGCAGGGGAACTAGAAGCACTGTAGCTGATTCGGGAACCTCTATTGCTGCCACCGTTGCTGCTGGGCAGAATGGGAAACGGAAGAGGTTAGCTTCTGTTGGCAGGTACCTTATATGATTATTTAGTTTTATGGTCTTGAGGTTGCCTCAAACTATAAGAAGCTGATGTTCTTATTGGGCAATTAGAACTAGGGTACGTGTAGCTGATGCAATTACTCCCCATGCTACTACCAATGCTACTTCAGATGCCGACAATTTTAGACAATGGACGTATATATGGTTAGTAATTAAATGATTCACAATATCAAGGTTTAAAATAACATTTAAGTGTTCGAGATGTTTCTGAAAGTCAAAAAGTATTTTATCTTTCTTTTCACAAATGTTTGTAGATTACATCGGTATATATATATATATATATATATATATATATATATATATATATATATATATATATATATATATATATATATATATATATTTGAACACACATGAAGATGGATAGTGATGGTAGGACACTAGGCCTGATTTGATGCATGTTGTCTGGTTTGGAGCAATGAGGAGTGGATATATAGTTTAGGTCAAATGGTAATATGAAATATGGTAGATATGGATACTCATTTCTTGAGGGACTGTACAGATTACATTGAATAATTCTAGTGGAAATATTTATAATTGGTCAACCTAACTCTGGGTTTTATAAAGCCAAACCAGCTAATTGTACCGTTCATTTTGCTGGATTCAGATAAAGCTGAACTTAAAATGTGTGTGTTTGCATAGAGTTTTTCTTGTATTATGGTTTATTTACAAAAAGGTGTGGTTTTAGAATTTTCATAACCATCCGACACACTATTTCCTCTACTAGATCTAGTAGTTTTAGGATTTGGTTAAGATTTGTGTTAAGCTTGCTGTATTTTCTGACATTTCTACAAAGTTCAAAGGTCACTTCGTGTATTTGCTTAATTATAATCAAATTCTTCTAAATCTTGATTATGGAATTGAACAGAGATGAAATGTTGAGACAAATGACAGGGGCTGAATATTATATTTTGAAGGATGTAATGTACCATGGTAGTTGGTCTATGTTGTGAATATTGGTTAAACATCTTATTTATGCTAAGCTTGTTGTATTTTCTTATATTTCTGCAAAGTTCAAAGGCCACCACCTGTATTTGCTTGATTGTAATCGAATTTTTCTAAATCATGATTATGGAATTGAACACAGATGATATGTTGAGAAAAAGGACAAGTGTTGAATATTAGATTTGAAGGATCTAATGTACCCTCGCAGTTGGTCTATGTTGTGAATATTGGCTAAACATCTTATTGTATGTCGGTTTTTTTGTGTTGCCTAATCGATATGTTATTCACTTCGTAAGGAAAAGTAGTATTATTAGAGTTAGAAGCTGCTTATTATTGACTCCATAATTGTTGACATTTGCAGGCACACATTATTGCAGCTACTGAATTGGTGCTTGACAACAAGTACTCGTCCATTCTTTTAGTCTTTTTACTTTTTTTCTTTTCTATATCTTTGCTTTAAAACTCTCAAGGTGAATCCAGAAATAATATATAATTTAATTTTGGCAATGTGTCCTTTTTCAATTATGTAAAACTTTGTTGTGTAACGATACTCTATTGGAACACATTTTCTTTCCCTATTACCTAGGTCCATGTCACTCAGTATTGGATATTACATTTATTGTGGAATCTCTCTCATGTAATACCTGCTAGGTGCTCATGTATGAGGTTTATCTTCTTAAGTTTAGATGGAGTTCAACTATGTAAATTAATGATTTTACAAAAAATTATGAGATTAAGAGAGATGAGCTTGCGTTCTTATTTGACATGTTACTAAATACAATGTTTTTACTTCCCTTTTTATTTTTGTCATCCAAATGATCTTAAATTGTGCTCTTCCAGGATTTTAATGCCAAGCTATCTGATTTTGGACTTGTTAAAGTTGGTCCTGAGGAAAACAATACTCATATGCCGAGTGATGGAAACATATGGTTTGCAGCTCTTGAGTATGTAATGACAGGTGTGTTTTTGAATGATATATTCTTTCTGGATCGTGTATATAATAGTTGTCCAAAACAAGAAATCTCTTGGTTAAAAGTCCATGGTTTAAAGTATCGGCCGATACCGATCCGATACCGACCGATACTGACCGATAATGACAATGGACGTCTCTTTTTCGGTCAATTCGGCAAAGAAAATTAAACGAAAAAGACAAATCAGCAAGGGTTTAAAGCATAATAAGGTTGTAAAAGCATGTAAAAGAAGAAAATCAATCTATTGTACGTAAACCAATAAGTAAGGGTGGCTACTATTTCATTTAATTTCAAAACTAATGAAAAATAACACTGAAAATACTTAAAATTATGCCTAAGTGTATAAAGTATATGTTTTAAATGTAAATAATTTATTAATAATTGTTTGTTTTTCGATACCAAAAAAAATCCGATACTCCGATTCGAAACCGCCTATACTACCGATATTGCCGATTCCAATACTCATAGGAATAGTCCGATACCGATTCCAATACCGATAGTGTGAACCCTGATCCAAAGATAACCTAAAATTGCTGAAAAAATAATGACGATGATGATGTTGACGGTGTTATCTATAATTGTCAGATGTGGAAAATATCCAACAACTATTTTTTTTAATTTTGAAATTAAATTTTGACATGATATTTAAAGTTCTTATGAACCTTTATATGTTGCATTGCTCGGCCTTGTCATATTTGAACTAGTATGGTGTATGTTAATACTGCATAAGCCTTAACTAGTACACATACATTAAAATTCCAGACATGGAGGAAGATATGTTGGATTGATCTTGCTATACATGAATTTGGTTTTCTTAGGCTTAGTAAACTTTCTTTTGTGAATTGTGATCTTGTTCTTTTTATATAATCTGTTATCTTTATTCTCTATCTTGACAAGGTTAATAGTTTGGGCTGCAATGTAAGTGCAAAGCACTATTTTTATGTTGACAAGGACAATTTGGCACTGTCATCTGAATACTTGGTAATATATGGCAAGCAGCACAATGTGAATTTTACATTTTCTTTTCATATGATGGGATCACCATGATAGGATCACAGTATACGATATTCTACCTCTCAAGTGTGTGTCTGCAGCCGGAAAATAGTTTCTGCTATATCTTCAACATATTTCTTATGTGTTATTGTTTCTTAATGACATCAGATGGGCTAATCTAGCATGTTTGAATAGAACAGAGATGATGCTTAAGCTACTGAACTAGTCAATTTTTTAATTATGCTCACTTTGTAAAATCAATATTGGTCATTGTACACTTTGTTAAATATTTTTTTTCCAACTCAGGAGAGAGGACATTTAGGGTGCTGAATAAAATTGATCTAATGGACAAGGGTACTGATGCTGTTGATGTAAGTCAGAGTACCTTTTTTGGTTGTTCTAGACAATCTATATTGGATTAGTTCATCTTTTATATTTGCTTTTCTCCGGTTCCAAACTAACATAAGTTACTCGTTTTTAAGATATGTGAATAGCTGGTGAAGAATTTTTTTAGTTGCACACATTTTTTTCTATTCTTTTAATTTGTTAGCTATTTAGATTGCTCATGTCGACCCTCTAATTTCTTGATTTATAGCTTAATATTTAGTTAAGAATCTTTTAGCTTTTTCATTGTTTTGAGCTCCTTTCTAGTTTTTCCAACATCATATTTTAGCATTTCCATATATTAATATTGATAATGCTTAATGGTGCATACCTTGAAAGCACATATCTCCAAACTTAGTGTCATATTGTACCACATCCATGACCATATGTATGAGACACAAAAATGACACTCTAAATTCCACTAGGACATGCTAAAATATCTGTTGTTCCTTTTGCTTGTTAATATCTTATTGTATCTTATTCACATCCTTGTAACACATCCGCCTAGGCCCGCTTGAACCCTGTCAATGCTGCTAGGTTAGGCCTCCTCCTAGCCCCCTAGTGTCCGCTTCTGTCTTTCCCAACATTGCTCACAAACTACTCTTCTAAACTTAGTATGAGCAGCATAAAGGCAAATTTGTTGAGGAAACCACAGAAGACAAATACCATAACCATGTTGGCTTAGGTTGACCAGGATATATCTTCACAAAAAGTCATGAATCATGGACATGTGACAACGAACCACAAACTTGTGGGTGAACAATTCCAACCAAATGCTTGAACTCTTGACTGATTTTTTTGCCTCTTCAATGAATACAAAGTTAATGGAAACAGATTTATGCTGCAAGTCGGACTCCATGAAAGGATCTCGACTAAAACAAGAGGCAGTCTCAAGTCTCTTGGCTACATAGGATTTTGTTGTCCCATTAAGCCTCATCAACTGCTTTGAAGAAGCAAAGTAGTATCTCTATTGATTGAGAAAAGCAATCTTATATAGTTAGTGACATGGCTTGGCCCGTAATGCAGCTGTGTGTGCATGGAGCGCACCCTGTTCCTCGTGTCCACCTCTGTCGATATGAATTGTATACTCGTGCATCTTTGTCATCCTTTTACTTCTTTTGCAGGTTCTATCTTTACCATAAAGGTTAAAAGAGTAGGAATCAGTAGTGTTTCTCATAGACAATTAAATAGAAATCAGTAGTAAACAGTCCGCATGGACTTTTCAGTTAAAGAATAAGAAGTTAGATTAAACTTCCTTTCTTGTTGTTGCTTGATATAAAGCAAATAGGACACATCATATACATATAGCTATTATATTTCTCTTTACTCTTTTCTGATTGCAACTTGTGACAATCATGCATTAATTGAAGTTGCAATTATAAGAAAATTTACTACTACGAATTTGTTTGTTAGGAGCTAGTAAGATTAAGGATTGTACATTCTCTTAATATTCTGCATCCAGGGTGAAATTTTATATAGGAATATGATGATTGCTTTATGAGCACAAAAAACTTTAACATTTAACAGTTGACTATATACTTCCACAAAACAATTGAAAAGCGAGGTGGGTGTTTTCATCTCTTATTGAAAGAAGGAAAGGTTTGTAGGATAACACTACTCTGCATTATAAGCTAGCCAATTTATTGACCTTGTAAGACAGATTTGTCACTACGATAATGTGTAGGCTTGGGCTCAATTAAATGGTTTGACTCAACTACATGTCCTCAAATTGTTGTATATGGGTCCACAAGTCAAAATTTTGAAGTCGTTATTGTACTCGTAATAATAATCTACAGGGAATGTATGCAGGAAAACATAACTTAGCACAATTTGGGTCTCCTAAAATGGTATGAAATGGAAGGTTATAAGAATCTATAGGGAATGTAAAATATAAGTCATTGTCCCGAGCAAAAATGATAGATATCTCCTCCTCCCTTCCCTGCTGGCAAGAACGTCTGCAACAACGAACTAAAAGCTTGAGTTAACTTACACATCCTCACTTACTATTTTTGTACTATGCACAAGAAATGACTGTTATTTCTTGTTCAGATATATTCCTTATCTAAACACATTAACATTGATCCCTTCTGCTCTCTATATTAGGACTTATGTTGGGGTATGGATATCTTAAACTTTCACTTCTACTTCTATTGTTCCTACTCTACACTCGAAAGCCATCCCATTCTTTTTCTTGATTACCAGGTGATATGGAGTACTTTTAACTTGCAACGCCAGACTGCCTACTTGAGGAAGACCTTCTTTCATCAGGTTGGTATCCTTGAGCTCCCTGTACCTACATGCTGATATATAGTCTTCCACATTGTATTTGCCATTTAGGTAACATGTATAACAATAATCTCTTCTTGGTGGATGTCCATTTAGTGTGGCATTTGAATCTTGTACCGATACCAAAGGTTACTACAACAGCAGCAACAATAACATACCCTTTTATCCTAAATTTTTGGGTTCGGCTGTTTGAATCCTTTTCCACCATTCAGCTCTGTTAAGTGGCCATGTCCTTCATATAGTTGATTAAGTACACTGGAATCAGATATTGTAGGTTTGGCATACCTGCAATCGGTTTGTTAGATAGACCAATGAGATGGCAACTAACAAAACCTGCCATGTAAACATAGTTTAATACCCCAAGGTTGCTAATTGGATTTATGATAGAATTAATACAAGAGAATTACCTTGGACCAAAAGTATCTCACGATTAACACAATAACATCCCGCAATATAGGAAAACCAATCCATCAAAGGGAAATCAGTTTTCATGCAAACGAAAGACAAGTAAATTTTACATTCGATAATCTAAATACTCTCCTGATCCCTTTAAGAAAAAACCAAGATTCCTCCAGAATATTCCAAGGAATATTAGGGTATGCTAACTTTTACAGACAATATAAGATTGGACATCAGAAAAGTGCTGACATATTGTACTAGACTAATGTCAAAATGTACATTTGTGCACTTTAGAATGGCGTTATAATCACATGAGATTTTGTTGAACTATTTTCTTTTGTTTATGGTACAATAACTGTTAAATGTTAATGCCCCTATGATTATTGCTTGTATTCTCTTATTATACATGTTTTTCTTTAACTCTTGTTATTTCTTAGAATATAATTTACCTTGGTTGTCTTAGTCTGCTTATCCGAAGGTCAGACATATGAATGTTTGTACCTGTCTTAAATTCGAATACCAGGAATTTCCAGAACATGTTTGTATTTCATCGAGCTACAGAAGATGAAATCCAATTTGCTTTTCTGGAGCGAAATGAAACCCAAAGAGAGAAAATGACGTAATATCTCTTCACTTCTTGCATAAAATTTATTGAAGCTATTTTTCTTTATTATGCATTATGTACTAAACCTTCACACACTTTGTGCCTTCAGAACCTGGAGATCTATTGTATTAGCTCTATGTACTAAACCTTCACACATTATGTACTAAATTTTATGATTTTATTAAAAAGTCTGGGATATGATATCTTTATGTAAACAAAGTACTCTCGAAGAATAGAATGCTTCTCAGGAGAGCAATAGGATTGATAAAAGATTGTATGCCCGAAGAGAAAATATTTGAGAATGGTGAAGGAACTTGATCCTTAAGGACATATTCATTTATAATAATTTTTAGTTGTCATAAAAATGTATTTTTGTTGTAGTTCTTTCTTTTGTATTTTTTGACGTTAACATAAATGTTAATATTAAGCTTATATTTTCATTGTCGATAATTTTTTTTGACAGCAATGAGATGTTGTTCGAGAGAGACGGAAAGTTTGAAGATATTACAGTTGGAAAAATGATTAATTGGCCAAAATATTCAGTTTAGTTTGTGAGGTTGTAAAAGTTTTTTTCAACTGCACTTGAGATTGTAAGCTAGCAATAACATTCTCTTTTTTTGTTCATCATGAGAACTAAGTCATTGAAAGTTAACAACATTGGGATTTTATTTTGATTTGATGGAATATTGCTATGTAAAGTCTATACATTTATTAGTTAATACAATTTTGATTAAGTTTCTTTTATTGTTGTTGATTGTTGATGTTTATATGAAATTCTATTTCTAGATGTATTTTAATTTTATATAGAGGATGAACGTGCTTATATAACTTTGATGTGGATGAATTGAGATTTTTTTTTTTGAATTCAGTTTCCAGAAAAATGACAGACCTTAACTGTTGAAAAGAAAAAGATAATGGTCGACCAACTAACATATTATTTGACAGTTTTAGTCTGTTGTTTTTATTTGACAGACAATAACTGTCATTTTTTCAGATAAGAAACGACAGTCCAAAATTGTCGTTTATATTTTGGGACGTGCTATTAACGACGGATGCTTTGACGGATCAAAACTGTCATTTATTGTGATTTACGACGGTTTTGGTCTGTCGAAAAATGCCTGTTTTGGCGTAGTGTATATATATATATATATATATATATATATATATATATATATATATATATATATATATAGTTAAGATACCATGAAGAACAACATCCTAGCAAATCTAAAACCTGAGATTAAAATAGGAATAAATCATTCACACAAAATATCATACACTAGGTGTGTCCAAAATTGGGGGTTTTCCCACTTGGACACAAAACTATACAAGGACACATCCTAATAACCTCCAAATGGACACGAAATGGACACAAATGGAGATACAACCATGGGGGTCATTCCTATGGATTCAAAATGGTCCTAAATGCATGTAGGAACGAAATAGAGGAGAGATTATACCTTCCGGTTGATCAAATCTAAGGAAACTCCTTCCGATACGACACCGACACGAAGAAACCTCCAAATGGACACGAACAAGATCCAAAACTTCCTAAATCTAGCTAGCTCTTCCTCTTGATGAAAATAGAGAAGAAAAGAAAGGGATTAATGAAGAAATGGATTGATTTGAGGTGAAAATGAATGGAGACTCCTCTCTAATTTTGGGGAAGAACAAGAGAGAGAAAATGTGTGTGGATAATAACAAGGAGAGGCTCATCCCTATCCCTCTAGTGGCCGGCCAAGTGTGGGCATAGGTGTCCTATTAGCTAATGACTAAAACACCCCCACTTGTCTTATTGATTAATATTAGGAAAAGGTTTTAGGTTGAGGCTAAATTAGTCTAGTTTTAAGTCTCTAATTAAACCAAACCTATTCATGAATAATTAGTCTAACATACTAACTAAAATATTGTCATGTGGGTCATGCCTAACTAATGAGTGGGTCCCACTAGAGTCAAAGCTACCTCGGGTCCCCGATACAAGTCAGATTGAGTTGAAATTCGAACCCGACTCAAATAACCCCAAAATAATATCATAAATAAATAAATAATTCCAAAATTATTCTAAAGTAGAAAATGACCAAAATACCCCTGTTCATGAAAATTGGGAGTGACAAATCTATCCATCTTAAAAAAATTGTCCTCAAAATTAAAATAAACAAACACCGAAATCACATGCAGTAACAAAAGAATTATACCTCGGGGCTCGAAGAGATAAGGGAAACACTTCCGCATGTCGTCCTCTCTCTCACAGGTAGACTCACCTGGAGAGTGATGCCTCTACACAACACGAACCAAGGGTATAACCTGGTTCCGGAGCACCTTCTCCCTACGATGCAAAATCTCCACTGGCTGCTCTGGATAGTGAAGAGTAGGCCCCACCTCGATCGCTGAATGGTCTAATACATGGCTGGGGTCTGCCACGTACCGCCTCAGCTGCGACACATGGAACATGTTGTGCACCCCGTCTAGCGTAGGTGGCAAGTCTAGTCGATAAGCCACTACACCGACCCTCTCAAGGATAGTGAAAGATCCGATGTAGCGCGGACTAAGCTTCCCGCCTCCGTCAAAGCGAATCGTGCCCCGTGTCGGAGAAATCTTCAGGAACACCAAAGCACCAGCCTAGACATAAAATAAACTCAGCACATAAGACAAACAAACAATCACAAGTATCACAAACAGGAACTGAAACTAACCTCGAACTGTAAAGGTCTCCGGTTGCTATCGGCCCAATGCCGCTGCCTATCCTGAGCCACCCAAAGTCTGTCTCTAATCAACCTGACCTTCTCAGCTGCATCCACTACCATCTCCAGTCCAAGCAGTACTCTCTCGCCGACATCGTCCCATGATAAGGGAGTACGGCATCTCCGTCCGTATAGAGCCTCGAATGGCGACATTTCTATACTGGCCTGATAGCTGTTGTTGTAAGCAAACTCTACCAGGTGAAGATGGTCCTCCCAAGAACTCCCGAGATCAAGCACACACGTGCGAAGTATATCCTCCAAAGTCTGGATAGTCCTCTCTGACTGCCCGTCTGTCTGGGGATGATAAGCGGTACTAAACTTGAGCGAGGTGCCCAAGCTAGTCTGCAAACTCCTCCAGAAGTGGGAAGTAAAATGACTATCCCGATCTGAAACTATGCTTACAGGAACCCCATGCAATCTCACGATCTGACGAACGTACAGCTCTGCCAGCCTCTCTGTCACGCCCCAGAACCAGAATACTGGAGAGCGGGGGCAGACACAGCCAGCTACGTATATTGAAATAAAATACATCTCAACTATACGGTCACGGCTGTCTAGATATGAGGGTTTACTACAAGCCAGCAGTCTCTTAAGGTCGAGCCTATTGTCTCAATCTCAAGCAATTAACAGAGTTACAAGATGTTAGAGCATCAAATATATATATATAAGGCGTCCCAAATATTACATATTGGATGATCATGAAGCTAGTCGTACAAAATGATAGGACTAGCAAGAGTTCAGTCATACATGATCAACCCTAGGATTTGTTAATCATGTTACAGCCCCTAGGCAGACAGTAAGTAAATGTGCATCGAGCTAACAGGTGCTCGTCGGCAAACGCCTCAAAAGAATAAATTTACATATGAGTGGGTGAAACAAAAAGGGAAGACCCACTCGTAGCCCGGGTTCCGTCTAGTGTTCACCATTGGACTGGAAGCTTGGTAGATCCTCGGGAGCTGCTCCGAAATCTGGCCACACAAAACCAGCTGGGTCAAACCCCAGAAAGAGCAAGTGCCACAAAGGAGGCCACAAATAAGAACAAAAATCAGCATATCAGAACACAAAGAATAAAAGAAAGTACAAGTAGTAAAAGTACACAGAGCGATAAATGACTAGGGACGTGGAACCATTCCGGGAGCCAGGTTACAATCCTTAACCAAACAAGGACCGGGATTGTACCCCTTCGCCTGAATAGCTCACCGTCTCTACCCATTTATCGTTAGAGATAAGTAAAACATTCATGACCAAGAGTTCCAGGTACAGGGGCTAGACAAGACTTAGACAAGGCTGGACAACATCCATTCACAACGGCCAAGCAAGTACTACGGCTTACTACTTTAACTAACTAGGGTTATCACAAGCCTAATTACTAACAAGATGCAGGTGAGAAACTCCCAGTCCCAAGCCCTGCAGACCATCCAGTTATCCTTCCGTGGGTTGAGAGTTATAGGTGGGTACATTGCCCGGGAGACAAATGTACCCTTAGGTGACTTAGAGGATGCAACACATGACAGTGTGCTGGAAATGTGCTCTACTCGTCGGCAAGCTACAAGTCCATTAATGCCTCCAGATAACGAGACTGCCTGTGACCGGGAATTCTCCATGTTCTAATTTGGTCTACTCATTACCTAGTCCAATTTTAGTGTGAGTCCCTGGCCGTGGTACCCAGGGAGTCACCCCTTAGACATGATGCAAGACAAGACAAGTGATTTGCTCAGAGCAACAGGTAGTACACCCACGGTGTCAAGACAAGTCAAGTCGAGTCAAAGTGCGCCGCCACGGGCCACTATCAAGTGAAGCCAAGTCATACCAAGTCAAGTCAAGTTGAGTTATCAAGTCATGCCAAGTCGGGAGCGCGCCACCGCGGGCCACTATCAAGTTATCAGGTTACAAGTCGATCATGCTCAGTCACAAGTTACAAGATTCCATTAGAAGGATAACAAGAAACAAAATCCCTAAAGTCCGTGCCAAGACGTGTTGGGCCTAGTCAAGTTGTGCATGTGAGCAATCAAAATCCCAAAAGCTCCAATCATATCAAAAGAAAACCAAGTTATAAAGCTGGCACTAAGGCACTAGGGGTGTAGGTGAACTAGGGTGTGCCAGGGAACAAGCACACTAGAGTGCGCCTGGTGGCAGCACACTAGAGTGCGCCTGGTTGAGGCAGCACACCAGAGTGCGCCTGGGGTGGCAGCTCACTAGAGTGCGCCTGGATCCAAGTGCACTGGAGTGCACTGGAGTGCGCTTAAGCCGGAACCAACAAAGTGCGCCTAGCCAGGGTGTGCTAGAGTGCGCCTGGGTCCAAGGGTCAAAGTGCGCCTAGCCAGGGGAGCGGGCGCAATCGGAGGAGGTGCGCAGCGCTAAACAGCGCGCGGCCAGAAAAGTAGGCGCAGTGCGCTAAAGAGCGCCTGGCCAGAAAAGGAGGCGCAGTGCGCTAAAGAGCGCCTGGCCAGAAAAGGAGGCGCAGTACGCTAAAGAGCGCCTGGCCAGAAAAATAAGCGCAATCGGGCAAGGAGGCCAGAAAGTAGGCACGCCTGGGGGATCGTCTTCCTCCTCAAGCCGAGGAGAAGAACCCATGGGTTCCAAAACTTTGGAACACCATAAGTCGGCCATCCAAGCTCCAAATCCGGACTTCCAAGGCTCTAACTTGGGTAAAATTCCACCCTCTACAACATGGAAACAATAAAACCAACCAAAATTCAAGTTTAATAGATCAAATCTAAAGAAATCCGAAAATGAACAAAGTCTAGATCTAGGGAAATCCAAGCTTCAAAACCCAAAATGCCAAGCTCTAACATTGGTCCTAGAGCTCTAGTCTAACTAAATATCAAAATAAAAATGGGTCCTCATTAAATGGCAAGATGCAACTTGCCTATGGTGGGGATGTTGGTGGTGGTAGGAGGAAGAAGAAGAAGAAATAAATGGAAGTTATGGGGAGAGAGAAAAGTTGGTGGGATTTTAATGGGGGTTGTTGTGGTGTTCTTGAGGGTGCAAGATAGCTAAAGGTGTTCCCATTCCTACAAACTAAACCAAGTCATATTAAACCAAACCGAAAATCTGAATAAGAAAAATACGAGAAATATCGAAATACCGCAGCTAGGCAAGATTTAAAATATACGCAAAATCAAAATACGGCAAAATACGAAATACGGGAAATGAGGGTGACAACTCTACCCACCTTAAAAGAATTCCGTCCTCGGAATTTAATTAAGGAGCTAGAGATTGCCACGACAAGCTACACTAATCACAGGCAAGATACACTAAGCAGTTCAATCATACAATCATGCAATGCAAGCAAGGAAGGGAAGGCGTAAGGCATAAGAAAGACATTATACCTCACGAGTCAAACAGATAGGAATATCGCGATCGGATGTCGTCCTCACGCTCCCACGTTGACTCACCTAGAGAGTGATGACCCCAAGCAACACGGACCAATTTAATAGTCTTGTTCTTGAGTATCTTTTCCCTCCGGTCCAAAATAGACACGGGCCTCTCCTCATACGAAAGGTTGGTACCAACAACCAATTCCGAATGATCTAGGATATGGCTCGGGTCCGGAATATACCGTCGTAACTGGGACACATGGAATACATCATGTACCTCGCTTAACGACGGCGGAAGAGCGAGACGATAGGACACATCGCCTACTCGCTCCAGAATATCGAACGGCCCTATATACCTAGGACTAAGCTTTCTCCGTACGCCAAAACGAATGACGTCGCGGGTAGGCGAGATCCTAAGGAATACATGGTCGCCGACAGCAAATTCTAAGGAACGCCGATGAGCATCGGCCCAATGGCGCTGGCGATCCTGAGCAACTCGGAGGTGATCTCTGATTCTTCTGACCACTTCAACCGTCTGAGAAATCAGTTCCGGACCGAGCATCTGCCTCTCTCCGATATCGTCCCATGCTAACGGAGATCTGCATTTCCTGCCATACAGAGCCTCGAAGGGTGCCATCTGGATACTGGCCTGGAAACTATTGTTATACGAGAATTCCACCAAGTGCAGGTGATCCTCCCATGAACCACCAAAATCGAGGGTACACGATCTCAACATATCTTCGAGAGTTTGTATAGTACGCTCTGACTGCCCATCTGTCTGCGGATGATACGCTGAGCTGAACTTAAGACGAGTCCCCAAACTTTGATGAAGACTGCGCCAGAAGTGTGATGTGAATCTCGTATCCCTGTCTGATACTATGCTGACTGGCACTCCGTGAAGTCGGACGATCTGCCTGAGATACATCTCTGCTAGCTGCGCCGTCGACTGTCCAACTCTAAAGGGAAGAAAGTGTGCCACCTTGGTAAGCCTGTCTACAATGACCCAAATAGCATCTCTGCCTGCCGGAGATCTGGGTAACCCAGTCACGAAATCCATGGTTATGTGCTCCCATTTCCATTCTGGGATCGGTAAAGGTTGAAGAAGTCCAGCCGGCCTCTGATGTTCAGCCTTGACTTGTTGGCAAACCAAACATCGAGAGACATACCGGGCTATCTCCCTCTTCATACCATTCCACCAAAAGTGCTGACGAATATCTCTGTACATCTTCGTGCCGCCTGGGTGAATGGAATACTGCGAACTGTGAGCCTCTGCCATGACTTCCTGTCTGATATCTCCACTGGATACACAAAGACGCGTGCCGTATCGAAGTATACCATCCTCATGAATACATAACTCTGGCCTTCTCCCTGCCTCGCACTCTGCTCTGAGCCGCTGAATCTTGGAATCTGTTAATTGTGCTGTCCGGATCCTCTCAACTATGGTGGACTGTATCTGTAGGCTGGCCATCAAGGCCACATTGGAAGGGAGAATCACTTCAATTCCCATCTTCTGAAGATCTGCCAATAGCTCTGGTTGCGCTGTTAGAAGGTAGACTCCGGCTCTCCGGCTCAATGCATCTGCTACCACGTTGGCCTTCCCTGGGTGATACTGCAAGTCCACATCATAGTCCACAAGTAGCTCGAGCCATCTTCTCTGTCGCATATTAAGATCCTTCTGGGTGAAAACATACTTCAGGCTCTTGTGATCAGTAAATATCTCCACTCTGTCTCCGTACAAGTAGTGCCTCCACAACTTAAGTGCAAACACTACTGCTGCTAGCTCTAAGTCGTGGGTCGGGTAATTCTTCTCATGATCACGGAGTTGACGTGACGCATAAGCAATTACCTTCCCATGCTGCATCAAAACACATCCCAATCCTCTGCCTGAAGCGTCGCAATAAACTGTGAATCCTCCGGTCCCATCTGGAAGGGTGAGAATGGGAGCCGTTATCAAACCTCGCTTCAATTTCTCAAATGATTCCTGACATTCTGCTGTCCAAACGAACGGCACATCCTTGCGGGTCAACTGGGTCATCGGCGCTGAAATCTTTGCAAAATCAGAGACGAACCGCCGGTAGTAGCCGGCCAATCCAAGAAAGCTGCGAACTTCTGCCACTGAACTGGGTACTGGCCATGCCTCGATGGCCACAATCTTCTGGGGATCCACTTCCACTCCTCCTCGGGTAATGATGTGACCCAAGTATGAAATGCGATCGAGCCAGAACTCGCATTTACTGAACTTGGCGTACAACTGGTGCTCTCTGAGAATCTGAAGAACCACACGGAGATGCTGTTCATGCTCCGCCTCACTCTTGCTGTAGACCAGGATGTCATCAAGGAATACTATCACAAACTGATCCAAGTAAGGCATAAAAATACGGTTCATGAGATCCATGAACACTGCCGGCGCATTGGTCGCTCCAAAGGGCATAACTAGAAACTCCTAATGCCCGTACCTAGATCTGAATGCCGTCTTCGGGACGTCCTGCTCTCTAACTCTGATCTGGTGGTATCCTGACCGCAAGTCTATCTTCGAGAAAACTGAAGCCCCTTTGAGTTGATCAAATAAGTCATCTATCCTTGGAAGAGGGTATCTGTTCTTGATTGTCACTGAGTTCAAGGTACGATAATCAACACATAGCCTGGACGTACCATCCTTCTTTTTCACAAGAAGCATCGGGGCTCCCCAAGGCGATCCACTTGCACGAATGAATCCCTTGGTCCTGAGTTCTTCAATCATCTTGTACAAAATCTCCAACTCTGAAGGCGCCATTCTGTAGACTCGCTCTGATACTGGTGCTGTCCCGGGAATCAAGTCAATGGTGAACTCGATCTCCCGCTCTGGTGGCATCCCTGGAAGTTCCTCTGGGAAGACATCTGGAAACTCTTCAACTATCCGGGGCAACTGCACTGCTGCTACTGCCATCCGCAATACTGGAGGAGATAGCTCTACTGTGCCTCTGGAAAATGAAAACTCTGGCTCTCCGGGAATACTAAAGACAACTCTGCCAACATGGCAGTCTATCCTAGTATAATGGTTCCTCAACCAATCCATGCCTAGGACTACATCATAGTCTGCCATAGGGAATTCTTTGAATCTAGCGGGGAACTCTCTACCGCTAACTACGATCCGACACGAGGAGAACACTCGATCTACTCCCACAAGACCATTACCAGTAAGTATATTGAGCCTCACTGATAATGACTCGGGCTCCAACCCTATCCGTGTCGCGAATCGTGCAGACATGAATGAATGCGATGCACCAGAATCAAATAATACAGATGCTGGAAAAGTGTTGACGAGAATAGTACCTGCCACTACCTCACCTGGTGCAACTTCTTCTTCCATGGTCATCATCATAGCCTGACCTCTAGCTGCGGGTCCCCTCTGCTGGAAACCCCTCTGTCGGTTCTGTGCCGGAGCCTGGGTGAACTGCTGCTGGTTCTGCTGCTGAAAGGCCTGGGCCTGGGGCGCCAATGGCCTCGGGTACTGCTGTTGCTGCTGCTGCTGGACTGGAACTGGGGCTGGTCCCCTCACCGAAGAACTAGAAAGGTTGGATGATGATGGACCTCCCCTATTCGGGCAGGTCCCTATCTGGTGGTCTGCTCCTCCACAAGCCAGGCACAATCCTCGTGCCCTACGACACTCTGCCACTACATGGCCCGGCTTCCCGCAATGAGAACATCCCACCGCGGAAGACTGCTTCTGCTTCTGCTGCTGCGGGTACGTCGGGGTCGAATGCTGAACCGACGTCACTGAGGCCGCCCGCCTCGGAGTTCCAATGGTTATACCCCTAGCTGCCGGGGCTGGAGCTGAAGATTGGTACATCTGGTTGTGGGACCGCTTCCTGCCTCCGGTCCTGTCCACAATTCTCCGGGAGGTATACTCATGCCTCCTTGCTGCTTTCAATACTGCATCGAACGTCTGGTGCTCGAACTGTTCCACAGCCAATAATATCTCCAAATGCAGTCCTTGCTGGAACCGCTGAGCCCTATCGAACTCGGTTGCCACCAAGGTGGGGGCGAACCTACTCAGCCTAGAAAACTCGGTCGCATAGCCATCGACCGTCCTGCCTCCTTGCTTCAAGTTGGTGAATCTGGTCTGCAGGTCGTACCGTGCCACCGCATCGAAGTACTTTGTCTGGAACCTCTCTCTGAACGTCGCCCAAGTGACTGGCGTTGCTAATCCCATGGCCTGAGCTGCCCACCAATCGCGAGCCAAGTCTAACAACTGTAGGCGTACCACCGCCACCTTCTCATTTTCAGGTGTCCTAGCTGCTTCCAGGACCACCTCGGTATCCTGAAGCCAAGCATCCGCGGCAATCGCATCTTCACTGCCGTCAAAGAAGGGAGGGTTCAAGCGCTTGAAACTGTTGGCCGCCTGATTTCCTTGGGGACCTCCTCGGTTTAGTGCATCATGAACCTCCTGGTGCAAGGCGTCACCTCGACGATCTTGGGATGCAAGCAGTTCTCTGATAAGCCCTACCAAAGGCCCCTCGTCCTGTCTAGCTGGTTGAACGGGCGGAGCTGCCTGAACTGGAGGTTCCGGGCCTCCGGAAGGCATAACTCGAGAGGCTACTCCAGAGTGCTGAGCTTGATCTTCCTGGCGCTGGAGTGCTTGTCGAGCTTCCTCTGGCTGGTTGGCAGGTCCGGGAGTAATGCCGCTGAAGAAGATGACATAGGGAACAATAAGGAAAGGACCAGGACAGATCAATTATACAAGCAATATGATCAGGTCAAGAATCTCAGGGAATTGAAGATACGAGCAGAGATCAAGGGCGAATATTGATTGAGACATCTATTTGGTAAACCCTCACATTTCTTGAATGCCAAGACCTGCATGGGCCACCACTTAAACCGTGTCACGCCCCAGAACCAGAATACTGGAGAGCGGGGGCAGACACAGCCAGCTACGTATATTGAAATAGAATACATCTCAACTATACGGTCACGGCTGTCTAGATATGAGGGTTTACTACAAGCCAGCAGTCTCTTAAGGTCGAGCCTAGTGTCTCAATCTCAAGCAATTAACAGAGTTACAAGATGTTAGAGCATCAAATATATATATATAAGGCGTCCCAAATATTACATATTGGATGATCATGAAGCTAGTCGTACAAAATGATAGGACTAGCAAGAGTTCAGTCATACATGATCAACCCTAGGATTTGTTAATCATGTTACAGCCCGTAGGCAGACAGTAAGTAAATGTGCATCGAGCTAATAGGTGCTCGTCGGCAAACGCCTCAAAAGAATAAATTTACATATGAGTGGGTGAAACAAAAAGGGAAGACCCACTCGTAGCCCGGGTTCCGTCTAGTGTTCACCATTGGGCTGGAAGCTTGGTAGATCCTCGGGAGCTGCTCCGAAATCTGGCCACACAAAACCAGCTGGGTCAAACCCCAGAAAGAGCAAGTGCCACAAAGGAGGCCACAAATAAGAACAAAAACCAGCATATCAGAACACAAAGAATAAAAGAAAGTACAAGTAGTAAAAGTACACAGAGCGATAAATGACTAGGGACGTGGAACCATTCCGGGAGCCAGGTTACAATCCTTAACCAAACAAGGACCGGGATTGTACCCCTTCGCCTGAATAGCTCACCGACTCTACCCATTTATCGTTAGAGATAAGTAGAACATTCATGACCAAGAGTTCCAGGTACAGGGGCTAGACAAGACTTAGACAAGGATGGACAACATCCATTCACAACGGCCAAGCAAGTACTACGGCTTACTACTTTAACTAACTAGGGTTATCACAAGCCTAATTACTAACAAGATGCAGGTGAGAAACTCCTAGTCCTAAGCCCTGCAGACCATCCAGTTATCCTTCCGCGGGTTGAGAGTTATAGGTGGGTACATTGCCCGGGAGACAAATGTACCCTTAGGTGACTTAGAGGGTGCAACACATGACAGTGTGCTGGAAATGTGCTCTACTCGTCGGCAAGCTACAAGTCCATTAATGCCTCCAGATAACGAGACTGCCTATGACCGGGAATTCTCCATGTTCTAATTTGGTCTACTCATTACCTAGTCCAATTTTAGTGTGAGTCCCTGGCCGTGGTACCCAGGGAGTCACCCCTTAGACATGATGCAAGACAAGACAAGTGATTTGCTCAGAGCAACAGGTAGTACACCCACGGTGTCAAGACAAGTCAAGTCGAGTCAAAGTGCGCCGCCACGGGCCACTATCAAGTGAAGCCAAGTCATACCAAGTCAAGTCAAGTTGAGTTATCAAGTCATGCCAAGTCGGAAGCGTGCCACCGCGGGCCACTATCAAGTTATCAGGTTACAAGTCGATCATGCTCAGTCACAAGTTACAAGATTCCATTAGAAGGATAACAAGAAACAAAATCCCTAAAGTCCGTGCCAAGACGTGTTGGGCCTAGTCAAGTTGTGCATGTGAGCAATCAAAATCCCAAAAGCTCCAATCATATCAAAAGAAAACCAAGTTATAAAGCTGGCACTAAGGCACTAGGGGTGTAGGTGAACTAGGGTGTGCCAGGGAACAAGTACACTAGAGTGCGCCTGGTGGCAGCACACTAGAGTGCGTCTGGTTGAGGCAGCACACCAGAGTGCGCCTGGGGTGGCAGCTCACTAGAGTGCGCCTGGATCCAAGTGCACTGGAGTGCACTGGAGTGCGCTTAAGCCGGAACCAACAAAGTGCGCCTAGCCAGGGTGTGCTAGAGTGCGCCTGGGTCCAAGGGTCAAAGTGCGCCTAGCCAGGGGAGCGGGCGCAATCGGAGGAGGTGCGCAGCGCTAAACAGCGCGCGGCCAGAAAAGTAGGCGCAGTGCGCTAAAGAGCGCCTGGCCAGAAAAGGAGGCGCAGTGCGCTAAAGAGCGCCTGGCCAGAAAAGGAGGCGCAGTACGCTAAAGAGCGCCTGGCCAGAAAAATAAGCGCAATCGGGCAAGGAGGCCAGAAAGTAGGCGCGCCTGGGGGATCGTCTTCCTCCTCAAGCCGAGGAGAAGAACCCATGGGTTCCAAAACTTTGGAACACCATAAGTCGGCCATCCAAGCTCCAAATCCGGACTTCCAAGGCTCTAACTTGGGTAAAATTCCACCCTCTACAACATGGAAACAATAAAACCAACCAAAATTCAAGTTTAATAGATCAAATCTAAAGAAATCCGAAAATGAACAAAGTCTAGATCTAGGGAAATCCAAGCTTCAAAACCCAAAATGCCAAGCTCTAACATTGGTCCTAGAGCTCTAGTCTAACTAAATATCAAAATAAAAATGGGTCCTCATTAAATGGCAAGATGCAACTTGCCTATGGTGGGGATGTTGGTGGTGGTAGGAGGAAGAAGAAGAAGAAATAAATGGAAGTTATGGGGAGAGAGAAAAGTTGGTGGGATTTTAATGGGGGTTGTTGTGGTGTTCTTGAGGGTGCAAGATAGCTAAAGGTGTTCCCATTCCTACAAACCAAACCAAGTCATATTAAACCAAACCGAAAATCCGAATAAGAAAAATACGAGAAATATCGAAATACCGCAGCTAGGCAAGATTTAAAATATACGCAAAATCAAAATACGGCAAAATACGAAATACGGGAAATGAGGGTGACACTCTCCGAAGACAACCCTACTTTGAAAGGCAAGAAGTGGGCCGATTTTGTCAATCTATCAACTATGACCCAAATTGCGTCTTTTCCTCCAGGAGATCGTGGAAGTCCGGACACATAGTCCATGGTGATGTGCTCCCACTTCTACTCAGGAATTGGTAGTGGCTGTAGAACCCACCAGGCCTCTGTCTCTCGGCCTTCACCTGCTGACATACTAAGCAGCGAGATACAAACTGAGCTACCTCGCGCTTCATGCCGTACCACCAAACATGCTCCCTTAGATCTCTGTACATCTTGTTGGCCCCAGGATGCATAGAGTACTGAGAGCGATGTGCCTCCTGAAGAACCTCCTCCCGAAGCTCTCCACTCGGAATGTACAGTCTAGCACCGTGCCACAGCGACCTATCTTCGGCAATAGAGAAATCATCGAGCAACCCTGCCCGTACCTGCTCCCTGATGCTTCTCAGGGCAACATCATCATACTGTACTGATCTGACTCTATCCATCAACTCAGACTTAATCTGTAAGCCCCACATCTGCACCTCTATGCCCGGAATAATCACTTTGATTCCCAAACTGTCCAGGTCAGCCAAAAGATGACGATCTGCCGTCAGATACATAGCTACTGGATACCTGCTCAAGGCATCTGCAACTATGTTGGCCTATCCTAGATGGTACTGCAAGGCAATATCGAAATCCTTCATCAGCTCGAGCCACCGTCTCTGCCGCATGTTCAGCTCCTTCTGAGTGAACACATATTTCAAGCTTTTGTGATCAGTAAAGATCTCAACCCGCTCTCCATACAAGTAGTATTTTCATAACTTCAAGGCAAAGATAACAGCGGCCAACTCCAGATCATGAGTCGGGTAGTTCTTCTCACGAGGACGTAACTGCCTAGATGCATATGCAATCACCTTCCCGTGCTGCTGAAGAACACAACCCAAAACCCTGCCAGAAGCGTCGCTGTAGATCGAGAAACCACCGGTCCCAGACGGTAAAGTCAAGATCGGAGATGATGTCAATCTCTTCTTCAGCTCATCGAAGGTGGCCTGACACTCCTCAGTCCAGACGAACTCCACGTGGCAACTGAACTGGGTGTAGACCAAGACTCCACTGCTAAAATCTTTTTTTGGTCCACAGAGATCCCGTGCTCGGTCACAACATGACCCAAAAACTCGACCTAGTCCAGGAAAAACTCGCACTTCGAAAGCTTCCCGTACAACTGCTCATTCCTCAGAGTCTCGAGCACAATCCTCAGATGCTCCTCATGCTCCTCCGGCATCTTTGAGTGGACCAAGATTTTATCTATGAAGACCACCATGAACTTGTCAAGGTACTGATGGAATACCTTGTTCATCAAGTTCATGAACACTGCTGGGGCATTGGTCAACCCAAATGGCATGATAGTGAACTCGTACTGGCCGTACCGAGTCCGAAAAGTTGTCTTCGGAACGTCTTCCAGCTTTACCTTCAGCTGATGATAACCGGACCTCAAGTCTATCTTCAAAAACACCTTCGTGCTGCTCAACTGATCGAACAAGCCATCAATCCTTGGCAACGGGTACTTGTTCTTGATAGTGAGGTTGTTGAGTGCCCTGTAATCGATACACATGTGTATCGTACCATCCTTCTTCGGTACAAACAGAACTGGCACTCCCCAAGGTGATGAACTGGATCTGATAAATTCATTGTCATGTAGCTCGTCGACTTGCTTCTTCAGCTCTGCCAACTCGCTGTTGTTGACCCTATAGACGTGCTGTGAAATAGGCTCAGCACCCGACACTAAGTATATAGAGAACTCAACGTCTCTATCTGGCGGCATCCCAGGCAACTCCTCGGGAAAGACATCCTGAAATCAGCTATCAATGGATGCGGCAATGCCTGCCCCGCCAGCAAAGCTCCACAGAATCCATCTTCCGGCTCAGTTGTTCCCCTGGCAAACAAAAACACTGGCTTTCCCGGTGGCCTAAACAGAACCCTACCTCCTCTACAGTCTATACTAGCATGGTGCATGCTCAACCAATCCATTCCGAGTACCATATCGTAACTCGGAAGGGGCATTACGAGCAAGCACGCGCTCAAATCCTGGCCTCCTAATGTAACTCTCCGCTCCTTGTAGATATTATTAACCAGGATAATGCCTCCTCCGGTCAATATCTTGTAAGTCCTACCCATATACTCAGCAATAATATTGTGTCTTAGAGCAAAGAAAACAGACACAAAACTATGAGTGGCACCAGAATCAAACAAGATAAAAGCAGGGAAAGAATCAAAGAGAATGTGACCTGCCACAACATCACCCACTGGCTCTACCTCCTCCTCTGTTGTCAAGGCGAACAACCTGTCCACAGGTGCTCCCCTCTGGTGTTGTACGAAGCGCTGCTGCTGGGTCTGAAGTGGAGGACCTCTCTGCTGAGCTGCTGGTCCACTAGCATGCTGCACTCTGTCCTGGCCTCCTCGGATTCTACGAACATGGCAATCTTTCAGCTGGTGGTCGGGCGCCCCACAGTATAGACATATGTCCAACCTCTTTCTACAGGCCTCTCGGCTTCCCGCAGAAGCCGCACGGAGTAGTCTGCCTCTTGCCCTGTTACCGGTGCTGGTGGGCACGTGCTGGTGCCTGCTGAATCTGTAACTGAGGCTGCTGCTGAATCTGCCTCTGCTGGAAATGAGGGCGCTTCGTCGGCCCCGCACTAGAGCTCGCTCCAAGAACATCGCTGCCCCTCTTCAGCTTGAGGCCGAAGTCCTCCTCTGCTATCTGCGCCTCCATCAGTATCTGTTCGAAGGTCGCATTGCGTCGCCCGGAAGTACGAGTGCGAACCGCATGAATAAGACCCTTCCGGAAATTGCGGGCCTTATACCCCTTATTCTGGATCAGATCTGGTGTAAACCTACTCAGACGGAAGAACTCCGCTGCATACTCGTCCACCGACGAGTTCTCCTGCACCAATCCGACGAACTGGCCCTCCAGAGCTGTCAAAGCCACATCGGGGTAGAACTTCTCCTTAAAGAGCTGCCTGAAGTTCTTCCATGTCAAACCCCTCACCGATGCACGAGGATCCGTACAAAACCAAGTCAAGGCGATATCAAAAAACTGACTCGCCGCAGATGTCACCCAAAGCCCTTTCGGGACCTCTGCTAACTCCAGGCTCCGCTGGACGTCCTCCAACCAGTCATCTGCATACAGGATACCCTCGGTACCCTTGAACACCCTCGAATTCATCTTCATGAAATCTAGACATGTGTCAGGCCTCTCCTGACCCTGCTGCTGAACTGGGGCACCCTGAACTGTACCCCTGTACAACCCTTTCTACTGCTGCCATTGCCAGCTGGTGGGAGTTCTCCATGCTCTGCCGTAACACCTCTGTCTGGCGGTGAGATGCGTCAGCCTGATGCTGCCGTGCCTCTGCCTGGGCCTTCTGAGTCTGCAACATCTGCTGTAGAAGGGCCATCATCTGCTGTGCATCAGTCGGTAGCGGAGGCGGCGGTTGAAGAGTCTCAGGAATGACTATGGACGGTCCCGCAGCTGGAGGTGAAAGACCTCCTGGAACCGTCGCTGCTACTCCCGCCTGAAGGACAGGAATTGAGGAGGCAACTCCCTCAACCGGAGGTGAAATTCCTACCGGATCGGGCCTCTCTGGAACAGCACTAGATCCTGCTGCCTGAGAGCGAGTAATCGTCATCCTGAGGATAGATTGAAACAAGGAATTAAAATGGCAAATGATAAGGAATATCAAAGAAGGACAATTAAATTCAATGCAAAAGAGTTGTCATGGTAATCAAAAGATCAAAATTTTTCTAAAATGTGATTGAGTAACTCCTATCATATTCTAGATCCTATGTCCTAATCGCAGGCTCGTAATTAGCACTCTAAGTCGAGCACCATTACGAGATCGTACTAACTGCGACACAGACCTGCATGGGCCACCACAAAAATATGTCACGACCCGCATCCTGATTAGGGGCACGAGCACGTGGGTACGTCCAGCCTATGCCACAGAATCGATGATAGAATGCTGTATATGACGTCTGTAAATACTACAACTAACAGTATAAAGGTACCTGTCATCTCCGCACGGAGGAATATAATATGGCATAACTCAATCACAAGATAAAACTAAGGTAGATAGCACGAAAAGGAAATATGATAGAAGTGAAAATAGGAAATAAGTTCAAGATCCAACACAAACCCAAAGATATACACAATATCACAGAGTCACAAAATATAATATAGAATACTGCAGTCTGAAAGTACTAGCTGGATCACAGTCCAGGCAAACCTAACTAAGCTATACTACTCTGGGTGTGCAAAGTCTAGTGGCTCAACTATCAGGCCATAGTCCTGGACTACTCCATCTATCTCGACCCCATAATAGGTCGAGCAGTCTGCCTCAGAATTATCTGTAATATATCAACGATATCCTGTCAGAAAAATGAGCAAGTACAAACACTAACAACAGTTCCATATGAATTGACAAATTATATAAGAGATAGTATAATGAAATACAAGACAAAGATATAGGATGACTTGGAAACCATTCAAAAGTCGAGTTACAACCCTTAAACCAAACAAAGACCGGGATTGTAACCCTTCTCCCGAACAGAACTTAACCTCCAATCAAGGTATAGCATAAAGGCATGTAGAACATGTGAGTAAATGAATATCATAGCATGGTGAGAAAAGTACTGAATGTAGAACTGAGCAGGATATAAGATATGATAAAATAAATATAAAATGTGCCTTGAATTATTAGAGCGTTATGTGATCGGCTTGGGAATGTTACAGGACAGGCTATCCACTTGGCCCGACAATCACAAGAAAATCTCTAGAAAGTGTCATGCCGGTCAACCTGGATAACAAGCACATGAATAAGATCTCGCTACACCCTACGTGAGGTGAGGGTGACGCAAGCACAAGAATATAGTGACATGAAGGCTTTGATCACATTGCCCCTAATAATTCCCCATCTCTGAATAGTATAATGGATCTGGACATGACACGTCATGACACGTGATTCCATAAGAGGGTAGCAAGTCCCCTTAGAAATTGGTGTTTATACAAGTACAGGGAACAAGACAGGAAATGTACCAATATACCAAGAAAATCTAGGAACAACATCTCATGTCATGATCCAACATATACTAGTCTGTGAACTATCGTGACTGGAAATCGAGTAAGACACTACAACTGAATCGGATATAGCAGATATCAAGACAATAAAAAATATCAGTAAATGTACTCGCCTGTGGTCCTGAGCTGATAAGGTGAACAGATGCTCAGAGTAATCACAGACCTAAAGATGAGATACTATAAGTCAAACAGGATTTTATAATAAAAGGAAAACTAATTTAAGCCATGATATGCAAGTCTAAGTCAAACTGGGTCAAACTAGGTCAAACTGGGTCATACTAGGTCATACTAGGTCATACTAGATCATACTAGGTCATACTAGGTCACTGGAAGTCAATCCAAGTCAAACTAGGTCAAACTGGGTCAAAGGTTGACTTACAGTTGACTTTTGGTCAACTGGTCAACCCTGGTCAACTCTAGTCAACTCTAGGTCAACCCTAGGTCAAACTAGGCTAATATTGACCAACTGTTGACTTTTAGTCAACTGGTCAACTCTGGTTTGGTTTCGGTCAATTCTAGTCACTTTTAGGCTAAGTTTGACTTTCGGTTGACTTTTGTTGACTTTTGGTCAAAATGGTCAACCGAAGTCAAAATTAGTCTAGGAGCACTATTTCTGACCATTACCAACCAAGGGAACCCAATTTCACTTATATCTTAAATCCTAAATCACATACCTTAGCTATAGGCAATTACCTTATCTTAGAAAATAGGGTAAATCCTATTTACCCTAAGATACCATATTGGTATCACGAGATACCTCAACTCTAACTCTAGACTAATATCTAATACTAATTCTAACTAGCCTATAACACCATACTAACATTTACCCTTCTAAAATATCACTAACATATACCATATCTTACCTTACCCTTGCTAACATATTACCTTAATACCAAAATACTAACATAGAACTTAACATCACTAACAAGGTGTTAAGGAGGCTGAATTTGTATGGATTAATGAATGTAGAAGGAAGGGCTAAATGCATATGTGGGTGAATGGGGATATGGATGAATATTAGGATGAATGAATGGTGTGAATGAATGTTTGGGTGTAAGAATGGATGCATAGATGAATGAGTGAATGTTGGATGAATGAATAGATGATAGGATGAATAGATTAATGAAGTGATGAATGAATGTTTGAATGGTGAATGAATGGATAGGTGGATGAATATATGAGTGAATGAATGGAAGGGTGAATGTATTGGTAAATGAAAGAATGGATGAAATGAATGGATTGTAGAAGCATAAATAAATTTCATAGACCAAGTCAAAGAAGTTGAGAGCTTTACGCAAGTCAAACTGAGTCAGATTCAAGTTTTACGCAGAGATTAAACATAGTCTAACTTTACGCGAACTACTTTACGCGAGAGCCATCCTCAGCCTTTACGCGAGAGGCAGGTTATCCACATTGTATTTAATGCGCGTGATACTGCTCTGACAGAATAATTTTCTGACAGTACATTGCACAGAAGCCAAGAAGATTTTTACACCAAACCCAACACTTATTGTTTAGCGTGCAGATGGGCTACTTTACGCTCAAGAGACCGCTTCCTTTACGCATGAAAGCTATTTGAGTTTTTACGCTCAAGGCTTTCGTGTGCGAAGAGTTTATTTGAGCTAACTATACGCTCAAGGCTACTTTTCAGCCACTTTACGCAGGAAGTCTATTTTGGGTTATTTTATGCCCAGTCTGCTACTTTACGCAGGAAGTCTATTTTGGGTTATTTTTACGCTCAATCTTTTCTGGCTATGTGAGAACGTGGTCTGTATACGTGGCTTTCATGCCACACTTATCGAGGAACGTGTGTACGTGCTCTCCCCATATTGTTGAAGTTGTGGGACTCGTGTTGTCACGCCCCGATCCCGGAGGATCGAAAACTAGCCACTGGGCGTGATGCCGTACAAGTCTAGATTGCACTTGTACAAGGCAAAACCATTACAGTTCCTGGTAATTCTCAGAAAACATCGACAATGCAGCGGAACCAAGCAGATAAATTGAAGTCACACAATTTATATAGAAATGTATCTCTTTATTGATATTCAAAATGGATTACAAGACTTGCAGCAGAATACAGAGTTTACAACTGAATACAAGACTTTTAGTATAGCCAACTGAATGTATACACTTGCCCTTTAGGCTACAATGAATATATCGACTTCTTTACAATAACTTGCCAATTTGGCTACAATCTCACTGGTACATCTGAGTTCCACTGTTCCATACATTATGTCCCGTATAGCAGAAGACATCGTCTTGAAAGAAGAGCTTCTGCACACCCATCCGATTCATCGATGCCAAGCACTGATTCACAGGATTTCCTCCAAGCAAACACCTATAATATTGCCCACAACGTGGGTCAGTACATCATCAATGTACTGGCGAGCGGTGCTGGCCCAACTCACCTAAGAAGACAGCACTAAGTAATCATGTTACAGAACATTATTATCAATGGTCTTTCTCGTTGCCTTAGGGTCAATTTCATGTTATAGCCGACAAGAAGTAAAGCATGCAAATCTCATAGCCAACATAATTAAAAGCATACTGTTATCACCCTTTGGTGATTCTTACCCACGGTCGTGTAGCCATCCCTGTACAATTATAATACTTACTCTGCCTGCACAAGACATTGTTAGGAACAATATTATGATTCAATATGAATATCACCGTTCGGGTGATTCTTACCAACAGCCGATATCCTTCCCTGTATTTGAGTAATAACTTACTCTGCCTGCATAAGACATCATTAGCACCTGACCTATCTATATGAAGGTCACTGGCGACACGCCATCCTGGACCGTCTTACAGGTATACAGCGCCCTTGCCAGTGCAGGTAGCTAGCCCCACTGTAAGTCCTGTATACCGTGCTACTACTTCAGCACTGCCACTACTTCGGCATTGGTTTCCCCTAGGACGAACCGGGTTCCATGGCCCAGGAATACCGTTCGAGAAACCACCTTGTCGACAAGTTGTCCATGACCATGCAACTATATGCAACTTATCTAAGAAGAAAACATATAATGCATGATAAGAAAAACTAAGCAAAACCATCATTCTCATCCATCTTGCCATCTAGCCATCTTGCCTTGAGCCAATGCTCACATTATCATCTGCCCATCCAGGGTCTTAGTGAAACCAACATTCTACATCGGCACAGGATAATAGAATGTTGTTTTCTAATCTCTTTGCCACATCTTTGATATCATACCTCTTTCCAACCAACTCAATGTACTTACCGCCCAGTTCCTGGGACTTAGCACCTGTTTAGCATACATTCATTCGGACATAATTCAAGCATACTCACTGCCCAGTTCTTGGGTTTTAACATCTGTTTTGCCATCTATTCATTGAGCCAAAGCTCGATATACTCACTGCCCAAGTATTTGGGACTTTGCCTTCACCTGTCATGTAATTCATCGCAACAGCGTACAAGCATACAATTCACTTAGCCACAACAGTTTACGTTCATGTGATTATTATCTTTCATTATCTTTCCAAATTCCATGCAAGGTGTTATTGAGCAATTCAACAAGAAACATAGCATACTATCCTTATTTTAAGCGTGAAGCTAAAGGATCTTTGAAGGGTTCAACACTACTCACATTCATAGGACGATTCCCGCCACGATCGCATAGTCTTCCAAGCGATCCTTCGCATAATCCCAAGTCCAACAAGGCTTCATCGAATCAACCATCCATCATAAGGCATCTTGCGGGTCGGGGCACTACAATATATACCACCCAGAAAAAGTTTCGTCCTCGAAACTTAAAACAAAACTCATCCCCAAAATTTCAACCAACTCTTCATGAAACTCCTCAACGATCAACTTTGCACCATCTAATCTTTCTCCGCAATCTCTCGATTGATTTCAAGTAATGTACCGTCTCGTTACAGCATCTCAATTGATTCAAAATAGTTTACCATCTTTGATCTTTCCTCCGACACTCGTGCAAATCCTTAGCACATAATAATCCTCCCCGTGGCTTCGTTTGAATTCAGCATACCACTTAGTCGGAATCATACACATATTTTAGGCGTCCCCGAAATACATGCACTTCAGCCAAGTTCAGTGATAGAGAAAACGAACGAGCTACGGTGTACCTTCCTTTTCAAACATCAGTAATTCTTTTTGAGCATCTCGTATAATCCCACTTTGTTTATTCAATATTCCAACCAATTACTAAGACGATAGATGTCGCCAATCCCAATTCGATAAATTTTCCTCAACCGATCCAACATTTCAAAATATTCAAACTTAGATGTATCAAGTATTCCTTTCAAGTTCATTGTCATCCATTCCACCAAAGTTGATAAATCCCATAGCAATATTTTTATTTCGATACCCCGATTCTCATCGGTCAAATCTTGTACTCATCATCGTTCGCATCCATACACATTGTTTACAACTTGTAAATTTCCCAATCATGATCCATCTTTCAAATCGTACCATCCTTCAAATTGTACCACAATTTCTCTCTAGCAACATTTCTTGCTGTCCTCCAACATTTTTTTCTTATTGATCAAGCCAACATATTTATCCTCTCGTATAGGCAACTATCATATTCCAGCAACATTAATTCTGAGGGTCATTCATATTCACATTCGCCGATCTCGGCTACATGCACTATCCAATTCCGTCATTACACTTATCCTCAATCTTGATCCGGTCAATGAAATTATTCCAACTATCTCAAAGCACTACCAACAGTTTTCGCAGCTCAATATCAATCAACCAATCCAACCAGTTCTAACAATTCTCAACATTTTAACCAAGGCAACTCAATTTCCGAAACCAACATGATTCGTCATCCCATCCAATATTATAACATCAAAATTTCCTAAATATTTATTCTATTCCAAAGCCTACCTTCCAACACATCTTATTCATTCCAACTATACTCATGCAACACCAATAGGGACATCCTACGGTTTTCCAATAGTCAACTTAGCATACAATCAAGTCTCTACGGTCAGCTAATCTAAGCTAAACCAGACATTCAGCTAACCCATATGAGATGAGTAGCTATCAGGGACATACTTATCTCTTATCTTAGAGGTAACCAATTCTCAACATAGGGCAACTCTATGGTCTGACCAACTTAGGGACATGGGACGCCACCCCAATCTTATGAACTTATACCCAACACGGACAACTGAAGAACATAGCCAACCAATCTGAGACTTAAGCAAGCAACCAACAATCTAGGCAACAAATCGACACTCTAGGCAACCAGCCAACAATCTAGGCAACCAACTGACAATCTAGGCAACTAGCCAACAATCTAGGGTCAAGTCTTTCAACCCGTACTCATACTCGAGTCATACCCAACGAAGTCTCATTCTAGACTTACCCGCAACCGACAAAGTCTATTCGACAATCTATCCAACAATTCTATCCCACAATTCTATGGGTCAATCTCGAAGCTATCATATAAAACTCCTCAATTGAATGTCCAACTTTCAATTTCCATTTGCATAGATATAGCATCACTTGTTCAATCTGACTTGCATCCTCATATCGTACTCATATGTCTATTCAATCGGGTCAACTATTCTGAATCATCATCCGACATTGTTATCTCAATACTTTATCACTTATGATCTCTTTCTTACGGTCTCTTCGCGACATAATCGTTTCCCACATTCTTAGATCATCGATACGGTCTGTACTCTTTTAACCAACAAAAATCAGGCAACTATAATCATATTTCTTCCGAGGCATCACTTATAAATTTTCTAACACCAACACGGACATCTCTTAGCAATTCACGTTAACCATCAATATTAGTTTTTTTTTATCATCTCCTTATGATTCCATAAGAAGATTTACTATTCATGTATCGATCCAATCTCTATGGCACCAATCATCTCGCATCATATATCGGTCATCTTAGTGGACATGACATAACTCATCGGCTAAGTCATAATCCAACAATTCTATATTCTACCAAACTTGCTATTCATGCGACAACAACATCTATTGACAGGGTCTATTACATATCGCTGCACCTCGATACTTATTTGTATCCCAGTCATTCGACTCTCGTAAGGAACATCTACTCTGTCACGCCCCGCTCCCGTAGGAGCGATCGTCCTCGCTAAGGCGTGATGCCGCACGGGCCTAGGTTGCGCCCGTGCAAGGCCAAGTCCAGAAACGGCCGATTTGAGTTCTAGGCCACAGAGTTGCACAGAGTGTCCCCATTTGCAGCGGAATATAAATGAACACAATTGAAGCGAAACCAAATTCTTTATTGATATTCAACAAGTTTACAAGCGGCATAGGCCGATATTACAAGTCGCTCAAGCTCTCTCTCTCTCTGAAACATAAAAGGCGTGCCAAGTGGCTTACAAGATGGAATGATTCATGGCGATGTTCCGATACATTATGTCCCGTATATGGTGCTCCAGCTCCTTGCAACACTCCAAGGCCCAGAGATAGCTCCGCCTTAGCACGTTCGATTGAAGCTCCGCACCCGCCGGCGTCTCCTGCATCCTGCAAGTAGACTGTGGGGTTATCAGTACATTGTTATGCACTGGTGGGGAGGCTAGCTCGCCCATAATCACTATCATTACCGAACACGTTCCATTTACTTGTGTGCATCTCTATCATTCATAGTCTTTCTAATCTTGCCTTAGGGTCATTTACATGGCATATGATATAACCTATCCCGTGTTACCGATTTCAAGTGTCGCATGGAAATACATGTACAACTTACCCATACTTACCGTCCGGCCTTCCCTGTTCAGAGCAAACCAAGTTAGACAACAGTTCATGTGTAATAACATAACGTAGACGCATTCTTTAACTCATTTGTACTCATTATCACTTTGGAGTGGCACATTTCAAGTCATTCAGTAGGCACTTGTTCATTTAACTTTTAACTTAGACTACTCTGATTTCAATGCAAGGACTTGCACGTGGATTGCCACCAGCAAAGCCCACTTAATCTATATGCATCGGTCGCTGGCACCACAAGCCATCCTGGACTTTCTCCTTGGTATTTTCTCACCTATCATGGCGTGCGGCTGGTTCACCCTGATAGTCTCTTGAAATATACCCCGCACTTACGTCTCTTGGTGCCCAAGCCCGCCCCCAAGCAGCCCGTAAGCCCCTTTTGGATCCGCCTAGGCCGGCATATCCCCCCTTTGATCATGCCGCGGAATCCCCTTTCACGGTCACAGCATACGCCACCCCTCGCTCGTGCCGTTGTCCACGACCATTTCGTATTTTATTATCATTTTAACTTAATGGCTGTCTTTGAGCCTTAGGCTAACCCTTAGTCTTCTTACGTTATCGACCAGGTTGGCGTCCGTGCAGCGCGGGTAGCGAGCCCCGATGCACGTGCTCGTCACACCTGTCGCTAATCCTTCTTTCTTTTCTTATCTTTTCAAGTTTCCTTTCCTTTTCTTTCTTTCACTTGTTCATTAGTTCATCGATTCATTCACGTATTCATTCGTTGATTCACTTATTCGTTTGCTCTTTCATTTATACATTACACGACTCCTCGTATGGGAGTCGCCTTGGCGACCCATCGGTCCCATAGCCTTTCAATGTTGCTATAATCTACACGGTGCGACTATATTGATAGTCTTTCCGTTTCATTGTTGTAACCCATTCATTGTTTGATTGTTTGGACGTATAGGGAGCATCAACGTAGGCTTGTGCCGTAGCACGAGCATGGAGCGCGGCGAGAGTTCTCGTATTTTCCATGTTACTTTCCATATTCTATACAAGCATACAAGTTGGGATTATTCCCTTAGCTAGGTGCGTTGGGTCATTTATTAGCATGCAAGATGTTATCGCCTAGCGATTCTCGTGTTTGTGTCCGCATTATTATGTGCATAGGCTAAGCAAAGACGGGTTCATCGGAGCCACCCACCTTAGCGATGTTCGCATCGGCCGAGCGATATTCCGAGCGCGCCTTTGAAAGTCTAAGTCTGGATTCATCCTGTCGGGCCAATGTAAGCCTTGCATCGATTCGCATCGATACTTCATCGGGACGAAGCAACTCTTCGGGTCGACGGCTCGTTTGAGTCGTTGCACTTGCCGTTTGGAATCGGCGTTCCGCTAGGGCGGAGCGGGTCACTACATAATACACCACTCAAAACAAGTCTCGTCCTCGAGACTTACTGAGTGCAGGTCATCCTACCATTCCTTAACTCGGACCGTGTATATACCTTAGACAATTTCCTATGCATCGTCGTTCGATGGCATCGAACGACACTCGGTTTCTTTCTAAGTTCCGTGTCGTATACGTTTTGGTCGATTTTTATTGAATAGCTTCTCGTTCATTTTAGACTTGATGTTACTTATTCAATTCAAGTATTTCTTCGACTCGGTTGCTACTTCGTCGTATCATGGGACTGAAACGGTCGCACGAGGTGCGCTGTAGTTCGTCAAATGTGAGAGACGTAAGCTGAGGCAACTCACTCATTCGTCCATGCGCATCTCAACACCCACTTGCAGCTGCATTCGAGTTCATCATATCGCTGAGTTTGGATCGTGCACGCATTCAAGGCGTCCCCCGAATACATACATTTCAACCAAGCTTAGCGACTAGCGAAGTCGGACAAGCTACTCGTGATAGTTTCAGTTTGCCGATCGTTTTGCTAACTTCGATTTAGAACCGAATTCATGTGTGTATCACATATCATTTATCTCGATCCTCGAGATTATCCGATTCGCTTCTCAAGCGCTCTTGCCAATGAAATCAATACGATTTCTTCTTAGCGGAGTCGACCAAGTCTAAGTAATTCCCGTCCGATTCGAGACCAAGTATTGCACTATCATCGAGTACGTCTTCCGACCAATGATTCAATTCGTCATTCCAACTTTACTTGCGCAACATCCATCCCTATCATTCCCTTCGTTTGGGGCCGATCTCGTCGTCGTTCACGTACATTCCTAATTCCCCGTCCTACTCTAAGTCTTGTTGCCAAAGTCTATCGTCCGTCCAGACGATTCTTTAAATGCCATCGCACAGGTTCAATCACTCGGCATAGGGTCGTTCGCCTATCCGCTAGGTCAGCTCACAAGGTCATAGTTATACGTCAAGTCCGTGGCTCATCGTGCAAGGTCGTTGCACGACGCTCGCCCCAAATCCTATGGTCAAACCATTTGTTCGTTTGTACGGGTGTTTCTACCCAAGCTCGTTTCACTCAAATTTCTAAACATCGAGCATGATCACCTAACTCGCATCAAGACTTACGTTGCACATATTCATTTCCGTTCAATCACCAGTTCTAACCAATTCGTGTATTCGATCCCGAGGTCATCCAGCTCGACAATACATTGCGCCCCAATCTCACGCAAGTCCGATTACCCACGGCGGTTCATGAATCACCATGCAACGCTCCCGCGGAATAATCATTCTCATCGGGGCGTAACTCTTGTTTGAGTTTCAGACTAACCCATTCTCGATACGCGAATTGGACATACTCAATCCTCAAGTTCAACTCTTCAAGCACACCAATTCATTCTCAAGTCCACCTTCGCGTCAAACCACAAGTCGAAGCATACGAGTTGCCACGCCAGGCGAGTACCAATCACTCCCGCTGTATGAATCACCATACCAGCGCTCACGCGGAGTGATAGTCCTAGTCGGCGCGACGCATGTGCGAGGCTGGGGTTGCGCTCGCATAAGGCAAGAACGTCTACGTTGTGGTTGACAACGAAGTAAATCCAAGCACTCCGTTTTCATCCAAGCCAAGTCTATATTTGATAGTCCGACCGTCATTCATCCTCGAGCCAAGTTTATCTTTTCCTCGATTCATCCTTAACGACCCAAGTATAGCATCCAACGGAACAATGACATTTGCATGATCGTCATTCGCCGAGTCGGAGTGCCCCCGAGTTATCGCATATCGATCTTCGATACGCCTCAATACCATCGACGATATGCGTAACCTGACGATCTTCCTTTGCAACCGATTTTCGAGTCATGCATTGATGCTATCGTCCGAGTTGGATATTCCACAATTTCCTCGATATTCAAGATCAAGTTCGACCGCTATCTCTCCAGCTAGGGTCAAGATCGTTGTTCAAACTCAAGTCGCGATTCATTTGAATCAATCCGAGATCGTACGCGCAATCCTCTAAGTTTCTTCGATCAAGACCATTCATTTACCTCTGTCGTTCCGAGTCGTTTTCTAACTCACGTTGTCTAACGACAAGTTGTCCGAGCGACATCTCGCTCGGGACAATCGAAGTCACAACCAACTAAGTGTGACGCGTTCTAAGGCTTTGCGCGACCGCATCGCCTTGCCGACATACTCGTAATCCTCGATTTCGCTCGAACTATTTCCAAGACGTCCATACACCACTCGGATTCGAGCCATCTGATCTAGTCCTCAATCACATTCTTTTTCTTCTCCGAACCTATCACATACACCACTCGGGTTCAAGCCATATGGTCTAATCCTCAATCACCTTTGCGCCACGCGCTAAGACGTCTTATCGATTCGTTCAACGAATCGCTAGCGTAGTCGTTCGTGCCGTTGCGACGCATTAAGTCGTTCGCAATAATCCTCAAGGTCCAAATCGATCCTTCGAGTGCGCATAAGCGTTAACTCGATAACGTTCCTATCGATACACACTCAAAGTGTATCTCCGTTCTCGATCGAGCGATACGTTGATATCGCTCGCAACCCGATAGCACCCAAGAGTCGAGGTGCGCGACACGCGGACTAAGTTGTACCGCTTAACCATCCCGTTCGGACCACATTCAAGTTTGCACGCTCACTTATTCTCGTTCGCAACTCGTTTGCACCAAGGGTCTAGGTGCGCGATACTCCGCACAACTTAGCCAAAAGGCTGTGTGCAAAACCATCCCGTTCGAATAATACTCCGGTCTCGTGTACCCGTTTGCTATCGTCAACGTAAGCCTATTCAAGCATGCCTCGCGTTTGCTAACTCTTAGCATTTAGTTTTCGTCCGACTCGAGTCCGTCGTGGTTCGGCACAAAGGCCATCGCCTATCAAGTCCGTCGTAGTGGCACAAAGGCCATCGCCTATCGGTCCCATGCAACCGAGTACTCGTACGAGCTTTCGCAATATTAGACTTATTGTATGGAACATCCCAATGCACAACGAGAGAGAGCATACACTTCTTTTGTTTCCAACGCGAGCTTTCAAAACTGAGAAAATCGAAATGATGTCCAAGGACGTAAAGCCGTGCTCTGATACCACTATGTCACGCCCCGCTCCCGTAGGAGCGATCGTCCTCGCTAAGGCGTGATGCCGCACGGGCCTAGGTTGCGCCCGTGCAAGGCCAAGTCCAGAAACGGCCGATTTGAGTTCTAGGCCACAGAGTTGCACAGAGTGTCCCCATTTGCAGCGGAATATAAATGAACACAATTGAAGCGAAACCAAATTCTTTATTGATATTCAACAAGTTTACAAGCGGCATAGGCCGATATTACAAGTCGCTCAAGCTCTCTCTCTCTCTGAAACATAAAAGGCGTGCCAAGTGGCTTACAAGATGGAATGATTCATGGCGATGTTCCGATACATTATGTCCCGTATATGGTGCTCCAGCTCCTTGCAACACTCCAAGGCCCAGAGATAGCTCCGCCTTAGCACGTTCGATTGAAGCTCCGCACCCGCCGGCGTCTCCTGCATCCTGCAAGTAGACTGTGGGGTTATCAGTACATTGTTATGCACTGGTGGGGAGGCTAGCTCGTCCATAATCACTATCATTACCGAACACGTTCCATTTACTTGTGTGCATCTCTATCATTCATAGTCTTTCTAATCTTGCCTTAGGGTCATTTACATGGCATATGATATAACCTATCCCGTGTTACCGATTTCAAGTGTCGCATGGAAATACATGCACAACTTACCCATACTTACCGTCCGGCCTTCCCTGTTCAGAGCAAACCAAGTTAGACAACAGTTCATGTGTAATAACATAACGTAAACGCATTCTTTAACTCATTTGTACTCATTATCACTTTGGAGTGGCACATTTCAAGTCATTCAGTAGGCACTTGTTCATTTAACTTTTAACTTAGACTACTCTGATTTCAATGCAAGGACTTGCACGTGGATTGCCACCAGCAAAGCCCACTTAATCTATATGCATCGGTCGCTGGCACCACAAGCCATCCTGGACTTTCTCCTTGGTATTTTCTCACCTATCATGGCGTGCGGCTGGTTCACCCTGATAGTCTCTTGAAATATACCCCGCACTTACGTCTCTTGGTGCCCAAGCCCGCCCCCAAGCAGCCCGTAAGCCCCTTTTGGATCCGCCTAGGCCGGCATATCCCCCCTTTGATCATGCCGCGGAATCCCCTTTCACGGTCACAGCATACGCCACCCCTCGCTCGTGCCGTTGTCCACGACCATTTCGTATTTTATTATCATTTTAACTTAATGGCTGTCTTTGAGCCTTAGGCTAACCCTTAGCCTTCTTACGTTATCGACCAGGTTGGCGTCCGTGCAGCGCGGGTAGCGAGCCCCGATGCACGTGCCCGTCACACCTGTCGCTAATCCTTCTTTCTTTTCTTATCTTTTCAAGTTTCCTTTCCTTTTCTTTCTTTCACTTGTTCATTAGTTCATCGATTCATTCACGTATTCATTCGTTGATTCACTTATTCGTTTGCTCTTTCATTTATACATTACACGACTCCTCGTATGGGAGTCGCCTTGGCGACCCATCGGTCCCATAGCCTTTCAATGTTGCTATAATCTACACGGTGCGACTATATTGATAGTCTTTCCGTTTCATTGTTGTAACCCATTCATTGTTTGATTGTTTGGACGTATAGGGAGCATCAACGTAGGCTTGTGCCGTAGCACGAGCATGGAGCGCGGCGAGAGTTCTCGTATTTTCCATGTTACTTTCCATATTCTATACAAGCATACAAGTTGGGATTATTCCCTTAGCTAGGTGCGTTGGGTCATTTATTAGCATGCAAGATGTTATCGCCTAGCGATTCTCGTGTTTGTGTCCGCATTATTATGTGCATAGGCTAAGCAAAGACGGGTTCATCGGAGCCACCCACCTTAGCGATGTTCGCATCGGCCGAGCGATATTCCGAGCGCGCCTTTGAAAGTCTAAGTCTGGATTCATCCTGTCGGGCCAATGTAAGCCTTGCATCGATTCGCATCGATACTTCATCGGGACGAAGCAACTCTTCGGGTCGACGGCTCGTTTGAGTCGTTGCACTTGCCGTTTGGAATCGGCGTTCCGCTAGGGTGGAGCGGGTCACTACATACTCTTTCGTACATCAAGGGACAAGTACTCATTCTCTGTGCCTCAAAATATTCAAGGGTCATAACATGTTAATTCGGGACATCAATTTCTCTCAAACCCAACTGCACATCGTGCTAAGATCATCTATTCCTCAATCCCATTCTCAATCTTTTTGGTCGTTGATGCAACTCTCTCTGCATCGTCTAAATCATTCGCAGCATCCTGATAAGCGTCTAACATTACCATCAGTTCTATCGATATCCAACATGCAATTTCTTTAACTCAATTCCAACATTGTTCAATATTCGGTCCATAGTTGTTCTCGCAAAATCTTTCGATAGCAACACCACACTATCATTACCAAGCCTACAATCCTTCTACCCAACTGATTCAAGTACTCGCCTGAATCTGAAATTCTTTTCTTTCCCAACCAAGGCATCATTTCATATTCTCAATTCTCTTATTACCCAACATAATGCTAACCGACAAGGTCTTGCGATGGTTCATCTGAACACATCAAAATCTCACAATGGGTTATCCAACTTAACAATCAAGGAACACGCCTAGCCAACATGTATCAATCGTAAGCTCAGCTACGATTCGATACCACCCACTACCTTATAAGTAAAGCAATCACAAGATCATATACACATCAAGGGTCAAGGGACATCTTATCACGACAAGGGTATATGCAATATACCACTCAGAGCTCAAGCCATTCCCAACACAATATTCTCTCTCATCGAACCAATGTCCAATATGGACAATCCATCCTGCAGTGGTTATGCTGACCACAAATATCGACTCAAGATTCTGTCGATTCCCATTTACTGAAATCCATGCACATTCTGTTCCAACATACCATGCCATCACCCACTGTCGATTGCTGCATAACAATCGATTCAAAGAATCCCACACATAAGACATCCAGCATACATCACAAACTTACGTATCGCATCATTGTTATTCTTTTTGGTATCTTTTAGAAATTCAACAAAGCACACATATCACAGCCCACATATTTAGACTTATTGTATGGAACACCCAGTGAGAGGTTAGAATGATCAACGGACTTTCAGTCAAGAGAACAACATAGAATAGTTTGGAAGCAACACAGAACAATCGCAGAAGCACTATGAATCATCATAGAGGCAACTTTGATTTCATCGCGGAAGCAACTTTGAGTATTCGCGGAAGCAACTTTGATTCCCGCGGAAGCAACTTTGAATAATCGCGGAAGCAATCTTTGAATCATCGCGGAAGCAGCTTAGAATCATCTTAGTAGCAACATTGATTCGAAACAAATCGAATAGGAATCCAAGGACGTAAAGCCGTGCTCTGATACCATTATGTCACGCCCCGATCCCGGAGGATCGAAAACTAGCCACTGGGCGTGATGCCGTACAAGTCTAGATTGCACTTGTACAAGGCAAAACCATTACAGTTCCTGGTAATTCTCAGAAAACATCGACAATGCAGCGGAACCAAGCAGATAAATTGAAGTCACACAATTTATATAGAAATGTATCTCTTTATTGATATTCAAAATGGATTACAAGACTTGCAGCAGAATACAGAGTTTACAACTGAATACAAGACTTTTAGTATAGCCAACTGAATGTATACACTTGCCCTTTAGGCTACAATGAATATATCGACTTCTTTACAATAACTTGCCAATTTGGCTACAATCTCACTGGTACATCTGAGTTCCACTGTTCCATACATTATGTCCCGTATAGCAGAAGACATCGTCTTGAAAGAAGAGCTTCTGCACACCCATCCGATTCATCGATGCCAAGCACTGATTCACAGGATTTCCCCCAAGCAAACACCTATAATATTGCCCACAACGTGGGTCAGTACATCATCAATGTACTGGCGAGCGGTGCTGGCCCAACTCACCTAAGAAGACAGCACTAAGTAATCATGTTACAGAACATTATTATCAATGGTCTTTCTCGTTGCCTTAGGGTCAATTTCATGTTATAGCCGACAAGAAGTAAAGCATGCAAATCTCATAGCCAACATAATTAAAAGCATACTGTTATCACCCTTTGGTGATTCTTACCCACGGTCGTGTAGCCATCCCTGTACAATTATAATATTTACTCTGCCTGCACAAGACATTGTTAGGAACAATATCATGATTCAATATGAATATCACCGTTCGGGTGATTCTTACCAACAGCCGATATCCTTCCCTGTATTTGAGTAATAACTTACTCTGCCTGCATAAGACATCATTAGCACCTGACCTATCTATATGAAGGTCACTGGCGACACGCCATCCTGGACCGTCTTACAGGTATACAGCGCCCTTGCCAGTGCAGGTAGCTAGCCCCACTGTAAGTCCTGTATACCGTGCTACTACTTCAGCACTGCCACTACTTCGGCATTGGTTTCCCCTAGGACGAACCGGGTTCCATGGCCCAGGAATACCGTTCGAGAAACCACCTTGTCGACAAGTTGTCCATGACCATGCAACTATATGCAACTTATCTAAGAAGAAAATATATAATGCATGATAAGGAAAACTAAGCAAAACCATCATTCTCATCCATCTTGCCATCTAGCCATCTTGCCTTGAGCCAATGCTCACATTATCATCTGCCCATCCAGGGTCTTAGTGAAACCAACATTCTACATCGGCACAGGATAATAGAATGTTGTTTTCTAATCTCTTTGCCACATCTTTGATATCATACCTCTTTCCAACCAACTCAATGTACTTACCGCCCAGTTCCTGGGACTTAGCACCTGTTTAGCATACATTCATTCGGACATAATTCAAGCATACTCACTGCCCAGTTCTTGGGTCTTAACATCTGTTTTGCCATCTATTCATTGAGCCAAAGCTCGATATACTCACTGCCCAAGTATTTGGGACTTTGCCTTCACCTGTCATGTAATTCATCGCAACAGCGTACAAGCATACAATTCACTTAGCCACAACAGTTTACGTTCATGTGATTATTATCTTTCATTATCTTTCCAAATTCCATGCAAGGTGTTATTGAGCAATTCAACAAGAAACATAGCATACTATCCTTATTTTAAGCGTGAAGCTAAAGGATCTTTGAAGGGTTCAACACTACTCACATTCATAGGACGATTCCCGCCACGATCGCATAGTCTTCCAAGCGATCCTTCGCATAATCCCAAGTCCAACAAGGCTTCATCGAATCAACCATCCATCATAAGGCATCTTGCGGGTCGGGGCACTACACGTGTCACCATGCGTAGAGACCATAACTCTATATGGAACACGTGTCATCACACGAAAAGGTTGATTTTCAATCGTGGTTGGCAGTTACTTGCGTAGAGACCCAATTATGTTGCTTTTTACGCACAGAGGGTTTAGTCTATAAATAGACTTATTTTTAACAAAAGAAAACATCAAAGAGATACAGAGGATGAGATTCTGAAAAAACTCATACATTCAGAGTGATATTTCCTGAAGCATTTCTTCAACTTTTTCTCAAGAACAGGGTGAAGCAAAGTAGGAAAGCATTCGACTGTGCCATCAGTGCCATTGTGTCGATATCTTTCTGGTGACTTATTTCTTTCGAATATTCATCTTCTTCAAGCAGTTCTCTTCATCATCATCGTGTGGTCCAAGGAACAAAGTGATCGCTCTTAGATCAGACTTCTATAGCAATACTCTCCAGAATCTATTTGTACTTTTGTACTTTTTCTCGTTTTCTTTTAAAAGCCAATTTTAGGCATTTTGTTAAGTAAAACAAAATGGCGACTCTGCTGGGGACGACTTTCTCCTCTGACGAGAAAGCAATTGCTCAATACGATGACGTGTCGATCGGATCGACGAAGAAGACTCTTGTCACGACCCGCACCCATTTTTTTTTGGGATACGAGACGTGTCCAAGCCAGCCTACGCCGCAGAGTCGGCGGTAGAATGCTGTCACGGCCATGATGATCACAATAAATAGAATAATGCTCATTCACAGAAACTAATTTAACTTACAATGATCACAAGTTTTACATTTACAGAAAAATATAAACTTGTACAAATAATTGAATGGCTACAACTCAACTATCTAGCTGGTCTCTAGGCTTTTGTCTGCAAGTACACCCATAACTCCCCAATGCTAAGTGAATCCACGGCTAACCTAAAAAATATTGGTTTCCAGTCAGGAATGGAACGAGCACAATTCACTGAATGCAATTTCAAATAAAGAAAATGACTATACAACAGAGGTTAGACATCAATTACATGTTTTTGAAAATAAATAGGAAATACGAAAAACCAATAGCAAATAAATAGACACAAAATACTTTCCCCAACTGTTAGAAGTACCTTTGATATGTGATCAGTCTGGGACACTACACCGCATGGTCTACGAGGTCTACTTGCATGAAAAATAAGCACTGTCTACGATGTCTACTTGTAAAAAAATAAGCACTGTCTACGATGTCTACTTGCAGAAAAATAAGCACTGTCTACGATGTCTACTTGCAGAAAAATAAGCACTGTCTACGATGTCTACTTGCAAAAAAATAAGTACTGTCTACGAGGTCTACTGCATGAAAATAAACACTGTCTACGGTCGGATCACACATCCTTGGTACTTCTCTTTCCCGACTCAACAATTTATAATAGAGTATAAAAATCACATAACCGATGGCCAATCAATGAAATATAGTGAAAATCAATATCGAAATGCAGACAATAAACTGTACTCGCCTGGGGTCCTTAGCTGGTGAAACAAACCATCTCGTTGGGTCCAGAGTAGTCCGGTTGGCTAGAGTTGATATAAAAGATTTCAGAATTTGCAAGAAGATAGGAATATGATTAGTCACGGTCAATAGGTTATAATCGAAGAAAATTCATAAATAATACATAAAACTATTTTGGAAAATAATTTATAATATTAAAACTATATTTTTAGTAGTCAAAAAGATATTTAGAAAATATTTATTATTATTTTTTTGTTAGAAACCAATTAGAGATACTATTTCAAAACCCCCACTTACATAGGGCCCAAGCCCATTGTTAAACCCAAAATATTTAAGCCAAAATATATAATTATGCCCATAGAATCATTCTTAATAAATTATTTTAGAAAACATTAGGAGTCCCAGTATATAAACTATTCAAAATCATTTACTATGAAACCTATATATTATTATTATTATTATTATTATTATTATTATTATTATTATTATTATTATTATTATTATTATTATTATTATTATTATTGTCTAAAAGAAATCCATATTAAAATAATACTGTTAGCCCAATACTTTTTTTGTTGCAATAAAATTTAGAAAATATTAATATACAAATATGTATATACTAAAACAGTATATACAAGTAATTATACTAATACATATGATACTAGCAGTATATCAAAATGCATTATACTATACTAATCCTACTCTAAGCCTGCCTTGAATTTTTGTAGAGAAAGTATAAAAATAATGTAACACAACCCACCCGTTCACGAGTTCCCAGTTCCCCCTAAGGGCTTGTTTGGTAACCGGAAATTCCTATTTGGATTTGGATTTGGAAATCCTCCAAATCCAAATCATGGATTTTACTATTCAAATCCAACTCCAACCAAACATATGATTTGATTTTATGATTAATAATTAATAATTAATAACTATAAATTAAATAATTAATAATTAACGATTAATAATAGTAATTATAAATTAAATAATAAATAATAAATAATTAATTAATTAATAATTAATAATTAACAATTATAAATTAATAATTAATAATTAACGATTAATAATTAATAATTAATAATTAAGTAATTATAATTAAGTAATAAATAATTAAGTAATAATTAATAATTAACGATTATAAATTAAGTAATTATAATTAATAATTAAATAATTAACGATTAATAATTAATGATTACTAATTAACGATTATTAATTAACGATTATAAATTAATTAATTATTAATTAAGTAATATTTAAATAATTATGTAATAATTAATAATTAATGATTATAAATTAATAATTAATAATTAAGTACTAAATTAATAATTAATAATTAATAATTATAAATTAATAATTAATAATTAATAATTAATAATTAACGATTAATTAAATATAAATTACATATTTTAAAATAGTAATTATATATGAAAATTATTATGATTAGTAAATTATTAATTAAATTATTATAAAATATGATTCTAATTGTGATTAAAATATTATTAATTAAGATTATAATAAAATAGTTATTAATAAATTATTAATTAATATTATAATAATACTAATAAATTATTAATATGGTTATAATAAAATTAACTAATTAACTAATTTTTTAATTAATAATACTAAACATAGGATATGATTATTAATTAATATTATAATAATACTAATAAATTATTAATTAATATTATAATAATAATATAATAATACTAGTAAATTATGATTATTAACTAAATAATAAAATATTATTAATTAATATTATAATAATACTAATAAATTATTAATTATGATTATAACGAAATTAACTAATTAACTAATTTTTTTAATTAATAATACTATTTTTATTAATTAATAATACTAATAAAATAGTTAGTTTTCTTTATTAATTAACTAATTTTTAACGAAATTATTAAAGAATAAATATTTTTAACGAAATTATTAAAGATTAACTAATTTTTAATTTACTAATTTTTAACAAAATTATTAAATAATAAATATTTTAACGAAAATATTAAAGAATAATTATTTTTTTCCTCCAAAATCCAATCAAATCCAAGTTTTGGATTTTGTCATACTTTCCATATCCAAATCCATCTCCAACTAAACATAGGATTCCATGAATTTGTCTCCAAATCCATAAAAATTCAAATTCCACCTCCAAATACGGTTTACCAAACGGGCCCTAAGGTTAAGAAATATCATAAAGTATTAATGATATTAAATAATAACCATAAATAATAAAACTAATAAGGGCAACAACATTTAAGCTGTTGCTCCTTAGGTGCCTTGTGGAGTCACTTGAGAGTAGCTATTCTTCACAAAGAAGAGGAGAGAGGTCAGAAGGAATGAGTAAAAAAAAACGGGGGGAAAACTTACAGGGGTTACGGCTAGGACGAGATCCGGGAGGGGTCGACAGAGTGGTCGGCGACGGCGAATAAGCGTGTAGCGACGCAACTGCTGTTGCGGGGAGGAGGTGGCTCTGCACGCGCGCTGTCCGAAGATTGGCAGGAGCTTGGCGCTCGCCGAAAATAGGGTCGGGATGTCGGTGTGCGCACGGCTCTAGTGGCAGGCGCGGCCCGACATTTTCTGGGTGGCGCCGGCGGCGTGGGTGGCTTGGACGAGCCACGGAGGAGCTTGGGATGGGGATACGGTCAGATCTGGTTCGGGGAGGAGCTCGGCGGACACGGGGTCGACCTCGAGCGGTTCGAGGTGGAGGAACCGGGGAAGAGCGGGAGGCGGCGCGGTCCTGCTTGAGGGGCGCTCACCGGCGCGGGGACCAGTTCGTCGAGGCGGGCTCTTCACGAAGGTAGGCTGCCGGTTTTCGGGTTTGATTTTTGGTGGTGATGATGGCGATGGCGACTGTGTTGATGGGGTTTGGTGTTGCTAGGTCGAGAACCACCGGCGGGATCGGAGAGGGCATTGTGGAGTCGAGGGTTACCGATGGTGATCGGAGTGAGCCACAGCGTTGGTCCTGTTTGTGGTGACGGAGTGGGAGCCGCGACGTTCACCGACGTCGTCCGAAAACTAGGTTAGACTTTGCTTGACTTTGCTCTGTATCTGTATGTGTCCGGCTTGTCGGACACCAGAATTCGTTGAGTTTTGTATTTATGTCCAACTTGGACACGAGAATCTGCTGGTTTGAAGAACTGGATAAGGGGATGGATGAGGACACGTCTACACGGACTTGGTTGGCTGTGTTGTGGTGAATGGTGAGGTCAATGGTGGGGTTGACAGGGAGGGGATCGGCCAATGATCTGTGGGTCTGCCGATGATGATACTGTCGGCCAAGGAAGAGGTGTGGCCGGTCAGAGGGTTGTTGGGGATGGTGATGGGTGCATGAAATTTGGCCGGAAGTGATCGGCGCAGGTGTTGGTAATGTTGGAGGGCTCGGCAATGATGGATGGCTAAGAGAGTTTGGAAGATGGAATTGTGTTGGTTGTGGAAGAAATAACTTTCCCTACATAGGTGGTGAATCTCCTAGGGGATAAGGACTTTAAGTCCTATTGGATAACCCTTCTCTTTATTTAAATCAAGCAAAATTATTTAAATCAATTCAATCTAATTGAAATTCATTAGTAGATAACGATACTCATATATATCAAAATCTTATAAATAATTACAATAGTAATCTGAAGTAGTATTTAATATTATCTAGTAATTTAAATCATATTCCAAATTTAAATAAATTTAAATATAGCCAAATAACTCGTTATCTTTTAAACAATACTCGATGTCATCAAATAATATAAATTCAAATATACTTTTTGTCCACATATTAATTACCACATCTAGATATAACAATCAATCCAATATCAACAATCAATCTTTTATCTTTTACTTCTAAAAGTATGATTTTAAATCTAGTTCAAATAAATAATTAACATCAATAATTTTTAAGAGAATATTCAAGATTTATTAAAATAATTGAAATCATATAGTAGATAAGTTTAATCAAAATTTATAAATGATTGCAAATGACATTAAAGTGTTATTCAATAATATCCAATCTTATTCCAAATAACTTAAATTATAAATCAAATCTCATTTCAAATAAATAGTTATTATTGTAATTTAAATATCAAGATACCATTCAATTAATTAAAAATGTATAATAATTAATCAAAATCTATTTAAAGTAGTTCGAACCAATAGTTCAAAACTAATGACAACGTATTTATGATGCCAATAATGAAATTCAAGTCCAAAATACTTTTATTACAAGAACTTAGTACATTCAAACCATTTATTTGAAACCAGCATATTAACGTTTATTCGTTTCAAGGGAAAATATTTAATTTCAAAATAGAAAATAAATAATAATAAAACATTTAAAACTCGGGAAGAGGGGTTACAACTCTGGTTGTTCAATTCGACCAGACTGCTTACGAAGAAATGCTCCGAACTGGGGGTAGTGCTCGCTACTCCAACGTGCAAAAATCACGAAAGGTGCGAAAAGTTTGGGTTCCTAAATCCAAGGTATCCTCTCATCTCTCTGCTATCTCTGAAGGCAAGGAAATTCTTCCTACTCCTGTCGTTGAAGCTCCCGTCTGTGACGAGGCAGTCTCTACTTCAGTGTTGCGCCCCGGGCGTAAAAATCAGTCTCCCGTCTGTGACGTGGTAGACACCCAAGTCTTGCGCTCTGTGCGTAAAAATCAGTCTCCCATATGTGACGTGGTAGACACTCAAGTCTTGCGCTCTACGCGTAAGGGTAAATCTCCCGTCTGTGATGTGGCAGATGTTCATGTTTTGCGCTCTACGCGTAAAGGTAAATCTCCTGTAGGTGACATGGTAGATAAAGTTCACAATGATGCTTTTGCATCTAAAGTAAAATTGCCTACACGTATGCAGCATAAAAATAAGAATTCTATTGTTGGTAAAACTTCAGTTTTTCACCAACAACCTTCTTACATTGCTTTACGCAAAGTACCAAACCTTCAGATTACGCGTAATGCTGATGGAATTTTTTGTGCAAAAAAATCTCAGGATTTACGCACACAACTCCAGGCGCATAAAAATATACAGTTTGGTTCTGCTAATGAAGCCAGTAATCTTCTTTATACGCAAGAGACTAAACGTTTCTCTGTCCCAAATATAATAAAGAAGACGACTCCTTCCACTCCTTCTGATTTACGCGAGTTACTTGTACAAAAGCGTAAAAACAGAAAATCTCCTGTAATACTCCCCCAAGAAAATCATCATTGTGAGTGTCACCAGATTGTAATCAAATGTTGTTGTTCGGCTTCTAAACGGTCAGTTTTTGACCGATTAAGCTACAATGTGCCTCAACAACAAATTGATGACCAAGAACATGAGTTGTCCTATGCATCAGTCAATATGGCATCTCATATCAATAGAGGACGACGTCCAAGACGCAATTCGTCCCGGACTCCAAGCCAACAACAGTTCAACCGACTCCTTGACACTTTTGAAGGGGTATATCAGCATACTCGGTCAAGAAGTCAAAGATCATTGCAATCTTTAGATTCAGAAGATTCGTCCCGGACTCCAAGCCAACAATAGTTCAACCGACTCCTTGACACTTTTGAAGGGGTATATCAGCATACTCGGTCAAGAAGTCAAAGATCGTTGCAATCTTCAGATTCAAAAGCTGGGGGTACCCAGTCTTTGGAGTCAGAAACTGATAACGTTGATTCATACCTCTATACCAATCCCTCTGTATGTTCAAGGGAGGTTGAATCTTATGTTATCGGAGAAGAACCAGAGATGTCTACTTCTAATACAGAGCAACGTCTCTCAGCAGTGGAACAATCACTGAAGGACATGCTTGCCATGATACAAAATATGCATCAAATAATAATGACTCAGCAAACTGTTCAGCCGGCAGTGGTAACACCAGTGCAGGTAGCAGCGCAAACTCAAGATAGTCAAGGGGTTGACATACCTTTGAATAATCTTAGTCAAGAGCCTGCTATCAATCAAAACTCCGCATCTTTAGATCCTCTCATTCCAGAAGATGTACCACCTCCGGTGGGGGTTACGGTACATCCTGCCACTATTCAGTCAAATGTGCTTCCTCAAACTAGTGAAGCTATTCAAGCAGTACGTGAGTTAAAAGCACAGTTTGAGGTTCTTAAGCACAAAGATCAGCTCCAGAGGTTAGGGATCAAGCAACCTTATCCTCTCCATTGGAATGATGTGCCTTTTCCTCCAAAATTCAAGCCACAATCTATGGTGTTATTTGATGGAAAGGCTTCTCCAAGTCAATATATCAATTATTTTGATATTATGACCGTGCATTTGATGCTTTTCTCACCCGAGTCTTCATTGGGTGTTTGACAGGCACTGCATACGACTGGTATCGCAGTCTCCCGATAATTGCATATCGTCTTTTGACGAATTCAAAGCAATGTTTCTCTCTCGTTTCTATGAAGGTGGCATGGACATGAATATGTCCTCCTTAATATAGATAAAACAGAAAAAGAAAGAAGATACTCGGACGTTTATTGAACGTTTCCGACATGCTACTTTGAAGATGCCTCCTAGTATGGCAGATTCAACATTAATTGATACATGCAAAATGAATCTGCGACCAACCATTGATGTCTTTACAGGCTCTCAATTCACAGATTGGGCCTCATTCATTATAGTCGCAGTTTCAGCCGAGACCAATGGTAGATTGGCTCGTGAACATGGGATGATCTTCGTCTCAGAAGACAAGGGAAAGAAAGCCTCTTCAGGTAACAATTCTGGCAATCACAATGGAAAAGGGAAGAAAACTCTAGTGGTGAATCTTTCAAAACCCAAAACGATGCCAAATAATCCGGAGTCTTCCAAACCAAAAGAAGAGTACTCTTTTGATGACAGTGATATCCCATGAATATTCCAATGTCTCGTGAAGAGTGGTAAACTCCAGATTCCAGAGCCAAAACGACCTAATGAGGTGAATCTAACTGATAATCCCAAGTATTGTATCTATTATAGATACATAAATCATCCTACCAAGGCTTGCTATGTTTTAAATAAGAAAATCCAAGAGTTGATAAATGCTAATGCCATCGCTTTAACCATTGATGAGCATACAGTCACAACTAATATGATTTCTCTTCAATTTGAAGATTTTCCTCCACAGCAAGTTCCAGATGGGATTGTCCCAATTCCAAAGGCGATAATGAAGATTGTGAATCTCCCGCCAGCTAGAGAGCAAAGTAAAGGATTATTGCCTCTCACATTAAAAAATGGTGAAATCATGTGGGTACACCCTGACTTAGTACCTGAAATGGAAGATGAAAGTAAAACTTCAAAATCCAAGAAAGGTCGAAAAGTCAAAACCTGCAATATGATTTCTCATGTTGTTACTCCAGATCATGATGATTTGGATCATCTTTGGGATGGCATTCCTTTGGAGGATAGACTAAGGGGTCTGAATATATGCCCTCCAAGTTTGGCTCCTCCTACCAAACTCAAACTTACTCATCGACAATGGTTAGCAATGAATAGTGTCCCTTTATACAGGACACAACAAGTTTTTGCTGCTTATGAGAAAGCTCCTGTAGGAATTTTTCCTCCTATCTCGAAAGCCCCTACTCATGTAGCTACAAAGGTCTCTATTCCTTCTTCCTCGGTTGGATCATTTGTTGAGAGTCCGCTACCCACTCACATGTACAGTCAACAATCACTCCATCTCATGAAAAGATGGGCTATGACTTTCAAAAGGCGGAAGGCTTGAACTATGATAAAGGAATGCGAATTCTTTTACAAATTCAAGGTCAAAAATCTACCATTGGATTGGGATTTGAGGTTCCTCATAAGAAGAAGACTAAGGGAAAGAAGATTAAATCCTGTAAAATGGTACTTCATTCTCCTGAGTCTGAAGAAGAAACTTTTGCTGGTACGAGATCTGGGAAAGAGTACCACAAAGATTATGAGGAAACTCCCAAAGAAGCAGATGACGTCACTGAAACACTACCAACTCAGTCATCTTCTATTCATGCTGAGACAAGACCTTCTAAACCATCAGCGGTTGAAAAAGGGAAACAGAAAGCAGTACGCTTTGACGTCCCATTGAAGTCTGCTTTAAATCAAGGGGTAGTGATGAAACCCTATAAGTTCGATATTCTAGCCCAATTAGCTAATACTCCGGCTAGACTTTCTATCTTTGAGTTGCTTCGTCTTTCTAAAGAAAGTCGAAAAACTTTGAACGAAGCTTTGCTACAGGCAGATTCATGCTTAGCTCAACTCAAAAGTCCTGACAATATACCAGTGTCGTGTCCCCAATGTCATAGTATGATGGAATCAATTCCTAACATTACCTTCACACAAGAAGATATGCTGTTGAAGCATAATAGACACGACAGGCCTCTGTGTTACACAAGGTATATTGACTCTACTGAAATTGACAGGATTTACATTGATCATGGGTCTTCTATTAGCATTATTCTTCAGAGTATGCTACGACCCTTGAGGATTCCTACTAGTGATTTGACTTACACTAGTACAACAATAGTTGGTTTCAATTCTGGAAAGAGTAAACCATTAGAAAAGATTCGTTTGAAGATTCAAATAGGTGATCCTCGAACTATGGCGACCTTTTACGTTATCAACTCAGATGTATCTTACAACATCCTCCTTGGAATACCATGGATACATGAACATAACATTGTGCCTTCAACTCTCCACCAATGCTTCAAGTATGTGGATTCTCAAGGGATTGTGAAGACTGAATTCGCAGATATCAATCCTTTTAAAGGTGTTGAAGCCTATTTCTCTGATTCAATACTCTACAAACATGAGCATGTGAAGGAAATATCTGATATGGCTGAAGATCGGTCGCCTGCAGAAGATCAATCTGTCTTAGAAGATCCTTCAGAAGATCAACATTTGATGATTAAAGTTAAAGGTCGAATTCAATCCCAACCTGTCAATGGTGAACCTTTGGTAATTAAAGTCAAAGAAAGAACTCAAGCTACGTCTGATGAAACTGTGAGGATTCCGGTCAAAAGTCGGGTTTAAGCCAACACTGGTGATCAGCCTCTCATGATCAAGGTCAAAGGACGTACTTCTCGTGCAACTGATCCAGAACCACTGGTTATCAACCTTGGCAAGACTACGCTGAAGACGGATGATGGTCCGTTAATGATCAATCCAAAGCGTAATAGTCAATCTGTAAATGATGTAAATATTGATCACTCTGTATTCTCTCATTTTAATGAAGATTTTCTTTTGGAGTATATGACTGTCAAATTTGTTGAAAGAATGACTTTATCTGCTGATAATCAAAGTCATCAACATAAAACTGACATAAATATAGAGGAATCCTTATATATTAATCATAAAGAGAATTCTTTTCCTCCTCATGTCGATGTTGGACCCTATGCTCAAATGTTCCTAACATCTTTTCCTTATCTTCTACCCGTAGCCTCATCATCACAAGCTTGTGTAACTTATAGACGTCACGAAGAATCTTATTTTGTGATCCCGTCTAATAAGAAAAACAAGCGTCAAATTATGTTTGGCTTGGCTAGAAATATCTCTGTTATTCAGACAGATGATCTCATAGAGAAAGATAAAGGAAAAATCAGAATTGACAAATATAGTCAACAATCTCTTAAGATTATCTAAAATATGGGATATGATTTGAAAACCATGCTAGGTCTCAACCAAGGCAAAGGTAGACGATTACCGTTATGTGGTGATCCGTTTTATCAACGAACTCGTCATGGGTTGGGATACGATCCATCCCACATGTTTAATGAAGATATACAAAGAATTTTCTTCCAGTTCTTCACAATCCTCAGATTCTGAAAAAATCCAGTTTATTGAATCTGATACATCCCACATGTTTAATGAAGATATGGAAGAAGAATTTTCTTCCAGTTCTTTACAATCCTCAGATTCTAAAGGAAGCCAGTATGTTGAATCTGAGCTATTTGAAAATGACCCTTGGGCACAACAAATGGACACTCAATGGGAGCTTCGTTTTGAACAGCGACAGCCACCTACAGAAGATAAAATTGTCCAAATTGACGTTGGAGACGAAACTACGTCTAAGCCGATATTCATCAGTAAAAACCTTTCTGAAGATGAAAAAGAAGACTGATTAAAGAATATATTGATATCTTTGCATGGAGTTATGAGGATATGCCGGGTCTGGATCCTAAAGTAGCTACTCATAAACTCAATATTCTTCCTAATGCCAAACCTGTAAAACAACAGCAACGGCATTTTCGACCAGATGTGATGGATACAGTTAAAGCAGAAGTCAGAAAGTTGATTACATGTGGCTTTGTCCGTAAAGAACAACACCCAGATTGGGTTGCTAATATTGTTCCTGTCATGAAGAAGAATGGAAAGGTTCGAGTTTGCATAGATTTTTGAGATCTCAACGCAGCTTGTCCAAAAGACGAATTTTTACTTCCTATCACTGATGTCATGATAGACAATACATGTGGTTTTGAACGCATGTCTTTCATGGACGGATTTTCAAGATATAATCAAATTAAGGTGTATCCAGGAGATAAAAAGCATACTGCTTTCCGTACACCCCTTGGAGTTTATTGCTATACAGTTATGCCTTTTGGTCTGAAAAATGCCGGTGCTACTTATCAAAGGGCCACGAGCAATATTTTTCAAGAACATCTACGAAAAATAGTTGAATGTTATGTGGATGACATCGCTGTCAAAAGTCGATTAAAAGATGATCATATTCAAGATTTGAAGACAGTATTTGAGTTGATGCGTCGACATCAATTAAAGATGAACCCTACTAAGTCTTTCTTAGGGGTTTCCAGTGTCAAGTTTTTGGGATTTGTCATTACTTCTCAAGGTATCCATGTTGATCCTAATAAGGTCAAAACAATTCTTGAAATGCGTCCTCCACGTAATCTGAAAGAACTCCGTAGCTTTCAAGGTCACATTGCTTATATCAGGAGATTTATATCCAATCTTTCTGGAAGATGTCAACCTTTCTCTCGTCTATTAAAGAAAGGTGTATCATTTGTTTGGGATGAAGCATGTCAAAAAGCCTTCAATGACATCAAGCAATACCTTACAAATCCACATGTTCTGGTACCCCCAGTAGTGGGAAGACAATTTTTGCTGTATGTTCGAGCCTTAGATCATTCTCTTGGTGCTCTTCTTGCATAGAAAAGTGATAAGGGTCATGAACAGACAATTTATTATCTTAGCCGAATGATGGTAGGAGCTGAACACAGGTATACTCCTGTGGAAAAAGAATGTCTAGCCTTGGTTTTTGCCATTCAAAAGACGCGACATTATGTAATGGGACAAACTATTCATGTCATATCCAGAATAAATTCTATTCGGGTATTGATGAGAAAGCCGAGCATTCTTAACTCCTGGTTAGCCACCTGGACAATGTTGCTTACTCCCTATGATATGGTCTACATACCTCAAAAATCAGTGAAGGGTCAGGTGTTAGCTGACTTCTTAGCAGCTCACCCTATACCTGAAACTTCCAAACTATATGAGGATATTTCAGATGAAGTCGTAGATTGCAACATGACTTTGAGGGATGATATTTGGCAGCTATATTTTGATGGAGTATCATGAGTTGGGCCTAAAGGCAATATTATTTCCGGAGTAGGCATCATCTTGGTCTCTCCTGATAAAATGGTCATATATCGTACTTATTCTCTTAATGAAGCATGTTCCAATAATGTGGCAGAATATAATGCTCTGCTAATTGGTCTTCAAGTAGCAAAACAATTGGACATTGAGTTCCTAGAAGCTTATGGAGACTCTCAACTGATTGTTAATCAGGTCAGAGGGACATATGAAGTCAGAAATCCTGACCTCATTCCCTATCATCAAGTGGTAATCGAATTGGTTCTTTCATTCAAAGAATTTTTCATTGAATTCGTACCACGTTCTAAAAATTTGGAACCTGATGCTCTCGCTAGTCTAGCTGTAGACTTAGCAGTTCCAATTAGAACACAAAACACCATTACTTTGTTGGATAGAGATCTATTCTGTGTCAAGAATAATTTGCATATCGAACAGAGTAATACTACAGAATCAAATTCTCAGCAAAGGGATTGGAGAAGTCCATTTATTGATTATACGGTCCATGGGATTTTACCTGAAGATCTAAAAGAAACTGCATCAATCAAAAGACGATCATTTCGATTCAACTAAGATTCTTCTTTGCATATGTTGTATCGTCGTTCTTATGACGGACTTTTATTGCGTTGTCTTTCAGAAAGTGAAGCCAAACAAACACTACGTGAAGCTCATGATGGAGTTTGTGGGGCGCATCAATCAGGTCCGAAACTACAGGACCGTATTCGAAGAATGGGTTATTATTGGCCTTCTATGATAGCAGACGTTGTGGATTATGCCAGACGGTGTAAAGCATACCAGATTCATGCTGACTTTATTCACCAACCCTCTGAATTCTTACACCCTACAACAGCTTCTTGGCCTTTCGAAACTTGGGGCATGGATATTATTGGTCCAATTAATCCTCCTTCTGTCAAAGGACATCGGTTTATCCTGGCTATAATCGATTACTTTTCTAAATGGGCAGAAGCAGATCCTCTTGTGAAAGTGAAAACGTCTAATGTGGTTAGCTTCATCAAACATCATGTCATTTATCGTTTCGGAGTTCCCCGAAGGATAATCTATGATAATGGACCACAATTTACCAGTCAGGCATTTTATCGATTTTGTGATAAGAATCGGATCCAGAACATAGCTTCTACGGCTTACAATCCAGCTGCTAATGGTTTAGCGGAAGCTTTCAACAAAACTATTATTAACTTCTCAAAAAGTTTGTCTCTTCTAATAAACGTGATTGGAATGAGAAACTTGGAGAATGTTTATGGGCTTATCGAACAACAATCCGATCTCTCACTGGTTTTACACCATTCTCACTGGTTTACGGATGCGAGGCTGTTCTTCCATTGGAAATTCAGATCCCGTCTCTTAGAATAGCCATTGCTAATGAGCTAACCTCTGAAAATAATGATCGCTTACGACTCCAAGAACTTGAGGGTCTGGACGAGAAGCGTCTTCAAGCACAACAACACATCGAGCTATATCAAGCCCGCATATCTCGAGCTTTCAACCGTAAAGTTAAAGAGAGGGTATTCAAAGTCGGTGAGCTAGTCTTAGCTGTCCGAAGACCTATGGTTATGACTCATAAGAGCAAAGGCAAGTTTCAAGCTAAATGGGAAGGTCCTTATGTAGTCGAGACAGTATTCTCCAATGGTGCCTATAGGTTATCGAAACCTAATGGAGATTTGATAATGATGCCAATTAATGGCAAATTCTTGAAGAAATACTATGTTTGAATTTCCTCTTTATTTCTCAGCTACCAAGGTTTGGTTAAGCTGATTATTTATTCTCCTAAAAGAGAATTTTAATTTTCTGTCTTACCATCTGATTTCAGAAAGAAAAAGATTTATTATTTATCATGTCCACATTACCTCTGAACAAATATTAAATCTATTTCTTTTCCTTATTCCATCTATCATGTCCACATTACCTCTGAATAGATATTAATCTATTTTTTTGAGTCATTACGATCTATTATGTTCATATTACCTCTGATAGTATTGTATGCTCTAAAAAGAAAACAAGATTTATGATCTATCATGTCCACATTACCTCTGGATAGATATAATCTACTTTGTTGAGTTTGAAAGACTTATCATGTCCATATTATCTCTGATAACTGTTCTCTATCTCACAACCATTTTATAAAAAAAAGTGTTTCATTCATTGCATGATTTGAAATATTACAGCAAAAGAAAGACAGAATACAAAATTCTTTATTGATGATATGAAAAGAAGAATACAAAATTCTTTATTTTTTTAAGGTGGAGCAGATACATCTTCAAGCATTTTCTGCAACTCTGCCAAGCGCCTTTCACGAGAACTCAATACATTTGTAGTAGCTTTGGTGCGACGAGCTTCTGGAGTACAGAGATGGGAGAGTTCGGCGAAAGTAGCTATCATTTTATCCTTAGCATCATCAAGGGTTTTAATGGTAGCTTCAGCACCAAAAACCTTCTCTTCCGATATTGAGCTCTGCGTCAAATGTTGGTCTCGAGCTGCAATCATCTGCTCTCTTTCTGCCTTCAAACGAGCCAACTCTGCCTCAACTTCACGAATTCTATCATTTTGTTGATAGATTCTCATATTTGAAGTTTCATAGGCTTCTCTATGTGTCTCCAGCAGGGGTTTATTTTCATTCAGAAAAGCTCGCTCTTTGGCAACTTTACTACTGTAGTCTTGGAGAGATTCCTTAAAAATAGTCTTTCGAGTGATGTATTCAGCTAATAAAGCATCATACTCGGTCTGGATGAGACTTTCAAGGGTTTCACTTGACAGCCTTAGATATTCCTTGATAGGCTGTTCAAGTCCTTCCACCACCTTCTCCAAAGCTGCGGCTCTCTCAGCATCATTGAACATAGCAACGTTCCCAATGGTGGGAGCGATTGCAGCCTTCAAGATTTCGTAATTTAGGCCCTTCTTCAGGACCATCTTGATCAAAGCCGCCAGAGTTTTATAAAAAGCTTCTGTATGAATCTCAACTAAAAGATTCATTTCTGCATTAGAGCTTGGTGTGGCAGCGAGCTCTACTAAATCCCTATTCTGAAGACTGGGAGAAGATGTTGTTGTTGTGTAACGCCCCAGTCCTAAAATACGTAGGACTAGAAACGTATCATGCCAGCTGTATACATACGAAGTCTACTCCAATATATGGAAACTTGTATGTATACATAAGCTGTAAAATGCAGTAAACCAAGACAAACTAAATCTCATCCACAATAAAAAGAATAATAGTATAAAATCAACTTGAATATTTATGGTACAATCGTTGGGCGGAGACAAAGTCCACTATCAACTATCAAAAGGAGATAAATTACACAAGAAAATGATCCATGAAAGTATCAAGACGAACCAAGAGCGATCATCTTCGAAGAAATGGAGACGACCACAATCTTGGCTAGAACACCTGCAGTAAACCATGAAAGCACACACCTGGAGAGATAACCAGGTCCTCAGAGGGACGTAGCAAGATACAAGAAGAACATGCCATTATAACTGCATAAGTAAAAACAATACTATAAAACTACGACACGACTGGGTCCTTAACCATCTATGTGATATACACTTTGAGGACAACGTTCTACGCAGGGGCTGTAACGGATTCACGCAAGCAAGTAATAAAGAGTGGCCATCAAGTAGCGCTCATACGAGAAACTATCGGTCCGGGGCAGTAAGTAGCGCTCATCCGAGTCACTATCGGCCCAAAATGTGTGTAAAAATAAATATAGCCCTTACGCTAATAGCTGTCCCCTCCCCCCTATGATACTGTATATGCATCGTAACCACGACACACCAACACGTGTCGTTTCCACAACACTGTTTTATAATAGATAACTGTCAAGTCTTCTAATATGCATCCATTGACATTTATTCCTACGCATGCGCACGGGTGATCAGCCAACATGCAAGTGACCACTACATGATACTCACAACTCACACACAACTCGTGATACAATCGTGACAAAGTCAATGACATGCATCCTATTGACGGAAGTCTCTTAACTCTAGGTCCACAAGCAAGAAAAAAAATAATAACCAAGAAATATAGATACAATAACTGAAATAAAGTGCAACTAAATGTAAGCAGTAAAGATGGCAAGGTATCTTGTCTGAGGTTATGTGCAAAAGAGAATAATCCAGTAGCTCGAACCGACAAATAAACGAAACAAGAAAAAGCCAAATCCCGCAGATGACTCCTGATGCTGCAAAAAAACATCACGAACGAGTTTGGAATATAAGATATGCCTAGGAAATGCCTGTCCAAAAGTTAAATTCTGGAACAGGGGCAAAATCATAATTTCGGGTCAAAACGATGTCCGCCGTTGGACCCGCTTTACACCGAAATGCACGCCAGAACCTACGGTCTCTAAAATCGTCAAACTATATGTCTACGGATTTGTTTTGATGAGACGAACCCAACGGTATGTCCCATTTTGGATTCCGGTGGGCCGCACACAAAATCGCCCGTTGAGTGGGATTGTGGGCCCGCCAAAAATGGCGTCCCAGTCAACCTTCTCAGAATTGAACCAAACTTGGCTCACAGGACCAAAAAAATATTTCGAGTCCAATGGCGTAAGTTTCGTTGCGATTTGATGAGTGTGCACAAAGTTGTGACTTAATTTGCAAAGGGTCGATACGGGGTATCTCGACGGATACACACTGATTTCGTCGCGCACATGCAACAAAATCGGGTTCCGTCAATTTTCACACGTCGACAACATCCATACGCGCCTTTCGATGCGTATAGTGTGCGACCACGTCGTCCGGTTTGTCGGGACGGACGCCGTATCGGGGTATTTTTCTACTTTTTGAAAACAGAATTTACAAGTTTTCGTGAAACTTTAACAACGTGTAACTTTCTACATACTAGATGAAAAGTGAATCCAGAAGGTGCGTTATAATCTCGGTTATGTTATTTTTGACTGTCTTTAATTAGTTTCTACAAGTTTTTAATGTACAACATGAAAATTGGCCGACAAGTTGTCGTTTAGAATTAGTTTTAACAATCCATAAAATCTGATTTTTTTTGCTAACTTCGATTCGATTTTTCGAACCAGTTAGATGGTCATGTCGAAATCCATCTGGTGGATCTCAAAGAGGGTCAAGTCTAATTTCCAGAAAATCTTACGGATCAAAAATTGGTGTTACGAGTAAAAAGTTACGTCGTCGGGAAGTAGGATACCTTGAGTGGGAAAACTGCTCCGTGGATGACGAGGGGCTGACTTTCGATGCTTCGTTCGTCGCGCACACAACTCCGTTGCTGGTGAAACAAACTCGTAGACGAAGAGGGTATGTTCTGCCACAATTTTTGTTTTGGGAGTCTAGGATTTTGAGGTCTGTGGAGGAAGATATATATATATATATATATATATATATATATATATATATATATATATATATATATAAAAATATATATATATATATATATATATATATATATATATATATATATATATATATATATATAACAAGTTTGCACAAAACCTAGTACTACTTGGATTACCAATAAAGCCTAGGAAAGTCCCACTGGTTGGGCGCTGCTTATAGCAGCTTAGGTTTGTGGGAGGGCCCGCCCACTTTAGTGGGTGGCTGACTTGTTTTTTTTCTTTTCTTTTTCTTTTTATTTTTTTCTTATTCTTTTCCCTTTTTCATTTCTTTTTCTTTTTCTTATCTTTAAAACTTTTATATATATAACTATATATATATCCAAAAATCTATCTAAATCCAAATAACACTTTAAATGACACATATCCAAATATTTAGTATATTTAAATATATCTACATATATATATATATATATAAATTCCATTCACAATAAACCAACTCAACAAATTAATAATAATATTTAAATAGAATAAACATGTTTAATAAACCTCCAAAAATAAATTTAATAATAATAAATTAATAAAATCATCCCAATGGGTGCACTTATTCCGCACACACTTTTCCGGGTCCACAAAATGTACTATTTTATAAAATATTATTTAAATAATAAAATACCAATAATTGCACCAATAATAAAAAAAATTTGAAATTGTACATGAAATTCTAAAATAATTTAGAAATTATTTTTATGTACATAAAATATGTCTACATGGCCACCTTGGTCACACCACATGTCTACTTGGGCTTGGGTTTGGTCCAGGCCCAGTTCGGACTGGTTTGGACAAACCGGGTCATCTAAAAAATCAATCTATAAAATAATATCTTATTAAAATAATTTAAATGAGTCAATTCACAACTTGGCCTGGTTTTTCTAGTTTGGACAGAATTATGGCTAGGCCTCCCACGGCATGGCTAATATACTGGTCAAAGCACATTGCTACATCTTCCGTGCCAAAGTTCATGGTCGTCTAGTGCTCCAAAACTCAAAAATGGCTAAGATCATTTCTACTAATAAAAAAAAAATCATAAATTGCATAAATTTATTTTTAAGTCTTTTTAAATAAAAAAATACTTCCAAAAATTTAGGGATTTTACATGTTGCCTTGGTTGCAGGCTGAGAGGAAGTCATAGTTGTCGTTGTTACCAAGGCTAACTGATCCTCAGGAGGTCCAGGGACAATATTTTCAGTATTTGTACGGATTATATCTCCAACCGTTTCTGGAGCTGACACTAATTGTGTCTCGGTGGCGGTGATTGTTGCGGGAGGAATGGTGATTGTTGTGGCTGATTCAGGTTCGGACATTGTCGTCTCAAGAACTTGTGCCGGATCAGTAGCAACAACTGAGGATGTTATTACTACGTCTCCGATTTTGGTTGACGGGTTGACAATATCTTCATCACCTTCGTTTGCTGCAGGCCCTTCAAGTTCTGGGAGTATTTCAGTTGCAGTTTGTTCTTCTGCAACTATTTCTTTATCTGCAGATGGTTCTTCTGCAGCTAATTCTTCTTCTCTGTCTTCAGCAAGAGAAGGCAATTCTTGCTGAGCCTCTACTGCAGGCTCTTGTTGTACCTCCATAGATGGGGAACATTCTTCTTGAGTAGTATCTTCTTTTGAAGAAGAACTCTCTCCTTCAGACTCTGTTTCTTCTACATGGATAGTCTCTTGAGAAGGAGGAGGGGCAACAGGCTTTGCTGCAACGATGACACCTACAAAGATTAAGCAAAATAAGTTAATATACAAAATCATAATACATAATTTTGTACAAATTTTGTGTAATTTATATTTACCTGGAGTAGGTGCAGGACGTGCCAAGAGTTCGTCATAATCTTGATCCCAGTCATCATCTTCTAAATCAAGAGTCGGTTCATCCGAGGGGATGGGTTCCAGATCTACCGTGTGAGTGGTGGCGGTGTCTTCGATAGCTTGCGCCTTTTGTGGCGAAGTGAGATGCATTGAAGTGCTGAGACGTCCAGGAGATAGGAGCCCTATAGTTTCTGTTGCTGCTGCTGATTGAGATGCTGAAGACCCTTCTCCAGGGTGAGCTGAAGAAGGTGCAATATTTTGAGCTTCCTCGACTGGAGTTTCGCTTTCTGGAGTAGCGGCCCTCTGTCTGGAAGGCCTTTTAACAGTGACCTTTTTCTTCTTCTCTCGGGCAGCAACCGCTGTGTCGAATTTACGCTTTCTAGAGGTAAAAATTTTAATTGCTCCTGCTGGTGCCTCCCCTAAACCCGTTGGGATCACTTCCAGATATTCATCTGGAACAACAGCATCATCAGGTACGTTCGAAGGTATCCTAACTGGTTCTTCAACGTTCCCTTCCTTGTTCCATCGGAGACTTCCCTTCATATTGTAGTCATTTGCGAAGGAACGGATGGAGGCATAGAAATGAGCATACGAATAAAGTATTCGTAGCTCAGTTGTGCTGGTGGCAGTTGACACACGAAATTGAGCACCGGTACATCCAGCGCTAAAATATCTCCATGCCCTTGCACCATCAACTAACTTTCCATAATGGTTGAAGGAGGTAGAGGGATTATCAACGTGAAGTTGGTCATACCCGAATTGACGAGCGAACCGACTGGGCAGATACGGTTCGAAGGCACAGTTATCATCAGTTCTATACATCAGATGTGATGGTCTGATGCATATCAGCCAATTAAAGACAGGCGCAGGAAGTCCCGTCCTCTCTTCACCTACATCTTCAAATTGTACACCGAAACAGTCAGCCGGAACTGGCGGTCGTGTGCAGAAAAAGTTCCACCCATGAGAGTAGTTTAGTGTTGCTCGGGTATCTGCCACTGAAGTTGCAATCCACGAGGCTTCATAGAACTTCTGGAGGAATACCTCCGCTCGATCTTCAGGGCCTGGTGGCAATAAACTGCAGTTGTGGTGCAGTAACCAGCCCATTAAATAAGTATAGGGCATCTCCACCCTAGGGAAATCCTCACGGTAGGAGCATTACTGATTAGCTCCTCACCAAATGCTCGCAGACCATCATTTATCCGACACACCATTACCGGTAATAAGCTAAGTCTGGTCTTGAACACCAAACGTACTGCAGGCCATAGTACGTTCCGGTGAATTCTGTCGACCGTACTTGTCCCTGGTACGACCCATCTCCGCAGCCACAGAGAAAGAAAGCCCGCCAGCAAGGCTTCCTTTGAGATCTTCCGACTGCCATGCTTCAGATAGCTCAAAATTTCAGTCCCCGCAGGGATTTCTCCAATTTTGGTGGTCAGATACTGATCCGGAGACTTATGTGTGATCATCAAACCATGGATCAGATCCGAAGGAATTATTGAACAAGGGTTGATGGTTTGAGCCTTGTTGTCTTGGAATCTTTCCTTGTCATCCTTGGATATTCTATCCTTATGGTAGAATAGATAGGTTGTCCATTTATTTGTGTATGCCAAATGCGATCCACTTTCATACATAGTGGTGCAAATCAGATAATGGCACATCAATTCTTGATATATTTTGACTAAACCAGGATTTGTCTTGCTAATCTCTTCTAGTTCCTGGTTGGAGGGAACGTATTCTTCATATGGAACTCCCCCTATTGGCAGCTTAGAGATGAATTGCATCTCATGCAGTGCAAAACCCATTTCTCCTATTGGGGTTGCAAAAGTCCCTGTTGAGCTGATGTACAACTCCATCAAAGCTAAGAACAGGTTATTGTTCATTGGTATGTCTTGACTGGTAGAGGCTACTGCTTCAAACAGCCCAATGGCTCGTAGCTCTGTTTTAAAGTGCTTCATGACCCAGACACTAAGTTGAATCCAGTTCTTATTATGTGGGGTTATCCACCCTGGAAGCCTGGGGTTAACCTGTGGATATAACACTAAAACGTTCATAAACTTGTTTATGAACATTAGTATCTGTACTGGCTGGATCATAGCTGAATCCTCGCTTGGTGTGAATCCAGGCTGTAAACCAAAGAAAGACCACCACTGGGAGTGCTGGTATGATAGCCCATTTGGTGGGACCCATCTCTCTTAAATATGATTTTTCCTGGTCTACCATGACTGTTGGGAGTCAGGTTCCAGATCTTATGTATTGTGTGGGTGGCATGAACGAACAAAGACAGGGGATAATCCCTTGACATTGACAGGAGGTACATCGCTCTCTCCCCAAATCTAAATACCCAGGACTCATTCTTAGGATTTGTTTGAGATTTGAAGTCAATGGCATCTCCAAACATGAAGGCAGGCCTCAAAAATTGTTGGCCATCCAGCGATGTCAACAGCTCTCCATTTATCAAAGTCAGCAGCATCCTGTCTCCCTGAGCAGCTATCAGTTGTTGTCTCTCTTCAGGGTATTGTTTATCTGATTGTGGGAACTCAACATGAGGCAGATTCTCCAAGTAGTTGGAACCCAAAATACCAGTTGGGGAACCAAAAATTTCAGAGAGAGGATGAATCTGTAAGTCTACTGCAAAAAGAAGATCAACAAAAATCAAGTTAGTAGAATTTAGAATATCTTTATACAAAACTTTACGCAAATGCTTCTACGCAAATGAGTATTCGTGCGTAAGGATTTTTCTCTACACAAGAGTTATTTTACGCAAGAGAAGATTTGTGCGTAAAGGATTCTTGTTGACTAAAAGTTTTCTATGCATATTTTTCTCTGTTCAAAAGAGTAAAGTTATACGCATGAAAACATATAGTCTTTTGACTTACTTTACGCTGACACGTATGAACGTGGTTGACTTGCGTATTTTTACGCTGGCACATATAGGTGTGGGCGTATTTAATGCATAATATTTTATGCTAGCACGTATAGACGTGAGCGTATGTTATTTTTTACGCTGGCACATATAGATGTGGGCGTATTTAATGCTTAACATTTTTACGCGGGCACGTATTGACGTGAGCGTATTTTGTTATTTACATTTTACGCTGGCACGTATTGACGTTAGCGTATTTTATTGTTTACATTTTACGCTGGCACGTATAGACGTGAGCGTATGTTGTTTTTACGCTGGTACGTATAAACGTAGGCGTATTTGGTGATTCTTATTCTACGCTGACACGTATAAACATGGGCGTGAAGTTTAGGGTTCGGTTCTTCTTCTTCTCCGATGAACCCATGGCCAAATTAGGTAGGGTTCTACCTATCATGGCCGGAGCCACAGCGGGGTTGGTCCTTCGGGTTGCCTCTGATGATTCGACGGCGGTTTCCGTACGCTCACTCCTGTAGAAGCATAGAATTTCAGGCGCATCTACAGGCCAGAATGTCACGCCCCGATTTGGGGAATCTTTCGTCCTCGCTTCGATTCGTGCCGAATCGTTCGTCCTCGCTAAGGCGTGATGCCGTACAAGTCTGGTGTTGTACTTATACAAGGCAAGAACGTGCACTGATATGTCATTTAGAAACATTACAACCCAGCCACATTTCAGAAACATTGAGGACACAATATAGGAAGAAGAAATACTCATTTTATTGATAATTGTAGTCAGAATACAACTTTTCTCGATAATATTTGAAATGCCATTTTGGCTACACTGATTCATGAAAAGAAGTACAACTGATAGGCTGTCATGAAATAACTTCCCGTTCCATACATCATGCCCCTTTAGTACTTTGAAATATAAGCAGCTATCTTTGAAAACTCCGCAATACTTTGTGCGTCTTTAGGGAAAATAACTTGAAAGGAAACAGCAGTTCAGAAACCTTTAGTTACGATGTGCGCCCGAGCCTTCTCCAGTACCTGTGGGAGAGGGGTCAGCACATTATAACAATGCGCTGGTGAGCCCCGTTGGCCCACTCAGCTAAACCAACATTTTATTAATGACAAGCATTTTAAATCATGAACTTATTAGGGACATGCAACATTTAGATTAAATCACAATTCAAATAACATAGTGTTTCATGAACCCATGTTTACTTTACCATTGGCCGAATCCAGCTTTCCTGCATAAGATACAGGATAATAATAATATACTTACCGCCCCTGCATAAGACAATCGTTAGCATGCATTCGGACTGGGTCGTTGGTGAAACTGCACCATAAAGGACTTTCCAACGGGTATTACGGTGTACCATTCCAGAGTAGGTTGCAAGCCTAGTCGAATGTCCCGCAATACCTCGTGCCACCATAGCACGACCAAATATTTCCCCCTAGGTCGAGCCGGTCCCCGGTGCCCCAAGTACCGTCCCGAGGAAACTACTCAAACCTTGTGCACAAAGACGTCCATGACCACGCGAATGCATAACAGACTCAACAGTACACAATTGCATGGTATTAATAAAGCCAACATTAGATACGCATCATTCTCATATTCAACATCTCAGGCATCAATTCATTTCCCACATTTCAATGTTCAAGGGACAAGCACAATTCTCAATGTTGTTAATAGTGTGATCAATTCTTTCAATGTTCAATCTCTAGCTTCTTAGTGGTATTGACTTGTGGCATTAGCAACTGATATCGATCAACGGATGTTGCAAGACAATTATTTAGTTGGCATGAAGGAATAGCGAGAGGGACAATACCACCACAGAGATCCACACTCACCAGATTAGAGAATCGCAGAGAGAGAGAGGAACACTTGCACGCTTAGCCTTCCGTCACGCGTCAGTCTGCATTGGCACCAAAAGTTTGGTTAATATTCCGTCTCGTTGTGTTCTCTTCTCTCAGAATTCTCAAGAATGAAAGCTATGCAAATCGATGAAAACGGGCAATAATCAAATCATCGAAAATCATTCAGAAAAGCATCCATCAAAACCAAGCAACAAAACCAGCAGCAAAACATCCAGAGAAAACTCTTGGACGCATTTCAAGAGAAACCAATCCGTTAGTTGGAAAGGTTCTTATGCACTTGTCCGTGATCGATTTGGTGCCGACGGTAAGTTTTCCCAATACTCGGTTCCGACCGAGTTAGCCAAGCCACAAGCCTTACATAGTGAACCGCTAGGAGCGGGACACTACACAGAATTCCTATGCGCTTAACACTATATGTGCCAGGGAGCTCTATCAAAGTACTTGGTACAACAAAGAACAACAAAAAGTATAAGACATCAAGAGAAGATTTTTATTTCATATAAAAGTCAATTACATGTCTAAAAAAGGCTTTACAAAGGAGAATTTCTACAAAAAAAGATCCTAAGACTACAGCCAGGCGCATTATCTGCCAGGCGCATCACTTCAGCGTCTCAGTCAGGCGTGTCTCTTCAGCGTCTCAGTTAGGCGCATCTCTTCAGAGTCTCAGTTATGCGCATCATGAAGTCTCAGCATATCTGCTCCACTTCGGCCCGAGTGCTGCGGCTAAAGGAGTAGCTTTGAGCATAACCAGAGTGGGCAGCCAACCCCACTCTAGTTGGAGAAAGAGCTCTCCAAAGCCCAAGGAAGATGGGAGCACCACAATTCCGATCTGTGGCTCTTCCGGAATAACGGAGACGGGGCTCGTGCATCCCGATCTTTGGATGCAATAAGCACCTTCCGCCTGCCTCAGAAGCCTGCAACCCCGACTTTTGGATGTAACAGTCACCTTCATGAGTGCATACGAAGACAACACGTTGCATCTTCACCCTTAGGAGCATCTCGTCAACAGAATGTACCCGAGTAAATAAGTTCATTCGGGAAGACGTGAGAGAACGAGAAGCAAACTCTCTCCTTGCTACTATTTATAGGTCGGGCAAATCAAACCCATGCGCCAAGTGGCGGGCTCTCCGAATCCCGTGCAATGAATTTGCATTTATGGTGATGAACCTGACGCTTCGAATTTGGCCAAGTCAAAACGGCTATATAAAGCACTCGAAGAATGCAACAGTCGGACCAATGAAGATGCGTCATGCAAACGGATGCGCCGGTCAGACCGTGCATCATACAGACGCGTCCATCAGCACCAAGCGCCTCGCAAGGATGCGCCCCACGCGTCCCCATGCGCCTAGTAGAACACAGATCAATGCACCCACTCAAAAGTCCATCACCCGTCAAAGAACATTAAATGCTGAAGTCTGACACGACAGCAGCCATGCCTCGATGACAGAACAGCAACAGCTTTTACAGAAAATAAAGCGCCGCTGACGTCAGCATCATCATTACTCTCTTCCGACGGTTACAAGCCACGTGGCTGCCCAACCATTCGCATGCGCCTCTGCAGCCATGCACCAAAACCTCTGCATGCGCTTTAAGAGCCATGCGCCTCAGACCTTCCTTTGATCCCTAAAGACAGAGGTCAAGCTGAAGTCTCGCATGCGCCTCAGAAGCCATGCGCCAAGACTGGTTCGTAACTCCTGAAGGTTGCGAGCCAAAGTCTCCTCATGCGCCCAATCTCGGGCGTATCCTATCAGATTACTCTCCACCAAATCCGAGATCTTTGAGCTACGGACATGCGCCACGTGTCCTTCGACTCAATTCAGCCTATGAAGGGGTGTTAACCACCCAAGATCTCAGCAACTGAATGATCCTCTCCCCTGCTACGTGTCAGCCGATAAATGCAGCATGAAGGATTCAACCCACAAATGATGGTGCATCATCCATGCGCCTCCCGCAGCTTCAACCACGTGGCGTCCCCACGAACAGTCACATCCTACATATGCGCGCATGAGCAGCCTTTCTGCAAGCTATAAATAGAGGGATCATTTCCTTCTTCCACACAGACGGACAGAGGTACAGAGGGACAGAAATACAGAGACACTCAACGTCTCCTTTCTCTCCACAAGCTCAGCACCCAGAGCAACTCAGACCTTCAGAGAACCGAAAACTGTCGTCAGATCGTCAACGGAGTCAACGCATTACCACTCGCTCTATCGACACAGGGACCCAGATAAACAAAAGTGTACTCCTAGGACTACATCTAAGTCCTATATTGTAACACTATTCTGTTTGTAATTGAAATTGCAATCAAAAGATTTTAATGGCAAACAAGCTGGCGACTCTGCTGGGGACCTCTTTTTCCTCTACTGAGAAAGTTGTGCCGCAATCTGACGACGTGAAGGTGGGCTCCTCCCATAAGATGTTGGTCGTACGCCTCAATCAACAGGCGTATGAGGAGTTCATCCCTGAAGGCAGTGCAAGTCCTTCGAAGCGGCTGCCGAAGCCGAAGAAGACTCGTCAGGCCTGGGTGCGCAAGGTCGAGGCCCCTGGCACCACCACTGAAGGGGATGCGCCGATGCAATCTACCCTTCCTGCTGACGTCCTCAGCATCCAGGATGCGCCTGCGGGTGCAGCACATCCCTCGGGGAAGCGTGGGGCCGACCACATTCCCCAACCTTTTTATTCTCAGACAAAGAAGATGCGTCGACGGAGCAGGGGCACAGCTAATGCCCTGCACATTAACTCTGATGCGCCACAGAAGGCATCTGTCTTTGACAGACTCACTCGCTGTCGTGGCGAGGATAATTCAGACTCTGAGTACTATGCACCTCAGCAGGCTGGTACGAAGAAGTCCAAGACAGCACGGGCCACGCGCCTCGAACGTGCTATGCCAACAATGAGCCCGAGGCATGCGCTCACAATCATGCGCGCTGCCAATGGTAAACTGTACAAGGTTGACTCGGGTGCTTCTGCGCCGCGAACGGGCCAACCTTCAAAGACCTCGAGCCGCTTGGGCGTATCTGTTGCGTGTTCAACCAAGTCGTGCAAGGAAAACTCGGTGGTCTTGAACCCCCGCGCCTACATTGGTTGTGCGTCTGAGGCTGGTTCAAGTCACTCTAAATGTTGCTCCTCCACTATTGATCTGGGCGCATCTTTTGCGTCGGATCAGGGGGTGCAGCATTCACCTGACCACCCCGGCGCTTGGCCTTGCCATACGCCTGATGGGGGTGTAAAGGTGGCACTCTCCTCCAACGATTTGCGTAACGTGATCACTCACAAACGCCATTCAGGAGAGTCGATTGACAAGCACAATGGGCCCTTCACAGGGCACACCTGTGCTGTAGTCACCATCAACTGTTGTTGCAAGATAGCAGCCCTACCAAGACAGTCCGTGTTCCAGCTGCTGCAATCGTCAACACCCCTCCAACATCGCCTCGGGAAGAAGGTGTCCACCGAAGAGGAGCCAGAACTAAAGGTTGCTTCTTGCAACATAGTTTCTAACTCCCCATCAATTCGAAAGGCGACTGGCAACTCCTCGACCTCGTCCTCATCCAAGAGCCAACCGAGGAAGACCAAGACAACCGTCCCGTCCTCAGGAGTGTTCAAGGGCACCCGGGGGAGAAATAAGATCTCAGAGGAAGCTGGGGGTAGTCAAGCCCTTGTGGATCTTCATCCTGAAGATGAAGCTAGCCTCCCGAACATAGCTGGGGGTAGTCAAGCCCCTGTGGATCTTCAGCCCGAAGACGAAGACATCCTCTAGAACATAGCTGGGGGTAGCCAAGATGAAGCTCCGGGAGAAGCTCCTCTTCTACAAGAGAGCGAGGCTGAAAGCGAATCTTCAACCGATCCATCCACTTCCAGTCACGTCATGACAGTATACATGACGGGAGGTGGTGAGGCAAAGTCAGATGCACCGCCAGCAGACCTCGTTCAGCGCATGGATACCTTGGAGGGAGGAATCAAAACCCTCTCTGCCTCCATGCAGACACTGACTCAAGCAGTGTTCGAGATACGGTCAGCTTTGGCCAGAGCACCTTCCACTAATCCTGACCCAGGAGTCAACGGGAAGTCAAGTGTGCCCCTTCAACGGGCATCCTTGAATACCGATTGCCGCGAAGCACCGCGTGTGTCGGAACCTTCTAATGTACAGCTTCAGACTGTACCACCTTCCCCGATTCCTAGCTCCATGGAAGACGTCGTGGAGATGATCAGGGACTTGCGTGAACGCTTCGAGTCGAAGAACAGACATGAGGAGCACCAGAAGATGGGGATCCTACAACCATACCCCCTCGAATGGAACAAAGTGGTTTATCCTCCCAAGTATAAACCACAAACATTGACGCCATACGATGGGAAGGACTCTCCACGCCGTTATCTGACGTACTTCCAGTCTCAAACGGGACATCTTCCGAAGGAAGATGCGCTATTCACCAGCCTGTTTGTCAGGGCACTGAAAGGAGTGGCTTACGACTGGTACTGCAGTCTCCCTGACAACTCCATATCTTCCTTCGACGACTTGACACATATCTTCCTCGATCGTTTCTACGACGGAGGAAAAGACATGACAATGGCATCCCTGATAGAGGTGCGTCAGAAGGAGAAGGAGACGGTTCGAGTATTCATCGAACGTTTCTGACAAGCCTGCTTCAGACTGCCCCCGGGCATGCTAGAACATGCACTCCTATCCTCCTGCAGCATGAACATGCTTCCTGCGATCAAGCTCTGGCTCAACTCCACTTCTCCTCCTGATTGGAGCTCATTGATTATTGAGGCTGAAGCAGCTGAAAAAAAGGCATCCAACGCTCGCCTTCTGGGAGTCAGTTTCCCTGCTTTCGAAGACAAGGGAAAAATGCATGCTACCAACAACCCAGGATGTGAGACGAAGGAGAAGCAAGCATTGACTGTTAACGCCTCCAAAGGTGCACAAGCACCTACTCAGAAGCCTCCGCTTGCGCCGAGGCCAAATGAGGTATATTCTTTCAACGACAAAGACACCTTGCAACTCTTCAAGATGCTGAAGCAGGGTGATAAGATCAAATTGCCAGACCCGAAGCGTCCCGACGAGGTTGGAAGAGTGGATAATCCGAGGTACTGTCACTACCATCGGTTTGTCGGACATCCAACTCAGGACTGCTACGTCCTCAAGAACTACATCCCGCGCATGATCAATGCGAATGTCATCTCCGTCGATTACGAGGATAAGACAGTCTCGGCTAACCTGGTGTCGCTCCAATTCGGCACCTTGCCACCAACCACAGCACAAGATGGCGTCGTCCCCATCCCAAAGGCGACAATGGAGGTGGTCAATCTACCATCTACCCGTGACAACGTGAGTGGACTCATCCCACTCACCACATCTTGGGGAGAGATCTTATGGGTTCTCCCCGATCTCGTCTCCGAGGTTACTCAACCGGGGGTACGCTCCACCTCCAAAGCTAAGGACAAGAAGATTAAGTCTTGCCGCATGGTCTCTTCCTCAGCGGAAGAGGCTCTTCCTGTACAAACCCGTTCGCAGCTGAACGCCCAATCCGACGAAGCTGCCGTTGAGGTGGTTCCTCCCTGCACTGCCCCTGCTGCCGAAGAAGGAGGTCCATCCAAACCTCCAGCAGCCAATAAACAGAAGCATGTAGAGGCCCGTTTCGACAAGCCTTTACGAAGGGAAAATGCTTCGGGGCTAGCCAAGCCCTACAACTTTGACATACTGGCACAACTTGCCGGTACTCCCGCCCACTTATCTCTGTACGAGCTGCTTCGCCTTTCCAAAGATACCCGTGAAGCTCTCTGTGAAGCCTTGAAGGATGCTGAGTCCTTCACCAGTCAGGTGAAGCAGCCGGAGGACCTCCCCACAACATGTGCGCACTGCCATTATGCGGATGAGGTCATCCCCAACATAACCTTCACCCAACAAGACATGCTGCTCAAGCACAACCAGCACAACAGGCCACTGTACTACACAGGGTATGTGGTTTCCGTCAAGGTGAAGCGAATTCAGATTGATCCAGGGTCTTCCCTCAACATCATCCCTAGGACTCTGCTATCAACACTGGGGATCCCGATGTACCGTCTAGCGCCTTCCAACACTACAATCAGCGGTTTCAATGCTAGCAAAAGTGAACCGCTAGGCAAAATACGGCTGAAATGTCATATCGGTAACCTCCGAACCGAAGTAACTTGCTATGTCGTGGACGCCGACGTCAACTACAACCTCCTGCTGGGTCGTCTGTGGCTGCATGAGTACATGGTGGTGCCATCTACACTCCACCAATGTATGAAGTACGTGTCCACCAACGACATCATCCGTACAGAGTTCGCGGACATTGACCCTTTCAAGGGGGTCGAAGCTTACTTCACCGACGCTAGCTTATATAAGTCGTTCGATGAAGGAGAAGACAACGACGCTGATGACGAAGTAGAAACAGCGGCTGAGCCAGATATGGAGCCAGAGATGATTCCTGACGCTCCTTTGAAGATTCGACTCAAAGGAAAACTGCCTCAGATGCTGCCTCCCATGACCATCAAGCTACCTGGAAAACGCATCGACTTCTCTAGGTAGAGCACCTACTGAAGCTCCTTTGAAGATACGACTCAAGGGAAAACCTCCTCAGACGTCGGCTCCCCTTGTGGCAAAACTACAGGGGAAGGCACCTGTCATCGAAGGCGCAGTCGAGGCACCCCTGAAGGTGCGTCTCAAGGGCAAACCTCCGCAATCTTCCAAGCTGCAAGAGAAGGCCCACACAGCCCTTTCGGATCCTAAGGTCAAGTCTGTAGTAGACTCTCCCGAACCGGCCCCGGTGCTCACAGATGAAGAGTTAGGAGAGTACATCTCTACTGATATAGATGCCCCTTCTCTTGATAATGTAATCCCGCGGGACAAAATCTCGTATTTTATCAATAATATAGTGTCTTTTAATTATTCTAGTCTTCTACATTGGAATGCCATGTATACACTAGATAATGCTCTACGATCGTTACAAACACAAATAACGACCGTCAATCATATAAATCGAGTAGTCCCGTCCCAAGGAGTTTGTTTTATAGTCCCACCGCGGAATCGGAATGAAGAACCCATCATCTTCGGCAAAGTCGAGCGTCATCAAGACCTCCCGTCACTCGAGCCAGAACCAGATACCGGCAGAATACAAGTCTATCGGTACACGGACAAGGTAAAGTACCTCATCCAAAAGATGTGTTACGACCTGAAAAGCAACAAAGGCCTGAACTACGGCAAAGGTCGGCGTCTTTCCCTCTGGCTCGCAACACCTAAAGGAAAGCCGCAGGACTACTATCATCGTACTCGACGGGGGGTAGGCTATGTCACGCCACCGGCTACTCCAGAGAGTTCGGAAGCAGAAGAAGTGGAACATTCTCATTCGTTCGAAGCATCAACTTGGAATTCCGATACCAGTATCGGCTCAGCCCTCAGGAAGGTGCTATCAGTCAACATGGCATCTACACAATCTTAAGAGGATGAAGGCGATGACCAGACGCTAGAATGCTTTGAGGAAGAATCCTGGGCTCAACGCCTAGGAGCACAGTGGGAGTCTCGTTTTGAATTACGCGAACCCCCTACCGAAGACGAGGTCGAACAAGTTGACCTTGGGGATGGATTTTCTTCCAAACCCATCTTCATCAACAAGAGTCTAAAGGGAGAAGACCGGGAGTCTTTGGTCCAATAGGCCAAAGAATATATCGACGTCTTCGCCTAGAGCTACGAAGATATGTCAGGACTTGATCCCAGATCGCAATGCATAGACTTAACATCTTGTCTGATGCTAAGCCTATAAAGCAACAACAACGACGCTTTCGTCCTGACATCATGAACGCTATCGATCAGGAGGTGGACAAATTCCTGAGCAGCGGGTTCATCCGTGAAGAGCAACATCCGGATTGGGTGGCCAATGTCGTCCCTGTCACCAAGAAGAATGGAAAGATACGAGTCGGCATCGACTTCAGGGATCTCAATACTGCTTGCCCGAAGGATGAATTCCCGCTTCCAATCACTGACGTAATGATCGATAATACATGTGGCTTCGAACGTATGCCTTTCATGGATGGGTACTCGGGCTACAACCAAATCAAAATGTTCCCCGATGACGCAAAACACACGCCATTCAGGACTCCGAAGGGGGTTTTCTGCTACACAGTGATGCCCTTTGGCTTGAAGAACGCTGGTGCTACATACCAACGAGCTATGAGTACCATCTTTCGTCAACATCTTCGCAAGACAGTTGAATGCTATGTTGATGACATCGCAGTCAAGAGCCGTCTTAAAGGTGATCACCTACAAGAACTAAAGACAGTCTTCGATCTCATGCGAGCGCATCAACTCAAGATGAACCCTGCTAAATCCTTCCTTGGGGTTTCTAGTGAAAAGTTCTTGGGATTCATTATCACGGCAAAAGGCATTCATGTCGATCCCGAGAAGACCAAAGCCATCCTTGACATGGACCCTCCGAAGAACCTCCGAGAACTTCGAGGCCTGTAGGGGCGTTTGGCATACATCCGAAGGTTTATAGCAAACCTTTCCGAAAAATGCCAACCCTTCACCCAGCTCATGAAGAAGGGAGTCTCCTACGTCTGGACAGAAGAATGCCAGAAAGCTTTCGATGATATCAAAGTTTACTTGACGAGCTCGCCAGTCCTGGTGGCACCCGTCGCAGGCAAACCATTTCTCCTCTACGTCCGTGCCATGGATCATTCCCTCGGCGCTTTGTTGGCTCAGAATAACGATGCAGGCTACGAGCAAGCTATCTACTACCTTAGTAGAACAATGATCGGGGCCGAATACCGGTACAACCCCGTTGAAAAGGAGTATTTGGCTTTGGTGTTCGCCATCCAGAAGACTCGCCATTATGTTTTGGGCCAGACAATTCATGTCATCTTCCGAGTCAATCCACTCAGGGTTCTCATGACAAAGCCGGGATCATTGAACTCCCGACTAGCTACATGGGCAATCCTGTTGACGCCGTACAACATGGTGTTTGTTCCATAAAAAGCCGTCAAGGGTCAAGCCCTAGCCGACTTTTTAGCCGCGCACCCCATCCCGGAGTCCTCCAGACTCTATGAAGACATCCCGGATGAGGTCCAAAAATCAAACGTCACCGAAGAAAACTTCGTCTGGCAGGTATTTTTTGATGGCGCTTCGAGAACAGGCCCCAAAGGCCAAATCATCGCAGGAGTGGGGGTGGTCTTAGTCTCCCCCGATTAGCTAGTCATCCAGCGTGCTTACTCCCTTTCGAAGTCGTGCTCCAACAATGTTGCTGAGTACAACGCTCTCATTATGGGGACTCCAGCTGGCGCAACAGCTGGGGGTGGATCATCTGGAAGCTTATGGCGATTCAAAACTCGTCGTCAATCAAATCCGAGGGTAATACGAAGTTCGTCATGAAGATTTGGTCCCTTACCATGAAGCTGCATTAATATTATTTCAACCTTCACCAAGTTCTTCATAGAACACGTACCTCGGTTACAAAACCTGGAGGCTGACGCTCTGGCCGGCCTCACAGCTTCATTAGCAGCACCCCTCGGGACTCAACACTACGTCATGGTAGTCGGACGAGACTTGGTCTGTCCCAAAAACAACTTACGCTCACAAATGGCCCATACCATGACGACAAGTGCCGGTGTTAATGTCCGAGACTGGAGGTTCCCATTCATCGACTTCGTTGTCTATGGAATTCTCCCAGAAGACCCGAAAGAAGTCGTCTCGGTCAGAAGGCGTTCCCTTCGATTTTATTATGATACAACTACTAAAATGATGTACCGACGTTCCTTCGATGGACTTCTCCTTCGATGTTTATCCAACGAAGAAGCAGCCGAAGCCCTTCAGGAAGCTCATGACGGGACTTGCGGGGCTCATCAACCTGGCCCTAAGTTGCAGGATCGACTGCGACGCATGGGTTACTATTGGCCAACCATGGCAGCCGACGCCGTCGACTATGCTAAAAAGTGCCATGCTTGCCAGCTTCACGCCGACTTCATCCATACACCATGGGAACCACTACATCCTACGATCGCCTCCTGGCCCTTTGAAGCTTGGGGCATGAACATTGTAGGCATATCACCCCTCCACCATCGAGGGGACACCGCTCCATCCTAGCCATCATTGACTACTTCTCCAAATGGGCAGAAGCAGTTCCACTGATGGAAGTGAAAAGCTTTAGGGTGATCAGCTTCATCAAGCATCATGTCATCTACCGTTTTGGGGTACCCCGCAGGATTACCCACGATAATGGTCCTCAATTCATCAGCCACGTTTTCAGCAGATTCTGTGACAAGAACCGCATTCAGAATGTGGCATCAACCGCCTACAATCCGGCAGCAAACGGATTGGCCGAGGCTTTTAACAAGACTATCGTCAAGCTACTCAAAAAGGTCGTGTCGTCCAATAAATGCGACTGGGACGAAAAGCTTGGCGAATGTCTTTGGGCCTACCGTACAACGGTACGGACTCCGACGGGCAACACCCCGTTCTCCTTAGTCTACGGGAGCGAAGCGGTACTGCCTCTTGAGATCCAGATACCCTCACTCCGTGTAGCGATCACAAACCAATTGACAGAAAAAGACAATCAACGTCGCCATCTGCGAGAATTGGAGGCACTTGACGAAAAACGTCTCCAAGCTCAGCAGCGCATTGAACTCTATCAAGCCCGTATATCACATGCTTTCAACAAAAAGGTCAAGCAGAGGACTTTCCAAGTAGGCGACCTGGTCCTGGCAGTCAGGAGGCTGATGGTGTTGACTCACAAAACACCAAAAAAGTTTGAGCCTAAGTGGGAGGGACCTTTCATCATAGAGATGGTATACTCAAATGGTGCTTACCGCCTTGCTCGACCGAACGGAGACTTGTTCATGATGCCCATCAACGGCAAGTTCCTTAAGAAGTACTACTCATGACATCTTTCAGACATGTACTTCCATCTCTATCCAATAAGGGAGTCAGTGGACCTGATCATCAGAGCTCACGTACATCTCTCCTTCACAGAATCCTAAGCTTTCGGAACCCAGCTGTTCCGTAGCATTCTATCTCCAGTAGAAGAACAACCACCTCCACATTACCTCTGAGTTGCTCCTCTACGCCATGCAAAGCAGAATCTTACACTATATAAGTTTGTGCTACTTATCATGTTTACCACGTCCATATTACCTCTGAGTAAACATCCCGTATAAACAACCCCCGCGTTGCCGTGCATCAATCGCAAAACTTCCACGTCCATATTACCTATGAGTAGTTCTGCGTATCCCCCCTGAGTTACTCCTACCACGTCCATAACACCTCTGAGTAGGAAAACTTCATCATTGAACCCCATATTTGCTACGTCCACATTACCTCTGAGCAAACATGTCGGTTCTCTCCAACTTATTATCTGTACCTACAAACCAAGGTGCGCAAAAGATAATAGGTCCACACAAATCACCAGTTCATGACAGCAAAAATGAACACACCACAAAATTCTTTATCTTTTATTAAAGTAAAGGATTACATCCCCAGCAGAAGTTGCAAACTACAAAATACCAAAAAAAGACTACAATCCCTAAGCATCACTGGGATTGGTAGAAAGCTCTTCAATCCGATGCTTCAAGTCTTTCGCCCGAGTCTCTGTAGTCGCCAAGACCCGGCGTTCGACTTCTTGATGCATCACCTCGACAGCTTCAGGGGCAGTATCATTCTCATACTTCTTGTCTAGCTGTTGCCGCTGGAGGGTTAGGGAAAGAATCTGGCGGGTAAAAGCTGCTTCCTCCTCTTTAGATGCTACATGTTCAGCCTGGACTCGCTCAGCATCTAACAAGAGTTGGGCTCGCTGGTCTTCAAGATGACGAATCTTGGCAGTGACCTCCGCTATACTAGCATCCAACGAGGCCCGCAACTCCACCTTCTCCTGCGTGGACTATGACAGTCTCTCCACCGCAGCCTCAGCCTCGGCCACCTCGCGGTCCCAGACAGCCACCGTGGTCTGATATGACGACTCGACTTCAGCTATCAATTTCTCCTTTTTTGCTTCTATCAAAGCAGAAAAGTCATTTCGTCGGATACTCTGAAGCTCGAAAAGAAGCTGGTCGAGCTCGGCCACCGATGCCTCCAGAATCTCGGCTATATGATCGTGGCAATGGTACGAACGTATCAAACCAATAGAGGGAACGCCATGGCTTTTGCCGTCGTGAAGCTCCCGTTCGCATTCAGCACAGTTGATACGCCTTTCTGCAGCATCTTGTACACTGCTTCAATAACAAACTGTACATACTCGTCCGCGTCTGCCAACAACTGACGCATCATAGCAGGAGTTGGAGGAGCTACTCTGGACAGCGGACCTGCGGAAGACCCACCGACCTCAATCTCAGCAGACCCTCTCTCGTCAGGGACTTGCACTTCGTCACTAGCCCGAGGTGCCAAGTGGACGGAAGGAGCCGGATGGGGCGTCGATACTGTCCCCCAAGTGGAAGGAGCGGGAGGAGCGTCCTCTATAACAAGGCCTTTGCCCTTATCAGAGTCAATGACGGATGATCCCCCGACATCCGGGTTGATGATATTATCCCCGTCCGGGGCAGGGCAGCTCTCCCTTTCGTTCAAAGCGACAGGGTCCGCCCCTGACAGTTCAACCTCCCTCGGAGCCGGGCTCGAAAAATGAATCTCATCACCCGCATCAACTGCCCCTACGGGTGTAGGGCTCGGCAGTGACGTCGACCCTACCACATCAACCTCCACTTCCGAGGCAGGGGTATGGCTTGGCCACGAGGTCTCGTGTGCGACCAGTGTCTCGGTACCGCAACCGGGGGGAAGCCCAGTCGACAAATTTTTGTCAGAGACGTCTCCGATAGACGCAATCTCTCTGATAGCTTGATCAATATCTTCTTGCGAGCCATCGTCAGAAGAAGACGAGCTCCATACTTCCTCCTTGTCTGGAAGGACTTTTTTCACAACTTCCCTTGAGGCCTCGATGCTTCCAGGCACCCCCTCAATGGATGGTTCTACTCCCGGTCGAGGCTCCATGCCGCCCTCTTGATGGATCGACCGAGAGACCTCGGCAACCTGAGGTACTGATACATCTTCAGCCTCTCTTCCAACATAATCTGGAGACACCAAAATCTCTACGGAAGCGACGTCATCAGCACTCCCTTCCCTGAGAGATGCTATAATCGGAGGAATATGCTCGTTGGAAGAGCTCGCCACCTCCTTCGGCCTATTAATACTCGGTTTCGAAACCCGAGATTTCCTCTTCGGTACCTTCTAAAAGAGAAAGGAGGACATAAGTCATAGAAATCAAAGAATAAATCAGACTGTGTAGGACGTCTTTACCTCAGCAGGAACTGATTCCGTTGGTACTACAGGTGGCACCTCCGGAGCTCCCACCTTCGGAGTCGTCGCTTTCCTCGATCTTTTTGGCACAGACGAACCAGCCTCCGCGTTAGCTCGCCTCTTTCCAGCTGGGAGCTCGTCCTGAGTACCCCCCGTTAATGCTGCAGCAGCAGCCCGATAACCTGCAACCTCCGGTGGACAATATGACCGGGCCGCCGCCAACATGTTTTTCGTTGCCTCTAGCTGGGTGCCAACAATGAAGCTAGTCTCCCTGTCGTAATCCGGGGACACGGTGTTCATGGCACAATACAGCTTCACAGCCGAATACAAGATTTGCGGCCAAGGGTTGTGAACTGGAGTAGTGAAACGAACTCCAGTGCATCCGGCGTTGTAATATTGCCAACCCCGGGCCCAATCCAGTAAACTCCCAATGAACCCCAGACTATTACTGGGGTTCCTTAACATCAGCTGGGTCTAACCAAACTGGCGCACAAACCGACTCGATAGATACGGCTCCAGATAACACTTATTTTTGTTTCGGTAGACCAAATGGGACGGTCGAATACTCTGCAACCAGCGAAACCCCCATGTCGGCAGGGCGATCGCATCTTCACCGGAGTCTTCCAGTTCTTGGTCAGCCTCGAAATCTGTGAAAACGGGACTGACCTTGGTGATCTCCCACCCTTGAAGATAAGACAAAACCTTCCTACAGACAGGGACACTGGTGTGCAGCCACTTCCTCTTATAGAAGCTACAGATAAAGGCGTCACCTTCAATATGATCCTTTTCAGGGCCTGGGCTTATCACATTTGAATGATGCAGAATCAACCTTCCCATCAAATAATGGAATGGTAGCTCAGCTCGGGGAAAGTTGTCTTTCTTGCCCCTCTCGTGGACCACATCGTCGGCGAAATCTCTCAAACCCCGCAACAGGTTACACACCATCGCGGAAAGGAGTGCCAGAGGACGACCAAAAACCAGTTTTACCGCTGGCAAAATGAGGTTCCTGCTTACTCTCTCTACGGATCCAGATCCGCCCGAGAACACATAGTCCCGGAGCCATATCATCAAGTATGTAGTCAATACTGCCTTGGAAGACATTCGGTGCACGTAAAGCCAGAAACAACTATACACGTCGGCACCACTATCGTTTGAACGAGGAGTCTTCTCGCCTAATCGGCCCATGTCGGAGGTCACCTCCGTATGACTCAGTCCCTGCAGAGTCACAAACCGAGTCTTGGAGGGGTCCGTCAGGTCCTGCTTGAAGACATAATCTCTCCAAGCAGTCACATGGGGCTGTGACCCGCCCCTCTCCCTTCGTTGCATCATATAATGGTGGCTGGCCACCTCCTTGAAAATAACTACCATTTCTGGGTCCTTGTCTTCTAGAACCTGAATCTCTTTATTTGTCGAGAAATATTCCTCATATGGCTCCGAGCCCCAAGGAAGCTTGGACACCTCGTACATCTCGTGGAGGGCCAATCCCAACTCCCCTACCGGAGTAAAAAAGGTGCCAGTCTGGGTGTTGAACATCTCCAGGAGGGCAAAAAACATATGTCGATTAAGGTCGACACCTGCTTGGGTGGCGCGAAGAGCAGCGGTCAGCCCAATCGCTTTCAGCTCAGTTTTGAACTTCGTCAAGACCCAAAGGGTCAGTTCGTCCCACTTTGACACGTGGTGACACCAGTCCTCAACCCGAAAACCTCCTTTCGGATACATAACCTTCGATGTTAGCATCCGGCTTACAAAGGTTGAAGCATTGAAGGCGAAAGTGTCGGGGGGAACATCACCATAAATGCTCCCAGGGCACAAAGTTCGGCAATGGTACGAGGTCCCGGCTCGCGAGGAGGCCAAGCTATCTCTTTGATTGGAAGTAACATCAATACGAAGGGTACCCCCCACTGCCCCTCCTTGAGAAGGAGTAAATTCCCATGGCATCCTCCTCTTGGAGGCCAAACGGTAGACAGCCGTCAGTGGCAATTGACGCTCAGACTGCCACGTGTACATGGCCATGCCCTTCGCTGTGAAGAACCAGTCTTCCTTGATCTTTAATATTTTTGCCTCAGTGGGGACCAAGCGGTCACCGAACAGAAAGGCTGGTTTCAAGAAAGTAACATTCTCGGACTCAGCCGATTTCAGTTTGCCGCTCTCCATCATACTTTGGAGAAAAACAGGCAACTGATCCCGGATTTGCAACATCCTCTCGGGAGACTGATCCAGCATGATAGCAGCCTTCGTTGGGTTAATAACTTCTTCGTTGAAGTCGACCCTCATTTGGCAAAGGGAAGCATCCAGAAGGACTTCGTTCAGCAAGGGGATAGCCATTGACACTGATACAACAAAAACAAAAGACAGGCAACAAGGAAAAAGTTAGAGGCTTCAAAAAACAAAACATTTTAGGGCGCATCAGCAACCTGGCGCATAATTGGGGCTAAACCCATGCGCATCAGCAGAGAAGCTTCGGCGCATAATCGGGGCCAAACCCATACGCATCAGCAATGAAGCTTCGGCGCATAATCGGGGCTAAACCCATGCGCATCAGCAAAGAAGCTTCGGCGCATAATCAGGGTCCAAGCCCATGCGCGTCAGCAGTAAAGCCTCGGCGCATAATCAGGGTCCAAGCCCATGCGCGTCGACAGTGAAGCTTCGACGCATAATCAGGGTCTAAGCCCATATGCGTCAGCAGCGAAGCCTCGGCGCATAATCAGGTCCTAAACCCATGCACGTCAACGGAAGAGCCTAAGTACATCATCAGGACAGAAGTCCATGCGCGTCGGCAACAAGAAATTAGGGCACAACAACAGGATGCAACTCATCCGTATGCCCCAAACTCGTCTAAAAAGAGTTGGAAACTATGAAGTCAGAAGACACCCACCCGTCACCGTGGGTCGAACGTCGACGGGAGTCACAGTGACGACATGAGCGTCCTCCTCATCAAACTCCATCAGCTCCTTACCCCGGCCTTGTCCTCGGCCAGCACCACCGCGAGGAGTTTTGGGAGCCATCTCGAAAAAAGAAGTTAGGGTTTTTGAAATTAAGAACTCTAAAGAAGAAGAAAGCTTTGGCAGAAAGTAGAAGACTCTGTCTCTCTACCAGATGCCTATTTATAGGCTTAGGTGACGACAGCCGCCGTTTAGGGTTCTGTGAAGTGATAATTGCGGATAAACCAAAAGATCATCATTAATCTTTTTGTTCATTACGAAGCGTTATCATTTAAAACTGAGAGGAGCATGCGCCTCATCACAGATGCGCGGAGCAATCATGCGCCCCGAACAGTTATGCGCCCCATTGAAGTCAACACCATGCTTCTTGTTCAAAGTATTCCAAAACTTGACGAAAAGTTTTGAAAACTTTGAAGGGGGTCTTGTAGAAGCATGGAATTTCAGGCGCATCTACAGGCCAGAATTCCTATGCGCTTAACACTACATGCGCCAGGGAGCTCTATCAAAGTACTTGGTACAGCAAAGAACAACAAAAAGTATAAGACATCAAGAGAAGATTTTTATTTCATATAAAAGTCTATTACATGTCTAAAAAAGGCTTTACAAAGGAGAATTTCTACAAAAAGAAAGATCCTAAGACTACAGCCAGGCGCTTCACTTCAGTGTCTCAGTCAGGCGTGTCTCTTCAGCGTCTCAGTTAGGCGCATCTCTTCAGAGTCTCAGTTATAGGGCTGAAAATCGAACGAACGAGCTCGAACAAACTGTGTTCGAACTTGGTTCGACTAAAGTATCGAACGAGCTTTATTCGAGCCGAGCTCAAGATCGAGCTCAAAAATGGTATTTGAACTCGGTTTGATTATAGGCTCGAAACAATTGAGCTCTACTCGATTTAGTTCTTGAGCTCGGACAAGCCCGAGCCGAGCTCGAGCCGGGACCGAACAAAAGCCACATTAAACTTGTTGTACAGTTACTCTCAAGTCTTAAAGATTTTTTTGTTGAATTAATTATGCTTTTTACATCACAAATTTACCATCATATAAATAACAAAAAAGAGAGTAAATTTTCTAAGACAAAATTTATCAACATCCATAAAAATATGTAGAATATATTAGAAAAAGCTATAATATAGAAATCGAGCCGAGTTCGAGCCAGTTCGCGAACGAGATCGAGTCGAACAACATATGGTCGAACTCGGTTCGAACACCACTTCGAACAAAAAAAATCGACCGAACTCGGTATCGACCTGCCCACGAACGAGCTTCGAACCGAGCTTGGCCTGAGCCGAACGCGAGCCGGACACAAACTGTTTGAATCGTTTTACAGCCATACTCAGTTATGCACATAATGAAGTCTCAGCATATGCGCTCCACTTCGGTCCGAGTGCTGCGGCTAAAGGAGCAGCTTTGAGAAAAACCAGAGTGGGCAGCCAACCCCACTCTAGTTGGAGGAAGAGCTCTCCAAAGCCCAAGGAAGATGGGAGCACCACAATTCTGATCTGCGGCTCTTCCGGAATAACGGAGACGGGGCTCGTGCATCCCGATCTTTAGATGCAACAGGCACCTTCCGTCTGCCTCAGAAGCTCGCAACCCCGACTTTTGGATGTAACAGTCACCTTCATGAGTGCATACAAAGACAACTCATCGCATCTTCACCCTCGGGAGCATCTCGTCAACAGAATGTACCCAAGCAAATAAGTTCATTCGGGAAGACGTGAGAGAACGAGAAGCAAACTCTCTCCTTGCTACTATTTATAGGCCGGTGTCACGCCCCAGAATCAGAATACTGGAGAGCGGGGACAGACATAGCCAGCTACGTATATTGAAATGGAAACCACCTCGATATACGGTCACGGCTGTCTAGATATATGAGGGTTTACTACAAGCCAACAGTCTCTTATGGTCATGAACAAGCCTAATGTCTCAATCACAAGCAAGTAAGTAAGGTCGCAAGATGTATGATCATTAAATATACAATAATAAGGCGTGCCAAATATTATATATTCAGCTGATCATGAAGCTAGTCGTTACAAAATGTTAGGACTAGTAAGAGTTTAGTCGTACATGATCAACCCTAGGATTTGTTAATCATGTTTACAGCCCGTAGGCAGACAGTAAGTAAAAGTGCATCGAGCTAACAGGTGCTCGTCGGCTAAACGCCTCAAAAGAATAGTTTTACAATAAAGTGGGCAAGACAAAAAGGAAAACCCACTCTTGGCCCGGGTTCCGTCTAGTTGTCACCATTGGGCTGGAAGCTTGGTAGATCCTCGGGAGCTGCTCCGAAATCTGGCCACACAAAACCAGCTGGGTCAACCCCAGAAAGAGCAAGTGCCACAAGGGGGCCACAAAATAAGAACAAAAGCCAGCAACCAGCACAAGAAAATCTAATATTAAAACTAGAATTTATCAAAACATGTCAGGATGATATAGACGAGATAACCATGGAACTATTTCGATAGCCAGGTTACAACCCGTAAACCAAACAAGGACCGGGGTTGTAACCCTTCATCTGAACAGAACTTGGTTTCCCACCATTTATCGGCAAGATAATAATGTAAGAAATCAAGACAGGAAGCAATCTTGTACTGGGTCAAGACATGACTAGACTGGTTATACCTCATTCAATCAATCACGGCCAAGCAGATACTACGGCTTACTACTTTAACTAACTAGGGTTATCACAGACCTAATTACTAACAAGATGCAGTGAGATAATTTCACAGCCACAAGCCCTGCAGACCATCCAGGTTACCCAGGTCGAAAATTAGGGGTTGAATTCTGGTGGGTACATCGCCCGGGAGACAAATGTACCCTTAGGTGACTTAGAGGGTGCAACACGCGACGGTGTGCTGGAAATGTGCCCTACTCGACGGCAGGCTACAGATCCCAAGAGCGCCCAGGTAACTGGATTGCCTGTAACTGTGTCATCTCTTCATGACTACTGTGTTATTCTAGTTATTAACCTTAATCCATTTTGGTAGGTACTCCTGACCGTGGTACTCAGGAGTCCCATCCTAGACATGATGCAAGACAGGACAAGTGGATTTAACAAGCAAGCAAGAAAGAACCACCCACGGTGTCAAGGCAGGTTAAGTTAAGTTAGGCGTCGCAACAGCATTAAGTTATCAAGTCATGTTACAAGTCAGGAGTGCGCCGCCACGGGCCACTATCAAGTTATCGAGTCACAGAGATTAATTACAAGTTACAAGTTAGGTGTGCACCCTACTGGGTTACTAGCAAGGAGATCAGAGAATACCAGAATCATAAACCACAGAAAACCGTACTAGTCATAAACAATTACTTGAAAACCGTGTTAGGCCGTGTCGGGTCAAGATAGTCGTGCTGTGTTGAACAGATCTCCGGAAAACTAAATCCACAAACAAAGAAACCAAGTCGAGAAATAAAACCAATACTCCTAGAGCCAATGGGTTAAGCAAGGGGTTCAGGGTGCAGCGTACGCACAAGGGCACACACAGTGTACGCACAAAAGCACGCACGCAGGAGAGCTAAAGTACGCACGCAGGAGAGCTGCGTACGCGAAAAGACACGCACGCAAGAGAGCTGCGTACGCACAAAAGTCACGCACGCAGGAGAGCTGCGTATGCAAAAAGACACGCACGCAGGAGAGCTGCGTATGCGAAAAGTCACGCATGCAAGAGAGCTGCGTACGCGAATACGCGAAAAGTTACGCATGCAAGAGAGCTGCGTACGCGAAAAGACACGCACGCAGGAGAGCTGCGTATGCAAAAAGTCACGCACGCAAGATAGCTGCGTACGCACAAAAGTCACGCACGCAAGAGAGCTGCGTACGTGAAAAGTCACGCACGCAGGAGAGCTGCGTACGTGAAAAGTCACGCACGCAGGAGAGCTGCGTACGCGTAAGAACACACACACAGAAGAGCTGCGTACGCGTAAAAACACGCACGCAGGGGAAATGATCTTCTTCTCCATGGCTGAGAAGAAGCTCCCATGGCTCCAAAACTTCAAGGCATCACAACTTGGCCATCCGAACCCCAAATCCGGATTTCCAAAGTTCCAACCAGGGTGGAATGGAATTCTCTTCCACAAGGAAACATCAAAACTCATAAAAATCCAACCTAAATAGACCAAAACCATGCAAAACCGAAAATAGGGAAAACTTAGATCTAGAACAATGGAGACTCCAAATCCCAAAATACCAAGTTCTAATGTTGATCACCATGTCCTAATCTAGCAAATGGACAAATAAAAGAGGGTTCTCATGTGGTGGCAAGGTGCACTTGCCTATGGGTTGGTGTTGTGGAGAGGAAGGAGAAGAGTGTTGTGTAGGGGAAGGAGAAGAAGAAATTAATGGAGGTTTATGAGGAGAGAGAAAAAGTTGGTGGAGTTTTAAAGAGGGTGGGATGTGGTGTGTTGAGGGTGGAGCATAGGCTAAGGTGTTCCAATACATATAAACCAAACCGAACCAACCCAATCCAATTAAAATCGAGCCATGCCAAAACCCAAAATACGAGAAATACCGAAATTCCACAAGTTAAGAAAAATAAAAATACATGCCAAAATCCAGATACGAGTATAAATACGAAATACGGGAAATACGAAAAATGAGGGTGACAACTCTACCCTCCTTAAAAGAATTCCGTCCTCGGAATTTAATCAAGGAGCTAGAGATTGTCACGACAAGCTACATTAAGCACAGGCAAGTTATACTAAGCAGTTCAATCATACAATCATACAATACAAGCAAGGAAGGGAAAACGTAAGGCATAAGAAAGACATTATACCTCACGAGTCAAACAGGTAGGGATATCGCGATCGGATGTCGTCCTCACGCTCCCACGTTGACTCACCTAGAGAGTGATGACCCCAAGCAACACGGACTAATTTAATAGTCTTTTTCTTGAGTATCTTTTCCCTCCGGTCCAAAATAGACACGGACCTCTCCTCATACGAAAGGTTGGTACCAACAACCAATTCCGAATGGTCTAGGATGTGGCTCGGATCCGGAATATACCATCGTAATTGGGACACATAGAATACATCATGTACCTCACTTAGCGACGGCGGAAGAGCGAGACGATAGGATACATCTCCTACTCGCTCTAGAATATCGAACGGCCCTATATACCTAGGACTAAGCTTTCCCCGCACGCCAAAGCGAATGACGTCGCGGTTAGGCGAGATCCTAAGGAATACATGGTCGCCGACAGCAAATTCTAAGGGACGCCGATGAGCATCGGCCCAATGGCGCTGGCGGTCCTGGGCAACTCGGAGGTGATCTCTGACCTTTCTGACCACTTCAACCGTCTGAGAAATCAATTCGGGTCCGAGCATCTGCCTCTCCCCGACATCGTCCCATGCTAGCGGGGATCTGCACTTCCTGTCATAAAGAGCCTCGAAGGGTGCCATCTGGATACTGGCCTGATAACTGTTGTTGTACGAGAATTCCACCAGGTGCAGATGATTCTCCTATGAACCACCGAAGTCAAGGGTACAAGATCTCAACATATCTTCAAGAGTCTGGATTGTGCGCTCTGACTGACCATCCGTCTGCGGGTGATAAGCTGAGCTGAACTGAAGGCGAGTCCCCAAACTCTTCTGCAAGCTGCGCCTAAAGTGCGATGTGAATCTTGAATCCCTGTCCGAGGTGATGCTGACTGGCACACCGTGAAGCCTGACGATCTGCCTGAGATATATCTCTGCTAACTGCGCCGTCGACTGTCCAACTCTGAATGGGAGAAAGTGTGCCACCTTGGTAAGCCTGTCCACAATTACCCAAATAGCATCTCTGCCGGCCGGAGATCTGGGCAATCCGGTCACGAAATCCATGGTTATATGTTCCCATTTCCATTCTGGGATCGGTAAGGGTTGAAGAAGTCCAGCGGGCCTCTGATGTTCAGCTTTAACCTGTTGGCAAACCAAACACCGAGAGACAAACCGGGCTATCTCCCTCTTCATGCCATTCCACCAGAAATGCTGACGAATATCACGGTACATCTTCGTACCATCCGGATGAATAGAATATTGTGAGCTGTGGGCTTCTGCCATGACTTCCTGTCTGATATCTCCACTGGGTACACAAAGACGAGTGCCGTGTCGAAGTGTACCGTCTTCATGGATACATAACTCTGGCCTTCTTCCTACTTCACATTCTGCTCTGAGTCGCTGGATCTTGGAATCTGTTGACTGCGCCATCCGGATCCTCTCGACTATGCTGGACTGAACCTGTAGACTGGCCATCAATGCCACGCTGGTTGGAAGAACCACTTCAATTCCCATCTTCTGAAGATCTGCCAATAATTTTGGTTGCACCGTCAGGAAATAAACTCCGGCACTCCTGCTCAATGCATCTGCTACAACGTTGGCCTTCCCGGGATGATACTGCAAATCCACATCATAGTCCACCAGTAGCTCGAGCCATCTTCTCTGCCGCATATTAAGGTCCTGTCACTCCCCGTTCCCAGAATGCGTATTTTTATACATGTACAACTCGTATCTATTTATTTAGTATTTATCATATATCATCCTGTATTTAAATTCCTTTAATTTTATGTTAATTAATTATCTGCAATTTTATTTCCTGCAATTTTATTCCTGTATTTTATTTCTGTATTTTATTTTCTGCTTTAGTCTTATGTGGTTCGGCCTAGGTTGGTTTTCTCGGGTTCATGGTGGTTCAATGAACCGAACCCCACCTACCACCACCCTTCCTATTTAAGGCCCCATCTCCTTCTCTCTCCTCATAACTCTCCTTCACCATTACTTCTTCTTCTTCTTCCTCATCACTCTCTCCACCAACCAACAGCAGGCAAGTACATCTTGCTTCTTGCTTCCCACTTGGAGAACCATTTTTTATGGTTCATTTGTCTTCCTCTTATGATCCTGAGAGAGTTTAGTACTTAGCATTTTTGATTTCTTTGGCTTGTTTCTCCTAGATCTAAGCTGTTGTATTCTCGGTTGTTCATGGGTTTTGATCTCCCAACCTGGCGTGTATTCTCGGTTGCCCATGGGTTCTGAACCATGGGAACTTCATTTTTGGCTTGGAACGAAGGTTCAGTCATGCACACGTCTTTACGTGTCTGCATGAATTTTTAGTCACGCACACGTTCTTACGTGTCTGCGTAAATTTTCAGTCACGCACACGTCTTTACGTGTCTGCGTGAATTTTTAGTCACGCACACGTTCTTACGTGTCTGCATGAATTTTCAGTCACGCACACGTCTTTACGTGTCTGCGTGAATTTTGAGTCACGCTCACGTTCTTACATGAGTGCGTGAATTTTTAGTCACGCACACATTCTTACGTATCAGCGTGACATTTTAGTTACGTACACGTCTTTGCGTGCGTGCGTGGATTTCTTATCATTTTCCACGCTCACTTTTCACGCTCACGTTATGAGTGCGTGAATTATCCTTCACGATCACGCTGTGCGTGCCAACGTGAACCACTTTTCACGCTCACGCTGTTTGTACGCTCACTCCTTCCTACTTAACTTGGCGTACTTTTTACGCGTACGATTCTTGCGTGACTTATTGGCCTTAGCATAGACTTGTTGGCGTGACTTGTTGGCCTTAGCATAGACTTGTTGGCGTGACTTGTTGGCCTTAGCATAGACTTGTTGGCGTGACTTCCTAACCTGGGTGTTTCGATTTGTTCTCTAATTTATTTATTTAATGATAGCATGATAATTTTTCTATTATATCCTTATGCCTTTTGCATGAACTCGATAAACTTAGCATGTTAATAGTTTTAATACATATGGTTGTGTAGAACGTGCCCTATGTCTTGATTGGTTTATGGATACCCAGTAAGACTGGAACTTGACCGTGAGAGTTATAGACTCGACCCATTTAATACTAATTGACTTTCATGCCTTGTCACCATTGATGACGGTGGTTATCTTGACTAAAATTGATCATGCGTTCCTAGTTGGAACTAAGAGACTGGCTTGTCGTCTTATTGAATTGAATGAATGAGACACGTTCATGATATGAACTATTGTAATCGACTGACTGATCCCGAATATTAACATACAGGCACATGCAGGCTTCAAACTATTTATTTATTTATTTTACAAAAGAAGCATGTGTACTTTATGGTCAAGGCATGATTATTCCGTAGTTAGTTTGGATTGTTGTATTACGCTATGTAAGACCTGCAACCTAACCGTACTGGTATCGTTGTAGAGTTGTGCATATCGTACCCCGTACGAAAGTACTCATTTGAATGATCATGATCCACGGCATGGAATTTCACTCAACGTAGAGACTATTAAGTTAAATAAAATAATGATTACATGGAGAGAATGGATCCCCGAGTTCTTACATGGCAGCCCTCTTGGGACTAGTAGTGCCCGACAGGCCGGCTGGTTTCTACAGATACTGTAAACCTGCCATACGGGCAGGGAGCGGTATCTGCTTATATTATTATTGTATATTGTATATTGATGACGGTCGTCCCGCTGGGACTCGTCAAATTCATGATTGGCACAATTGATTGACTGGATAGACTAGCCTTGCTCGCACATAGTAAGAACTGGGAAATCCCTAATTGCATCATTCCAGGATAACTTGGGACTCACAATAGTAAGCCGTAGGAGTTGATTGGTCGTTCAAGATGATTTGTTTGTGTACTGTACCTACTCTGTTACCTAACTGAGATGATCAGAATGTCAGGACATGACGGGCCAGCTTCTGTCCTTGTTTGGTTGGGAGGTTGGTTCGAAGTGTCGTGATGTTATGTGAATCCTAGTGGAAAGCAGAGATCTATTATTATATTCTCTTACTTACTGGTTTAATCCTTCATATCGTCCTTCCTTGTGGTACTTGCTATTAGAGGTCTAACCTCTCTGGTTTTGCATGGCCAGATTTAGAGCCGGTTCCCGAGGACTCAGCTTACTTCTACCTCCAAGATGGTCAATACTAGGGGAATGATCGCAGGAGGACTCGAGTGGGTTCCTTACTTCACCGCTCGGTTTGTTATTTACTTTATACTTAGCCGTTTGGCACCGACATGTTAGTCGGATAGTCTTGCACTTGCTTTTACATAATTGTAACTAAGTCAGACTGCAGCTGATAACAATTGTGTATATGTTACTATATCATCTGGCTATGTTTTGTAAAGCCAGATCTCAAGGACATTTTGATTGAGCGTTTGGGACGCCTTACTGCTTTATCTTACATGTTCTCTATTTTTGCTTCTTGTTTGAATGATTGAGACAATAGATGTGAAGTGACCATAGTAAGACTTTCATGTAGTATGCACCCCCTCGTCTGGTTAGACAACATTGATCGTATTATACGGTATTCTTCTACCCGTAATACGTAGCTGGCTGAGTCATTCCTCCGCTCTCCAGTATTCTGGTTCTGGGGCGTGACAAGGTTTTAGTGGTGGCCCATGCAGGTCTGATTTCAGACTTGTGGGGTGTTTTGATTTATAGGATGTCTCAATCACACGTATTCCCCCTTGATCTCATGATTCGTTGTTCTCAACCCTTGCTTGACATTCCGGTATCCTTTGACTTCATTGATCCTTCATGTCCGGTTGTTTGATTGTTCTCTTGTCCCTTTTCTTAGGGGCACTTCGTCCGCATCGGTCAGAGCTGGACAGCAACAACAAGGACAACATGACCAGGTTGGTCAGCAACAAGGGCCAGTCTCACCTCAGGAGACTATCCAAGAAGAGGTGATAGTAGAACCAGCAGCTGGACCGCAGTATCCGGAAGTTCAAACACCACCCATAGTTCCACCTACCCCTGTGGAAGTGGACACACCAGCCCTTCTGGAGATCATGAGAGGAATGATGGCTACTCAGCAACATCAGATGTTGGCCCAGCAGCGCATGCACACTTAGCTACAAGAGCAGAATGTGTTGCTCAACCAAGGACTGCAGACGGCTTTGGAAAGAGGAATGAGGACTGATTCAGGAGCATCAGCCAGGTTTTGCAAGTACAACCCCCGTCGTTTCGAGGGCACGGAGGATGCCATCTCAGCAGATGCATGGCTTAAGGATATTGAGGTTATTCTGACAGCAGCTAAGGTACCGGCAGAAGAACGTGTGGATCTAGTGAAGTTGTTACTTCAGGATCTCGTACGTGATTGGTGGGAATCAGAGGAAGTGGGCATCAGACGTCCTGTGGCTTGGGACGATTTCACTGTAAGATTCAAGACCAAGTACTATGGAGTTGTGGCACGATTTGAGCTACAACAGAAGTTTATCAACCTCAGGCAGGCAGGCAAGACTGTAGATGCTTATGCAGCGGAGTTCTGCAGATTGAGTAGGTTCGCCCCGGAGATGGTAGCAACAGAGAGCCAGAGGGCCATGAGGTTTCAGCAAGGGTTTCATCTTGAACTCTTGCAATTGATAGAGGGGCACAATTACCAAACTTTTGATGAAGTATTAACGACAACTCGAAGGCATGAGATCACCATTCAGAGGCTCGCGACAAGGACTGGGGGTCAGAAGAGATCCCACAGTCAGATTGAAGGAGGAGGGGGAGCAGCGCCCCGAACAACAGCACCATCCACTGGCATTCGTATCCACGATGTGGCGATACGAGGACCAGCACTACCACCCAGGCAGCAGCAACAGCAACAGAGGAAGAACCAGCAACCCCTGGCGGGCTGCACTTATTGTGGGAAGATGGGGCACACTAGAGATGTGTGTCGAACATTGAATGGGCTGTGTCTGATATGTGGGAATCCAGACCACCGGGTTACCACATGTCCCATGAATTCGAGGTCAGGAGGACCAGGGCAACAGTTTCCTGCTCTGCCAGCACCAGGGGCAGGCCAGTATCGAGGACCAGCGAAGGCAGTAAGGCCGTTGGCACAGCGTCCGTTAATGCCGCAGGCTCAGATGTTTCAGCAGCAGGGGCCGCCGATGCAGCAACACCAGCATAGACCACCCCCGCATCATCAAGGAAGGGGCCAGCAGCAACATCAGGCTAGGCCGCAGCATGGGAACCAGCAAGGAGGTCGAGGGCAAGCATTCACTATGTCCTTGGAGGAGGCATTGGCATCGGGAGATGTTGTGGCAGGTAACATTCTCGTCGCCTCATATTCCGCAGTAGCATTGTTTGATTCGGGAGCATCCCATTCATTTATATCTGCACAATTTGCGACACGACTAGGAATGGAGTTCGAGGCATTGCCAGGGAGGTTGAATATACTCACTGGTAATGGGCTCGTAGGAGTTAGTAGAGTTATTTTAGCATGTAGCGTTGTAGTTTGCGGGCATTCCTTACTCGCCCGGTTGATAGAATTTCCTGTTGGAAATTTTGACGTTATCTTAGGCATGGACTGGCTGAAAGACAGTCATGCGACAATAGATTGTCGTAGGGGGAGTGTATCTTTTGATATTCCAAGCATGAAGAGATTCACCTTAGTCAGATCAGAGGCAACTCAGCAAGAGCAGGGAGTAATAACGGCAATGGAAGAAGTTCAGATTCCGAAGGTAGTTGAAGAGTTTCTAGACGTATTTCCTGAAGAACTCCCAGGTCTACCACCGGTTAGGGATATTGAGTTCAGTATAGAATTGGCACCAGGAACTAAACCGATATCAGATCGAGTTTACAGAATGTCGGATTTAGAGCAGGCCAAGGTATATCAGCACATAGAGGAACTGAAGGAGAAGAAGTTTATCCAAGCTAGCGTGTCACCATGGGCAGCACCGGTGGTACTTGTGGGGAAGAAGGATGGGTCATCCAGATTGTGCATTGACTACAGGAAGCTTAACGCGACAACAGTGAAGAACAAGTACCCATTACCCAGGATCGACGACTTATTTGATCAGTTGAGCAGAGCTAGAGTTTTCTCCAAGATAGATCTTCGTTCAGGGTACCATCAGGTGAGGGTTCGGAAGGAAGATATTCCCAAGACAGCATTCAGGTCGAAGTATGGGCATTATAAATTCTTAGTAATGCCGTTTGGTTTGACCAATGCTCCAGCAATATTCATGGATTTGATGAATTGCATCTTTATGCCATACTTAGACCAGTTTGTCGTTGTGTTTCTTGACGACATCCTCGTATACTCTGCTAGTGAAGAGGAGCATGAAGACCACCTCAGGAAAGTGTTACAGGTTCTGAGAGAGAACCAGTTGTATGCCAAGCTCAGCAAGTGTGAGTTTTGGTCGGATCACATTTCATTTTTGGGTCACATCATATCAGGAGCTGGAGTAGCAGTAGATCCCAAGAAGGTAGAAGCAGTAGAGAGTTGGCCAGTACCCAAGACCGTAGCTGATGTGCGAAGTTTCTTGGGATTGGCAGGATATTACAGAAGATTTGTGTCAGACTTTGCAAGGCTTTCAGCACCCATGACCCGTTTGACCCGGAAGGATGTACCATTCGTTTGGTCGGCAGAATGTCAGGCATCATTTGAGGCTTTTGAGCAGAAGTTGATATCAGCACCTATTCTTACATTGCCAGTTGGACCCGGAGGTTTTACAGTATATTGTGATGCGTCAGGTAAAGGACTTGGATGTGTCCTTATGCAACATGGGAAGGTGATAGCATATGCATCTAGACAGCTTCGGGACCACGAGAAGAATTACCCAACTCATGATTTGGAGTTAGCGGCAGTAGTGTTTGCTCTGAAGCTATGGAGGCATTACTTATATGGTGACCGAGTGGACATGTACACAGACCATAAAAGTCTGAAGTACATCTTTACTCAGAAGGAACTAAACATGAGACAGAGAAGATGGCTGGAGTTGATCAAGGATTATGACGTGGAGCTTCAGTATCACCCAGGCAAGGCTAATGTAGTAGCAGACGCTCTCAGCAGGAGAGGCGGCGCATTTATGTTAACAACACAGAGGCATATCTTAGAAGACCTTCAGGAGATGGGCATAGAAGTTATACTTTCTAGTGATGTAGGAGTTCTAACAAGTCTGCAAGTTCAATCCGACTTGGTAGGCAGGATCAAGACAACTCAGGCACAGGACCCAAGGATTCAGAAGCTTAGGGCATAATGTGAGTCAGGACTCAGGAAGGAGATGAGAATTCATGAAGATGGTGCACTTAGGTTTGGATCACGTCTATGTGTGCCTAGTGGAGATATCAGACAGGAGGTTATGGCAGAAGCTTACAGTTCTCAGTATTCTATTCACCCTGGAGGGACCAAGATGTACCAAGATATCAAGCAGCATTTCTGGTGGAACGGGATGAAGAGGGAGATAGCTAGATTTGTTTCCCGTTGCTTGGTATGTCAGCAAGTGAAGGCAGAACAGCAGAGGCCAGCTGGGTTATTGCAACCGCTTCCTATCCCGGAATGGAAATGGGAGCATATTATAATGGACTTTGTGACCGGTTTACCGAGATCACCAAGTGGCAAGGATGCTATTTGGGTAATCGTAGATCGGCTTACAAAGGTAGCACACTTTCTTCCTTTCAGAGTAGGGCAATCTACGGAGAAATTGGCAGAGTTATATATGCAACAGATAGTCAGGCAGCATGGAGTCCCTGTCAGTATTGTGTCGGATCGAGATACCCGCTTTACATCACATTTTTGAAAGAGCTTACATCATAGTCTGGGTACCAAGTTAAGATTTAGCACGGCTTACCATCCGCAGGCGGATGGGCAATCAGAAAGAACGATTCAGACTTTAGAAGACATGTTACGAGCTTGCACTCTAGATTTTGGAGGGTCTTGGGAGAGTCATCTGCACTTGGTCGAGTTCTCATACAACAACAGTTATCAAGCCAGTATCCAGATGGCGCCATTCGAAGCACTATATGGTAAGAAGTGCAGGTCACCGCTTGCATGGGATGATATCGGGGAGAGGAAGATGTTAGGCCCAGAAATGATTGTTCAGACGGTTGAAGTGGTTAAGGGAATTAGAGAGCGACTTCGAGTTGCGCAGGATCGGCATCGTCATTGGGCGGACCAGCATCGTAGGCCGTTAGAGTTCTCTGTTGGGGACCACGTATTCTTGCGGATCTCACCTACTCGTGGGGTCATTAGATTTGGCGTTCGCGAGAAATTTAGTCCGTGGTACGTGGGCCCATTTGTTATCCTTGATCGGGTAGGCGATGTTGCTTATCGTTTATCCCTCCCACCTTCGTTACGAGAGGTGCATGACGTGTTTCATGTATATCAATTACGTAGGTATGTACCGGACCCAAGTCATGTCCTCGATCATTCTGAGATGGTTGTTGGTACCAACCTGTCTTACGAGGAACAACCTGTGTCCATTTTGGACCGAAGAGAGAAGATACTCAAGAACCGAACAATTAGTCTTGTCCGTGTTGCTTGGGGTCATCACTCCTTGGGAGAGTCAACGTGGGAACGTGAGGATGATATCCGATCACGGTATCCACACCTGTTTGACTCACAAGGTAATCTTTTTCTGTATACCTTGATTGTCCTGATTCTTCATGCTTATCACCTGATGGGTAGAGCTACTTGATATCGTGGATTGATGAACTTACATATATAGTACTTGCTTTCGATATGGTAAATAACGATTGCTTGATCACTCGAATTGCTTGTACTTGGATTAGTTTAGCTCTGATATTTCTATCCTGCTTGGATTTGAAATTCCGAGGACGGAATTTTTATAAGGTGGATAGAGATGTCACTCCCCGTTCCCAGAATGCATATTTTTATACATGTACAACTCGTATATATTTATTTAGTATTTATCATGTATCATCCTGTATTTAAATTCCTTTAATTTCATGTTAATTAATTATCTGCAATTTTATTTCCTGCAATTTTATTTCTATATTTTATTCTCTGCTTTAGTCTTATGTGGTTCGGCCTAGGTTGGTTTTCTCGGGTTCATGGTGGTTCAATGAACCGAACCCCACCTACCACCACCCTTCCTATTTAAGGCCCCATCCCCTTCTCTCTCCTCATAACTCTCCTTCACCATTACTTCTTCTTCTTCTTCCTCATCACTCTCTCCACCAACCAACAGCAGGCAAGTACATCTTGCTTCTTGCTTCCCACTTGGAGAACCATTTTTTATGGTTCATTTGTCTTCCTCTCATGATCCTGAGAGAGTTTAGTACTTAGCATTTTTGATTTCTTTGGCTTGTTTCTCCTAGATCTAAGCTGTTGTATTCTCGGTTGTTCATGGGTTTTGATCTCCCAACCTGGCGTGTATTCTCGGTTGCCCATGGGTTCTGAACCATGGGAACTTCATTTCTGGCTTGGAACGAAGGTTCAGTCACGCACACGTCTTTACGTGTATGCGTAAATTTTTAGTCACGCACACGTTCTTACGTGTCTGCGTGAATTTTTAGTCACGCACACGTCTTTACGTGTCTGCGTGAATTTTTAGTCACGCACATGTTCTTACGTGTCTGCGTGAATTTTCAGTCACGCACACGTCTTTACGTGTCTGCGTGAATTTTGAGTCACGCTCACGTTCTTACATGAGTGCGTGAATTTTTAGTCACGCACACGTTCTTACGTATCAGCGTGACATTTTAGTTATGCACACGTCTTTGCGTGCGTGCGTGGATTTCTTATCATTTTCCACGCTCACTTTTCACGCTCACGTTATGAGTGCGTGAATTATCCTTCACGATCACGCTGTGCGTGCCATCGTGAACCACTTTTCACGCTCACGTTGTTTGTACGCTCACTCCTTCCTACTTAACTTGGTGTACTTTTTACGCGTACGATTCTTGCGTGACTTATTGGCCTTAGCATAGACTTGTTGGCGTGACTTGTTGGCCTTAGCATAGACTTGTTGGCGTGACTTGTTGGCCTTAGCATAGACTTGTTGGCGTGACTTCCTGACCTGGGTGTTTCGATTTGTTCTCTAATTTATTTATTTAATGATAGCATGATAATTTTCCTATTATATCCTTATGCCTTTTGCATGAACTCGATAAACTTAGCATGTTAATAGTTTTAATACATATGGTTGTGTAGAACGTGCCCTATGTCTTGATTGGTTTATGGATATCCAGTAAGACTGGAACTTGACCTTGAGAGTTATAGACTCGACCCATTTAATACTAATTGACTTTCATGCCTTGTCACCATTGATGACGGTGGTTATCTTGACTAAAATTGATCATGCGTTCCTAGTTGGAACTAAGAGACTGGCTAGTCATCTTATTGAATTGAATGAATGAGACACGTTCATGATATGAACTATTGTAATCGACTGGCTGATCCCGAATATTGACATACAGGCACATGCAGGCTTCAAACTATTTATTTATTTATTTATTTATTTATTTTACAAAAGAAGCATGTGTACTTTATGGTCAAGGCATGATTATTCCGTGGTTAGTTTGGATTGTTGCATTACGCTATGTAAGACCTGCAACCTAACCGCACTGGTATCGTTGTAGAGTTGTGCATATCGTACCCCGTACGAAAGTACTCATTTAAATGACCATGATCCAAGGCATGGGATTTCACTCAACGTAGAGACTATTAAGTTAAAAAAAATAATGATTGCATGGAGAGAATGGATCCCCGAGTTCTTACATGGCAGTCCTCTTGGGACTAGTAGTGCCCGACAGGCCGGCTGGTTCCTACAGATACTGTAAACCTGCCACACGGGCAGGGAGCGGTATCTGCTTATATTATTATTGTATATTGTATATTGATGACGGACGTCCCGCTGGGACTCGTCAAATTCATGATTGGCGCAATTGATTGACTGGATAGACTAGCCTTGCTCGTACGTAGTAAGAACTGAGGAATCCCTAATTGCATCATTCCAGGATAACTTGGGACTCACAATAGTAAGCCGTAGGAGTTGATTGGCCGTTCAAGATGATTTGTTTGTGTACTGTACCTACTCTGTTACCTAACTGAGATGATCAGAATGTCAGGACATGACGGGCCAACTTCTGTCCTTGTTTGGTTGGGAGGTTGGTTCGAAGTGTCGTGATGTTATGTGAATCCTAGTGGAAAGCAGAGATCTATTATTATATTCTCTTACTTACGGGTTTAATCCTTCATATCGTCCTTCCTTGTGGTACTTGCTATTAGAGGTCTAACCTCTCTGGTTTTGCATGGCCAGATTTAGAGCCGGTTCCCGAGGACTCATCTTACTTCTACCTCCAAGATGGTCAATACTAGGGGAATGATCGCAGGAGGACTCGAGTGGGTTCCTTACTTCACCGCTCGTTTTGTTATTTACTTTATACTTAGCCATTTGGCACCAACATGTTAGTCGGATAGTCTTGCACTTGCTTTTACATAATTGTAACTAAGTCAGACTGCAGCTGATAACAATTGTGTATATGTTACTATATCATCTGGCTATGTTTTGTAAAGCCAGATCTCAAGGACATTTTGATTGAGCGTTTGGGACGCCTTACTGCTTTATCTTACATGTTCTCTATTTTTGCTTCTTGTTTGAATGATTGAGACAATAGATGTGAAGTGACCATAGTAAGACTTTCATGTAGTATGCACCCCCTCGTCTGGTTAGACATCATTGATCGTATTATACGGTATTCTTCTACCCGTAATACGTAGCTGGCTGAGTCATTCCCCCGCTCTCCAGTATTCTAGTTCTGGGGCGTGACAGGTCCTTCTGGGTGAAAACATACTTCAGGCTCTTATGATCAGTAAAGATCTCCACTCTATCTCCGTACAAGTAGTGTCTCCACAACTTCAAAGCAAACACTACTGCCGCCAATTCCAAGTCGTGGGTCGGGTAATTCTTCTCATGATCACGAAGTTGACGTGACGCATTAGATATTACCTTCCCATGCTGCATCAAGACACAGCCCAATCCTCTGTCTGAAGCGTCGCAATAAACCGTGAATCCTCCGGTCCCATCTGGAAGGGTGAGAATGGGAGCCGTTATCAAACCTCGCTTCAACTTCTCAAATGATTCCTGACACTCTGCTGTCCAAACAAACGGCACATCCTTGCGGGTCAACTGGGTCATCGGCGCTGAAATCCTTGCGAAATCTGAAACGAACCGCCGGTAGTAGCCGGCCAATCCAAGGAAGCTGCGAACCTCTGCCACTGAGCTGGGTACCGGCCATGACTCGATAGCCACAATCTTCTGGGGATCCACTTCCACTCCTCCTCGGGTAATGATGTGACCCAAGTACGAAATGCGATCAAGCCAGAACTCACATTTACTGAACTTGGCGTACAACTGTTGCTCCCTAAGCGTCTGGAGGACGACTCTGAGATGCTGCTCATGCTCTGCTTCACTCTTGCTGTAGACCAAGATGTCATCTAGGAACACGATCACAAATTGATCCAAATAAGGCATGAAAATACGATTCATGAGGTCCATGAATACGGCCGGCGCATTGGTCGCTCCAAAGGGCATAACAAGGAACTCCTAATGTCCATACCTTGATCTGAATGCTGTCTTCGGGATGTCCTGCTCTCTGACTCTGATCTGGTGGTATCCCGACCGCCAGTCGATCTTCGAGAACACTGAAGCCCCTCTGAGTTGATCAAACTAGTCATCTATCCTCGGAAGAGGGTATCTGTTCTTGATTGTCACCGAATTCAAGGTACGATAATCAACACATAGCCTGGACGTACCATCCTTCTTTTTCAAAAGAAGCATCGGGGCTCCCCAAGGCGATCCACTTGCACGGATGAATCCCTTGGTCCTCAGTTCTTCAATCATCTTGTACAAAATTTCCAACTCTGAAGGTGCCATCATGTAGACTCGCTCTGATACTGGTGCTGTCCCGGGAATCAAGTCTATAGTAAACTCAATCTCCCGCTCTGGCGGCATCCCTGGAAGCTCCTCTGGAAAGACATCTGGAAACTCTTCAACTATCCGGGGTAACTGCACTGCTGCTACTGCCATCCGCAATGCTGGGGAAGATGGCTCCACTGCGCCTCTGAAAAACGAAAACTCTAGCTCGCCGGGGATACTAAAGACAACTCTGCCAATATGGCAGTCTATCCTAGCATACTGGTTCCTCAACCAATCCATGCCTAGGACTACATCATAGTCTGCTATAGGAAACTCTATGAATCTAGCGGGGAACTCCCTACCGCTAACTACGATCCGACACGAAGAAAACACTCGATCTACTCCCACAAGACCATTACCAGTAAGTATATTGAGCCTCACTGATAATGACTCGGGCTCCAATCCTATCCGTGTCGCGAATCGTGCAGACATGAATGAATGCGATGCACCAGAATCAAATAATACAGACGCTGGAGAGGAGTTGACGAGAATAGTACCTGCCACAACCTCACCTGGTGCAACTTCTTCTTCTTCCATAGCCATCATCATGGCCTGACCTTGTCCTCTGGCTGCTGGTCCCCTCTGCTGGAAACCTCTCTGCCTATTCTGGATCTGAGCCGGGGATTGTGCATACTGCTGGGGGTGTTGTTGCTGGAATGCCTGAGACTGAGGCGGCAAGGGCCTCGAAGACTGATACTGCTGCTGCTGAACTGGTGCTGGGGCCGGTCCTCTCACCGAAGAGCTAGAAGGGTTAGATGCTGATGAACCACCCTTATTCGGGCAAGCCCCTATCCTATGATCTGCTGCTCCACAAGCCAGGCACAACCCCTGCGCCCTGCGACAGTCTGTGTCACGACCCGCACCCACTGTGAGGGTACGAGTACGTAACAGCGCCCAGCCTACGCCGCAGTGTCGGCGGTAGAACGCTGTTCTAAGTCTCTAACTAACCATCAACTCATGCAGTATATAATGTACTCATCATGATCAACTCCGAACGGAGGACAAGTATAAGATAAGGTGTATCTCAATCACAGTCTAAGCACGATAAGATAACACAGAATTGTAACTAAGAAATTGAAGACAAAACTAAATACTGAAATAATAACAATATCTGAAAAATCTCAAATACATCTCAAGTCTCAATTCTATACACAAGCTCTAAATGAAAATAAATGCTAGTATACTAAACTAAATCCCGATCACTCCTGAGTGTCGGGGCCATAGGTAGCTAAGCCATCTCCTCAGAAAAATGTAGGGCATGTGTCCTCAGGGCAATCATCTGTAAAATTTTCAATAGGTCCAGTCAGGACAGGAACGAGCACATCTCATCTAGAAAACCCAAGTAAATGACAGAGAACTATAGAGCAGTTATAGACAGTTGTATTGATGAAAATGGCAGTTATATATTCAGGTGATGGTAAGGAAGACAGATAAAGTGCAAGGAAAGTAAATACTAAACAAGAGAAGAATCATAGCAATGGAGACTGTAAAAATAGAACTAGCTGAACCAGGGTAATATGATATAAAGTCCAGACAACATGTAGACCAGTGTAACTCCAATAAGTCCAGTACAGGATGAATCTCATACAAGATGAATCCAGCAAGGGACGATTCCAGTCATAGTGATCAATGATTCCAGGGTGAGTCCAGCCTATACTCTAGCAGTGTGTTTTAAAATACCGAGCTCGACATGTAAACGGCTGTGGGTAAATCCGGCACATCACACACCTGGCCGGGTGTGAGATGGCTATCATTCCAGTAGATTCCAGTAGGGGTGATTCCAGTAATGGGGTATGTCTACATGTCTTACTCTAGTATTTCCCCTCCCAGCAAGTGAATCCAGAATTCCGACACAATGATTCAAGATGAGTCCAGCCATGTACAATGATACCAGTAAATGATTCCGGGGTGATTCCAGTAAATGATTCCAGTAATAGAAGCCGGAAATGATGATACCAGTAATAGAGGCCAGAAACTAAATGTGTGTCGTATACATGAATCCAGAAATAATAGTACGTGTTTGTAACAGAGAATCACATACAGCTAACTAGAACTGAAATACAGTAATTGACAAATAAATGAGAGAACTATCAGAGAATGTACTCGCCTGATACTCTGAAAAGAGTAATGAAATATCAGATGTCTGCACCGGAGTCACAATGTCCTAAATAAAGCAGTACAGGTTATAATATGTTTAAAAAATAACAACATTCAATCCATTGAGGCATTCTATCGAACACCTACACAACACTACGACACGTGTCCGATACGGACACCAAACGGACACGAAAATCACCCAAATTTTAGGGATACCTAGGGGACTCCTAGATCTAGCCCTACATGCAAAGAAAACTGAAGTTTGAATCAATTTAAGGGGTTTTACCTATGTGTGCAAAAAGCTTGGAAAAGCCTCAAATGGGGGATTCTTCCTCTTGGTGCCAAATACTCCAAATTGTCCCAAAGTTGGGATAAAACTCAGAAATCAGAAAATAGGAGAGTGTTAGGTTCTAATGCAAGAAACTAGGATCAAAAAGGAATTAAAATGGATTTATGGAGATTTTTGCAAGAGGGACAATACCTTTCCTTCTCCAATGTTGAAATGAATGAAAGAAGGAGGCAAGCCCTAGAGAATAAGTGTTTATATAGGGTGGGGATCCCTATGGCTGGTCATTTAGGGTTTGGTTAGGGTTAGGGCTTCTAGTTATGGGCCATGGGCCAAGTCACGATCAAAATAAATCACTTAGCCATAAGTCATTTCATGAAACCATGAACCATGACTTAAATCCACTAAACCAAGTCCCCTCATTCTAAAATTAGTTTCTAATGACTAAATGTAGGTTACCCTAAGTTAGACTAGGGTCACCATGGCTAGGGTTAGCTTCTAGGCTAGCTCACTAGGTCTCAACAAGTCAAGTCAACCTAGAAATTCACCAATTCAACAAATCACCAAATAAATCAAATAAGTCAAAATGACCAAAATACCCCTAGGCTAAAAATAACAATTAAATCATCCTAATGACGTGGTTAGGCTCTAGGTCATGCAGTCCCTCAGGTTTCACTAGCAGCACATCAAAATCACGAGTCATGGCTTAAACCAGTTTTTAAATATTTTAAAAATTACTAAAAATTACCAAAAATTATAATGTGAAATAAATATCAATGAATAATAATTATAATTATAAAATTTCAAAAATATTCTCATCTAGAAAACTGGGTGTTACAATCCTACCCACCTTATAAAAATTTCGTCCTCGAAATTAAGATAATCGCACCTCTCCTAGGTCAAACCCCCAAGCAATCAAAGTCGAAGCAATACAATCCTACTGGTCGTGATTCCACAGTCTCGAACAGGGTAGCTACACTATCTAGCAATCACAAGCAATATCCTGGCAGGTACTAAGGGAAATCACACATGGAAGTGGGGAGGAAGAACAAGAAGGTCAAACCTGCTAATCCATCACCTGCGATGTCAGTCTCCTCAGCTGCCATTGCAAAAGCTCCACCCCTCTGGTGCTGAGCTACAGGTGGCCTGGCCCCCTCAAAAGGAGGTGCAATGGGACAATCTATCTTCTGGTGGGCAGCTGACCCACAGAAATAGCAAACCCTCAACCTCTTCCTGCACTGCTCCCAGATGTGTCCCGGCTTCTTGCAGTAGGAACAACTGATCGCCTTCGGGTCCTGACCCCGATACTGATGCTGCACCTGTTGAACTCCCACTGGTGCCTGTGTCTGCTGAGTCTGCACATGAGGCCTCTTGGCCTGGCCTCCGCTGCTGCTGGTACCGTGAGCGTCCCGTCCCCTCTTGAGCCTAAGCTCAAGATCATCCTCCGCCAATATGGCTCCCGTCAAGATCTCCTCAAAAGTAGCATCTCTGTTCCCCTTGGTCAGGGACTTGACCTCCTTGACCAGACCCTTCCGGAACCTCTGGGCCTTTGCCGCCTCGCTCAAGCCCTCGACGAATCTGCTGAGGCGGCCAAACTCCCCGGCGTACTCCTCCACTGACAGGCTCCCCTGCACTAGGCTCTCGAACTGCGACTCCAAGGCTCTGAGCACTGAATCTGGAAAGAACTTCTTCTTGAAGAAGCCCCTGAACTCCTCCCAAGTCTGTCCAGCTACTCCCACCCTGGGGTCTGACTGATACCAGGTACGAGCAAGATCTCGCATCCGGCTAGCTGCGGCCTCGATCTGAAGATCTGCTGGTATCCTGGCCAGGCAGAAAATCTCCTCTATATGCTCGATCCACTCATCGGCATATAGGATCCCCTCTGTCCCCAAAAAGTCTCAGGGGCTCATCTTCTGAAACTGCTCGATCCCCGGTGTCCTCGGCTGCTGTATCACTGGTCGAGCTGCGACTGCCGTATGGGCCAACTCCATGCCTCGGTCCTGTCGGGCCTGCTGCCGGTCCATAAACTGCTGGAAGTAGGCAAACATCTGTGCCGCATCCACGTGTCCTGTAGGCGGCGGCTGCTGGAACTCCATCTCTGGGATAACTGGGTCCTGCCCCCGAGCTGATGGAGGCACACCCCCTGCTGCTGCTACTGAAGTCTCAATATGGACAGAGGTAGCAGGAGCTGCATCTACCTGACCCTACTGATCTGGCTGAGAGGTGGCAGTCCCCTCTACAACGACTGCTGCACCCGAGCGATGTGATCGTGTCTCCACCATCCTGAAGACAGATCGAACAAGGAAGTCAGTACTGAGCAGGAATCGATATATCAAAGGAGGACAGTTATTTCAAAGAAGGCAAATCAGTACGATATGTAGATGGCATGATTCAAAGCAGAATTTTCCTAACTGTGATTGAGTGCCTCTCCGGTAAAGCCTATCTCTCAGTCTAACGCAGGCTCGCAGCAGTACAACTAAGTCGCCGTACTACTACGATATCGCACTAATGCGACTCTCGACCTGCATGGGCCACCACTAAAAACGTGTCACGACCCGCACCCATTGTGAGGGTACGAGTACGTAACAGCGCCCAGCCTACGCCGCAGTGTCGACGGTAGAACGCTGTTCTAAGTCTCTAACTAACCATCAACTCATGCAGTATATAATGTACTCATCATGATCAACTCCGAACGGAGGACAAGTATAAGATAAGGTGTATCTCAATCACAGTCTAAGCACGATAAGATAACACAGAATTGTAACTAAGAAATTGAAGACAAAACTAAATACTGAAATAATAACAACATCTGAAAAATCTCAAATACATCTCAAGTCTCAATTCTATACACAAGCTCTAAATGAAAATAAATGCTAGTATACTAAACTAAATCCCGATCACTCCTGAGTGTCGGGGCCATAGGTAGCTAAGCCATCTCCTCAGAAAAATGTAGGGCATGTGTCCTCAGGACAATCATCTGTAAAATTTTCAACAGGTCCAGTCAGGACTGGAACGAGCACATCTCATCTAGAAAACCCAAGTAAATGACAGAGAACTATAGAGCAGTTATAGACAGTTGTATTGATAAAAATGGCAGTTATATATTCAGGTGATGGTAAGGAAGACAGATAAAGTGCAAGGAAAGTAAATACTAAACAAGAGAAGAATCATAGCAATGGAGACTGTAAAAATAGAACTAGCTGAACCAGGGTAATATGATATAAAGTCCAGACAACATGTAGACCAGTGTAACTCCAATAAGTCCAGTACAGGATGAATCTCATACAAGATGAATCCAGCAAGGGACGATTCCAGTCATAGTGATCAATGATTCCAGGGTGAGTCCAGCCTATACTCTAGCAGTGTGTTTTAAAATACCGAGCTCGACATGTAAACGGCTGTGGGTAAATTCGGCACATCACACACCTGGCCGGGTGTGAGATGGCTATCATTCCAGTAGATTCCAGTAGGGGTAATTCCAGTAATGGGGTATGTCTACATGTCTTACTCTAGTATTTTCTCTCCCAGCAAGTGAATCCAGAATTCCGACACAATGATTCAAGATGAGTCCAGCCATGTACAATGATACCAGTAAATGATTCCGGGGTGATTCCAGTAAATGATTCCAGTAATAGAAGCCGGAAATGATGATACCAGTAATAGAGGCCAGAAACTAAATGTGTGTCGTATACATGAATCCAGAAATAATAGTACGTGTTTGTAACAGAGAATCACATACAGCTAACTAGAACTGAAATACAGTAATTGACAAATAAATGAGAGAACTATCAGAGAATGTACTCGCCTGATACTCTGAAAAGAGTAATAAAATATCAGATGTCTGCACCGGAGTCACAATGTCCTAAATAAAGCAGTACAGGTTATAATATGTTTAAAAAATAACAATATTCAATCCATTGAGGCATTCTATCGAACACCTACACAACACTACGACACGTGTCCGATACGGACACCAAACGGACACAAAAATCACCCAAATTTCAGGGACACCTAGGGGACTCCTAGATCTAGCCCTACATGCAAAGAAAACTGAAGTTTGAATCAATTTAAGGGGTTTTACCTATGTGTGCAAAAAGCTTGGAAAAGCCTCAAATGGGGGATTCTTCCTCTTGGTGCCAAATACTCCAAATTGTCCCAAAGCTGGGATAAAACTCAGAAATCAGAAAATAGGAGAGTGTTAGGTTCTAATGCAAGAAACTAGGATCAAAAAGGAATTAAAATGGATTTATGGGGATTTTTGCAAGAGGGACAATACCTTTCCTTCTCCAATGTTGAAATGAATGAAAGAAGGAGGCAAGCCCTAGAGAATAAGTGTTTATATAGGGTGGGGATCCCTATGGCTGGTCATTTAGGGTTTGGTTAGGGTTAGGGCTTCTAGTTATGGGCCATGGGCCAAGTCATGATCAAAATAAATCACTTAGCCATAAGTCATTTCATGAAACCATGAACCATGACTTAAATCCACTAAACCAAGTCCCCTCATTCTAAAATTAGTTTCTAATGACTAAATGTAGGTTACCCTAAGTTAGACTAGGGTCACCATGGCTAGGGTTAGCTTCTAGGCTAGCTCACTAGGTCTCAACAAGTCAAGTCAACCTAGAAATTCACCAATTCAACAAATCACCAAATAAATCAAATAAGTCAAAATGACCAAAATACCCCTAGGCTAAAAATAACAATTAAATCATCCTAATGACGTGGTTAGGCTCTAGGTCATGCAGTCCCTCAGGTTTCACTAGCAGCACATCAAAATCACGAGTCATGGCTTAAACCAGTTTTTAAATATTTTAAAAATTACTAAAAATTACCAAAAATCATAATGTGAAATAAATATCAATGAATAATAATTATAATTATAAAATTTCAAAAATATCCTCATCTGGAAAACTGGGTGTTACAGTCTGCCACCACATGCCCTGGCTTCCCGCAATGAGAACATCCTATCGCGGAAGTCTGCTTCTGCTGCTGCGGGTACGTCGGGGTCGAATGCTGAACCGACGCTACGGAGGCCGCCCGCCTCGGAGTTCTAATGGTCAATCCCCTAGCTGCCGGGGCTGGAGCTGATGATTGGTGTATCTGACTGTGGGACCGCTTCCTACCTCCGGTCCTATCCACGATCCTCTGGGAGGTATACTCATGCCTCCTAGCTGCTCTCAAGACTGCATCGAACGTCTGGTGCTTAAACTGTTCTACTGCCAACAAGATCTCCAAATGCAGTCCCTGCTGGAACCGCTGGGCCCTATCAAACTCGGTCGCCACCAAGGTGGGGGCAAACCTACTAAGTCTAGAAAACTCCGATGCATAACTGTCGACTGTTCTGCCTCTTGCTTCAAGTTGGTAAATCTGGTCTGCAGGTCGTACCGAGCCACAACATCAAAGTACTTCGTCTGGAATCTCTCTCTAAACACTGCCCAAGCAATGGGTGCCACTAATCCCATGGCTTGTGCCGCCCACCAACTGCGAGCCAAGTCCAATAACTGCAGGCGTACCACCGCCACCTTCTCATTCTCAGGTGTCCTAGCTGCTTCCAGAATCACCTCGGTATCCTGAAGCCATGCATCCGCGGCAATCGCATCCTCGCTGCCGTCGAAGAAAGGAGGGTTCAATCTCTTGAAACTGTTCGCCGCCTGGTTCCCTGGATGACCGCCTCTGGTCAAAGCATCTTGAACTGTCTGGTGCAGGGCGTCGCTTCGACGATCCTGGGAAGCTATCAAGGTTCTGATGAGGCCTACTAAGGTACCATCATCTGGCTCTGCGGGCTGGACGGGCCGAACTGGTGACTCTCCTCCAGTAGGCACAACTCTGGAGGCTACCCCGGAATGCTGGGCTTGATCTCCGGGTTGCTGCTGATCCGCGGGACGTGCTCCACCTCGTTGATCGGTAGGACCAGGTACAGTGTCGCTGAAGAAGACGACACAGGGAACAATAAGGAAAGGACCAGGACAGATCAATGATATAAGCACAGGATTAGGGCAAGAATCCAGGGATTCAGAGGATACGAACAGAGATCAAGGACGAGTAATGATTGAGACATCTATCTGGTAAACCCCCACATATCTTGATTTACAAGACCTGCATGGGCCACCACTTAAACCATGTCATGCCCCAGAACCAGAATACTGGAGAGCGGGGGCAGACATAGCCAGCTACGTATATTGAAATGGAAACTACCTCGATATACGGTCATGGCTATCTAGATATATGAGGGTTTACTACAAGCCAATAGTCTCTTATGGTCATGAACAAGCCAAATGTCTCAATCACAAGCAAGTAAGTAAGGTCGCAAGATGTATGATCATTAAATATACAATAATAAGGCATCCCAAATATTACATATTCAGCTGATTATGAAGCTAGTCGTTACAAAATGTTAGGACTAGCAAGAGTTTAGTCGTACATGATCAACCCTAGGATTTGTTAATCATGTTTACAGCCCGTAGGCAGACAGTAAGTAAAAGTGCATCGAGCTAACAGGTGCTCGTCGGCTAAACGCCTCAAAAGAATAGTTTTACAATAAAGTGGGCAAGACAAAAAGGAAAACCCACTCTTGGCCCGGGTTCCGTCTAGTTGTCACCATTGGGCTGGAAGCTTGGTAGATCCTCGGGAGCTGCTCCGAAATCTGGCCATACAAAACCAGCTGGGTCAACCCCAGAAAGAGCAAGTGCCACAAGGGGGCCACGAAATAAGAACTAAAGCCAGCAATCAGCACAAGAAAATCTAATATTAAAACTAGAATTTATGAAAACATGTCAGGATGATATACGACGAGATAACCATGGAACTATTCCGATAGCCAGGTTACAACCCGTAAACCAAACAAGGACCGGGGTTGTAACCCTTCATCTGAACAGAACTTGGTTTCCTACCATTTATCGGCAAGATAATAATGTAAGAAATCATGACAGGAAGCAATCTTGTACTGGGTCAAGACATGACTAGACTGGTTATACCTCATTCAATCAATCACGGCCAAGCAGATACTACGGCTTACTACTTTAACTAACTAGGGTTATCACAGACCTAATTACTAACAAGATGCAGTGAGATAATTTCACAGCCACAAGCCCTGCAGACCATCCAGGTTACCCAGGTCGAAAATTAGGGGTTGAATTCTGGTGGGTACATCGCCCGGGAGACAAATATACCCTTAGGTGACTTAGAGGGTGCAACACGCGACGGTGTGCTGGAAATGTGCCCTACTCGACGGCAGGCTACAGATCCCAAGAGCGCCCAGGTAACGGGATTGCCTGTAGCTGTGTCATCTCTTCATGACTACTGTGTTATTCTAGTTATTAACCTTAATCCATTTTGGTAGGTACTCCTAACCATGGTACTCAGGAGTCCCATCCTAGACATGATGCAAGACAGGACAAGTGGATTTAACAAGCACGCAAGAAAGAACCACCCACGGTGTCAAGGCAGGTTAAGTTAAGTTAGCCGTCGCAACAGCATTAAGTTATCAAGTCATGTTACAAGTCAGGAGTGCGCCGCCACGGGCCACTATCAAGTTATCGAGTCACAGAGATTAATTACAAGTTACAAGTTAGGTGTGCACCCTACTGGGTTACTAGCAAGGAGATCAGAGAATACCAGAATCATAAACCACAGAAAACCATACTAGTCATAAACAATTACTTGAAAACCATGTTAGGCCGTGTCGGGTCAAGATAGTCGTGTTGTGTTGAACAGATCTCCGGAAAACTCAATCCACAAACAAAGAAACCAAGTCGAGAAATAAAACCAATACTCCTAGAGCCAATGGGTTAAGCAAGGGGTTCAGGGTGCAGCGTACGCACAAGGGCACGCAAAGTGTACGCACAAAAGCACGCACGCAGGAGAGCTAAAGTACGCACGCAGGAGAGCTGCGTACGCGAAAAGACACGCACGCAAGAGAACTTCGTACGCACAAAAGTCACGCACGCAGGAGAGCTGCGTACATAAAAAGACACGCACGCAGGAGAGCTGCGTATGCGAAAAGTCACGCACGCAAGAGAGCTGCGTACACGAAAAGACACGCACGCAGGAGAGCTGCGTACGCGAAAAGTCACGCACGCAAGAGAGCTGCGTACGCGAAAAGACACGCACGCAGGAGAGCTGCGTACGCGAAAAGTCACGCACGCAAGAGAGCTACGTACGCACAAAAGTCACGCACGCAAGAGAGCTGCGTACGTGAAAAGTCACGCACGTAGGAGAGCTGCGTACGTGAAAAGTCACGCACGCAGGAGAGCTGCGTACGTGAAAAGTCACGCACGCAAGAGAGCTGCGTACGCGTAAGAACACGCACACAGAAGAGCTGCGTACGCGTAAAAACACGCACGCAGGGGAAAGGATCTTCTTCTCCATGGTTGAGAAGAAGCTCCCACGGCTCCAAAACTTCAAGGCATCACAACTTGGCCATCCGAACTCCAAATCCGGATTTCCAAAGTTCCAACCAGGGTGGAATGGAATTCTCTTCCACAAGGAAACATCAAAACTCATAAAAATCCAACCTAAATAGACCAAAACCATGCAAAACCGAAAATAGAAAAAACTTAGATCTAGAACAATGGAGACTCAAAATCCCAAAATACCAAGTTCTAATATTGATCACCATGTCCTAATCTAGCAAATGGACAAATAAAAGAGGGTTCTCATGTGGTGGCAAGGTGCACTTGCCTATGGTTTGGTGTTATGGAGAGGAAGGAGAAGAGTGTTGTGTAGGGGAAGGAGAAGAAGAAATTAATGGAGGTTTATGAGGAGAGAGAAAAAGTTGGTGGAGTTTTAAAGAGGGTGAGATGTGGTGTGTTGAGGGTGGAGCATAGGCTAAGGTGTTCCAATACATATAAACCAAACCGAACCAACCCAATCCAATTAAAATCGAGCCATGCCAAAACCCAAAATACGAGAAATACCGAAATTCTACAAGTTGGGAAAAATAAAAATACATGCCAAAATCCAGATACGAGTATAAATACGAAATACGGAAAATACGGAAAATGAGGGTGACAGCCGGGCAAATCAAACCCATGCGCCAAGTGGCGGGCTCTCCGAATCCCGTGCAATGAATTTGCATTTATGGTGATGAACCTGACGCTTCGAATTCGGCCAAGTCAAAACGGCTATTTAAAGCACTCGAAGAACGCAACAGTCGGACCAATGAAGATGCGTCATGCAAACGGATGCGCCGGTCAGACCGCATCATACAGACGCGTCCATCAGCACCAAGCGCCTCGCAAGGATGCGCCCCATGTATCCCCATACGCCTAGTAGAACGTAGATCAATGCGCCCACTCAAAAGCCCATCAACCGTCAAAGAACATTAAATGCTGAAGTCTGACACGACAGCAGCCATGCCTCGATGACAGAGCAGCAACAGCTTTTACAGAAAACGAAGCACCGCTGACGTCAGCGTCATCATTACTCTCTTTCGGCGGTTACAAGCCACGTGGCCGCCTAACCATTCGCATGCGGCTCCACAGCCATGCACCCAAACCTCTGCATGTGCTTCAAGAGCCATGCGCCTCAGACCTTCCTTTGATCCCTAAAAATAGAGGTCAACCTGAAGTCTCGCATGCGCCTCAGAAGCTATTAGCCCAGACTGGTTCGTAACTCCTGAAGGTTGCGAGCCAAAGTCTCCTTATGCGCCCAATTCCGGGCGCATCCTATCAGATTACTCTCCACCAAATTCGAGATCTTTGAGCTACGGACATGCGCCACGCGTCCTTTGACTCAATTCAGCCTATGAAGGGGTGCTAACCACCCAAGATCTCAGCAACTGAAAGATCCTCTCCCCTGCTACGTGTCAGTCCACAAATGCAGTATGAAGGATTCAACCCACAAATGATGGTGCATCATCCATGCGCCTCCCGCAGCTTCAACCACGTGGCGTCCCCACGAACAGGCGTATCCTACATATGCGCGCATGAGCAGCCAGCCTGCAAGCTATAAATAGAGGGATCATTTTCTTCATCCACACAGACGGACAGAGATACAGAGGGACAAAAATACAGAGACACTCAACGTCTTCTTTCTCTCCACATGCTCCAGCATCCAGAGCAACTCAGACCTTCAGAGAACCGAAAACCGTCGTCGGATCGTCAACGGAGTCAACGCATTACCACTCTCTCCATCGCCACAGGGACCCAAATAAACAAAAGTGTACTCCTAGGACTACATCTAAGTCCTACATTGTAACATTGTTCTGTTTGTAATTGAAATTGCAATCAAAAGATTTTAATGGCAAACAACTACTTGACGAAGCAGCGGTGGACTTCTTGCCCTTGGCGCCGGCGGTGGTCTTGCTCTTGGGGGCCATTGATTTGAACTGAGATTTTGAAGAAGAGAATAAAGAAGATAGAGATTGCAAGAATAAGTAAAGATTCTCTCTCTACTCGCAAAGCTCTATTTATAAAGAATTTTGAAATCGGTTCAAATTTTCAAAATTTATGCTGACTGTTGGATATCTCGAATATTATGCTTCTAAGCTGACTGCTGGGTATCCCGAACTTTACGCGGACTATTGGTACACTTCTGTTCAAAGTATTTCAAATCTTAGAAAAAATTTGAAAACTTTGAAGGGGGTCTTGTAGAAGCATAAATAAATTTCATAGACCAAGTCAAAGAAGTTGAGAGCTTTACGCAAGTCAAACTGAGTCAGATTCAAGTTTTATGCAAAGATTAAACAAAGTCTAACTTTACGCGAACTACTTTACGTGAGAGCCATCCTCAGCCTTTATGCGAGAGACGGGCTGTCCATATTGCATTTAATGTGCGTGATACTGCTCTGACATAATGATTTTCTGATAGTACATTTCACAGAAGCCAAGAAGATTTTTACACCAAACCCAAAACTTGTTGTTTAGCGTGCAGATGGGCTACTTTACGCTCAAGAGACCGCTTCCTTTATGCATGAAAGCTATTTGAGTTTTTACGCTCAAGGCTTTCGTGTGCGTAGAGTTTATTTGAGCTAACTATACGCTCAAGGCTACTTTTCAGCCACTTTACGCAGGAAGTCTATGTCACGCCCCGGTCCCGTAGGAGCGATCGTCCTCGCTAAGGCGTGATGCCGCATGGGCCTAGGTTGCGCCCGTGCAAGGCCAAGTCCAGAAACGGCCGATTTGAGCTAGGCCACAGAGTCGCACAGAGTGTCCCCATTGCAGCGGAAAGTAAATGAACACAAATTGAAGCGAATTCAAACTCTTTATTGATATTCAAGAAGTTTACAAGTGGCGCTAGGCCGATATTACAAATCGCTCAAGCTCTCTCTCTCTGAAACATAAAAGGCGTGCCAAGTGGCTTACAAGATGGAATGATACATGGCAATATTCCGATACATTATGTCCTGTATAGGGTGCTTCAACTTCTTGCAACGCTCCAAGGCTCCAGAGATAGCTCCGCGCCTTAGCACGTTCGAGGAAAGCTCCGCACCCGACGACGTCTCCTGCATCCTGCAAGCAGACTGTGGGGTTATCAGTACATTATTATGTACTGGTGGGGTGGCTAGCTCGCCCGCAATGCTATCATTACCAAACACGTTCCATTTACTTTTGTGCACCGTCTATCATTCATTGTCTTTCTAATCTTGCCTTAGGATCAGTTTCATGGCATATTTCGTAACCTCTCTCGTGTTGCCGAATTTAAGTGTCTGTATAGAAATGCATGCACGACTTACCCATACTTACCGTCCGGCCTTCCCTGTCCAAAGTAAACCAAGTTAGTCAACAATTTACATGTAGTAACTTAACGTGATTCATGTAAACATTCAATGTTAAGGACGTGTCCCTGCCTCAGGTTCTAGCACGTCGTGGGCACGTTATCTAATACGTCGTAGGCATGTTCAGAGTGTTACATTTCAAGCATGTTCAGGAGTGTTACATTTCGAGCATGTTCAGGATGTTACTTTTCAAGCATGTTCAGGAGGCACTTCATTTAGTTAACTTAGACTACTTGTTTCAATGCAAGGACTTGCACGTGGATTGACACCAGCATAGCCCACTTAATCTACATGCATGGGTCGCTGGCATCACAAGCCATTTAGGACATATCACTTGGGCATTCTCACCTATCGAAGCGTGATGGTAGGTACACCTTGATAGTCTCTTGAAATGTCTAGCCTTACGTCTCCTTGAGTGGCCGAGCCCCCACTCAAAGCAGCCCGTAAGCCCCATGTCTGATTTCGCCTAGGCCGCTACGGTATTCCCTCCCATCGCCCGTGCCGCAGAATCCTTCCTCATGACGGCCACGGTATTCCCCCCCATCGCCCGTGCCGTTTGTCCACGACCATTTCGTATTGACTTGTCATTTAGCTTAACGACTGTCCTTGAGCCATAATGCGTTATCGACCAGGTTGGTGTCCGTGCAGCGTGGGTAGCGAGCCCCGTTGTACGTGCCCGTTATACATGTCGCTAACCATTCTTTCCTTTCTTATCTTTTATTCACTCTTTCATTTCTTTCTTTCACTTGTTCGTTGATTCATTCATTCTTCACGTATTCATGTCATTCATTCGTGGATTCATTCATTCACTTATTCGTTCATTCATTCATTATGTAACTCCCCGTGCGAGAGTCGCCTTGGCGACCCATCGGTCCCGAAGTCTTTCAATGTTGCTATACTCTACTCGGAACGACTATATCGATAGTCTTTCGTTTCTTTGTTGTAAACCGTTTATTGTTTCATTATTGATCGCATAGGAAACTTGCATGTAAGCTTGTGCCTTAGCACGAGCGTAGAGCGCGGTACGAGAGTTTCTATATTTGCCGAGTTCTTTTCCATGTTCTAAACAAGCATACAAGATGGGATTACTCCCTTAGCTAGGTGTGTTGAGTTATTTATTAGCATGCGCGTTGTTATCGCATAGCGATTCTAGCAAGAGTGTCCGTATTATTATGTGTCTAGGCTAAGCAAAGACGGGTTCATCGGAGCCACCCACCTTAGCGATGTTCGTATCGGCCGAGCGATACTCCGAGCGCGCCTTTGAAAGTCTAAGTCTGGATTCCTCTTGACGGGCCAAAGTAAGCCTTGTATCGATTCGTGTCGCCCCCGTTTCCCGTATTTCGTATTTATACTCGTAATTGGATTTTGGCAGGTATTTTATTTTCTGGACTTGTGGGATTTTGAGTTTTCTCGTAAAATGGGTTTTGACATGGCTTGGTTTTATTTTGTGGAGTAGGATTGGTTTGGTTTGGTTTAATATGCTTGGAACACCTTAGCCTATGCTCAACCCTCACTTCCACCACAACCCACCCTCATTTAATCCCACCTAACTTTTCTTTCTCCTCTTTACTTTTATTTATTTTCCTCCATCTTCTTCTTCCTTCCTCCATACAACACCAACACCATAGGCAAGTGCACCTTGCCACCACATGAGAACCTTATTTTATTTGTCCATTAGCTAGATTAGGCCATGGTGAACAATATTAGAACTTGGCATTTTGTGATTTGGAGCTTCCATTTTTCTAGATCTAGGTTTTAACCCTTTTCAGAAATTCTTGGTTTTGATCTATCAAACTTTGATTTTTGTTTGTTTTAATGCTTCCATGTGGAAGAGAATTCGATGTTACTCAAGTTAGAACTTTGAAAATCTAGATTTGGTTTTGATTTGACCAAGATATGAAGATTTGAACTTTGGTGGTCTTGAGGTGTTCCTCTCGGCCTGGAGAAGAAGACCTCAGTCTGCGCTCTTTAGCGCAGTACTGAACCGCGCATCCCCCTCGGCCAGCGCTCTTTAGCGCAGTGCTGAACGCGCAGCTCGCCCTTTGGCGAACCGCGCTCGCTCCCAGCGTGCTTGTCCCCTGGCGCACTCGACCCCCTGCGCACTTGGCCCCCTGTGCATCCACCCCCTGCGCACTCGACCCCCTGCGCCATCTGAACCCAGTGCCATCCGACCTAGCGCAAGCCAGTCCTGCGCCATCCTCCCCCGGCGCACTTGGCCCCCTGCGCATCCTCCCCCTGCGCACTCGACCCCCTGCTCCATCTGAACCCAGCTCCATCCGACCTAGCGCAAGCCAGTCCTGCGCCATCCTCCCCCTGCGCAATTGGCTCCCTGCGCAACCTAACCCCTTGGCACCTTGCGCAACCCAATGGCTTATGGAGATTTGGTTTGGTTTATTTCTCGAGCTTGGCTCCTCTTTTGTGGATTGGGTTTTGAAATCTTGTCCCACACAGCACGATTATCTTGACCCAACACGACCTGGCACGATTTTCAGTATTTGCTATGACTAGTATGTTTTCGTGATTTCTGTGATTTATGATCCCAGTACTCTCTGATCTTCTTGATAGTGACCCGATGGGGTGCACTCTTGACTTGTAACCTGATAACTTGATAGTGGCCCGTGGCGGCGCACTCTTGACTTGTAACTTCACTTGTAACTTGACTTGACTTGATGCTGTTGCGACGGCTAACTTGACTCTTGTAACCAACTCTGACACCGTGGGTGTTCCTGCTTGCTTGCTTGTGCAATCGACTTGTCTTGTCTTGCATCATGTCTAGGACGTGACTCCCTGGTTCCCACGGTCAGGGATTCACACTGAATATGGAATATGCTAATGACTAGATCAAACTATAGTTCATGGAGGATTTTCAGTCACAGGCAATCTCGTTATCTGGGCGCTTTAATTGGACTTGTAGCTTGCCGACGAGTAGAGCACATTTCCAGCACACTGTCATGTGTTGTACCCTCTAAATCACCTAAGGGTATATCGTCTCCGGGGCGATGTACCCAATCATACTCTCAACCCGCGGAAGGATAACTGGATAGTCTGCAGGGCTTGGGACTGGGGAATTTTCATTGCATCTTGTTAGTAATTAGGCTTGTGATAACCCTAGTTAGTTAAAGTAGTAAGCCGTAGTAATTGCTTGGCCGCTTGTGAATGGTGGTGTCCAGCCCTGTCTTAGTCTTGTCTTATCCCTGTACCCGGTTACTCTTGAACATGATTGTTTTACTTATCTTAACAATAAATGGGTAGAGACAGAGTGCTATTCAGGCGAAGGGTTACAACCCTGGTCCTTGTTTGGTTGAAGGGTTGTAACCTGGTTCCCGGAATGGTTCCACGTCCCTAGTCGTTTATTGTCCTGTTGTTCTCTTTACTTACTTGTACTTTTCTTTCATCTTCTTATGTTCTGATATGCTGGCTTTTGTTCTTATTTCGTGGCCTCCTTTGTGGCACTTGCTCTTTCTGGGGTTTGATCCAGCTGGTTTTGTGTGGCCAGATTTTGGAGCAGCACCCAAGGATCTACCGAACCTCCAGCTCGATGGTGGCGACTAGAAGGAACCCAGGCTACGAGTGGGTTTTCTATTTTGTTCGCTCACTCTATTGTAAATTATTCTTTTGAGGCGTTTAGCCGACGAGTACCTGTTAGCTCGATGCACCTTTACTTACTGTTTGCCTACGGGCTGTAAACATGATTAACAAATCCTAGGGTTGATCATGTATGACTTAACTCTTGCTAGTCCTTGTATTTTGTACGACTAGCTTCATGATCAGCTGATATGTAATATTTGGGACGCCTTTTATTGTATATTTGGTGGTCAAACATCTTGTAACTATATTACTTGCTTGAGATTGAGACAATAGGCTTGACCTTAAGAGACCGTTGGCTTGTAGTGAACCCTCATATCTAGACAGCTGTGACCGTATGGCGAGATGGACTTCATTTCGATATACGTAGCTGGCTATGTTCGCCCCCGCTCTCCAGTATTCTGGTTCTGGGGCGTAACATGGTTTAAGTGGTGGCCCATGCAGGTCTTGTCAATCAAGAAATGTGTGGGTTTACCGAATAGATGTCTCAATCATTATTCGTCCTTGATCTCTGTTCATATCCTCTGAAATCTCTGGATTCTTGCCCTGATCACATGCTTGTATCGTTGATCTGTCATGGTCCTTCCTCATTATTTTTCCTGTGTCGTCTTCTTCAGCGACACTATACCTGACCCTGCCGATCAGCAAGGTGGAGCACCTCCCGTGGACCAGCAGCAACCTGGAGATCAAGCCCAGCATTCTGGAGTGGCCTCCCGAGTTGTACCTACTGGAGGAGAGCCCCCAGTTCAACCCGTTCAGCCTGCCGAGCCGGATGATGGCACCTTGGTAGGTCTCATCAGGGCCTTGATAACTTCTCAAGATCGCAGAGGAGACGCCTTGCACCAGGCAGTGGCAGATGCTTTGACCAGAGGCGGTCATCCAGGGAACAGCGCGGCCAATAGCTTCAAGCGCTTGAACCCTCCATTCTTCGACGGCAGCGAGGATGCGATTGCCGCAGACGCTTGGCTTCAGGATACCGAGGTGGTTCTGGAAGCAGCTAGGACACCTGAGAATGAGAAGGTGGCGGTAGTACGCCTGTAGTTGCTGGATTTAGCTCGCAGTTGGTGGGCGGCACAGGCCATGGGATTAGTGGCACCCATTGCTTGGACAGTGTTTAGAGAGAGATTCCAGACGAAGTATTTCGAAGCTGTAGCTCGGTACGACCTGCAGACGAGATTTACCAACTTGAAGCAAGGAGGCAGAACGGTCGACAGTTATGCGACTGAGTTTTCTAGACTCAGTAGATTTGCCCCCACCTTGGTGGCGACTGAGTTTGATAGGGCCCAGCGGTTCCAGCAGGAACTTTATTTGGAGATCTTGCTGGTAGTTGAGCAGTTCGAGCACCAGACGTTCGATGCAGTATTGAGGGCAGCTAGGAGGCATGAGTATACCTCCCAGAGGATTGTGGATAGGACCGGAGGTAGGAAGCGGTCCCACAGTCAGATGCACCAATCATCAGCTCCAGCCCCGGCAGCTAGGAGTTTGACTATTGGAACTCCGAGGCGGGCGGCCTCAGCGACGTCGGTTCAGCATTCGACCCCGATGTACCTGCAGTAACAGAAGCAGAAGCAGACTTCCGCGATGGAATATTCACATTGCGAGAAGCCAGGCCATGTAGTGGCGGATTGTCGTAGGGCCCAAGGATTGTGCCTGGCTTGTGGAGCAGCAGATCACAAGATAGGAGCCTGCCCGAATAGGGGTAGTTCGTCATCTTCCAACCTAACCAGTCCATCGGTTAGGGGACCAGCACCTGTGCAGCAGCAGCAGTACCCGAGGCCATTGTTGTCTCAGGCCCAGATATTTCATCAGCAGAACCAGCAGCAGTATGCCCAAGCCCAAGTGCAGAGCAGGCAGAGAGGTTTCCAGCAGAGGGGACCCGCAGCTAGAGGTCAGGCCATGATGATGGCTATGGAAGAAGAAGTTGCACCAGGTGAGGTAGTGGCAGGTACTATTCTCGTCAACTTCTTTCCAGCATCGGTATTATTTGATTCTGGTGCATCGCATTCATTCATGTCTACACGATTCGCGACACGGATAGGATTGGAACCAGAGTCATTATCAGTAAGGCTCAATATTCTTACTGGTAATGGTCTTGTGGGAGTAGATCGAGTATTTTCCTCGTATCGGATCGTAGTTAGCGGTAGAGAGTTCCCCGCTAGATTTATAGAATTTCCTATGGCAGACTACGATGTAGTCCTAGACATGGATTGGTTGAGGAACCAGTATGCTAGGATAGACTGCCATGTTGGCAGGATTGTCTTTAGTATTCCAGGGGAGCCAGAGTTTTCATTTTCCAGAGGCGCGGTGGAGCCATCTTCTCCAATATTGCGGATGGCAGTAGCAGCAGTACAGTTACCCCGGATAGTTGAAAAGTTTCCAGATGTCTTTCCAGAAGAACTTCCAGGGATGCCGCCAGAGCGGGAGATTGAGTTCACTATAGACTTGATCCCCAGAACAGCACCAGTATCAGAGAGAGTCTACAGGATGGCGCCTTCAGAGTTGGAGATTTTGTACAAGATGATTGAAGAACTCAGGACCAAGGGATTCATTCGTGCAAGTGGATCGCCTTGGGGATCCCCGATGCTTCTTGTGAAAAAGAAGGATGGTACGTCCAGGTTATGTGTAGATTATCGTACCTTGAACTCAGTGACAATCAAGAACAGATACCCTCTCCTGAGGATAGATGACTTGTTTGATCAACTCAAAGGGGCTTCAGTGTTCTCGAAGATAGACTTGCGGTCAGGATACCACCAGATCAGAGTCAGAGAACAGGACATCCCGAAGACAGCATTTAGATCGAGGTATGGGCATTGGGAGTTCCTTGTTATGCCCTTTGGAGCGACCAATGCGCCGACTGTATTCATGGACCTCACGAATCGTATTTTCATGCCTTACTTGGATCAGTTCGTGATCGTGTTCCTAGATGATATCCTGGTCTACAGCAAGAGCGAATCAGAGCATGAGCAGCACCTCAGAGTCGTCTTTCAGACGCTTAGAGAGCATCAGTTGTACGCCAAGTTCAGTAAATGCGAGTTCTGGCTCGATCGCATTTCGTACTTGGGTCACATCATTACTCGAGGAAGAGTAGAAGTGGATCCCCAGAAGATTGTGGCTATCGAGTCATGGCCAGTACACAGCTCAGTGGCAGAGGTTCGCAGCTTCCTTGGATTGGCCAGCTACTACCGACGATTCGTTTCAGATTTTGCAAGGATTTCGGCGCCGATGACCCAGTTGACCCGTAAGGATGTGCAGTTTGCTTGGACAGCAGAGTGTCAGGAATCATTTGAGAAGTTGAAGCGAGATTTGATAACGGCTCCCATTCTCACACTTCCAGATAGGACCGGAGGATTCACAGTTTATTGCGACGCTTCAGGCAGAGGATTGGGGTGTGTCTTGATGCAGCATGGAAAGGTAATATCTTATGCATCACGTCAACTTCGTGATCATGAGAAGAATTACCCGACCCACGACTTGGAGCTGGCAGCAGTAGTGTTTGCACTTAAGTTGTGGAGGCACTACTTGTATGGAGACAGAGTGGAGATATTTACGGATCACAAGAGATTGAAGTATGTTTTCACCCAGAAGGACCTTAATATGCGGCAGAGGAGATGGCTTGAGCTATTGGTGGACTACGACGTGCACTTGCAGTACCACCCAGGAAAGGCCAACGTTGTAGCAGATGTGTTGAGCCGGAGAGCCGGAGTTTACTTCCTAACGGCGCAACCAGAGTTATTGGCAGATCTTCAGAAGATAGGAATTGAAGTGGTTCTTCCTACCAGCGTGGCATTGATGGCCAGTCTACAGGTTCAGTCCAGCATAGTTGAGAGGATCCGGATGGCGCAGTCTACAGATTCCAAGCTTCAGCGGCTCAGAGCAGAGTGTGAGACAGGAAGAAGACCAGAGTTGTACATTCAGGAAGATGGTACACTTCGGCACGGCACTCATCTTTGTGTACCCAGTGGAGATATCAGACAGGATGTCATGGCAGAAGCTCACAGTTCACAGTATTCTATTCATCCCGGTGGCACGAAGATGTACCGTGATATCCGTCAGCATTTCTGGTAGAATGGCATGAAGAGGGAGATAGCCCGGTTTGTCTCTCGGTGTTTGGTTTGCCAGCAGGTTAAAGCTGAACATCAGAGGCCCGTTGGACTTCTTCAGCCTTTGCCGATTGCAGAATGGAAGTGGGAGCATGTGACCATAGATTTTGTGACTGGATTGCCTAGATCCCCAGCTGGTCGAGATGCTATTTGGGTTATAGTTGACCGGCTCACGAAGGTGGCTCATTTTCTTCCATTCAGAGTGGGGCAGTCCCCGGCGCAGTTAGCAGAGATGTACCTCAGACAGATTGTCAGGCTTCACGGTGTGCCAGTCAGTATCACCTCGGACCGAGATTCAAGGTTTATGTCGCACTTTTGGCGTAGCCTGCAAGAGAGTTTGGAAACTCGCCTCTAGTTCAGTTCGGCATATCATCTGCAGACATATGGCCAGTCAGAGCGCACAATCCAGACTCTTGAAGACATGTTGAGATCTTGTACGCTTGACTTCGGTGGTTCGTGGGAGGATCACCTACACCTGGTGGAGTTCTCGTACAACAATAGCTTCCAGGCCAGCATCCAGATGGCACCATTCGAGGCTCTGTACGGTAGGAAGTGCAGATCCCCACTAGCGTGGGATGATGTTGGAGAGAGGCAGATGCTCGGTCCAGAAATGATTGCCCAGACGGTTGAAGTAGTCAGAAAAGTCAGGGATCATCTTCGAGTTGCCCAAGATCGCCAGCGCCATTGGGCCGATGCTCATCGGCGTCCCTTAGAGTTTGCTATCGGCGACCATGTATTCCTTAGGATCTCGCCTAACCGCGGCGTTATTCGCTTTGGCGTGCGAGAAAAGCTTAGTCCTAGGTATATAGGGCCGTTCGATATCCTGGAGCGAGTAGGAGACGTATCCTATCGTCTTGCTCTTTCGCCGTCGCTAAGTGAGGTGCATGATGTATTCCATGTGTCTCAATTACGACGGTACGTCCCGGACCCGAGCCATATCCTGGACCGTTCAGAATTGGTTGTTGGTACCAACCTTTCGTATGAGGAGAAGCCCGTGTCTATTTTGGACCGGAAGGAGAATATACTCAAGAACAAGACTATTAGCTTAGTCCGTGTTGCTTGGGGTCATCACTCTCTGGGTGAGTCAACGTGGGAGCGTGAGGATGACATCCGATCGCGATATCCCGACTTGTTTGACTCGTAAGGTATAATGCTACCTTATGCCTTATGTTTTCCATCCCTTGCTTGCATGTATGATTGTATGATTGAACTGCTTAGTGTAGTTGTTGGTGCTTAGTATAGCTTGTCGTGGCAATCTCTAGCTCCTTGATTAAAATTCTGAGGACATAATTCTTTTAAGGTGGGTAGAGTTGTCACCCCCGTTTCCCGTATTTCGTATTTATACTCGTAATTGGATTTTGGCAGGTATTTTATTTTCTGGACTTGTAGGATTTTGCGTTTTCTCGTAAATGTGTTTTGACATGGCTTGTTTTATTTTGTGGAGTAGGATTGGTTTGGTTTGGTTTAATATGCTTGGAACACTTAGCTATGCTCAACCCTCACTTCCACCACAACCCACCCTCATTTAATCCCACATAACTTTTCTCTCCTCCTATTTACTTCATTTTTTTCCTCCATCTTCTTCTTCCTTCCTCCACACAACACCAACACCATAGGCAAGTGCACCTTGCCACCAATGAGAACCTTATTTTATTTGTCCATAGCTAGATTAGGCCATGGTGAACAACATTAGAACTTGGCATTTTGTGATTTGGAGCTTCCATTTTCTAGATCTAGGTTTTAACCCTTTTCGGAAATTCTTGGTTTTGATCTATCAACTGATTTTTTGTTTGTTTGATGCTTCATGTGGAAGAGAATTCGATTTACTCAAGTTAGAACTTTAAAAATCTAGATTTGATTTTGATTTGACCAAGATATGAAGATTTGAACTTTGGTGTTCTGAGGTGTTCCTCTCGGCCTGGAGAAGAAGACCTCAGTCTGCGCTCTTTAGCGCATACTGAACCGCGCATCCCCCTCGGCCAGCGCTCTTTAGCGCAGTGCTGATCGCGCAGCTCGCCCTTTGGCGAACCGCGCTCGTCCCAGCGCGCTTGTCCCCTGGCGCACTCGACCCCCTGCGCACTTGGCCCCCTGCGCATCCTCCCCCTGCGCACT
>JANAVB010043419.1:14168762-14509525 GCA_029216955.1 Iris pallida | reverse complement strand
TCTATGATTAACAAGGATCACTTGGTACTTTACTTTAAAAAAAACTAGGCTTTTGTCTACTTCAAAAATTGTTAAAATAATGATCTTTTGATTATTTATTGATTAATTACGACTTGTAGCTTTTTGGTATTTGGAGTTTTAGTCGTGTTGAACCCATCCCTCACTAGTGTAAAGACCCTAGAAAGTTAGTAACATAGTGTGTCACCCCACATTGGTCTCCTATGCCAAGTCATCATTTTGGCTAGGTGCCCAATCACAAGTCGTGTTCACCAATTAGTGTCCTAGTGTTAGCTTAGTGTAAAACTAAGTGTGTTGTATTTACTTCTACAGTGACGAGCTACCAGACATCCATAGCATTGTTATCGCAGCTTATTTTATTTTGCTTTGCTAGAGGCAAGTACTTTCTACGAACTTTACATACTGCTAGAACAATAAACTGCGACTTACCAACTATGTTAAATGCTGATCCTTGGGGTAGCAAGTTAGAACTTTACATGTTGTATTACTTTCAGTCTCTACCATATTTAGGACAGTATCTCATATCTCTCACATGCTCTATATCGCTCTCGTATCTCCCACATGTTATTACTGTTTTCATATCTCTCACATGTTTAAATAACGGGTTAAGGGGAAACTGCTAGTAATGTACGTGATCATGACCCCCTTCTCCGTATGTATTTACCGCGCTCGGGGACATTCTATATGTAACCTTGTCGTAGGTTCTGATCTCGCATTTGTGAAAGGATATACACCGATGCCGTTCGTGCACGTATGTGCATGCCAAAAAAAACTTGATATGTGCCACTGTACATCCTATTCACCTATTGACCGATTCACGTACATGCTACAGTTTTAAACTTTTAAACTATATGTTGTTATTTCTAAAAAGAACCAATTAAACCATGATATGCCATAATTCCAGTTTATTACCTTCCTGTTCATGCTTTGTATATTTAGTTTGCTAGAAAACAGTACTTGCTCCCGTCCTGACAGGATAACGTTGTAGGTATACTTACTGAGGAGGAGTTGCTCTGTGATTCGTATTATGGAGTCACTGCCGAGGACCCGTTTTTGCCATGCGAGGATGTTCCTGCGGGAAGACTCGCCTAGTTTGCGTAGTCACTTGGGATACTTAGTGTAGTCATGTATTAGACTACGTATTTTGTAACTGGACATGTATCCAGTTTTACATTTCAGACTTGTACTTTGGACTTATTTCTATATATGAGATGACTTTTGTGTTTGGAGCATTTATGATTCTTCTTCACTTATAGAACTGTTAGCACATTTAGTCTTATCTTGTTATCTCTAGAACAGCTTACTGCGCTTTATCTTAAGCGTAGGCTGGACATGGCTCGGCCCGGCCCAACAATTTAGGTAACGGGTCGTGACATGTTTTTAGTGGTGCCCCCATGCAGGTCCTGACTAAACTGTTTGGTTACGTTATTGTACCAAGCATGCCTGCAATTAGGAACTTAAGGTAATTAGACAAGATTAGGAAAGACGCTTAGAACACTTAGAGGAATGCTAGGATTGCAACATAGGAAATATATCACATGTTTGCTATTATAATTAGATTTTCTTGCCTATGATTGCTTACTTTAAATAAGTCCTTATAAGTCTTTTTATGTGTAATTTAGATGGTGCTTACTCGTTCATCCCAGTATGTTACCCCCGAGAATGGGGCCCTCCATATCCAGTCAGCTGACCAGTTGACTGATACATCTCTACCTACCACATTCCCCCACTCCACAGATCCACAGACCCAGATACCACCTTCCACATCCCAATCCCAGCAGGCCCCGATACTTCCACCACCCCCTATCACTATACCCACCCAGGCTTCCGTCACACTCGACGGGACCCAGCTGCTCACACTAATCCAGGGGTTCCTAACAATCCATCAGGAGCAGACTACCCTACTCCGCCAGAGCATGGAGCGTTCTGAGGGACGTCCCGTGGTCCCACCACCTGTAGAGCCAGGGCAGAAAGCGGGGACGATCAAGGACTTCATGGGTCTGAATCCCAAGGAGTTTTCAGGGACTGAGGGCATAGTAGTAGCTGATGACTGGCTAGATTCGGTAGAGAGGAAGCTTCTGGGAGTTAGGATGCCGGATGATCTTCAGGTCGAGGCAGCGGGATTTCTGTTGATAGACTTAGCAGGAGTCTGGTTCAGGAATGAGCCGTTGTTTGCGAGAGGTAGAGACACTTGGGACCAGTTCAAGACCCAGTTCAAGAAGAAATTCTTCTCGACCACTGCTAGAGTAGCCATGGGGCTACGATTCCAGAACATCCAGCAGGGGAACCGTTCTGTTGATGAGTATGCGGCAGAGTTTAGTCGCCTGAGCCGTTTCGCTCCTAGTCTGGTTGCTGATCCAGAGGAGATAACCCGTAGATTTTGCCATGGTCTAGTTCCAGACATTGGCATTCTTATAGTGGCAAACGGTACGACTGACTACTACCAGAGCCTAGAGTGGTCCGGAGCATTGAGGAGCGTCTTCTGTCTAGCAAGAGGCCGGCTTCTGTATATCATGAGGGACCGTCCAAGCGTCAGGCTTTCCAGCAGAGAGCACCGACGCCACCCCAGCAGACTTACCGTCCTCCTATATCACATCACCCGACCCAGCCAGTTAGAGCCCCGGGACCTCAGCAGCAGCAGAAGGGGACTATATGTTCATTCTGTAGAAGGGTAGGCCATGACGCTTTCGTCTGTAGGAAGAGGTTGGGGCAGTGTTTAGCTTGTGGGTCTGCCATCCATCAGATTTGGGACTGCCCAGTTGCCAAGGGACCCCAGGGGAAGACTTATAGCCTAGTCCTTGAGCCGGAGTCGGAACAGGTTTCAGGAGGTTAGTTTTGATCGTAGCCTTAGTCATTTGTTGCATTGCTTGCTATGTTAGAATATTGTCGGGTCTTCAATCCTTGTGAATTTCGAGGACGAAATTTTTCAAGGAGAAAAGACTTGTAAGCCCCTGTTTTTCAAATTCATTTTTAATTAGTGTTAATTAAATTTTTATGTCATTTATAGCCTTAAATTATTGTTAGGAAATTTTTTGGAATTTTTTTATAATTTTTAAATGAGTTTTAAATATAAAAATATTACTTTGCAAATTATTTGAAATTAATTAAATAGGTTTTGCAATTTTTAGGTATGTTTTTATATCAGTTTCTAATTAAGGAAATATTTTAAATTAGGAAATGCAAATTCTATTTTGCATATTCTCACTAATAATTCTATTATTCAAAATCCTATTTCCTAAGGGCCCTATTGCAGATCTACCAAACCCCCCCCCCCTCTCACACACGACACTCTCTCTCTCTCCTCTGCCTACCTACTCCCCTGCCCCGACCGACTCACCGCCCTGCCCCCGCCTTTCCCGGCTGACCCCACCGACCTCAAACCCACCTATAAAATCCCCCACTCCCCCTCGACCTAAACCCTAACCCTAAACTCTCTCCACAGCCGTCGACGACCCTCTTCTTCCCCGACGAACCCCCAAACCCTAACCCTACTCCGGCGAACGCTGCTCCGCCCCAACCGACGACCTTCACCACCAACCACCACCACCATTCGACTCGCCCTGTCACGCCGACCCCAGCGCCACCCGACCGCCCTGACCACGACGCCTCCTCCGCCCAGGCGCCACCCCGACAGCAGCCCATCTCAGGACACGTATGTGTCAGTCGTATTTTCGTGTCCCATTTGCGTCTCATTTTCGTGTGGACGACTCGCCAGGACACGTGCAGTCTTTGGGTAAATGTGGACACGGTCGATTCAGTTCGTGCGTGTCGTGCGTAGCAGGGACACGAGAAATTCTGTGTCCTTAACTGTCTGGACACAGGACAGTTTTATATTTTTTTATGTATAAACTACCCTAACCTAAATAAAATAAACACAACCCTTACTCTAACACAACTGATGGGCTGACCCCCTAGCCAGCCCATCCTAACCTAAACCCCCCCTCTGCGCGCGCTGTGTTGGCCTGGGTTCGAGCCCCCTGGCTGCCTTTCCTTTCCCTTTTCTTTTCCTTTCCTTTTTCTTTTTCTTTTTATTATATATATTTATATATATATGTATATACATATATTTGTATATATATATGTATTATTCTATATATACTATAATTTTGTATATATATATTTACTGTTTTTATATATACATATGTATACTTCATTATTTTATGTATGTATATATATATATATATATATATATATATATATATATATATATATATATATATATATATATATATATATGTATTATGTATACATATATATTTATGTATATATATTTCCTTATGTATATATATTATTATATATACTATTATATATATATATATATATATGTATACATTAATTTTGTATATATATATATGTTATATAGATAAGTATTTTCTTATATATATATATATATATATATATATATATCTATATATATATATATATATATATACATATATGTAATTTTTATATATATATATATATATCCAATATGTAAACATCCCTATATTTGTATATATATATTTTCATATATATATATATACACTATTTTATGTATGTATTTTACTTAGCTTAGTATAAATTATCTTTATAAGATAATATTCATACTTTTATAGTTACTATGTAAAATTTTACCTTATTAAAATATTAATATTTATTTTGCATTTCTACCACTTAGTATTTTCTGTATATTTAAATTACTGCAACCATTTGGTGTCCAGGCCTAGCTGGGTATTTGGGCTCAAATATGTTTTCACACATTCAAGACCTGTACAAGTCATATTGGACTTGATTCATGGCCTTAGGTCCTGTATTTGAACTTTGGTTCAAATTATATACATGGACAAAAATATGCAGATAATTAATCATTGTGTGCATTGCTGTTTTTGATTTTCTAAAAATACTTAATGTACTGCTAAAATTATGGAAAAATAGTTTTTAGATACTATGTTAAGTTAGCTAATTTAGTATAATTTTTGTAATATTTAATTTACTGTTTTGCCACTAGTTTGGCATATGAAATCAAAACTTATTTTCTGTATACTTAGGAAAACTGATTTTTTATAAAATATTTGTACTGGTTAATAAATTCCAGAAAAATTATAATAAATTTCTACGATTAACAAGGATCACCTTGGTACTTTACTTTAAGAAAAACTAGGTTTTTTGTCTACTTCAAAAATTGTTAGAACATAATGATCTTTTGATTTATTTATTGATTAATTACGACTTGTAGCTTTTTGTGTTATTTGGAGTTTTAGTCGTGTTGAACCCCATCCCTCACTAGTGTAAAGACCCTAGAAAGTTAGTTAACATAGTGTGTCACCCCACATTGGTCTCCTATGCCAAGTCATCATTTTGGCTAGGTGCCCAATCACAAGTCGTGTTTCACCAATTAGTGTCCTAGTGTTTTAGCTTAGTGTAAAACTAAGTTGTTGTATTTACTTCTACAGTGACGAGCTACCAGACATCCATAGCATTGTTATCGCAGCTTGTTTTGTTTTGCTTTGCTAGAGGCAAGTACTTTCTACGAACTTTACATACTGCTAGAACAATAAACTGCGACTTACCAACCATGTTAAATGCTGATCCTTGGGGTAGCAAGTTAGAACTTTACATGTTGTATTACTTTCAGTCTCTACCATGTTTAGGACAGTATCTCATATCTCTCACATGCTCTATATCGCTCTCGTATCTTCCACATGTTATTACTGTTTTCATATCTCTCACATATTTAAAATAACGGGTTAAGGGGAAACTGCTAGTAATGTACGTGATCATGACCCCCTTCTCCGTATGTATTTACCGTGCTCGGGGACATTCTATATGTAACCTTACCGTAGGTTCTGATCTCGCGTTTGTGTATGGATATACACCGATGCCGTTCGTACACGTATGTGCATGCCAGAAAAAACTTGATATGTGCCACTGTACATCCTATTCACCTATTGACCGATTCACGTACATGCTACAGTTTTAAACTTTTAAACTATATGTTGTCATTTTTAAAAAGAACCAATTAAACCATAATATGCCATGATTCCAGTTTATTACCTTCCTGTTCATGCTTTGTATATTTAGTTTGCTAAAAAATAGTACTTGCTCCCATCCTGACAGGATAACGTTGTAGGTATACTTACTGAGGAGGAGTTGCTCTGTGATTCGTATTATGGAGTCACTGCCGAGGACCCGGTTTTGCCATGCAAGGATGTTTCTGCGGGGAGACTCGCCTAGTTTGCGTAGTCACTTGGGATACTTAGTGTAGTCATGTATTAGACTACGTATTTTATAACTGGACATGTATCCAGTTTTATATTTCAGACTTGTACTTTGGACTTATTTCTATATATGAGATGACTTTTGTGTTTGGAGCATTTATGATTCTTCTTCACTTATAGAACTGTTAGCACATTTAGTCTTATCTTGTTGTCTCTAGAACAGCTTACTGTACTTTATCTTAAGCGTAGGCTGGACATGGCTCGGCCCGGCCCAACAATTTGGGTAACGGGTCGTGACAGGAGACGGTCTGCAACCCTGGTCCTTGTTTGGTTTAAGGGTTGTGGATTTGCTCCAGAGCGGTCCATGTAATCCTTGCCACTTCCGGCGACATTTATTACCGGACTCTTGTCCCTTGACCCTTCATCCTAGGGGTTGTCCTAGTCTGTCAGATAGAGCTGACAACTGTCCTATGTATTGGGAGTTGCGACTTGTGGATATGACTGAAGATTGATTATTATGGAGAGTACGATCTTGGGATATTGACTTGGTGGATCTATGTGGATTCTTGGATTTTGGTGATTTCGAATATTTCGTGGAACGAGGAGAATATCGAGGGTATTATTATATAATTTTTACTCGACTTTCCAAACGCCCAAACCTGGTACCTTTGTGTATTCCGGTAGTTGGGGAACCTGGTTTGATTGCTGTGTCTTGGTAGTTGAGGGGCTTGTTTTCTAGTGGCTTGTGATCATTGACTTGGAGGATTCTTGTGAGTCAGAGGGCCTAGCATTGTGAGGGGAATGAGCTTGGTATTTGGTGGTTGTCTTTATTGACGTGATATTCACTCCATCATGGATGGGAGACTCTTGCTAGATTGATCTGGTGGATGGACCGACTTGATGATTTGAGCTGTAGGTTCCCATGTTTACTTGACAGGCTATTATAGTGGAGATTTTGATCTTGTACCCGACTTGATATCCATGTCACGATTTGGGCATGTGACTTCTTGTGACTGATAGGTTTGACCTTATTCCTGGTATTACACGATGACCTGGACCTGTCTTGATTTTTGATTAGTGGCCCGTGGAGGTGCACTCCTGACTAGCACTCTGGACTTGACAGTAATCCTGGCATGTATACTCTTGATTCTTGATAGTGGCCCATGGTGGCGCACTCCTGACTAGTACTCTTGACATGACATGTTTACTCTTGACCGCTGTTGCGACAGCCAGTCCTGACTTGCTAGGCATGACCCCGTCTTGACACCGTGGTTGATTTCTCTTGATTATGCTTGTATATGCCACCAGTCCAGTCTTGTCTTGCATCATGTCTAGGACATGGATCCTTGAGTACCACGGTCAGGGATCCATAATGAAACTGACTAGGCTAATAACTAGATTAATCATGTAGTTCATGGGGACTTCCCAGTGACCTGTTGCTTGTCTGGCCCCGGCCCTATGTATCTATATATACTAGGGATTGTTGCTATCCGTCGAGATGAGCGCATTCCCAGCCCTCCGTCGAGTGTGGCACTTCTTTAGGATACATGTATCTTACTGCAGTGTGCCTGCTATATCTATCTTTTTCTTTTACTGGGGCCATTCGGGTAGTAGCAAGCAGGAGCTGGACTTTGAAGTCTCATTGCATCTTGTTAGTAATTAGGCATGTGATAACCCTAGTTAGCTAATAATAGCAAGCCGTAGGCATTGTGTGGCCGCTTGTCCTTCTGTGTCGTTTGGCTTGTTGCCTGTTAGCCAGCTGATATTGATTTCCAGCTGGCAATGCAGGTGTTAGTGGATGCTAGGAAGATTGTGATTGTGTTAGCTTCATTATACTTGTGGATTGTTATCGTGCGTTGGTACCGCACGATCCCTCACCTTTATTTACTGTTTTTAGATGTTATTCTTGTCATATTTTATCCTGCTGGTTTTCTTCGCCCGTCCTTGAGCCTTCCTTTCTGGTACTTGCTGCGGTTGGCCTGACCAACCCTGGATTGTTCCCAGATTGTCTGAGACCGACCCGGTGGATCTTCCAGACTTGACTTGGAGGGTGTGCTTCAGTTCCAGACCATGCTAGGAACTGTGGAAAGTTATACTTGTCTACATTATTATTCTGTACTGTAGATTCCAGATTTTTATATGAGTATTCCCTGTTTTCCATATGATTATCTCTCTTGATGTTGTTTCATTGTGATTTGCCTGTGGGCATGAGATCAGATTTAGGCCATAGATTGATTGCATGCTAGGATACCCAGCAGACTTGACAGCCGTCATCACCGTATAGCGTATTCGTACCTTATACGGTGTAGCTGGCCTACGTCCGTCCCCGTATTTCGGTACTGGGGCGTGACAGCTATGCTCACGCAGCTATAGACTGTCATGAGGGTAGTATTATGTTCAGTCTTCCAGGAACGACACCATTCAGTGTCAGGAGGACCGGGCTGAAGATCAGCCTAGAGACAAACTATTGTGCTACAGTTGGGGAGCTAGCACCGCCACACCCTATCATTAGGGAGTTTATAGATGTATTTCCAGAGGATCTTCCAAGACTTACATATGACAGAGATGTGTTCACTATAGATTTAGTTCCGGGCACATCACCGGTGTCCCGGGCTTGCTATAGAGTGAACCCCAAGGAGGCCGTAGAGATGAAGGAGCAGATCGATGACCTATTAAGAAAGGGTTTCATCCGATCTAGTGCTTCTTCATGGAGAGCACCAGTGCTCTTTGTGCCAAAGAAGGATGGTATAGTCCGGTTGTGCATTGACTACCGGGCATTGAATACCATCACCATTAAGAACAAATATCCTCTGCCTCGGATAGATGATTTGTTTGACCAGTTGAGTGGGGCGAAGGTGTTCTCCAGGATAGACTTGAGATCAGGTTACCACCAGGTGAAGGTCAGAGCTGAAGACATCCAGAAGATTGCGTTCAATACCAAGTATGGGTAGTACGAGTTTTTGGTGATGCCATTTGGTCTCACAAATGTGCCAACTGTCTTTATGAACTTGATGAACAAGATATTTCACCAATATCTGGATAAATTCGTCATGGTGTTTATCGATGACATCCTGATATACTCGAAGACGCCAGAAGAACACGAAGAACACTTGCGGACAGTTATGAGGATTCTGAGGAAGGAGAGGTTGTATGCTAAATTGTCGAAGTGCGAGTTCTTTCTCGACCGAGTGGAGTTTCTCGATCATGTGGTCACTGGAGAGGGGATCTCAGTGGACCCCAGGAAGATTGCTGCCGTCGAGACATGGAAGGCTCCGACATCAGTTTCAGAGATTAGGAGTTTCTTGGGATTAACAGACTATTACAGGAAGTTTGTCCAGAACTTTGCTAGAATAGTCGAACCTATGACAAAGCTGACACGGAAGGACGCAGAGTACATCTGGTCAAAGGACTGCCAGGCAGCATTTGAGGAATTGAAGAGAAGACTGACGACTGTACTAGTTCTGGCATTACCTTCTGTTTGCAAAAACAAAAGTATGATATTTATTTCACAAACTTTGTAAAGAATATTACAAGAATTCTGGGAAAGTACAACTATAGGAATCCGATCGGAATGACGATCGCTTTATCCCTTGGACGATGTGAACTTTGAAGACTTGAATCTCTGAAGAACGCAGCAACACTTGGACAAAAAAAACTCTGATTTCTCTTGATTGTGTCCGTCCCCCATTGAATGGAAACGAAACTCTATTTATAGAGTTCTGAAATAACTGTTTTGGGCAGTTATTCTGGAGAGCGCCTGATTGAAGTACGCCTGTTTTGAGCACGTATGACAAACTGCGCCTGTTTTCACTCCATTATCACGAACGTGCACCAACTGCTTTAGACACGTGGCATTATTTGATTGAAATACGCTTGGTCGTGTACAGTTAGTGGGACACGTGTTGGACATGTAGAGTGGTAGTTAGACGTTGAATTAGTCAAAGTGCGCCTGTTTCAGGGACACGTGGTAAGCTCTGAATTGATGTTGTTTTGAACTGCGCCTTCTTCGTAGGCGCAATCTGCAAAGTGTGCTGAGTTTGGATAGAAGTAGGCGCAATCTGCGAAGTGTGCTTGATATAGTCAAAAGTAGGCGCAATCTGCGAAGTGTGCTTGATATAGTCAAAAGTAGGCGCAGTCCGTTGATAGCGCCTAGTTCTTTGATGTAGGCGCAATCTGTTTAGACAGCTGTCATATCTTCCTCGAGCACCGCGCCATCATAGGAATGATAGCGCCTTCTCGATCTTCGTGTTTGTCGGGTAATGATGACTCCACGTCAGCTAAGCGCGGTTTGTGAAATACGCCTCTATGATGCAGAAATAGGCGCGTTCTGTGTTTGTTGATGAAGTAGGCGCCATTTGTTTGTAGGCACATTCTGATTAATCTGTTGATCTTAACTTAGGCGCGGTTTGATTTTTTGGACCTACAAAACCCCCTTCAAAGTTTTCGAATTTTGAATTTTCAAAAGTTCGAAATACTTTGAATTTCCATATGACCAAGTCAAACCGCGCTTGATATTTGAAGAAGTTGCGCAGTTTAAGGCGAGAACGGATCTTCAGGCTGAATAGGCGCAATCTATTTAGGCGCGTTTCGTTGTAGCTATAAATAGCCCACAAAATCCTTCGTAAACCCTTTATTGTCTTCAAGAGTGAAATTTTTCGAGTTTTCTTTTCTGATTTTCTTTCTTCTCCGACGAGCTTTTCAAATCAACTCCGATGGCGCCTCGACGTTCGGATAAAGGGAAAGAACCCGCTCCAATTGAATCTTCAAAGAAATCCAAGAAGACCATGCCGCATCCCATGGTTGAATCGCGCGGTTCTCTTCAAATCCGAGAGCCTGGACAAATTCATGTTTCTCGACACGAAACTGCACATCCGGCCATTAATGGTGGGTCATAGGAACATACACTGGCTCTTCTTAGGGCTCAGTTGTATTCGCCAACTCTTTTTAGGGTTTGGTGATTCTCTAAACTTCATGTTTATGAAGTTTAAACATTCCACCAAATAGCGCCTAGAAAATTAGACTCTGTTTGTTCGATCGCACCTAGTAACAAAGCTAGGCGCTATCGGATATAGCTTTGTCTGATAAAACAGGCGCTGTTTGTTGTTGAATGAAAGCTAGGCATAATCTGCCCTTTTTGACAGAAAACTAGGCGCAGTCTGCCCAGATTCATGAATTAGGCGCAGTTTAATCTAGTTGGCTGAAAACTAGGCGCAGTCTGTCTTTAAGCAGTCAACTAGGCGCAATCTGATAACTTTGTTGTGATGTTGCTCTTTTCTGTTTTGCAGTTGATATCAGGGAAGATCCCAACTTCGAGATCTTCCAAGGAACTATGTCTGAACCTGAATTCAAAGAGGACTTGTCACACGTTAAGTTCCCTCATTATGAACTACCAGAGTCTCGAAGAACAATCCTGACTACTCAGGATAATGAGACTCTTCTGTGTTTGATGAACGGCCAGCCCTTACAGTCACTGGATGCAGCTATCCACAAGAAACCACTCTTCTTGTTTGGAGATGCCTTTGGCAGGGAATCTCAGCCAAAACAGCGGGTGGAAGAGAGGATTTTTAAGAAAGGTGAAAAGACTATATATTTGCCAGATATGCTTAGGAGTTTACCTCTTTCCAGATATGAGTTTGCCAGTTATCCCCGCCAAATGGCGTGGGATATCACTCCCGTTCAGCAAGCTCGGGTGGGCAAAATATGTTATAAAAAGGTGAACAACAGAGATATCTTCTATAGTTCATCTGATATTTATGCAACTCATCTCAGGGGTTTGAAACCAGGTTGCATCCCTCCCGAGAATTCATCTCGTCTATTACCAGTGAGAATACCAATTTTTGCAAATGAGTTTGCTAGGAAAGGTAGGTATTATACTGATAACACCTTAAGGATGCAAGGTTTAGTCAACCCAGATTATAAACGATGGAGCTGCATTGCCAACTGGGTTTTAGAACATTATGAAGAAGAGCTTCTTAATATCAGTTTGTATGAAGCTGTTTATTCTTTAGTACATGGCTTCCCTCCAAATCCACACCTATTCCTTTCACTAATCGAAAGGTACAATTATAGGACGGGAACCTTCATGACCCCAAAAGGAGAAATCGGTTTCGCTCTTCACGAGATGAATCATATCTCCAAGCTGCCTATGGGAAATTTTCCTTATGAGGAGTATGTTCCCACTGAAGATGAATTAAACAGGCTGAAATCTGAAAATGCTGAAATGGTAGAAGTCTTTGATGAGCTGTTATGTCACTATCACATCTGTTGTTGTTATTTTGAAAGCTCAGGCTCCTGCTATTTTACTAAATGGATATCTTATCTCTTCCTCAAACATGATGATGAAGAGAAACAAATTAGTGAGAAGAAAGCTGTTGATCCGCTTACCTTTCAGCGTTTCAATGAGGAAGAGATAAATGAGTTGATGGCAAGGTTTCGCCAAGAAGATATAATAGTTAAAAATGATGAAGATTATCCTCCCCTCAAGATAGGAGATAAAATAGAAAGTTTCATGAGGATGGGATACAGACGTATGTCTAAGAAAGCCCATCTGGCAGGCTTTCTTGCTTTTTGGCTACGAAGGTATGTAGTCCCTGGAGCAAGTGCAGTCGATCGCTTCCATAGAGGTGTTCTTTTTGCTGCAGTCTGCCTAGTGTTCGGTTATCAGATGGATATTTTATCGGCGATGACAAGCCGACTTAATCATAGTCTGCGTTGCTTTGTGGACGGCATGCTAAATAATAAGAAAGATGGCTTTCCACGTACTGAAGTTGCCCATACTTATTTATTTGGGTGGCTTCTACTCCACTGTCCAGTTTTGATGAGCCCTGGCGAAAGAGCTATTGGAGGAAACTTTTTAAGAAAGTATGAAGGGTGTAGATGGAATCACACCTCCTTGATAGATTGCCGGCGAGTATTGAACCGCGGCGATAACTGGGATTTTTATTGTGTTGATCCACCAGCTGGCTACGAGTTATTGCCAGCTAATATCCTAGATTCAGTGAATACTCTACCAACAGATCCAGCTATATTCAATTGGTTGAAGTCGATTCGACCTTCACACCTCGTACATCGATTTGAAGATGAATGTATTCTTGAACCATATTTGCCTAGCCGTTTTGCACGCCAATTCGGCTATGATCAATTCCATGTAGGGAATGCCACAACATGCCTACAAGGGAAAGGATATTTGATTGATGGCGCCAGGGCTTGGTACTATTATAATGCTAAAAATACGAGGGCCGTTTTCTCAATGCCTGAGAATACAAATCATGGACCGCGAATGTTATTCACCTATTCAAGGTTTTACACTTCGGCCAATACCTTTGTGGAGACTTTTGATTTAGCACATAGCTTCGCTTCTGACAAACGAGCCAAGAAAGGAAAGCCGAGCATTCTTTATAAAGATCCAAATGACGAAGAACCTGCTGACGAACCTTTTGAAATCTCCAGAGATATGAACTTCCTTGAGGAGTTTATTGAACCCTTAAACATTTCTCTCCGAGTAACAAAATCTCCTATGAAGGATAAGAAGAAAAGAAAAAATGATAATCCTGTTGCTTCTCCAGATCCAAAGAAAAAGAAGACCACCGCAGAATCTCCAGAAGAAGTTACCACTAGGTCACAATCGAGACAACGAGCAGAAGAATCTGTAAGGAGTGAAGAGACAACTCCTACATCTTTACAGAAACAACCGGGCATTTCTACTGACCAAGAAAGTCCGGATGTGCCTCTTCAAAGAAGACCGTGTTTGAAGAAAGTAGTTAGTAGAAAATTAAGATTATTGAGTCCGTCTCGTGCTGCATCCATCCTGGCTAGTGCTGTTGCTGGGCATATGATGTCTTCCCCTACTCCCATCTCTGGATCAGAACCATTAACTACAGAAGAACCAACACATTCTGGCAAAGAGGCTATGGAAATAAACGTATCTTCTGTGATTGGCCAGCCTTCAACTTTGGCGATTCTTCCTGAAGCGCTTCCAGAAACAGTATCTAATACTATTCCGGTCGATACGTTAGATCATCTTCAAACTCATGCCGATGATCCAATATATTCAGATAGCGAAATGATTGATGCATTACAGGCATGTGCTGAATATCTTGAGGAGACTGTTACTGATCCGGAAGCTGAAAATACAAATGAGCCATCTGACGCTCATAAATTGAATGAAGAGAATGTTGAGAGCATTGACAATGAACCATTGGAGGAAGCACATGTCAATATTATGAAGACTCCTACCAGAGAAGACCAGCCTTCACTTAGTACTTCCGATGCGGAAAGTAATCGTGCAGAGGAAGTCTCAAAAGAAATGCCAGCTCATCTTCCTCGGGAAGTAATAGTATTAACGGATACACCACACATGCCCGATTCAGGTTAGATTTCTTGAATCCTATCAGGCGGTTATTAATGATGATACTTGTTTTTATAGTATATTGATTCCTTTTCTTTAATAGCTGAAGGTAATGTATACCTATCAGGCGGTTCAGAGGCGGGTAGTAGTCAAGCAATGGTGACATATACTATTCCTGCGATAGGCACCCCTGCTCGAACAATGGATACTGGTAAATTGCTAGTTTATTATTCTGAACTTCATAACTTTCTTAGAAAATTAACGCAATACGTTAACTTTCAGGAGAACAAATGAGGAGTGTAACTAGCTCGAAAATGGCTCCATTGGAGACTCCTGCCAGAGAAGAGAGTTCTACAGAAATGCCTATACCTGGGCCATCACAAGTCCAGATTGAATTGCCTCAATTAGGTAAAGCTTTAACTTTGTCGACTTTGTAAAATAAAACTTGCTAACGAGAATATGTCGCAGAAGAACCAGTCAAAGCTGCTACAAGCTCTACCACGGCACCTTCAATAAAGATAACCCAGATATCAAAAGAAAGATCTTCTGAAATTATTGCTTTGACGACGCCATCTGTCGCAACTGAAGTTACTCCAGTCGAGATAGCAGAAACTCCCATCACTTCTGAGGCAAATAGAATCGTTATAAGATCTTATACAAACGCATTCTATCTAACACTCAAGCCGATGGTGGAGAGCGAGAACATTCCTTTCTCCAAAGTCAGGAAATCCGTAAAATATTTGATCAACGGGATTCGTGACCACGGAGATGAAACTCAGGCTGTTTATCTGGAACACATCCTCAATGAGCTTGAAGAGGTGAAGACTGCAATGATGAATCTATCATCTGAGAATATAGATTCACTGATTGAAAAAGAATGTCAAGCTCTGGCCCGGGAAGCTGAACAGAAGGGAAAAGATCTTGAAGCATTTTTGGCAGCCTTTGCTCAGTTTGCTGCTGATATGGAAACTCAGATTGAAGAAACATCTTCTAAGCTGGAGACCAATGAAGCTGAAATAGCAGAAGCTGACGAAGAAATTGCCAAGCTTCAAGAACGTCTGACTTTGGCGAAGCAGAAAAGGGAAGAGAAGGTTCTCTTAATCAAAGAAACTGCAAATCACCTCGTTGTGCTGAAGCGTCAAAAGGAGCTTAATACCAAGACTCATCATGAAGAGCTGAATGCTCGTTTTGCTAATCTAAAACCCTTTGACTTCGAGTCAACAAGGAATCAAATTAGACAAAGGATTCTGAACTCTCAAAATGAAACGATAGCTACTTTGAAAAGACGTGTTGCAGAGCTCAGTACCCGGCCTGTTGAATAATTTATTTTGTAATGTCTTTTTGTCTTTGATCAACTGTAATGGACTTTATTTTGAATGGAATGATATTTCAGATAATTCTATTTACTTGTTACATACCTTATTATAGGAGATAAGCAATAGAACGAGAAAACATATTCAGCGGTACAGGACGTGATATATTTTCTTGATGTAGAAAATAACTATATTCTTTATATCTTGCTCAGAGGTAATGTGGACATGGCAAAATATAAATATCGAATATTTGTTATTTCAATAGACAACTTAGTCAGAGGTAATAGGGACGTAACAAGTTGCAAATAGAAAATATGTGAATTCTTTTTTAATGGCGATGATGATATGATGAACGATTGAAAATGAACCGTCAGAATGAATGATTCATCAAAAATGTCTGCTGGGGATTTTAATGAATGAACCTTTAGATTCATCGAAAGGGGTGAACAGTCACCTCGATTCACGAAGAGTCAGTAGGTTAGTATAAATAGTACAGGACTCATGAAGAATTTTATCACTGCCTTCAACAGGAAAGATGTCTTCCAACAACATGTCTAAGGAGACTGAAATCGTACCGAAAGCCGAGAGCGTCACCGGGGAACCTTCTGCTGGGACAGAGAAGGGCGAAGGGTCGTCTGCACCCAGGCCTCTCGTCAACTCAGTCTTACCGGATCAAAAGGAGGTGGGCGAAGGCTCCTCTGCACCAAAGAATTCACAGGATATCCTCGACTTTCTGATAGAGCCGGGGAAGACGGCGGAAGAAGAGGCAAAGAGGATAGCTTTCCTCAAATTCTTGCTGAGTTCCGACAAAGATGTCTTCGACTCCTTTGCTGATTTTGCTTGTGAGAAGGAGGGGCTTGGCCCTCGTCCTAAATTTGATAGGGATGATAGTGATCTCCCTTAATGTAATGTAATATCTTCTTTGAAAATAAAAAAGAAATTTTATTTACATTGTCTGTCAAGAAATCTTTACACATTTATACGTAGTATTTCTTAAGAAATTTGCTATTGATAGGCATCATAGCTATTCTGCCATCCATCTCTGTTAACTGGTAAGCACCATTGGAAAATACTTTGTTTACAACAAAAGGACCTTCCCATTTGGCATCGAACTTGCCCTTACTCATGTGAGTCATAGTCATAGGACGTCTGACTGTAAGGACTAAATCACCTTTCTGAAATGCTCGTACTTTAACTTTGCGATTAAAGGCTTTTGAGATACGGGCCTGGTATAACTCAATGTGCTGTTGAGCCAAAAGCCTCTTTTCATCAAGTGCCTCCAACTCTTGCAATCGAAGTAGATCGTTGTTCTCCGTTGTAAGTTCATTGGCAATGGCTATCCGCAGAGACGGGATTTGAATTTCCAGTGGCAGAACTGCTTCACAACCATATACCAAGGAGAAAGGTGTACAGCCGGTAGGATTGCGAACTGTAGTGCGATAAGCCCATAAACATTCGCCAAGCTTCTCACTCCAATTCCGTTTGTTAGTAGAGACAAACTTCTTGAGGAGTTTGATAATGGTTTTATTGAAAGCTTCAGCTAAACCGTTTGCTGCAGGGTTATAGGCTGTCGAAGCAACATTGTCGATGCGATGATCGTCACAGAACCGAGTGAACTTTTGACTAATGAACTGAGGTCCATTGTCATGAATGATTCGCTGCGGTACACCAAACCTGTATATCACATGGTATTTGATGAAGTTGATGACACTGCTGGTTTTGACTTCAGCCAGAGGTATAGCCTCAGCCCACTTAGAGAAGTAGTCTGTGATGGCCAGGATAAATCGGTGCCCTTTAGAAGAAGGAGGGTTGATTGGGCCTATGATGTCCATGTCCCAAGCTTCAAAAGGCCAAGAAGCAGCCGTAGGATATAGATATTCTGATGGTTGATGAATGAAATCTGCATGAATTTGACATGCTCTGTATTTCTTTGCGTATTCAATAGCATCGGAAACCATAGAAGGCCAGTAATAGCCCATACGACGAATACGATCTTGCAATTTAGGACCGGGTTGATGCGCTCCACAAACACCATCATGAGCTTCACGTAGTATTTGTTTTGCTTCATTACCAGCAAGACAACGTAATAGTAGACCATCATAAGTTCGTCGGTAGAGAGTTTTTGTTATATGATTATAATAGAAACGGAGAGATCGTCTTCGAATGCTGGTGGCTTCTTTGGAATCTTCAGGCAATATTCCATAGACTGCAAAATCAATGAAAGGAGTTCTCCAATCTTCATTGATGATATTGACCTCAGCAGAATTACTAAACTCAATATTGTGATTATTTTCAATACAAAATAACTCTCTGTTGGAAATAACAACCAACTGCTGTCTTTGGACAGGAATCGCCAAGACTGCTGCAAGGTTTGCTAGAGCATCTGTTTCAGTGTTGTAAGCCCGACGAACGTATTCAATGTAGAAAGCTTTGAAGGAAATGGCCATAGCAATGGCTGCTTCATGATATGGAATCAAATCTTGATGACGAACTTCATATATTCCTCTAACCTGGTTAACAACCAGTTTAGAGTCACCGTATACTTCAAGATATTGTATGTCTAATTGTTTAGCCAGTTGAAGGCCGATAAGCAAAGCATTATACTCTGCAACATTGTTGGAACAAGGCTCATCCAAAGAATAAGCCCGTTGAATAGTTAGTCCTTCTGGCGAAACGAGCACAATCCCTACTCCTGCTATAATAATCCCATTTGGTCCAATTCTGGAAGCTCCGTCAAAGAATAGACGCCATGTGGGAAATTCTTCCGAGATCAGATTTGTTTCAAGCGTCTCATCAGGAATCTCGTCGTAGAGTTTAGAAGTCTCAGTAACAGGATGAGCAGCTAAGAAATCGGCAAGGGCTTGTCCCTTTACTGACTTTTGAGGTACATAAATCATGTCGTATTGGGCAAGTAAGATAGCCCATGTAGCCAGCCTTGAATTGAGAGTACTGGGCTTCTTCATGAGTACCCGTAGAGGGTTAATTCGGGAGATGACATGGATTGTTTGACCAATTATATAGTGTCTTGTCTTTTGTACAGCGAACATTAAGGCTAAACATTCTTTCTCAACCATGCTATATCGATGTTCGGCTCCGATCATAGTACGACTGAGATAGTAGATAGCCTGTTCATGTCCTTCTTTATTCTTTTGGGCAAGTAAAGCACCCAATGAGTGATCCATTGCTCTGACATACATTAAGAAAGGTATGCCGGAGATTGGTGACACCAAGACTGGTGGGTTCATAAGATACTGTTTTATGTCCTCAAATGCTCGTTGACATTCTTCGGTCCAAACGAAAGATACACCTTTCTTCATGAGTTGTGTAAACGGTCTGCATCGTCCAGATAAATTCGAAATGAATCTCCTGATGTACGCAAGTCGACCTTGAAATCCTCGTAGCTCTTTTAGGTTGCGTGGAGGACGCATCTCTTGAATGGCTTTAATTTTCTCAGGATCTACGTGTATACCTTTAGAGGTAATAACAAAGCCGAGAAATTTACCATTAGAGACACCCAAGAATGACTTGGTGGGATTCATTTTGAGTTGATGTTGGCGCATAAGATTGAAGATAGTTCTCAAGTCTTGAATGTGATCTTCTTTCAGACGGCTTTTGACAGCAATGTCGTCAACATAGCATTCAACAGTCTTTCTCAAATGATCTCGAAAGATAATGCTCATGGCTCGTTGATAAGTTGCACCGGCGTTCTTGAGACCAAATGGCATCACAGTATAGCAATAAACTCCTCGAGGGGTACGAAAAGAAGTATGCTTTTCATCGTCAGGATTCATCTTGATTTGATTATATCCAGAGAATCCATCCATAAAAGATAACCTCTCGAACCCACAGGTATTGTCAATCATGACATCGGTGATTGGAAGGGGAAACTCATCCTTTGGACAAGCGTCGTTCAAATCCCGAAAATCAATGCAGACTCTGATTTTCCCAGTCTTCTTCAAAACTGGAACAACATTAGCAACCCAGTCTGGATGTTGTTCTTCACGAATAAAGCCACAAGCGATGAGTTTTCGAACTTCTTCATCAATTGCATCCATCATTTCAGGTTTGAAGCGCCGTTGTTGTTGTTTAACAGGTTTTGCATTAGGTAATATATTCAACTTGTGCGTAGCAATTTTGGGATCTAAACCTGGCATGTCTTCGTAGCTCCAAGCAAAGACATCAATATATTCGCGAATGAGAAGAATCAACTCCTGCTTATCATCTTCGGGGAGATTCTTACTAATGAATATAGGACGGGAAATACCGTTTTCTCCTACATCAATTTGGATTAGCTGATCTTCGGTAGGTGGTTCTCGTTTTTCAAACCGGAGCTTCCACTGATTGTCCATCTTTTGTACCCAAGGATCAGTTTCAGGGCTTTCTTCGAAGTTATCATCAGTAGCATCGTTGTTGATATCTGGAAATTCAACTGAGACCATGTTGGAGGATATGGCAATACGATGTACGTGACCAATGCTAGTGTCAGAATCCCATGAAACTGTATCAGATGAAACAGTGCGTTCATCATCATCAGATTCAATAATTTTAGGAGCTGTAGCCATAGTAGGAAATGTAAATACATAACCAAGGCCGAGCTTATTCCTCTTGCTAGTAACATGAATAGGAGTTCGTCTCCCTCTTCCATAGTTGAGTCCACTCTTGAAATCATATCCCATTTTACGGATGATCTCTTTAGACTGAGTACTGTAACGACGGAGTTGTAAATGTCTTGTGTCATCGTGTTTGCAGTCTTCGGTATAAGAAAACTTTTGTTCTGGTCCTCTAATAAAGATTATTGGACTTTCGTCAGCTTTTCGAGCAGGAACTATAAAGTATGAACTATCCGTTGATTCCAATGATACATCTGTCTGATAGGATTGTACAACTTCAATTGTGAGTGGCTTTAACCTATCTAACAGATTTAAATAACACTCAGCATGATATAACACATCAGTATACTGTAAAGGAGATGCATCTTTATTGATATTTACAACAGTGTTTACAGTAGGACCTTTAGCCTTAGCAGGCTTAGTCAAATTGATAACAAGAGGAGGAGAAGAAGAACGAGGAGGAAGAGAAGGCTTGTTACGACGAAGGTCGATAACAAGTGGCTCAGAAGAGGTGAGCTCCTTTTTTCCTTGGTCAGTCATAGAAATTGTCTTCTTGGCAGGAAGTCGGATGACCAGTGGTTCAGCATGTGAGGGCTTAGGGACGCGCCTTTTGACAGGAATCACAAGAGTATCCTGTGACTTTGGTTCTTGTTCCTTTTTGCTAGGAGGAAGATAGATGGTTAGTGGTTCAAAAGAAGAGGGTTGAGAAACACACCCTTTAACAGGAATTACAAGAGTGTCTTGAGATTCAGTTCCCTGCTCTTCTTCAATGTCTAAAGCCAAGACAACTTTCATGAACTCATCTTTGTACATGCGAGCATCGTTGCAGTATGCTTCGACGCCCTTGAAAGGATAGAGATCAGCAACTTCTTTTTGGACTTCTCCTTTGTCATCAACATATTTAAAACATTGATGAAGAGTTGATGGCACAATATTATGCTCATGAAGGAACGGTCTTCCCAGAAGAGCATTGTAGGAACAACCATGGTTATCAATGATGTAAAAGGTTACCTTTGTACGAAGATTGCCTATTTGGAATTTTAGGCGAATCTTGCCCAGAGGTTCACTTCTTCCTTGATTGAACCCCAGAATAGTAGTGATTGTACCAGTAAGACTGCGTACAGGAATTTTCAAAGCATCCAACATTGTTTTAGGCATAATGCTGAGTGCAGAACCTGGATCTATCAGGATACGATCGACCTTCATGGTATCAACATACCCTGTGAAATACAAAGGGCGATCATGTCGATTATCTTCCAGGAGCATGTCATCTTGCGTGAAGGTAATATTTGGAATTAATTCCAACACGCTATGACAATGGAGACAAGAGAGAGGCTCTTTCTCTGGTTTCTTCAGAATTTCAAGGCAATTTTTTGCCTGCAACAAAGCTTCACTTAACGTCTCTCGAGTTTCCTTAGAGAGGCGCAAGAGCTCGAATATTGACAATCTGGCAGGAGTATTGGCCAGTTGAGCCAGTATATCAAAGTTATACGGCTTCTCGAGTCCGAGAGAAGTGGACTTTTTGAGAGCTTTATCGAAACGAGCTGGTTGTTTCCCTTTATCAGTAACTGCTGGTTTAGCAGGAGGAGGAGTTGGGTTAGTTGAAGATGAAGAGGGTTGAATTTCAGGAGGCGTGTCAGGAGTGGAAGATGAGGTTGGAGCTTCCTGATTCTCTGAGTATTCCCGTAAATAGGGCTTACCAGACCTGGTACCCAATAAGATCTCTTCTTCATTTAATGGTTCAAGAGAAACCATATTACAACTTTTAAACTTGCTTTTGGAATTTTTCTTTTGTTTAGATGAAGAAGAAGTGGAGGATTCAAAATCTGAGACCAGATCTGGATGAATCCACAAGATTTCCCCTTTAGAAGTTGATAAAGGGACAAGTCCTTTGTTTCGAAAAGGTGGAAGGTTTACCAGCTCGAGAGTGGTTCGAGGAATGGGAACTACACCATCTTCTATCTGCATTGGTGGAAATTCGCCAAACTGAACAGAGACGACATTAGCCGTCACCGTCTTTTCGTCCTGTTCAAGAGTCACTGCTCCAGATTTGATCATCTCTTGTATTTTTCCTTTAAGCACATAACATGCTCGAGTAGGATGTCCGATAAATCTGTGGTAAACACAATATTTAGGATGATCAGTCTTACCAACCTCTTCCGGTCTTTTAGGGTCGGGTAATTGCAGTTTGTTGCTTTTTGTAAGACATTCAAAGATACCCATGATGTCATCTTCATCGAAAGAGTATTCTTCTTTAGGACGTGGTGCTCTTTGAGGTTGTTGTGATGGAATAAGTGCAGATTGAGCAACATTAACAGCCAGTGCATCTTTGCTTCTCAAGTCAATGGCCAAAGATTCTTTAGGAGTATATGTATCTTTGCCCCTCTTGTTATTTTGGCGATTGTTGTTAGAGTTTGAGCTATGATCGCCTTGGTCAGGATTCATATGAACTCCCAATGTCTTGAATTTTTCAGCGCTAAGTTCTGCTGCTTTAGCATTGATAATGAAAGAAGGCCAGTCTTGGAATTGAGTTGCCCCTGTCCACATACTAACAATTGGCAAGAGATTATTCTTGCAAGTGTCAATGGTGACGGCAGATGGGGTCCCCATTGGCATCTTGAGAGCTTCGCGACGAAACCTCTCAATAAATTGCTCAACAGGCTCATTATTTCTTTGTTTAATTTTAATGAGGGCTGACATAGTCATGTCATTGACGCCTTCATAAAATCGTTCAAGGAACATCTGTTTGAAACCAGCAAAAGAAGTGATACATCCGTCTGGTAGACTTCGGTACCAGTCATAAGCAGCGCCAGTTAAGCAACTGACGAATACCCGAGTAAGAAGGGCATCATTAGGCTGAAGAGGATCAGTCATCAATTCAAAATGATTAATATACTGATTGGGAGATGAAGTGCCATCGAACTGCATAATGGTGGGGAATTTGTATTTTGGCGGAAACTGCATTTTCTTCCATTCGGTGGGATAGGGTTGTTTAATGCCCAACCGTTGTAAGCCTTCCCTTTGTGTATAGGCTTCAAATTGATTCCGTAATTGTTCAACAGCACCATTAGCGTTCCCTGAAGATTGAGGATTACTAGATTGATTGGTGATGGCCGGAGGAGGAACTGTATGGTAAGCATCACCCCCAGCACCAGTTTGGCTAAGAGTAACCTGAACTGGTACTGTGGTGACTGGAGGAGGTGGTACCCCCAGACCAGGATTCTGAGGAGTGGAAGAAACCAATGGTTCAGGAGTTATGACCGGTGGAATGTGCTGAGCCATAATAACATCATGCATTTTAGCCATCATTTCGGCCATAGTCTTCAATTGTTCTTCTAGTGCAACAATCCTTTGATTCTGATTGTTAGAACCAGAAGCATCTTGTTCTTCAGTAACGTATGCTGTCACTTCTCGTGCCATGACAGATGACACAGTTTGTTCAGAGCCATCACTGTCGACAGCAAAGTTCGAATTACCCCCATCATGAGAAGTAGACCGATCACTGTAAGGGAGATTCCTTTGACCGATTGTTTCTCGGCTTCGAGATCGAGTATGCTGGTAAACACCATCATCTGATTCTCTAAGTCGGTCAAGATAGTGCTGGCTAGGTCTCCGGATCTTTCCATGCTTGCATTTTCTACCCCCAGAGTCTCTGGAAGTCATGTTGACGGAGGCAAACATTACCTCTTCTTCATCATCACTCTTTTGATCAACATAAGGGAAATTCAGACGCTCGAAGACAGAACGTTTGGTTGTTTGGCAACAACATTTGATAACCACTTCGTGAGGATGATTGCAATGATGAACTTGTGATTGTTTGGGAGAACTGGGGGTGATATTCCGTTTCTGCCTGAGATGATCCCGAAGATCAGAGACAACGGGATGAGAAGAAGTAGCAGGGATATACTCATAGATGACATTTGGAACATGATTCCGATTTCGTAAACGTTCGATTCCATGAGTATAAAGAGAGGTACTCATCTGATTGGCGTAATTGTCAGGATTCCTTGCCTCAAAAGGTTGATACTGAGGCAAGTTGATCTTAGCATGCTTGCGTTTTACAGAGGTAGGTTTTGATTGGGGTTTTCTATTAAGATATGCCCGTAAATCATTTAAACCGCCCCTGGGAACCTCAGTTTGTGAAACTTGTAATTTGCCTTGTTCGGATCGTGAAATCCGCAAATTAGGCAATTCCTGAATATTTGCCTTGGGAGTAGGTAAAATACCTCTCTGATTAGTACGAGAACCCTTGTTAAGGAGGATATTCGTACTAATAGGTGCAGAGGCACTATCAGTTGGATCCTCCTCGATAAGAATCGAAGAAGACTTGGAAAAGTCCAGAGGACCTTTCCCATTGTTTTGAGATGAAAGGATAGCTAAAGAGCATTTCCCTCTGTTATCTTTCAAGTTTTGAGCTTGGGAAGATTGTGTAACACCCTGTTTCTGAAAATTAGGGATTTTTGACCAATTTATTATTTTTATTATTTATTAGTGGTATTTTAGTCATGGTATGATTTTCTGGTGATTTTAGTTAAGTTAAACCATTTTCTAAGTCATGACTTATGACTTTGTGATTTTGGTTAGTATAACTTAGTGTAAACCCTAGTTTTTTCTAACCTAGAAGTTGCCATGACCATGAGAGCTTAGCCATAGGCTTAGAACACCAAATTAGTGATTTTTGGCCTAAGGGGTATTTTGGTAATTTTCTAGGATTTGTTTGGAATTATTGGGATTAATGTGTTTTAATATATTATATTCATTGTAGTGTGTCATGAGAGCCTTAAACCTAGCTTACCCAAATCTAGAGGTTAGTTCCTAACCTAGAAACTAAGAGGATTAGATATTTCATGGTAGTCAAAGCTATACAAATATCTAGATATTTATTTATAGGATATTTTGCTACAAACACTCAAAATATCTTCAACCTTTTCACCAAGTCTTTGCCTTAACCTAGAAGGAAACCCAAGGACACCCCCCCCCCCCCCCCCTTGTCTTGGCCGGCCATAGGGCACCCCCCTAGCAGCCACCCTTCTATATAATCTCATTTCATTCATTCATGAAGATTTTATATGAATTTTAATCCTAGAAAAATACCCTTTACTTCAAAATTTCATATCTCACTCTTTAGAGGTCCAAATCACCTCTAGTTTCTTGCATTGGGTTCCTACAACCTAGAGGGTGCTACGGGAGGCTAGCAAGTTGGACACAAGGACTTGGACACACCCATAAGTGGACTTGGACACCCCCCTCATTTATTTGAGTTTTCAAGGATTTTGCACATATAGGTAAATGTCTCTAAACCATATTAATATTGTAATTTTTCTTCATGAATGCATGCATATAGGTGTATACTAGCTGTGGGTAAAGTTTGGTGGAATCTAGGAATTGTTTGGTGTCGTATCGGACACGTATCCTACATATATAAACCCTAATATTGCTCACTGTTTGCACACTGTCACAGTATAAAACACACACTGTTTTGTAAATGTTTTTGAACCAAAACCTAGCCTAGCTAACCCTAAACCTAACCCTAAAACACTGAGCACAAATTGGGTTGTGTCGTGTCCAAAATCTGGACACGAAGCTCTCAGTTTCAACACTGTCTGGACACTGCACAGTACACAAAATGTGCCCTGCTACCACAGTATCCAAACACACTCTACACGCCACTTGGACACGTCAAAATTGACACACGACACGGGGCATTGACTGACAGGTCATCCCCAAAAATTGGGATGACCTCGTGTCGTGTCGGACACGGAATCGTCCCCGCAAGGGTCGCGCACTGCACTGCACAGAGCACATTTCAAGCGTGTCGTGTCGCACGGACACGCCACGTGGACACCTCGTAATGACACCATCGTGTAGCCCTTCATGTGGCGTACACGTGGACACGAGCACGTGGTGCGTCGTGTCCTGTGTCACGAGCACGAGGCACGTGACTCACCGCACGACGCTGTCTGAAACAGTGTGTAACAGTCGAGTTTCCTCGACTGATACGTGTCTCGTGTCGACTCTGTGAGACACGTGGACACCGTGCAGACACACTGACACATACCCCTAGACCTACCCTACCTACTGACACGACCACGAAGACACGAGGACGTGTGTGTCGTGTCCTAGGGCTAGCTGCACGCGTGCACGACGCTGTGCACGCGTGGGTGTATCAGGAATTTACCCGAGTCGTGTTTTCTTGTGTTTGGACACGATAAATCGTGTCGTGGTGTCGTTTCAGTATCCTAGGACACTAGTATATGTGCGGGGTGTCAGTTACCAACCCTTAGATGCGAGCCTTAGCTCGTTGGGTTGCGTGTATTTCGTTTTTCCCCATATCGAGTGCACAGTGCAACAGTTCACTGTTTTGGGATAATTTTCCAGTTTTGAAAATCGAATTGCAATTCGATTTTGTGTGTGTTTAATCCATTGTACTAGTGTATATTAGTACGTATATATATAGTATATATGTATAAGTGTGTGTAGGTGAGGTTTGAGTGAAATTGGTTGTGTGTAGGTGTAGTTGTGTGTGTGTATACATTTATGTACATATGTATGTATGTATGTGGTGTGTGTGTGTGTGTGTTCTGTGGGGGTTTCCTGTCTCAGGAAACCTGAGATACCCCCCTGTCTACTGTTCCTCTCTCTCCCTCACTGTCCCACTCTCTCTCATTCTCTCTCTCTCCCTTTGTCTCTCTCTCCCTTTGTCTCTCTCTCTCTTTCCTCTCTCTATATATATGATTATATATATATATAGGTTTGTTTATATATATATATGTATATATATATATATATATATATATATGATATATATATTGTATTAGATATATACATAGTGCTATTTTATATATATATGTGGGGTTGGGTATTATATATAGTGTATTCCCATATTGGTATATAGTTAGGCCTATAAATATATATATAGATATATATGTATAACTTACTAGCTATAGGGCTATATGAAAACCCTATGACTAGCAATGGCCTATGGCCAAGAGCATTGGCCCATGGCTTGGGGCTAACCCTAAAGACCCAAAACCCTTTGTGTTGACCCTTGTTGACTGAAAGTTGACCAAAGTCAACATTAGGTCAAGGTTGACCTAGCTTAACCTAGTTTGACTTAAACTAACCTAGAATGACTAGGAATGACCTAAATCAACTAGTTTGACTAGTTTGACTAAAACCCTAACTAGTTTAACTAGTGTTGACCTAGCTTTGACTTAGACTTGACCATTGTTGACCATGGTTGACTAAAGTCAACTATTGGTCAAACCATGACCTAATTGACCTAATAAATGACTAGTTCAACTAGTCTGACCCTATTTGACCTATTTATCCTAACTGACTAGTCTTTGTTTGACCAATGACTTAGTTGGTCTAAGTTTGATCTAGACTTGATCCAGATTGATCATGTTGGCTAGTATTGACTAGTTTGATTAGAGTGTTGACCAGGAGTTGACTTAAACCTAGATTAAACTTGTTTGACCTTGTTTGATCTTGTTTGACCTTATTTGACTTAGTATGACTTCCTGTGACTTAGTTTGACTATTAGAGTTGACCAAGAGTTGACTTTTGACCAGTTTGACCTAGAATCATGTAGTATGCATTGTATATTTTATTTTTACTATTGTGGATACATTGTGACTTGTATTGCCCTGACTAGGAGCCACACACCTCTCCTCAGGCAGTATACCTTCTTCAGACATTCAGTTATCAGGCGAGTACATTCTCTGACCGTTTCATATTTGCCAGGATTTATATTCTTGCTCTAGCTTACTTTACTTGATGCTGACACGATTGTTATCACGGATTGGTACTATATGGATCTTTTCATGAGATGTTATCCCCCTCGGGAGCATCAGGTACTTTTGTCATGTGTGTTTCACTTACATCATGTATCTCATGCTTCTATTTTCATGTATCTTCATGTATCAGCTAGTGACTCATGTACTCTCATGATCACCGAGCCTCCATGAATCTTCATGAATCACTCACGTATCACCCAATTATGGGCTTATCACGAATCTTAACATAACCTGAATGGATCCTTGTGTATTGATTGGGGATGGGGGAGTGGAAATAGTCATGTAGATATTACCCCAGTAGCTGTAGTCATGAATCACTTCTAGCTGTAGCCATGAATCTCCTATGCCATTTCACATGTCTATATTTTGCTCTGACTCACTAGACACTGCTAGTTCTCTATATACAGTAGATATTTCATTACAGTTATCTCTTTTGCTACATGTATCTTCTTTCAGCAGTTCCTGTATTTTACTCTATTGCATGCTTTATATCTCCTATCATACTATGCACTGCGTGAGATGTATTGTGCTCGTTCCCGTCCTGATTGGACCTGTTGAAAATATTACAGAGGATGAGGAGGAGGCCCTGGTGTCTACCTATTATGGAGCAGGACTAGATGATACTTATGTTGTGGACCCTCAGCAGGATCCAACTGCAGCTGAGGATGTTGTTCCAGTAGTCTAGACCAGTTTAGCCTAGGCAGTCTTTTCTATATTTACTTTTGTCTCACATCTGAGTTGTATTTTGAGATGTTGAGTTATGTATAGACTCTTAGTCTTGTATTATGAGTTGACATTCTGGATGTTATGTATCTTAGACACTTAGTCTTATTTCATCTATGCTATGGTTCTCCTTGAGTTACTATCTATCTATCTGTTCTTCATTCTTCTACCTTAGATGTGATTGAGACAGCATATTGTTATATCACCTCCATTCGGAGAGTATATACTGTACAGGTACTTTTATATTGTTAGATGATTGACCTAGGACAGCGTTCTACCGCCGACACTGCGGCGTAGGCTGGGCGTTGTTACGTTCTCGTACCCTAACAGTGGGTGCGGGTCGTGACAGATTGGGAGAAGACCAAGGGGCCTTTTCCTTTTGATGGAATGGAAGAAGGAACAGCCAAAGGACTGTCCTCAGCAAACTACGCCTGAGCAGTTTGGGGTTTCTGGATTCTGGAGTGATTCGGAGTAGACTGCGCCTGAGCAGACTGCGCCTGAGTAGACTGCGCCTGTTTAGTCAGGGCAGCAGATGTATTGGATTGAGCCTTGGCAGCAGCAGAAGATTTGACTTGTGCCAATTTGGCACAAACTGTGCCAGAAGAAGGTTTGGTGGCAGACTGCGCCTGTTTCCCTAAGGAGAGAATAGACTGCGCCTGATTGTGAGGCAGAGATTGTGTTGTTTTGGCATGAACTGTGCCAAAAGATGGTTTGACAGCAGACTGCGCCTGTTTCTCTAAGGAGAGAACAGACTGCGCCTGATTACCAGAGATAGACACTGGTGTCTTAGAAACAGCAGGTTGTGCCGAGGAAGTGGCAGCGTTCTTCATTAGAGAAGTAGCAGAGTTCTTGGGAGCCCACACTGAGCGAGTCTTGCTCTTGACGAAAGTCGTAGTGCGGCGAGGAGTGTTTTGTGCATTAATCAGTGCTTCGTAGGCCGTTTGGTCGACTTTCACGACCAAAGTCTTCTGCGTCGAGCCGATAGACGCCGTGTCACATTGAGTTGTCACCTTTTCATCAGAGGAAAAGGTCGTCCCCAGCAGAGTCGCCATTTTGTTTGCAAAAACAAAAGTACGATATTTATTTCACAAACTTTGTAAAGAATATTACAAGAATTCTGGGAAAGTACAACTATAGGAATCCGATCGGAATGACGATCGCTTTATCCCTTGGACGATGTGAACTTTGAAGACTTGAATCTCTGAAGAACGCAGCAACACTTGGACAAAAAAAACTCTGATTTCTCTTGATTGTGTCCGTCCCCCATTGAATGGAAACGAAACTCTATTTATAGAGTTCTGAAATAACTGTTTTGGACAGTTATTCTGGAGAGCGCCTGATTAAAGTGCGCCTGTTTTGAGCACGTATGACAAACTGCGCCTATTTTCACTCCATTATCACGAACGTGCACCAACTGCTTTAGACACGTGGCATTATTTGATTGAAATACGCTTGGTCGTGTACAGTTAGTGGGACACGTGTTGGACATGTAGAGTGGTAGTTAGACGTTGAATTAGTCAAAGTGCGCCTGTTTCAGGGACACGTGGTAAGCTCTGAATTGATGTTGTTTTGAACTGCGCCTTCTTCGTAGGCGCAATCTGCAAAGTGTGCTGAGTTTGGATAGAAGTAGGCGCAATCTGCGAAGTGTGCTTGATATAGTCAAAAGTAGGCGCAATCTGCGAAGTGTGCTTGATATAGTCAAAAGTAGGCGCAGTCCGTTGATAGCGCCTAGTTCTTTGATGTAGGCGCAATCTGTTTAGACAGCTGTCATATCTTCCTCGAGCGCCGCGCCATCATAGGAATGATAGCGCCTTCTCGATCTTCGTGTTTGTCGGGTAATGATGACTCCACGTCAGCTAAGCGCGGTTTGTGAAATACGCCTCTATGATGCAGAAATAGGCGCGTTCTGTGTTTGTTGATGAAGTAGGCGCCATTTGTTTGTAGGCACATTCTGATTAATCTGTTGATCTTAACTTAGGCGCGGTTTGATTTTTTGGACCTACACCTTCAAGATCTGGAGGTTTCACCATTTACAAGGATGCTTCGGAAAAGGGGCTAGGATGTGATTTGCAGCAGCATAGGAAAGTAATTGCCTACGCATCTAGGTAATTACGGACCCATGAACAGAACTATCCTACTCACGACCTAGAGTTAGCTGCGGTGATCTTTGCACTCAAGTTATGGAAATACTACTTATACGGAGAGCGAGTGGAGATCTTCACTGACCACAAGAGCTTGAAGTATGTGTTCACGCAGAAGAAGCTGAACATGAGGCATAGAAGATGGTTGGAGTTGATGAAGAACTTCGACATCGATTTGTAGTATCACCCCGGGAAGGCAAATGTGGTAGCGGATGCGCTGAGCAGGCATCCGATGGCATGGTATCTGATGATGGATCGACATTTGCGGGAAGATCTGGAGAAGCTCAATATTGAGATGATTCAGCCAGGATCAGTGATACAGATGATGGCGCTAGATATTCAGTCAGGTCTGATGGAGCAGATCAATGAGACTCAGTCTACAGATGAGAGCCTCCGTAGGCTCAGAGTTCAGGATTTAACTAGATTGCTTGATGACTTCACCATAGCAGAGGATGGATCTTTGAGGCACGGAAGCCAGTTATGCGTACCGAAGGGTGAGCTGATAGAGGTAATCTTACAGGAGGCACACCGATCGCGATATTCTATTCACCCCGGTGCGATGTACCGTGACTTGCGAGAGCATCTCTGGTGGCACGGGATGAAGAGAGATGTATCACACTTTATTTCGAGGTACCTAGTTTGCCAGCAGGTAAAGGCGGGACGTCAGAGACCAGCTGGTCTATTGCAGCCGTTACCCATTCCCGAGTGGAAGTAGGAACACATTACGATGGACTTTGTCTCAGGACTTTCTTGTTCACAAGGAGGGAAGGATGCCATATGGGTTGTCGTTGACAGGCTGACGAAGTGTGCTCATTTCATACCCTTCAAGGTGGGACTTTCCACCGAAAAGTTGGTGGAGCTATACATGCAGCAGATAGTTCACTTGCACGGAGTACCGGTGAGCATCGTATCGAACCAAGATAGCAGATTTACATCCCATTACTGGAGGAGCTTGCAGGAGGAGTTGGGCAATTGGCTCAAGTTCAGTACAGCGTACCACCCACAGACTGATGGATAGTCCGAGAGGACGATTCAGACGCTCGAGGACATGTTGAGGACTTGTGTACTGGACTTTGGAGGATCATGGAAGAGTCATCTTCACTTGGTAGAGTTTTTATACAACAACAGCTATCAAGCCAGCATCGATATGTCTCCGTTCGAGGCACTATATGGACAACGATGCCGTACACCGCTCTTTTGGGATGATGTTGGAGATAGAGTTATGCTTGGGCCAGAGATGATCACTGAGGCAGCAGAGAAGGTCAGGATGATCAGAAACAGACTTAGAGTTGCTCAAGACATGCAGAAACACTGGGCCGATGCTAGTCGCAGACCGATGTAGTTTGCCGACGGAGATATGGTGTTGGTAAAGATATCACCTACCAGAGGGACGATCCGATTCGGACGAGGCGGCAAGTTGAGCCCTAGACATATTGGACCGTTCGAGATACTCGGTAGGGTCAAAGACTTAGCTTACAGGGTTGCACTACCACCCAACCTGGTAGGAGTTTACGATGTCTTTCATGTATCTCAGCTGAGGAGATACGTTCCCGACCCCATCCATGTACTGGATCATTCAAAGTTGGAGATCGGGTCGAGTCTATACTGAGCAGCAAGTGAAGATATTGGACCGAAGGGAGAAGAGGCTGAGGAACAAAGTCATACCCTTAGTCCGAGTAGCTTGGAGTCGTCACTCTCCAGGAGAATCTACTTGGGAGAGGGAGTCGGACATGAGGGAGAGATATCCTTATTTGTTTGACCCACCAGCCGCGAGGGAGCCATCCGTTCCCGCTTGATACCTTAGAGGTTAGTCTTAATAGTAGACTTAGTCATTGTTTGAATTGCTTGCTATATTAAATGTTTGTAGAGTCTTCTATCCTTGTGAATTTTGAAGACAAAATTTTTCAAGGAGGGAAGATTTGTAAACTCTGTTATTTAAATATTTTAAATTACGGGTTTTTAAGTGGAAATAATATTTTTAGCCTTAAAATAATTTATTATGATTATTAGAAATTTTCTAGAATTTTTAAATAATTTTTAGATAGTTTTTAAAGGCTAAAATATCATTTTGCAATTTTTAAAATTAGTTTTGTAATTATTTAAATTATTTTAAGTCAGTTTGTAATATTAGAATTTTTTGTGCAAATTAAATTTGCACAGAACATTGCGGAGGGGTGTTTATGCAAATTGGGAATTGTATACTGACAGACGGTGGGGTATTTTGTAATTTATCGAAAGTCGAGAGTTTTTCTGCAAAACAGCCATCGACGACCACTGCCTTCGTTCTGTCGTTTTTCTCCGTCGACTTGCCGTAACCCTAATCCTAATACTTAATCCAACAATCGGAACCCTAATCTAAACCTCGTTTCGACCCTATAAAATCCCCCCCGTTCGAAACCCTAGCTTCTCACACTTTTTCGACCACCGTAGCCACCGCCCTAGCTCATCGTCTCCGTCGAAGTTCGCCGGAAACCTAGATCTACTGTGGTCGCTGCCCTAACCAACGCTGACGTCTCCAACCACCGCCAAAGTGTTCGCCTCGACGAGACGAACTCCGTTCGATTTTTTTCCGACGACCACGACGCGTCCTCTTCCGTGCAGCAGCCTCGAACAACAGTTCCAGTCGGACACGTATGTATCCGTCCATCTCTGCTACATGTCTGTGTCTCGTATACACGTGGAAGGGTCGTCGTGTGTCGAGGAGTCTCGTGATGGCCTTGGACATGGGAGATTCGTGTCAGATTTGTGTCAATCACGGTGGACACAAGATTCAGTGTCAGACTCGACCGCTCGTGTCCCTAACTGTCAGGACACGGGTTTAATTAATCGGGTTTCGGGTTTGATTCAGTGTTAATGGGTTTAAACCCATTTATTAATGGGTTTGGGTTTGGTTACTATTCATGCGGGTCAGGATTTGGCCCATTATCCTATTGGGCTGGGTTTTGATTATATATATATATATATATATATATATATATATATATATATATATATATATATATATATATATATATTAAGTATTGTATATATTATACTGTTATATATATTTTATATATATCGTTTATATAATGTATATATATGTATACTGTTATATACTGTATTTATACATATTTATATTATATTGAGTATTTCTCTCTCTCTCTCTCTCTCTCTCTCTCTCTCTCTCTCTCTATATATATATATATATATATATATATATATATATATATATATATATATATTATTGTTATATTTATATATATCTATGTATATATATTTTTATATATGTTATTTAATATATATATATATATGTGTTTCTATGTATATATATTTTTTGTGCTAGGTTTTAATAGGTGTGAATTTACATGTTATTTTATTACAAGTAAATATTATGGTTAATTATATTTTACTACATTAAAATATTATTATGTTATTTTAATATGCATATGTTTATATATATATATATATTTAACTCGTATTTTTACGTATTTTGTGAATTATGGCCATTTGAGTCCAGACCTAGCATGAGTTTTGTGGACTTAAATGAGTCTAAATAAATTCAAGGTCTGTACGAGTCATATCGGACTTAATTCATGGCCTTGAGTCCCGTATATGGATTTCGGTTCAATTTCGTATACGTGGATAAATATATTAAATAATTATTTATTTATTTTTAGAAACTATATCTTGCTGTATTTGAATTTTTAGACAGTATATAAGTACTGTAAAAATCTATTAAAAAATTGTATTTAAATACTATGTTAATTTAGATAATTTAATATAATTTTTACAATATTTAATTTGTATTCTTGCCATTTCATAAAAATAGGAAAACAAAACTCATATTCAAAGTACTTATGTTTATTGATTTTTAATAAATATCTATATTAGTTTATAAATTCCAGAAAAATTATTATAAATTTCTATAATTAATAAGGATCATTTTGGTACTTTACTTATATATATTGGAGCCTTTTGCCTATCTTAATAATTGTTGGAACACAGTGTACAGTCTGATTTATTAATTTAATAATTATGTCTTGTGAAGTTATGTGTGATTTTGGAATATTTTAGTATTGGGACCTTACCCTACCTTAGTATAGAGACCCTAAAAAGTTAGTTTAGGTATTGTGTCACTCCACATTGGTCCCTATGCTAAAGTCATCACTTGGCTAGGTGTCGAGTTAGAAAGTCGTGTCACATCATTAGTGTCCTAGTCTTGAGCTTAGTATAAAAACTAAGATTATATATCCTTTTTGACAGTGACAGGACATCGGACATCTATAGCTTCATATTCATACCCTTATTTTGCACGAGGCAAGTACCCCTACAAACTTTACTTACTGCATATAATGAATTGCGTATGAACTATGTTAATATAGTTACTTAAATGGAAAATCATATCTTACATGTTTCTATGTACCTACCGTATGTTTCACATGTTTTAAAACTGTTCTTGTATTTCTCGCATGTTATAACTTGGATTATGGGAAAACTGATACCTGAGTACGTGATCATGCGCCCTTCTTCCGTACGTATGTACCGTGCAAGGTCGCATTACATGCATACCTTATCGTAGGCCATTATCCCGTATTTTTGTACGGATGTACACCTATACTTGTACACTTGTACGTATGTACATTTTATTACATGTAGACTTGTACACCGGTACATTTTATACCTATTGACGATCACGTGCATGTTCTAGTTTTAAATATTACATGTACATCTGTCGTCATGACAAATGTATCTTCTACATGATAGATTATGATATGCCATGATTTCTGTTTATTACACCTCTGTTCATTCCATGCTCCGTGTATTTAGTTTTTAGAATCAGTACTTGCTCACTTCCTGACAGAAAATGTTGCAGGTATACTTACCGAGGAGGAGTTGCTATGTGATTCCTATTATGGGGTCACCATTGAGGATCAGGCTTTAGCCCACGAGGATGTACCTACGGGAAAACTCGTCTAGTTTGTTATTTTAGTTGCTTTGGATTTTGAAAGCAGGACTGTTTAGACTATGTATTTTGTTACTGGACCTGTATCCAGTTTTACATTTTGGCCATGTATCTTTAAACATATTCGTATATTAGATGTTGTGTTGTGATGACGTCTTCAATATGACAAATAGAACTGTTAGCACAATTTGATTTTTTACTGTTTACTTTTAAAAGAACACTTTACTACACTATAACTCCAGCGTAGGCTGGACATGCCTCAATCTATCCCAACAATTTGGGTAGCGGGTCGTGACAGAGGGTACCTTACATTATGGTAATTTGATGGGGTGCACCTTGAATATGAGTAAATAAATTGTGGTGCAACTCAAATTTTCTCTTTTTTTAATGTCCAGCATAACGCTTGAAACTTTGTGCATGCTACGTTGCATACCTTCTAAGCCCAATATCCTTAATTTTTTGCGATATATGGCATAAAGCTCTGGACTTTGTGCATGATGCATTGCATGCCTTTTATATGGATAGAAGGAATAATACGCGTCTATCCCGGATTGAATCCCAATAGATGGGACAAATGTCTGTTGCGCTCCCACTGGAACGGGTTTTACTTCCATATGTATTATTGTTAAGTCCAACTAAAAGTCCTTGAAAATATTCATATTCCTAACTAACAGGAATACCAATTTATTTTATATCGTTAAAAACATTCCTGAGCAGCACTCAAAATCCAGGAAAATCCGATTCAGACTCGAATTCGACATGGACTCGACCAAAATCCGAATAGACCCAAACCTCACATGTTTCGACCTCGTGCGAAAACCATCTTGAACCCGAAATCCGCCTCGACATAAACGCGCCCCAGAACCAACTCAATCGGATCCAAATCTCATTCGATCTAATGTGGACTGAATCTCAACTAGAATCCAAACCTAACTTGATTTGGTTTGGTTAGACTGAAACCTTACTTGGCTCGACCAAAGCTTGAACTCAACGTACTTTGTATTTGGACATGGACTCGAACATGAACGGACCCACCTTAGGCCCTAGCCACCCCAACCCCTTAGACACACAACCCACCCAATATAAATAAATAAATAAACAAATAAACAAATAAATTATTATTATTATTATTATTATTAATTTTAGGTTCATTCCTTAGACGAGGAAACCAAACTAAATTGACCTTTAATATTGACATAAAAATAACTGGGGCCAAACCGACCGAATCATGGATCGAAATCGAATCGCCACGCCCCGAGAATAATGGACATACAATATTATGTGCCATAATTATGTGTATTGATGATGTTTTACCACCACTAGAAATCTCGAAACTTCTTATTAGGCTAATATCAATGGACTTCTTCTCGATGTGAAGGAAACTCCTTGTGCATGGATATCTTCTTCTTCAACTGCATACATGAACATGCATTAAGCGGGTGGGGTGATCCTCTAGTACCTTTTTGACGCCCTCAAGTTAGATTTGAGATGAAGGTAAAAAATCGACAAATCTTTAGAGTAGAACTGTGTATGTACCCTTCAAAGGTGTGAAGCGGACTATATATACTCCTCTCTTGATAATCATATATAGATTGCTCTCGTGCTTATCGTATCATGTTTATGGTAAATATATAAATCTTATCAAAGATAGTCTACTTAATCTACGAGGCAAGGAATATTCGAATGCACTGTATCTAGAAGGTGGTTTGAAGAGTCTATGGACGACTGTTGGTGTATGTCTAAGAGAATTATAGAGACTCGGGCCTGGACCTCGGTATATATTTATATCACCATAAGCCATTAATTCCTTGGTCGAAGGAGCTGCGAGTTCGACTGGTGTTTTTCTTTAGAAATAGGCTCATTATGTGCTGAACATATCAATAATTAGAAGAATGAGAGGTCGGGAATCAAGTCTCGGACATAGTTTAGCATTCGAATTAAATCTTAGCCATAACTTTTCAGCATGGATCAACTTTAAGCCTCGGGTGGCTAGCCCTTGGCGTTAAGCATTGTTAGCTCGATAGAAGCAATTCATCCTCGTTGCTTTTGCAATTTATAGACATATGTAGCGGTGTGACCCACTCAACTTAAGTAGAATGTCAACATGTTGAGGGTATCCATGTGTCACGCTAGGAGTTACTAATTCAGGATGGAGCTAAGGTGGTGAACTTGGATAGCCTTGCACCTTCTAAGCTTCACGGCGGGTTGATTGAGTCATCGGTTGAATATGTTGAAGAACATGTTGAAGTCCATAGTGAGCCTATTAGGGACTCAAAAGGTCCTACTGAGGGACCCATACAAGTCAGCCGAGGACCTTAAAGGGCCTGGTGAGGATAACACCCTTGAGCTCCAAAGGGTCGGCTGGCTGAGGGTGTCAGTAAAGATTGAAATATGTTTGCCAAGAGTTCCGAAATGACATGCTGAAGCCTCATATGAGCTTGCCCAAAATGTTATGAAACCAACCAAGGGAACAAATGCCTGAGAAAAAAAATGCTCCATGGTTAAAAGAGAAAAACTCTAGGTGAGACCCATTGTTCGCTCGTCTCTAAAGATGGAGTGAAGAATAATGCTATCCCCAGAAGGAGGATCTCCATTGCTATGAGTGTGGTATTCCTCTTCAAATTTATAGCTTAATCTTTGGTGTCGTGAGATTGAGGAGGAAGATGAGATCTCGTATCTTTCTTGTGAAAATCTTATAATGTCAAGTTTACGGTGAACGAGCAAGCAATTTTGCCTTGAACATTTATTGTCTTGACATGTCTGTCTAGATGGTTTATGTTGGGTGTTGAGCGTTAGCTCACATCTATGCCTTGACCTATAGCTCAGCTAACATATCCCTATATTTGGACCAACGTAGAAGTTGAGGTATGACTAAGAGCGCTAACTTGTCATCTGGACCCATACGGGGGTTGAAGGAGCTTGTCCCTGAGGATTGTGGCGACTAAGGCAGTACAGAGCGATGTTAGGGCCAGAGGGTTTGGATGGTGATATAAAAAAAAATCAAGGATTATAAAATTGTTAACTTCCATATTAACAAGTTTGTAAATTTTAGAGTGGTTAATACAACTACGATGCAAAAGTTTGTTCGTGATAGTTAAACTATAACATATAAAAGTTTATTGCATTTTAAGTAATGCAAAAAATTATGTATTTATTTACTAATTTATTTGGAGTTGTATTTGGGATGTCTAAATGTTCTGTTATCAAATTAAGCTCCTCGTGCAGAGGAGATCACTTTTCTGTGCGATCAATATTAATATTGACGAGACTTTCCACTGGAATCATGTCATTATCAGTTAAATTAACTCACCGTTTTATACAAAGTATAATATATGCACGTGTGTTACATGTATTTCAGAGATTATTATTAGGAAGACTACAAGTTATATGGTACAATCATTATAATATTTATTAAGATAACTTAGGAATACTAAAAGACAATAGTCTTAATTATTATAAATTTATTATTATGTTATTATATATTATTATACCTATATGTAAGTCTATTTAGGTAAGATCAAAGGATAGTTCCGTAATTATCTAGCTTTTCCCATTAACTTTAATAAACAATTTTTATAAGCAAACATGCAAATGTATATTTGAAAAAAAAAATCACGATGAAACTCAACTTCTCATATTATATAATAGTATATATTGCTCGGCAAAGAAGTTAGAAGAAGTGAACTGTAAATTTTTCTATTGATGTGGGGTGAAGAAAGACTTTAGTCCAATATAGGTTGTGAGAAGGGATATGGAGCTTGGGTTGGGTGTGCTTGGCCTAGGCCAGCGGCCCTCATTGCACTATGAGGACGCATTGGCTTACTATATACCCAAATAGAAGAGTGGACGTCATAATTTGTTGTTGAGCGGGTTACGCGTCTTCGCGGTCCTGCGAATTCCAATTTGTTCTTAATGTTCCCATTTTTCTAATATTTGATGGTTATTGTAATTTAGTTGATATGAAGTTGAAAATAGTTATTTTATAACTGTTTATTTTTATCAATTAACTTTAATCCTTATTAAATATGCAATAATTTAATAATAACTAATTTACATACCCATTTCTACCAACAAATATGTTTTTTCCATGATGATCACAAAAATAATAATAAAGTTGAATAAAATTAAATCATATTTCCTTAGTTACAACCTCAAAACCATATTTGTTACAAACAATTTTTTAAAAATTCAATGTCAACAATTAGTAGCCGAAGAGAAGCACAATGATTTTTTTGTGTGCCATTTTAGTAGAGCCCAAGACAAGTGCAATGACATAGGACGACACAATAATAAGCCCAAGGCACGAACAATGGCACAACAATCACGAGTTAATGTTTTACCGTACGGGAATTGGCGACGAGGAAGTCTAACACAACCTTTTATATAACCGGTGGCAGGGTACCTGTGAGCACATGTTACACAATATACTACACCTTTTATTTGAGAAGATTAACTTATCTTTTACAAAAAAAATATCTTGTACGAAAGAAAGTTTAAAGAAATAGACGAAAAAATAAGTGTTCGAAAATTCAGACCGATAAAATCTATACGTGCCGGTTAGACAAAAATCTAGCATTTATAATCCCACCCCTCATAGGGGTGAGCATTTGGTTAATTCGGTTCAAATCGAACCGAACCAAATAACCGAAAACCGAATTGGATCGAAAATCGAATAAGCAAAACCGAAATCGAACCGAATTGGTCCATAACTGAATCAAATCAAACCGAATAAAATCGGTTCGATTTTCAGTTTATTCGATTTTTTGGTTTAACTAAATATACCTAAATTTATTTAGTATATACCTATAGTGCATATATATATATATATATATATATATATATATATATATATATATATATATATGGAAGCGGATCAAAAGCCCCTCTTAGAAAATCCCCTAAAAACTCCCTCACTCTAATTCGTAATTTAATGTTAATATTAATGTTAATATTAAGTTTAATGTTAATATTAATGTTAATATTAACGTTAAATACTAAAATTAACATTAAATTTAACATTAAAATTAAAATTAATATTAACATTAACATTAATATTAACATTAATATAAAAATAAAAAAAATTAATATTAATATTAACATTAATATTAACATTAACATTAACATTAACATTAACATTAATATTAATATTAATATTAATATTAATATTACGGATTATAGTGAGGGGGGTTTTTAGGGGGTTTTCTAAAGGGGGCTTTTAATCCGCTCCATATATATATATATATATATATATATATATATATATATATATATATATATATATATATATCCCCGTGGCCGTAGTCCGTTGGGAACGGTGGAGCACCCCGACGCAGTGGCGCGGGTTCGAGCCCCCTTGGAGGCATGTCTCCAAGCACCATTAAGAAGTGGACACCCTCAATATATATATATATATATATATATAAACTAAATTTTCTTATTCTGTTTTCGATTTTGGATACCGAAACCCAAAACCGGATATAAAATTTAGTATTTTTAAAATCGTTCAATTTTTGGTAATGCTCACCTCTACCCCCTCCCCCACCAAGAAAAAAGAAAAAGTTTGTCGTACTTTATGCAAACTACAGACAATTTTTTTTTCATATTTTTTTAGATCCCGCTCTTTTACAATCATAGTATGAAAGAAGTGTCCTATTAATTAATCTAGAAATTGCTGAGATACCCAATTTCGGTGTTGGTTTTTATGAAAAACCCACCCGCAGGGTGGGTTTTATGAAATACCCAGAATTATATATTTTCACGTTAAATATTCCAATATTTTCTTTAGATGCTCTGTATTTACAAAATTGTCATTTTGATAATACCATAACTACACATTCGTACAAATTTGGTCATATATATGTATTTGAATTCACAAACTCAGATTTGGATTGCGATTTTCGTCTTCTTCTTCTTCACGAGAGATCTGAATTCCATTGTTCTCATCTTCAGCAGAGATCGCAAAGATCGTTCGTAGTTCATTATGCTTTTCTTCAGTCGAACTCTGATCATCGCTCATCATCATCATCATCATCTTCGTGGAGAGATTTGAAGTTTTTCGATGATTAGGTCAATTGTGGAGAGAATATTTTCTTCTTCTCCATAAGAGTTAGCATCGTTTTGAAAGAAAAACGAAAATCTTTATTACTGACAAATTTTTTTCTACAAAAAAAAAGGTTTCTGTCACTGTTCTCCGTCATTTTAACACGAAAAATAGCCATTTCCTGTGATTTTATGTCACGCCCTGCTCCCAGAATACGACGAGCCGGGTACGTAACAACATCCCCAGGCTACGCGACATACGAATACTCTAGTACCCATATTCGCGATTGTCGCCCGTAAGATTCTAGGATAGGTTCATTTCAGGTCATCCTTGCAAAATAAAATTAATATTATTCAAAGGACATTCTGAAACTATAAATCTGAGATGGATTATTCTACCCAATACAACTATTAACCCAATATAATTATATATTTATATACCTGAATTGATGATGAGAAGATCTGTTTTCAATATAATTGCCTCCAATCGTCCCATCTTGTTCTTGTTCTCCACCTTCTCTCCAATGTATAATAGTAGCTCCTTGGTCTACAAATCTAGTGAACAATACTAGGTCGTCAAACGACATGCAAGCCCTCAGTCAAGGACGAGTAAATAAAATAAATAAATTGAGAATCTCTGAGATGATCGGATTCTCAGAATTCCAAAGTAAAGAAATTAAGAAATTAATTCAGAGGGATTATAACGCTAACTTAAAATATGACTCTAACTAGATCTTGTTCTAGTGAATTTTCTCAGTGTTCATCTTACGACTAAATCCTAATAATTCATAAATAACGACTACCGTCACAATCACAACAACTTAAATTCACTACCACAATCATAGTCAAGTTTCCTATATGATGATGCAGTTTAGAGAACACATTTGGATCACGATCACCCTCTATTTTTCCGACAATAATCCCATTTACCCGGGACCAGGTGGTGTCTGTATTGGGTACGACGCCTTAGATCCGACCCCTCCACATCTTGTGGAAAACTTGTATGCATTAACTTTTTAAATTCTGTTTTATTTCAGAATTTACTGGATTGTTCTCTGTTGGTGAGCTAGGCCTCACCCCCCGACATCGTAAGGCCTTACAGATGCGGGACTACTGATCAGCTTTTACTGGTGTAATTATATTGTAGGAATTTCGATGGTTGTGATCCAGTTGTTCTCTCCCACCCTATGATGCAACTACAAACACATACAATAGTCTTTTGGCTCCTAGGTCTAATATCTGGTTCCAACTTGATTACCATCTCGTATGTCAAAGACAATACGCCATATGGTAAGCTCTTGTTGGCAGGAGATTATCCAACTTATTACCATCTCGTGTGTCGAAACAACACGCCATATGGTAGTAGTTGTTGACTAGGAAGCTGGATATAAACTTAGACTATTCAATTAGATTTTCCTAATTCTAGAACTTTCTAAATTTGGCCAACTCTCGAAATTATTGAAAATTTCGGCAGAGTCTCCTTTGTATTTATTGACTCCGAAATTTTACAATAGATAAAAATATAATAATCGGGTACGCCGACCCCTTCGGTGGAGCAACTCTCAACACCGGACCACGCAATTAATATCCGGGTACGCCGACCCCTTCGGTGGAGCAACTCTCAACACCGGAACCACGCATTTATATATATTTATAAATTAAATTGCATAAAGTGAGAAATATTCAACTTCTTACCTAGCATGTGTTCTTAGCATTTCTTACCCATTTGCAGTACTAAATGGTAGCAAATGGTCAACTCTCTGGTACTCTATCAAAACACAAGTAATCTAGCATTTTCGTTAGTCACCATTGTAGTGCCCCGTCCCGCTCAGTCAATCGGAGGAATCGAAACGCCGATGGCGTTCGGCCTTAGCCTCGCAACGGCTGTTGGAAGACATCGCTCGGTCGAGGCGACCACTCGCTCAGGTAGGGTAGTTTCGGTGAACTCGCCTCATCTTAGCCTTCACATAATAAATCGTATGTTTTCAACTTGCACAAGTAGGCTTGATAATAAAAGAGACGAATCCACATAGCTAAAGGAAATAATCCCGACGGGTCGAGTTGAGTTAGAATATGGAAAGGTCCAACGGTCGGCTTAGAGTTGGTGTACGGCGTGCTTTGAAAATGATACTCGATCCTTCGTCCCGTGGCTTGGGAGAAGGAAAGTTGGTTGAGTAGGCAAAGTTATGAACGTAGCCTAAGTCATAGGCGTCGCCGCGTAAATGCTCGATAAAGTATGCACGCTTCCCTGATACAAGGCTTGGCATAGCCGTTGCTCGTCCATTGAGTTAAGTTGTAGGCTTCGTGAAGTTAGGCAAAGTGAACGGTGGTCGACCTAAGTCATTCCAAGAACGGTCCTACAAGTTCTACGGTTGGGTATGACAACTTAGTCTTACGGTTTCAAGCCCGTCATATAGAGTATGTCTTGGGCGGTGACGTCGCGTAGAGTTCAAGTTGGTTTAAGGCACGATATCACGGACTTAGTGTTTTCAGGCACGGGCCACGGTTGATTCATTGAGTTTGGAAAATGTTGTGAATATTTGTTCTTGAGTTGAGTAAAATGATAGGGCAAGAAAGTAGAATGCTCGCGACTATGGGTCGTCGAGGCAAGATCTCAGAGGTGAGACGTATTGAACTTGGCCCTGAAAGAGATGATAATACTAGAGGTGGAATGACTGTGTGAGACGTCAGTTGAGTCGAGTCTTGCATGGTCATGGACAACTTATCGACAAGGTAGAGTTTCCTCGAACGGTAGCCCGACGGAAGGGGACCGGTTCTTGAGAAGCAGCATTAGCACGTGCTGGATGACTGCACAAGTTAGCGCAGAGGCTTGCCAGCGGGGCTAGCTACCCACCTGGCAAGGGCGGCCGCCTAACAAGCTAAAGGAGTCCAGGATGGCTCTGGGAGTCAGTGACCAAATCATATAGATGAGTCGGCATGGCGGCAATCCGCGTGTGTGCCTTTGGATTGAGTTGAGTTGTTGAATGTGTGTACAGTTGGAATACAATGTTTGGTCCTAAGATGTGGCATCAACATAGGCGACGTGCTTCGGCACGAGATGTGGCGTCGAGTCTAATGTTGTCAGCATATAAGTTACATAGTTGGGATGTGAGTTGTCCTGAGTCTAAGTCAGGAAAGGCCGCAAGGCAAAGTTGGTCGAGTGACACTTAACCCACAAGTTTTGATTGGGTCAGTTGATGATTTAGTAGCAAAGGGCCGCGAGACGGCGATATGGTTGAGTCGCACATAGCTGCGAGGCACGGCACAAAGGATTTGTAGCACGGCCACACGGGAATGGAGCCTCATCGCGTAGTTGCGTCTCTGATTTTGGCCGAAAGACAAGCACGACTTGATAGGTTAACGTTGTTTGAGTCAACATTGTTGTTGCAAGCACGGGATGGTCTAGAGGCACATAATAGGTCAAGGCGTCGGTCCTAAAACTGATCCTAAAGAAAGAGTAGAAAGATAATATGAAAGGGGACTATGTTGTACAAAGTAAAGTAAACGTGTTGGTTTTGTATGGGTGGGCGAGGAGCTCATTCCACCAGTACAGTTGAGTACTGACACCCACATAGTTTACATGTGCAGGCACAGGTAGAAGCTCGTGGCGCAGAGCTCGCTTGGATGCGTCGAGGCACGAATTTCTTTGGCGATTTGAAGCGTGCGGCCGCATGGAGAAAAGACTTATACGGGACATAATGTATGGACGTCGCCTTCCGAAGCTTCCGCTGGATCAAGACTTGTATTGAGAGATGAGAGAGACTGAGTGACTTGTAATGTGAGCTTAAGTGAGCTTGAGAGACTTGTAATCTTGGCCTTGCGCCCCATTGTAACATATGTTTCAATATTAATAAAGAGCTTCTTTTGAATAACTTGTATTTGTTTCAAATTTTCGCTGCTATTATTCAATGTCTCTGCATGGGACTTCTGTGCGATGACCCCGTCGCAGCCGCTGAAATCGGCCGTTATGGAACCCGCCTTACACGAGCGTAATCTAGGCTCGTGCGGCATCACGCCTTAGCGAGGACGATCGCTCCTACGGGAGCGGGGCATGACATAATGGTATTAGAGCACGGCTTTACGTCCTTGGACTATCGATTGAATTCTTTAACTCTGTTGTTTCCGCAAACTCTGAATGTTGCTTCCGCATATTGAAATCGTTGGTGCGCTCTCTCCCAATTGTCCCACGGGATGTCCATACAATAAGTCTAACTATTTTGCAAAACATAGGAGAACAGTTTTTGACAAGTAACAAAAGATGGTTCGCGTAAGCACGGTTGGCTAAGTCGGGCTGGGCATATACACCAAAGTTGTGTCGACCTTAGAAAAGTCGAGTGCAGGAATTGAATAGTGTCGAGCAAGAATGAGTTGAACTCGATTGAGTAAAGTGAGTCGACTATCGATAGGGGTGCTATCGAACGACGATAACGTCGATGCGATATAGATGAGCGTGCTTGGAATTTGAGAAATGGTTCGAACGGAAAATTTGAAGAAGTCGATTTTGATTCGAATGATAAGTTGAGAATTTGTTGAATGACTTCATTCCTGAGTGGTGTATGCAATAGCCTCAGGGATGTCGATCGATTGATAAAGGAATGATGCGAATTAAGGAAATACGTTGGTCGATGACTTAAGATAAACGGATGAACGATACGTGAAATTGGTTTGAGGAAAATCGATGTTGTGAATGATTCGAGGGATAATGATCAAACTTGAATTTGAATGTCGAGGAGATTATCCAGTAGGACGATAGCATCATTCGCACGACTCAGAACTTGTTGCAAAGAAAGATCGTCAGGTTACGCATATCGTCGATGGTATTGAGGCGTATCAAAGATCGATATGTGATAACTCGGGGGTACTCTGACTCGGCGAAAGACGATCGTGCAAGTGTTATTGTTCGATTGGATGCTATGCTTTGGATTTTGATTGAGATGAATGTTGGATGAAAATGATTGTGTCTTGAGGGTTACGCGGATAACCACAACGTCGACATTCTTGTCTTGCGCGAGGGCAACTCTAGCCTAGCACATGCATTGCGTCAGATTTGGGGCGATCGTTCTGCGTGAGCGTTGACATGGTGATTCATGTCGTGGGAAGGATCGAATTCGAAAAATTATGACGCGACAACTTTGATTGTCCCGACTTGTTGGTTTGATGCGAAGGTGAACTCGAGAATTTGTAGGACTTGCATTTGATGATTGAATAGACTTGAGGATTGAGTAGGTCCAATCCGTACATCTAGAATGAATTAGTCTAGACGCAAAACAAGAGTTACGCCCCGATGAGAATGATCATCTCGCGGGAGCGTGCATGGTGATTCGTGCCTACCGTGGATAATCTGACTCGCGTGAGATCGGGGCACAACATATTGTTAAGCTAGACGACCTCATGATCGAATGCGTGAATTGGGATGAATAACTTAGGGAATATGAAATATGAATTGTGGTTTAGCGGTGGATTATGTCGTAGCGTGCTTGACTTGAAAAGGATTGATAGGTGGATTATGTCGAACGTGTGCGAGGGATAGACTATACAAAATGGCTTGATGAACGAGCGATACGTTCTTGTTAAGTATTGGATGAACGTGAGTTATCGTAGGATGGCTTTGCTGAATGACTCGGACCCCGTGCGATGAATGTTAAGATGTGTGTAGGAAATCTTTGCTCGAAGTTTAGAAGTCGGAGTGATGCGAGCTTGGGTAGAAAACCCCGTACTATCAATTTGGTTTGACCTTAGGATGGGGTCAGTGTTGATATTGTTGTTTGGGAACTATGATTCCAATACTGACGGAAAGACATAGCCTAGCGGTTAGGCAGACGTCCGAATGCGAAGTGGTAGGATTGTAGAGGCACCACTTGCGAGCTCGGTTGACATGCACGTATATCAGGGACGCCCGAATATGTGCACGATCCGACTCGAGTGGTGATGGGGGATTCTCTATCACGAGGTGTAGAAGCATGGAATTTCAGAACCAGAAAGTCTATGCGCCAGACTACATGCGCCAAAGCTTGGACAAAGTGCTTCACAGCAAAAAGCAACAAATATAGACATTGAAAGAGGACTTTTTATTTAACATTTAAAGGTCTATTACATGTCTAAGAAAGACTATACAAAGGAGGAAGAAAAGATCCTAAGTCTACAGCCAGCAATCAACATGCACCCTCGGCCAGGCGTATCCCAACATGCACCCTCAGCCAGGCGCATCCCACCATGCGCCCTCAGCAAGGCGCATCCTTTTCAGCAGCTCAGTTATGTGCATCCTCAGTTATGTGCATCCCTTGGGCAGCTCGGTTATCCCTTCAGCAGCCCAGTTATGTGCCATCCTTCCAGCCAGGCTCACCTGGCCGAGCAGGACGAGGGTGGCAATTAACCCCCCATCCAAAAGCCAAAGGAAGAGAAGAGCACCGCAATCGACCCGCGGCTAAAGGAGCAGCTTCCAACCAGAATGGGCAACACCCACGCAGAGAAGGAGCTCGCCAAAGCTTGAGGAAGACGGTCAGGGCACCGCAATTCTGATCTACGGCTCTTCCTGTACAACGGAGACGAGGCTCGTACATCCCTATCTTTGGATGCAACAGGCACCTTCCGTCTGCCTCGGAAGCCCTCGACTCCGACTTTTGGATGTAACAGTCACCTTCAAGTGCATCAATGAAGACATTGCGTCGCATCTTCACCCTCGGGAGCATCTCGTCAACAGAATGCATTCGAGTAAACGAATTCATGTCGGAAGGACGTGAGAGAACGAGAAGCAAACCCTCTCTCCATGCCACTATTTATAGGCCGGGCAGATCAAACCCATGCGCCAAGTGGATGGCTCTCCGAATTTCGTGCAATGAATTTGCATTAAATGGATGAACCGGACGCTTCGAATTTAGCCAAGTCAAAACGGCTATTTAAAGCACTCGAAGAACGTAACAGTTGTACCATCAAAGACGTCTCACAAAGCGGATACGCCGGCCAGACCGCGCATCACACAGACGCGTCCTTTAACATCAAGCGCATCCCATAGACGCGTCCTTCAGTACCAAGAGCATTACAGGAGATGCGCCCCCATGCGTCCCCATGCGCCTAGTAGAACGCCAACCGACGCGCCCACTCAGCTGTCCATCGAATGTCACAAACATTAAATGCTGAACTGGCAGAGTTGGCAGCACGCCTCCCAAAGTCTAAATAGTTGGCAGCTTTTTCAGAAGACGAAGCATCGCCAACGTCAGCATCATCATTACTTCCCTACGACGGCTACTGCCACGTGGCCACCCAACCATCTCGCATGTGCCTCCGCGGCCATGCGTCCAAACCTGCATACGCCTCAAAAGCTGTGCGCCTCAGACTTTTCACTGATCCCTAAAGACAGAAGGAAAGTCACTGTTACAACTCTGCATGCGCCTCAAAAGCCATGCGCCCCAGACTTCTTCCTGATCCCAAAAGACAGGAGTAAAGTCACTACTGAAGCTCTGCATGCGCCTCAAAAGCCATGCGCCCAGAATAGTTCGTGACTCCTAAAGGTTACGAGCCAAAGTCTCCTCATGCGCCCAATCTTAGGCGCATCCTACCAGATCATTCCTTCCACCAAATTTGAGATCTCCGAGCCATGGGTCGACGACACGTGTCCTTTGACTCAACTCATCCAAGATCTCAGCAACAGAAAGATCTTCTTCTCCGCTACGTGCTGGTTCACAACAGCAACATGAAGAAGTCAACCCCCTCGATCAGGGCGCATCGTCCATGCGCCTCCATCAGCAATCAACATGTGGCGTCCCCGCGTACAGGCACATCCTACATATGTGCGCATGAGCAGCCAGCCTGCAAAACTATAAATAGAGGGATCATTTCCTTCTTTTGGAGACACACGAACCAACCTACGTGCACACATATCAACTTCCACAGCGAACAGACAGAGACTTCGCACCACCAGAGAGGCAGATACAGACACTCAACGTCTTCCTCCTCTCAGCAAGCTCCAGCACCCAGAGCAATCCAGACCTTCAGAGAACCGATAACCGTCGTCAGATTGTCAACGGAGTCAACGCATTACCACTCACTCCATTGGCACAAGGAACCCAGATTAAACAAAAGTGTACTCCTAGGACTACGCCTAAGTCCTATATTGTAACACTATTCTGTTTGTATTGAAATTTACAATCAAAGAATTTTAATGGCAAATAAGCTGGCGACTCTGCTGGAGACCTCTTTCTCCTCCAACGAGAAAGCTGTGTCACAATCCGACGACGTGAAGGTGGGCTCCTCCCACAAGACGCTGGTCGTATGCCTCAATCAACAGGCATATGAGGAGTTCATATCTGAAGGCAGTGCGAGTCCTTCGAAGCGGCTGCCGAAGCCGAAGAAGACCCGCCGAGTCTGGGTGCGCAAGGTCGACGCCTCGGGCATCACCACCGAAGGGGATGCGCCAATCCAGCCTTCCCTTCCTGCTGACGTCCTCAGCAACCAAGATGCACCCGCTGGTGCAGCGCATCTCTCGGGGAAACGTGCGGTTAACCACGTTTCCCAGCCATCTTCCTCTCAGGCGAGGAAGATGCATCGACGGAGCAGGGGCGCAGCCAATGCCCCGTGCATCACCTCTGATGTGCCACAGAAGATCTATGTCTTTGACAGACTCACTCGCTGTAGTGGCGAGAAGAATTTGGATTCTAAGTACTACGCGCCCCAGCGGCCTGGTACGAAGAAGTCCAAGGCAGCACGGGCCATGCGTCCCAAACGTGCTATGCCAGCAACAAGCCAGAAGCATGCGCTCACAATCATGCACGCTGCTGATGGTAAGTTGTACAAGGTCGACTCGAGTGCTGCGGCGCCGAGAACGAGTCGACCTTCAAAGTCCTTGTCTCACTTGGGCGCATCTACTGCGTGCACAACCAAGTCGAGTACGGCAAATCCAGTGGTCTTGAACTCCTGCGCCTCCTCTGGTTGTGAGTTTGAGGTCCGTTCGAGTCACTCCAAATGCTGTGGTTCCCCCACTACTGATCGGGATGCCTGTTTGGTATTAGATCAGGGGGCGCGGCACTCACTTGACCACCCCGGCGCTTAGCCTTGCCATGCGCCTGAAGGGGGTGCGAAGGTGGCACTCTCCTCCAACGATCTGCGTAACGTGATTACTCACAAGCGCTGATCAGGAGAGTTGACTGACAAGCACGATGCACCTCTCACGGGACATACTTGTGCCGTGGTCACCATCAACTGCTGTTGCAAAGCGGCAGTCCCACCAAGGCAGTCGGTGTTCCAGCGGCTGCAATCATCAACACCTCTCCGACATCGCCTCGGGAAGAAGGTGTCAACAGAAGAGGAACCAACGGTTGCTTCATGCAACGTGATCTCCAACTCCTCGTCAGTCCGAAAGACGACTGGCGGTCTCTCTTCTTCGTCCAAGAGCCAGCCGAGGAAAACCAAGACAGCTGTCTCATCCTCCGGAGTGTTCGAAGGCACTCGAGCGAGGAAGAAGTTCTTGGAGGAAGCTGGGGGTAGTCAGACCCTTGTCGAGCCTCCTTCCGAAGATGAGTGTGTCCAAAGCACACTTGGGGCAGATCCTCGAGGCGAAGACAGCCTCCCAGAAGCCCCTGAAGACGAGGATATCCCCCAGAACATAGCTGGGGGTAGTCTAGCATCTGCGGACCCGAGTTCCGGAGACGAAGAGGCCCTTCAAGACGGAGCTGAGGGTAATCAGGCCCTTGCAGATGCGCCTGTGGTGAATGTTCTCCCGAACACAGCCGGGGGTAGCCCAAACGAAGCTCCAGAAGAGGCAACTCCCCTACAAGGGAGTGAGGCCGAGAGTGAGGCCTCAACTCATCTATCCACTCCCGGCCGCGTCATGACAGTGAACGTGACTGAGACTGATGTCGAGTCTGATGCGCCGCCAACAGACCTCGTCCAGCACATAGATACCCTGAAGGAAGGACTCAAAACCCTCTCTGCCTCCATGCAAACACTGACTCAGGCAGTGTTTGAGATACGGTCAGCTTTGACCAGGACACCTTCTACCGGTCCCGATCCAGGGGCCAATGGAGAGTCGAGTGTACCCCTTCAACGGGTATCCTCGGACGCAGGTCGCCAAGAAGCACCTCGGACGTCAGAGCCCTCAAATGCTCAACATCCGGTGGTACCACCTTTTTCGACTCCCAGCTCCACGGAAGACGTGGTCAAGATGATCAGGGACCTGCACGAGCGCTTTGAGTCCAAGACGAGACAAAAGGAGCGCCAGAAAATGGGCATCCCCCAGCCTTATCCCCTCGAGTGGAACAAGGTGGTTTATCTTCTAAAGTATAAACCACAAACACTGACGCCGTACGACGGGAAGGACTCTCCTTGTCGCTACCTGACGTATTTCCAATCTCAGACGGGACATCTTCCGAAGGAGCTTCTTACCAGCATATTTGTTGGGGCACTGAAAGGAGTGGCGTACGACTGGTACTGCAGCCTCCCCGACAATTCAATATCTTCCTTCGATGACCTGACGTGCTTCTTTCTCGACCATTTCTACGACGACGGGAAGGACATGACAATGGCGTCCCTTATAGAGATATGCCAGAAGGAGAAGGAAACAGTTCGAGTGTTCATCGAACGCTTCCGACAGGCCTGCTTCAGACTGCCCCCGGGCATGCCAGAACATGCGCTTCTCTCCTCATGCAGCATGAACATGCTGCCTGCAGTCAAGCTCTGGCTCAACTCTACTCCTCCTCCCGACTGGAGCTCCTTGATTATTGAAGCAGAAGCCGCGGAGAAGAAGGCAGCCAACGCTCGTTTTCTGGGAGTCAGTTTTCCTGCCTTCGAGGATAAGGGAAAACGGCCTGCAACCAACAACCCCGCACGAGAGGCAAAGGGGAAGCAGGCATTGACTGTCAATGCCTCAAAAGGTGCATCAACACCTACTCAGAAGCCTCCACTTGCACCGAGGCCGAAGGAAGTTTATTCGTTCAACGACGAAGACACCCTGCAGCTCTTTGAGATACTGAAGCAGGGCGACAAGATCAAGCTTCCGGACCCTAAGCGTCCCGATGAGGTTGGGAAAGTGGACAACCCGAGGTACTTTCACTACCATCGGTTTGTCGAACACCCAACCAAGGACTGCTATGTCCTCAAGAATTACATCCAACGCATGATCAATGCGGATATAATCTCCGTCGACTACGAAGAGAAGACGTTGTCAGCCAACGTGGTGTCACTCCAGTTTGGCACCTTGCCGCCGACTACAACACATAATGGCGTCGTCCCCATCCCTAAGGCGACAATGGAGGTGGTTAACTTACCACCAATCCGTGACAACGTGAGTGGACTCATCCCACTCACCACATCTCGAGGAGAGATCCGGTGGGTTCACCCCGATCTCGTCTCCGAGATGACTCAACCGGAGGTACGCCCTACCTCCAAGCCCAAAGACGGGAAGATCAAGTCTTGCCGCATGGTCTCTTCTTCAGCGGAAGAGGCACTTCCTGTGCAGACGCGTTCACAATAGAACGCCCAACCCGACGAAGCTGCCGTCGAGGTGGTGCCTCCTGGTACCGTCCCTGCTGTCCAGGACGAGGGCCTGTCTAAGCCCTCAGCAGCCAATAAACAGAAGCAGATAGAGGCCCGCTTCGATAGGCCTCTGCGAAAAGAGAATGCTTTGGGGCTAGCCAGGCCCCACAACTTTGACATACTGGCACAACTCGCCAGTACTCATGCCCGCCTATCTCTGTTCGAGCTCCTCCGTCTTTCCAAAGACTTCCGAGAAGCTCTCTGCGAAGCTCTGAAGGATGCTGAATCCTTTCTTAGTCAGGTCAAGCAGCCGAAAGATCTCCCGACTGTGTGCAAGCACTGTCACTGTACGGACGAGTTTATCCCCAATATAACCTTCACCCAACAGGACATGTTGCTCAAACACAATCGACACAACAGGCCGCTGTATTATACAGGGTACATCGGTTCAGTCAAGGTAAAGCGGATTCAGATCGATCCGGGGTCTTCCCTCAGCATCATCCCGAAGACGCTGCTCTCAACACTGGGGATCCCAATATACCGACTGGCGCCCTCCAACACAATAATCAGTGGTTTCAACGCCAGCAAAAGCGAACCACTGGGCAAAATACGACTAAAGTGCCACATCGGTAACCTCAGAACCGAGGTCACTTGTTATGTCGTGGACGCTGAAGTCAACTACAACATTCTGTTGGGTCGTCCATGGCTGCACGAGTACATGGTGGTGCCATCCACGCTCCACCAATGTATGAAGTACGCGTCCACCAACAACGTCATCCGTACGGAGTTCGCGGACATCGACCCCTTCAAAGGGATTGAAGCCTACTTCACCGATGTCGACTTATACAAGTCACCTGACGAGGAGGAGGCCAATGATGCTGATGACGAAGCAGAAACGGCAGCAGAGCCGGACATGGAGCCTGAGGTCACTCCCGATGCTCCTTTGAAGATCCGACTCAAAGGCAAACCGCCTCAGAAGTTCCCCCCCATGAGCATTAAGCTATCCGGGAAAGCACCAGCTGCTCCTGAAGGTCCCCTGAAGATACGGCTCAAGGGAAAGCCGCCTCAAACATCGGCTCCCCTTGTGGCAAAACTACAGGGGAAGGCGCCAATCACCGGAGGCACAGCGGAGGCACCTCTGAAGGTGCGTCTTAAGGGCAAGCCGCCGCCATCCCAGCCGCCAGAGAAGGCCCATGTAGTTCTCTCGGACTCCCAGATCAACGGTGTGGTGGACCCTCCCGATCCTACTCCAGTGCTTACAGATGAAGAGCTGGGGGAATATATCTCGGCCGATGTAGATGCCCCATCTCTCGACAATGTAATCCCACGGGATAAAATCTCGTATTTTATCAATAATAGAGTGTCTTTTAATTATTCTAGTCTTCCACATTGGAATGCCATGTATACATTAGATAACGCTCTACGGTCGTTGCAAACACAAATAACGACCGTCCATCATGTAAATCGAGTAGTCTCGTCCTAAAGGGTCTGTTACATAGTCCCACCACGGAGTCGAGACGAAGAATCCATCATCTTTGGCAAGGTCGAGCGTCATCAAGACCTCCCGCCACTCGAGCCAAAACCAGATGCCGACAGAATGTAACTCTATCGGTACACGGACAAGACAAAGTACCTCATCCAAAAGATGGGTTACGACCTAAAAAGCGACAAAGGCCTGAACTACGGCAAAGGTCGACGTCTCCCTCTCCGGCTTCCAACACCTAAAGGAAAGCCGCAGGACTACTACAACAAAACTCGATGGGGGGTAGGCTATGTCACGCCGCCATCAACTCCACAGAGTTCAGACGCAGAGGAAGTTTAACATTCTCACTCATCTGAAGCGTCAACGTAGGATTCCGATACCAGTATCGGATCTGTCTTCAAGAGAGTGCTGTCAGCCAACATGACATCTGCACAATCTCAAGAAGAAGAAGACGAAGACCAAGCGCCGGAATTCTTCGAAGAAGAACCCTGGGCTCAACGCCTGGGACAACAATGGGAGTCTCGTTTTGAATTACGTAAACCTCCCACCGAAGACGAAGTCGAGCAGATCGACCTTGGAGATGGATCTTCTTCCAAACCCATCTTCGTCAGCAAAAGCCTAAAAGGAGAAGACCGAGAATCTTTAATCCAGCTGGCTAAAGAATATATTGACGTCTTCGCCTGGAGATACGAAGATATGCCGGGACTTGATCCCCAGATTGCGATGCATAGGTTGAACATCTTGCCTGATGCCAAGCCTATCAAGCAACAACAGCGGCGCTTCCGACATCATAAACGCCATCGATCAGGAGGTAGACAAACTCTTGACTAGCGGCTTCATTCGTGAAGAGCAACACCCAGATTGGGTAGCCAACGTCGTCCCCATCACCAAGAAGAATGGAAAGATACGAGTCTGTATCGACTTCAGAGACCTCAACTCTGCTTGCCCGAAGGACGAATTCCCGCTTCCAATCACCGACGTGATGATCGACAACACATGTGGCTTCGAGCGCATGTCTTTCATGGACGGGTATTCGGGCTACAACCAGATCAAGATGTTCCCCGATGACACAAAACATACATCATTCAGGACTCCAAAGGGCATTTTCTGCTACACAGTGATGCCCTTCGGCTTGAAGAATGCTGGTGCGATATACCAACATGCTATGAGCACCATTTTCTGTCAGCATCTTCGCAAGACAGTCGAATGCTATGTCGACGACATCGCAGTCAAGAGCCGTCTCAAAAGAGATCACCTGCAAGATCTCAAGACAGTCTTCGACCTCATGCGGGCGCATCAACTCAAGATGAAACCCGCTAAATCCTTCCTTGGGGTTTCGAACGAAAAGTTCTTGGGCTTCATCATCACGGCGAAAGGCATTCATGTCGATCCCGAGAAGACCAAAGCAATTCTTTGTATGGACCCTCCGAAGAATCTTCGAGAACTTCGAGGCCTACAGGGACGTCTGGCATACATCCGGAGGTTCATAGCAAACCTTTCCGGTAAATGTCAACCCTTCACCCAGCTCATGAAGAAGGGAGTCTCTTACGTCTGGACAGATGAATGCCAAAAGGCTTTCGACGACATCAAAGCCTACCTGACGAGCCCTCCAGTCCTGGTGGCACCCGTCGCCGGCAAACCATTCCTACTCTACGTCCGTGCCATGGATCATTCCCTCGGCGCCCTGCTAGCTCAGAACAGCGACACAGGCTATGAGCAAGCAATCTACTACCTCAGCCGAACTCTGATCGGGACCGAACACTGGTACAACCCCGTTGAAAAGGAGTGTTTGGCTCTGGTATTTGCCATCCAAAAGACTCGTCATTATGTCTCGGGCCAGACAATTCACGTCATTTCTCGAGTCAATCCGCTCAGGGTCCTCAAGACGAAGCCAGGATCACTGAACTCCCGGCTAGCCACATGGGCGATCTTGCTAACGCCATATAACATGGTATTCGTTCCACAGAAGGCTGTTAAGGGTCAAGCTCTGGCCGACTTCTTAGCTGCACACCCCATCCCAGAGTCCTCAAGACTCTATGAAGACATCCCGGATGAGGTCCAAGAATCAAATATCATCGAAAAAAGCTCCATCTGGCGAAAGTTTTTCGATGGCGCTTCAAGAACAGGCCCCAAAGGCCAAATCGTCGCAGGAGTGGGGGTGGTATTAGTCTCCCCCGATCAGCTGGTCATCCAGCATGCTTACTCCCTTTCGAAGCCGTGCTCCAACAATGTTGCTGAGTACAACGCGCTCATTATGGGACTCCAGCTAGCGCAACAACTGGGGATGAATCATCTGGAAGCCTACGGCGACTCAAAGCTCGTCGTAAATCAGATCAGAGGGCAATACGAGGTTCGCCATGAAGATTTGATCCCCTACCATGAAGTTGTATTGAACATCATTTCAACCTTCACCTGGTTCTTCATCGAACACGTACCTCGTCTACAAAATCTCGAGGCCGATGCTCTGGCTGGCCTCGCAGCCTCTTTGGCGGCACCCCTCGAAACTCAACACTATGTCACGGTGGTGGGTCGAGACTTAGTCTGCCCTAAAAACAACTTGCGCTCACAAGTGGCTCACGCCATGTCAACGGGTGCCGGTGTTAACGTCCGAGATTGGAGATTTTCGTTCATCGACTTCGCTGTCTACGGAATTCTCCCAGAGGACCCGAAAGAAGCCGTCTCGGTCAGGAGATGCTCTCTTCGATTCTACTACGATATGGTTACTTAAATGCTGTACCGACGCTCCTACGATGGACTTCTCCTTCGATGTTTGTCTAACGAAGAAGCAGCCGAAGCCCTTCGAGAAGCTCATGATGGAACCTGCGGGGCCCATCAGCCCGGTCCTAAGTTGCAGGATCGACTGCGACGCATGGGCTATTACTGGCCAACCATGGCCGCTGACGCTGTTGAATATGCTAAGAAGTGCCATGCGTGCCATCTTTACGCAGACTTCATTCATACACCGTCCGAACCACTACATCCTACAGTCGCCTCCTGGCCCTTCGAAGCTTGGAGAATGGACATTGTGGGACCAATCACCCCTCCTCTATCGAGAGGACACTGCTTCATCCTAGCAATCACCGACTACTTCTCCAAATTGGCAGAAGCAGTTCCTCTGGCAGAAGTGAAAAGCTTCAGGGTGATCAGCTTCATCAAGCACCACGTCATCTACCGTTTCGGGATACCCCGGAGGATCATCCACGATAATGGTCCTCAGTTCATCAGCCATGTCTTCAGCCGATTCTGTGATAAGAATCACATTCAAAACGTGGCATCAACCGCCTACAATCCGGCAGCAAACGGATTGGCAGAGGCGTTCAATAAAACTATTGTCAGGCTACTCAAAAAGGTCGTGTCATCTAACAAACGCGACTGGGATGAAAAGCTTGGCGAATGCCTTTGGGCCTACCGTACAACGGTACGGACCCCGACAGGCAACACACCATTCTCCTTGGTATACGGGAGCGAAGTGGTACTGCCTCTCGAGATTCAGATACCCTCACTCCGCGTAGCAATCACAAACCAACTCACAGAAGAAGACAATCAACGTCGTCGTCTGCGGGAACTGGAGGCACTTGACAAAAAGTGTCTTCTAGCTCAATAACGTATCGAACTCTACCAAGCCCGTATATCACAGGCTTTTAACAAGAAGGTCAAGCAGAGGACTTTTCAGGTTGGCGACCTGGTTCTGGCAGTCAAGAGGCCGATGGTGTTGACTCACAAAACACTAGGAAAGTTCGAGCCCAAATGGGAAGGACCTTTCATTATCGAGACGGTATACTCAAACGGTGCTTACCGTCTCGCCAAACCCAATAGGGACTTGTTCATGATGCCCATCAACGACAAGTTCCTAAAGAAGTACTACTCTTGACATCTTTCAGACATGTGCTTCCACCAGGGGATCTGTGGACCCAATCATCAGGGCTCACAGACAATTCCCTTCCATAAAATCATACGCTTTCGGAACCCAGCTGTTCCGTGGCATCCTCCAGTAGAAGAACAACCACGTCCATATCACCTCTGAGTTGTTTCCTTACACCCTACAAGGCAGAATCTTACACCCTGTAAGATTATGCTATCCTTCATGTTTACCACGTCCATATTACCTCTGAGTAAACATCCCGTACAGACAACCCCCGCGTTGTCGTACATCGATCGCAGAACTTCCACGTCCACATTACCTTTGAGTAGTTCCGTGCATCTCCCAGAGTCATTCCTACCACGTCCATAACACCTCTGAGTAGGAAGATTCTATCATTTGAACCCCATATTTGCCACGTCCATATTACCTCTGAGCAAATACATTGGGTCCTTCAAACTTATTATCTGTATCTAAAACCAAGGTACGCAAAAGATAATAGGTCCACACAAATCATCAAAGTTCATGACAAGCAAAAATGAACACATCGCAGAAAATGGTGTACTTCTTTATTTCTTTAAAAAAAAGGAGTAAAGGATTACACTATCCCCAGCAAGAGTTGCAAAAAAAAATACAAAAAGCAGAGACTACAAGCCCTAAATATCCCCAGGGTTGGCGGAAAGCTCTGCAATTTGGCGTTTCAAATCTGTCGTCCGAGTCTCCACAGTCGCCAAGACTCGACGTTCAGCTTCTTGACGCATCGCTTCAATAGCCTCAGCAGAAGTTTCATTCTCGTGCTTCTCATCAAGATGATGTCTCTGCTGAGCCAGGGTAAGAGCTCGGAGAGTGAAAGCTGCTTCCTCCTTCTTGAATGCTACGTGTTCAGCCTGGACACGTTCAGCGTCCAATAGGAGTCAGGCCCGCTGATCCTCAAGGCGGCGCATCTGTGCGTCAATCTCCGCGATATTAGCGTTCAACGCAGCTCGCGTCTCCACTGTCTCCCGCATAGACTGAGACAATCGCTCCACTGCAGCTTCAGTCTCAGCCACTTCGCGTTCCCAGACACTCACTGTGGCCTGGTAAGAAGACTCAGTCTCGGCGAGCAGCTTCTCCTTCTTCGTATCTATCAGGACAGAGAGGTCATTTTGCTGGATGCGCTCTAATTCGAAAAGCCGATGGTCCAACTCAGCCACCGTGGCTTCCAGAATGACGGCCAGGTGATCGTGGCCCTGGTGAACACGGATCAGGTTGATATGAGGCAATGCCAGAGTTCTTGCCGTCGCAAAGCTCCCCTTGGCGTCCGTCACTGCCGACACCCCCCTCTGCAGCATTTTGTACACTGCCTCAACGATGAATTTCATATATTCATCTGCGTCCGCCAGCACCTGCGGCGTCATAGCAGGGGTTGGAGGAACTACTCCAGTCGGCGGACCGGAAGAAGATCCGCCGACCTCAACCTGCGAGGCTGGAACCTCGGTATCAGTAGGCTCTTCATCAACAGGGGCCTGACTACTAGTCCGAGGAGCCAAGGGAACAGAAGAAGCCGGGACAGGCGTCGAGATCGTACCCCAAGTGGAAGGAGCAACAGAGGGTTCCGTTACACCCTTACCCTTCCCAAACTCGGAAGTACCACCGACGTCAGTGGCCACCTCTCCAATACTGTCACGCCCCAGTACCGAAATACGGGGACGGACTAGGCCAGCTACTCCGTATGAGGTATAAAACGTCATACGGCGATCGTGGCTGTCAATCTTGCTGGGTATCCTAGCATGCAAGCAGTCTATGGCCTAAATCTGATCTCTTATCCACAGGCAATAATCAATGAAATAACGACAAGAGAGATAAATCATATAAAAAATAGAAAATACTCATATGATAATCAGAGAGTCTACAATAAGAAATAATGTAGACAAGAATACCTTCCCACACAGTTCCCTCATGGTCAGGAACTGAAGCACGTCCTCCAAGTCAAGTCTGGAAGATTCACATGGTCGGTCACAGGCAATCTGGGAACAATCCAGGATTGGTCAGGCCAATCGTAGCAAGTACCAGAAAGGAAGGCTCAAGGACGGGCGAAGAAAACTAGCAGGATATAATATAACAGAAATAGCATCTAAAAACAGTAAATAAGGTAAGGGATCGTGCGGTACCAACGCACGATAACAATCCAACAACTAAAAGTATTCTGGTCGTAACCTCGGTCAATTAGCCTATCGTAGCACAATAACCAACCCAACAATCAAACAAGAACATGGGTTGGATCATGCACCACGATAGTCCATGTTCCTCAGTTATTCCCAAAAGTAACTCAACAATCATCACAATCATCCTAACATACACTAATGCCTGCATCGCTAACTGGAGATCGTAGTCTGTCATCGGAACAGTAACCCATCCCTACATCAAACAAGAACAAGGGAATGAATTACTGCACCGGGACAGCATTACGTGCCAGCCAGCTTAGCAAGCAACAAGCCAAACAATTATGTAAATAAGCGGCCACTCAAATGTCTACGACTGTCTATGTGGTGGTTGGGTTACCCCAACAATGCAATATAGGAATCCTCAGATCGTGCTATATCCCGCAAGGGCTAGCGAGGCCAAATAACACATAGCAGGTAGGTATGCACGGTCCCTCGGAAGGCCACCATGATAAGCAGGAGTACATATAGTAGTCGGATACTGCCATATTCGTAGCGGCCAACCCCGACGTGCCAGGACGAGCCTGTGGCGGCCGGTAATGTACGATCTCGGGATTCCGTTCCCTCCCAATGCTTCTACCATTTTTAGTTGCCTAGATTAACCCTACATTTATCCGGAATCACATGCCGTGGTCACATGCTCATCCTCCTAGATGTCGTACCTCAGTACGAGAACGCTAAGTAAGAATCAGCTTCGGCACCTGTAGTCCCAGTTGTGATCCATCCTTAGTGTTATGCAACAAGCAAGCAAGCAATCCTAACCACGCTAAAACTATAGGCCAACTACCAGATACCCGTACAGGTAATCATATAATATAGTCAGAATATCAAGATGGCATCGCAATGCCATATAATCATGGAAGTAGCACCTCAAAGTGCCAATAGACAAAGGGCACCGCAGTGCAAGGTCAGGGCCAGTACCTCACGGGGTAAGCTGGACTTATAGCACGGATACAGGTAGTCAGGTCTGGGACAAGGACAACTCTGTCAGTCACAAGAAGTCATCTGCCCACATCGTGGCATGGATATCAGGTCAAGTACAAGACCAGAACCTCTACTATAATAACATCTCAAGCATATATGGGAGCCTACAGCTCCAATCATCAAGTCGGTCTATCCACCAAATCAATCTATCAAGTGTCTCCCATCCATGAGGGAGTGAATATCACGTCAATAAAGACAACCACCAAGTACCAATCTCATTCCCCCTAACAATGCTAGGCCCTCAGACTCACAAGAATCCTCCTAGACAATGATCACAAGCCACTAGAAAACAAGCCCCTCAACTACCAAGACACAGCAATCAACCAGGTTCTCTAACTACCGGAATACACAAAGGTACCGGATTGGGCGTTTGGGAAGTCGAGTAAAAATCATATAATAATACCCTCGATATCCTCCTCGTTCCGCGAGACACTCGTACCAGTATCCAAAATCCAAAAGTCCTCGAAGACATATCTGATCAAATTAGAACATCACCAAAGAACTAGCAACACTGTCTAAGAATCCACTTAGTCTACCATAATCATTATCTCAATATCATATCTCCTCATAGTCAATCCTCGAATCAGATCATAATCCCAACACACGGGTCAACACTTAATCAACGCCGTCGGATGATGGCAAGGATTGTGTGAACCACTCTGGATCAGATCCACGACCCTTAAACCAAACAAGGACCAGGGTTGCAGACCCTCACCCGAGTAGAACCACTCTCCTTACACAATCCGACGGACAGGACAGACAATGAGATAACAAACTAAACTAGAACACCATCTAAAGGAAGAATCACGAGTCAAGAGTCCAATGGGTGATACCGTCGAAAAGGCAAGGATTGCGTGAACCACTCTGGATCAGATCCACAACCCTTAAACCAAACAAGGACCAGGGTTGCAAATCCTCACCCGAGTAGAACCACTCTCCTTACACAATCCGACGGACAGGACAGATCAAGACGCTAGGCGACTAATCTAGTCGGGAGTCTACCTAGCAGGCAATGAGATCAGGGATACTATACCAAGAAGAACATGCATGAGTTCAATCCCGCAAACCAAAGGAATGCACTGCCCTATCCTTCGAACCAAATTCCCAACCGGGAATTCTGGAAAAATTCGGCAGAGTTTTCCTTGTATTCTGGACGGGAGCACCCTACAAATTGGGGCTAAAATCCACTCGGCGCAACCCGCCGTGGAATCGCAGAATCGCAGACTGAGAACACTAAGTCTCAGCTACCAGCAGCACTACGATGCGTACTGGAAACAAGTCGATAGCCGAGAACACTAAGTCTCGGCCTCCAGTAGCACTACGATGCGTACTGGAAACCTCTCGAACCCGAGACCACTAAGTCCCGGTCTCCAGCAGCGCTACAATGCATACTGGGCGCCAAGCCAACATGCATACTAATAAGATAACTGCCTCGCAGGGCGCACCACAACACATGTCCATAAATTCCTAACCCAAGCACAAACACCGCCACAAGAGTAGTTCGCCAAGCCGTACCCGACCGCGAGTCGGACACGGGGCATATGGGGACAATCTATACGTGTGAGTCGTGCTCGTGTCCTCGGAGGTGTGGATGACCCGTCCGAGTTGTCCGATACGGTCGTAAACCGGTATCGAACCAAGCTATCCTAAGTTATCATCATGGCAGTTCTACTACTAGGCTACACTAATCATGATTATACAATTTACAAGTACAAATTAATTAAATGCAATAAAATCCAGGAGAGAGGGCAAGAGCCGTCGATGAGCAAGGGATACTTGCCTAGAGGGCTCGGCTAGGTAAGCAAGTCTTCGGCGATCTGGATCCAAGCTAGCACGTCCATCGAGGTCCTCAGAACACATAATAAACAATCATTAGAATTAAATAATAAAATAATAGAATAATCACAAGAGATGGCAGAAGGCTATACCGTACGGGTCCCGCAAGCAGCGCAGGGATCTGGCACAAAAATTGAGGCACGCAGACCGATACGGGCACGCAACCCGAGATACGCACGTATATCGAAACGCGTACGAGAATCTAGATGACTCGAATATCGAGACGAACAAGAAACAGAAATGTGCACGTAAATCAAGACGTGCACGTAGATCGAGACGAAACAGAGACCAATACAGCACGCCAATTGGAGCGAGCACGCAAATCGAGGCAACACAAGATACAATATTACGCACAAATCGATACGGCACGCAAATCGGTACATGCACGTAAATCGAGGCGGCATGGGTCACAAGTTAGGCACAAAGGCCGAGACACGAGGATCGAGGCAACATACAAATCGAGGTGGCGCGGTGCCCGAGACAGCGCGGGGCTCGAGGCATCCCGCTGCCCAAGGCAACACGCGAATCGAGGTGACACGAGAACCGAGACAGCACGTACACCAAGGTGTACGCGTATCGAGATGGCACATAACCCGAGCAGCGCGGGGCCCAAAGCGTCCCGCTGCTCGAGACGTGCACGGAGCTCGAGGGCTCGCTTTCCGAGACGTACGGGAAACGAAGGAACATGCAGGTCAAGCGTACGCGCGGCCCGAGGAGAGCGCGACTCCCAAGGCTGCACACTGCTCGAGCAGCGCGGGGCCCAAGGGCGACCCGCCACTCGAGGCTGGTGCGGCGCTCGCGGCGGGGCACGGCGGCTCGCCGGACAGAAGGGAAGAGGGAGAGGAGGAGCAGATCCATGGAGGGAAAGTGCCGCCGGGGTCGGCCAGGCTCCGGCGGAGGGGAGGAGACCGAGAGGGGTGGCCGGAGGAGCTTACCGGGGTAGGTCGGCTCTCCAGCGGAGGAGATAGCGGCCACGGAGGAGATGGCGGCGCTGGCGGTGGCGGCCGCAACGGAGGCCGGAGGGGGCGACGATGATGGTGGTGGCACGGGTGGCTGATGGCAGTGGCGCGGGTGGCTGATGGCGGCGCTGCTCAGGGCGGCCGGAGGGGGCGACGATGATGGTGGTGGCGCGGGTGGCTGATGGCGGTGGGAGCTCAGGGCGGCCGGAGGTCGGCGGAGGCCGGGAGAAGAGAGGGAGACAGCGAGTGAGAGAGAGGGACGAGAGGCCGAGTGAGCGGGAGAGAGGAGAGTTGAGGGAGGAGAGAGAGGGCCGGAGGGGGTGAGTGTGGTCGGGAGAGAGATGAGAGAGAGATGAAGGAATTGGAGGTGGGGGTCGGCTGATCCAGCAAGTGAGAGGGGAAAGAAAGGAAGAGTGAAGAGAGAGGTGAGGGGGTTAGGTAGGGGGGAGGAGAGAGAGATGATGTGAGGGAGTGAAATGACAAGAGAGAGGGGGAGTAGATATTTTGGAGGGTAGACTAGGATCATGAAATTAATTAATAACAAATAATTAATGAGGGCAAAATCACCTCCAATAAAATAATAAAAATTTCAAATACATCCCAAAAATTAAAATCCTCCAAAATACGAAATACAGTCGAAATACAGTCATATACCTATTTCTAAAATAGGGATATGACAAATACCCAACATGCTATCACCAGCCAATACTTCCCCTGGCAGAACGGGGAGATCAACACTTACCTCCTGACTCATCCCTGAAGTCAGGACCGCCATACGGGTCTCTTCATCAAATCCCTCTACATGGACAGGATCTGTCGCTACCTCCTGATTGGTAGCCACCTCAGCTTCCGCCGCTGAGTCTGGGGTAGGGCTCGGCAATGATGCAGCCGACCTCCCCTCATCATAACAAGGAAGGAAATCAACCCTCTCCTCTGTTCCAACCATTTCTGTTGCCCCCGCAACAGGCTCTTGCAACCCTGGAGCAACGTCATCCGAAGACGACGAACTCCACCCCACATCGTCATCACGAAGCCCCGTGTCCGCTGGACCCTCAATATCCAAGGCCCTCACGGCAGCTGGCACCTCCCCGAAAGTTGCTGCAACCTCTGCATCTCTTTCAACAAAGTTTGGAGATAGTAAAACCTCTGCGGGAACATCTTCAAGACTCTCCTCTATTGGAGACATTACCATCGGAGGGATGCGCTCATCAGAAGAGCTTGCTACCTCCTTCGGTTTACTGACACCCGGTTTTGAAACGCGGGTCTTCTTCTTCGACGATCCCTATAAGAAGAAAAGCACAAGTCACCAAAATGACAAGATAAGCCAAAGCTACGGAGGGCTCCTTACCTCAGCAGGAGCTGATTCCACTGGCGGTATAGGTGGCACTCCCGTTGCCTTTGGATTCGTCGTCTTCCTCGACCTTTTTGGTACAGACGAGCCGGCTTCCGCGTCAGCCCGCCTCTTCCCAACAAGGGGATCTCTCACTGATGCTGCAGCAGTAGCCCAATATCCCGCCGGTTCTGGTAGGCGATATGACCGAGCCACCGTCAACATGTTCGTCGTGGCCTCCAGCTGAGTTCTAATGATGGAACTAGTCTCTCTGTCATAACCTGGAGATGCAGCATTCATTGTGCAATACAGCTTAGCGGCCGAATACAGGATCTATGGCCGAGGATTGCGAACGGGCACCGTAAACTGAACACCAGTACACCCGGCATTGTAATATTGCCAGCCCCGGGCTCCATCCAGTAAACTACCGATGAACCCCAGACTGTTACTGGGATTCCGTAGCATCAGCTGAGTATAGCCAAACTGGCGAGCAAACCGGCTGGGCAGATATGGCTCCAGATAACACCTATTCTGGTTCCGATAGACCAAGTGAGAAGGCCGAATACTTTACAACCAACGAAAACCCCATTTCAGCAGAGTAATCGCGTCTTCACCAGAGTCGACTAAATCTTGGTCAGCCTCAAAATCTTTGAAGATGGGACGACCTTGACAATCTCCCACCCCTGAAGGTAGGACAAAACTCTCCTGCAAATGGGGATGCCAGTATGTAACCACTTCTTCTTGTAGAAGCGGCGGATAAAGGCATCTCCTTCAACATGATCCTCCTCCGGACCGGGACTCATCACATTCGGATGAAACAGAATCAGCCATCCCATAAGATAATGGAATGGCAATTCAGTTCGGGGAAAGTTGTCGTTTTTACCTCTCCCCTGGATCACGTCATCAGCAAAAGTCCTCAAACCCCGCAATAGGTTACACACCATAGCGGGAAGGAGAGCTAAGGGACGCCCGAAAGCCAACTTTACGGCAGGCAAAATAAGGTTCCGGTGTACCCTCTCCACTGCACCAGATCTGCCCGCAAACACACAATCTCGGAGCCATATCATCAAGTATGCTGTCAGCACCGCTTTAGACGACATCCGGTGCGCACAGTGCCAGAAGCAGCTATACGCGTTCTCGCCATCCTCATTGGAACGAGGAGTCCTCTCGTCCAGCCGGCTTATCTCAGAAGTCACTTCCGCAGGTTTCAGCCCTTGCGGAGTCGTAAACCGGATCCTCGAGGGGTCCGCCAAATCCTGCTTGAAAACATAATCCCTCAAAGCAGTCACATGAGGCTGAGTCTTGACTTTGTCCTTCCGATGCATCAAATAATGATGGCTCGCCACTTCCTTGAAAACGGCCGTCATCTCCGAGTCCTTATTTTTCAGAACCTGGATCTCTTCATTTGATGGGAAATATTCTTCGTACGGCTCTGAGTCCCAGGAAAGCTTGGACACTTCGTACATCTCGTGGAGAGCCAACCCCAACTCCCCCACGGGAGTGTAGAAGGTGCCAGTCTGGGTATTGAACAACTCCAAGAGGGCAAGGAACATAGGCTTATTGAGATCCACGCCAGCCTGCGTGGCACGGATAGCGGCTGTCAGCCCAATCTCCTTAAGCTCAGCCTTGAACTTCGAAAGCACCCAAGTGGTCAACTCGTCCCACCTCGAGATATGATGACACCAACCTTCGACCCTAAAGCTACCTTTCGGATACATGACCCTCGATGTCAGCATCCGACTCGCGAAGGTTGAAGCATTGAAGGCAAAAGTGTCAGTTGGGACTTCACTGTAGAGGCTCCCGGGACGCAAAGTTCGGCAACTGAACGAGGGACCGATTCGTGAAGCAGATAGGGTATCCCTCTGATTCGAGGTAGCATCAATCGAAAGAGCACCTCCTAGGGCCCCTTCCTGAGAAGGAGTAAGATCCCAGGGCATCCTTCTCTTTGAAGCTAAATGATAGAAGGCCGTCAGCGGCAACTGGCGGTCAAGTTGTCGCATGTACAGCACCATGCCTTTTGCAGAAAAGAACCAGTCTTCTTTGACCTTCAGTATCTTCGCTTCAGTGGAGATCAGGCGGTCGCCAAACAAAAAGGCGGGTTTCAAGAAGGTCACATCCTCGGATTCAGCAGATTTCAGTTTTCCGCTCTCCATCATGCTCTGGAGGAAAGTTGGCAACTGGTTCTGGATCTGCAGCACCCTCTCAGGAGGTTGATCCTATAAGATAACACCCTTGGCAGGGTTGACAACCGCCTCATCAAAATTAACTCCCATTTGACAAAGGGAAGCATCCAGAAGGACCTCATTCAGCAACAGAATCGTCATCGATACTGGCACAACAAAAATCAAAGGTCAGGCAAAAAGACAAAGTGTGTCAAAGCAACCTAGCGCGTCATCTGGGTTTAAACCCATGCGCCTCAGTAAAAGGCTTCGGCACATCGTCAGGGTATAAACCCATGCGCCTCAGTGAAAGGCTTCGGCGCATCATCAGGGCGTAAACCCATGCGCGTCAGCAAAGGCTTCGGCGCATTCAGGGTATAAACCCATGCGCGTCCACAGTTAAACCTCGGTGCATGATAAAAGCCTAAACCTATGCACGTTGGCGGGGTGAAACCTCGGCGTGGACAGAAGTCCATGCACGTCGGCAGAAGAGAGTTAGGGCACGTTAACTCAGTCGCATGATCCAAAGACCGCCTGAACAAAGAAAGTGGTGGAAAAGACGACACCCACCCGTCACAGTGGGGCGAACGTCGGCAGGAGTCACAATGGTGATAGGGGCATCCCCCTCGGCATACTCTACCGGCTCCTTTTTCTTGCCAGCACCGCCGCGAGGAGTCTTGGGAGCCATTTCTTTGAGAGAAGAAAAGTTAGGATTTTTGAAGAAGAACTCTAAAGAAAGCAAAAGCAAGGAGAAGAAGAACTCTCTCTCTCCATCTCTCGCCTATTTATAGGGCTTGGTCGCACGCGTGAACCGATGATGTGTGATCTCAGCTGTCGCCTCGGGTTCTGTGAAGAGAAAACCACAAATAAAACCAAAAAAAGATCATCATTAATCTTTTTTAGGTTACCGTGGCGTCATCATTTGTACTAACTGAGCGGAGCATGCGCCCAGCACTGACGTGCGGAGTATCTATGCGCCTTGACGGTCATGCGCCTCCATTACCATGCTTCTTATTCAAAGTATTCCAAAACTTATCCAAAAGTTTTGAAAACTTTGAAGGGGGTCTTGTAGAAGCAAGGAATTTCAGAACCAGAAAGTCTATGCGCCAGACTACATGCGCCAAAGCTTGGACAAAGTACTTCACAGCAAAAAGCAACAAATATAGACATTGAAAGAGGACTTTTCATTTAACATTTAAAGGTCTATTACATGTCTAAGAAAGACTGTACAAAGGAGGAAGAAAAGATCCTAAGTCTACAGCCAGCAATCAACATGCATCCTCGGCCAAGTGCATCCCAACATGCGCCCTCAGCCAGGCGCATCCCACCATGCGCCCTCAGCAAGGCGCATCCTTTTCAGCAGCTCAGTTATGTGCATCCTCAGTTATGTGCATCCCTTGGACAGCTCGGTTATCCCTTCAGCAGCCCAGTTATGTGCCATCCTTCCAGCCAGGCTCACCTGGCCGAGCAGGACGAGGGTGACAATTAACCCCCCATCCAAAAGCCAAAGGAAGAGAAGAGCACCACAATCGACCCGCGGCTAAAGGAGCAGCTTCCAACCAGAATGGGCAACACCCACGCAGAGAAGGAGCTCGCCAAAGCTCGAGGAAGACGGTCAGGGCACCGCAATTCCGATCTACGGCTCTTCCTGCACAACGGAAACGAGGCTCGTACATCCCTATCTTTGGATGCAACAGGCACCTTCCGCCTGCCTCGGAAGCCCTCGACTTCGACTTTTGGATGTAACAGTCACCTTCAAGTGCATCAATGAAGACATTGCGTCGCATCTTCACCCTCGGGAGCATCTCGTCAACAGAATGCATTCGAGTAAACGAATTCATGTCGGAAGGACGTGAGAGAACGAGAAGCAAACCCTCTCTCCATGCCACTATTTATAGGCCGGGCAGATCAAACCCATGCGCCAAGTGGATGGCTCTCCGAATTTCGTGCAATGAATTTGCATTAAATGGATGAACCGGACGCTTCGAATTCAGCCAAGTCAAAACGGCTATTTAAAGCACTCGAAGAACGTAACAGTTGTACCATCAAAGACGTCTCACGAAGCGGATACGCCGGCCAGACCGTGCATCACACAGACGTGCCCTTTAACATCAAGCGTATCACATAGACGTGCCCTTCAGTACCAAGAGCATCACAGGGGATGCGCCCCCATGCGTCTCCATGCGCCTAGTAGAACGCCAATCGACGCGTCCACTCAGCTGTCCATCGAATGTCACAAACATTAAATACTGAACTGACAGAGTTGGCAGTACGCCTTCCAAAGTCTGAACAGTTGGTAGCTTTTTCAGAAGACGAAGCATCACCAACGTCAGCATCATCATTACTCCACTCCGACGGCTACTGCCACGTGGCCACCCAACCATCTCGCATGCGCCTCCGCGGCCATGCGCCCAAACCTGCATACGCCTCAAAAGCTGTGCGCCTCAGACTTTTCATTGATCCCTAAAGACAGAAGGAAAGTCACTATTACAACTCTGCATGCGCCTCAAAAGCCATGCGCCCCAGACTTCTCTCTGATCCCAAAAGACAGGAGTAAATTCACTACTGAAGCTCTGCATGCGCCTCAAAAGCCATGAGCCCAGAATGGTTCGTGACTCCTAAAGGTTACGAGCCAAAGTCTCCTCATGCGTCCAATCCTAGGCGTATCCTACCAGATCATTCCCTCCACCAAATCCGAGATCTCCGAGCCATGGGTCGACGACACGTGTTCTTTGACTCAACTCATCCAAGATCTCAGCAACAGAAAGATCTTCTTCTCCGCTACGTGCCGGTTCACAACAGCAACATGAAAAGTCAACCCCCTCGATCAGGGCGCATCGTCCATGCGCCTCCATCAGCAATCAACACATGGCGTCCCCGCGTACATACGCATCCTATATATGTGCGCATGAGCAGCCAGCCTGCAAAACTATAAATAGAGGGATCATTTCCTTCTTCTGGAGACACACGGACCAACCTACATGCACACATATCAACTTCCACAGCGAACAGACAGAGACTTCGCACCACCAGAGAGGCAGATACAGACACTCAACGTCTTCCTCCTCTCAGCAAGCTCCAGCACCCAGAGCAATCCAGACCTTCAGAGAACCGATAACCGTCGTCAGATCGTCAACGGAGTCAACGCATTACCACTCACTCCATTGGCACAAGGAACCCAGATTAAACAAAAGTGTACTCCTAGGACTACGCCTAAGTCCTATATTGTAACACTGTTCTGTTTGTATTGAAATTTACAATCAAAGAATTTTAATGGCAAACACGAGGCTTGGTTGAAATGCATGTATTTTGGGGACGCCTGGAATATGTGCACGATCCAACTAAGTGATACGTTGAATCAAGTTAGACTTGAGGAACGGGGAAGTGTCAAGGATTTGATATCGTAAGCTTGGAAGAAAGGATTGAGGGTAGCACGAGCGTGGCTCGGATTTGAGGGAACGCATAGGAGAAGTGTGCGCGAGAGTCGTTGAACGTTCGAGTGGTAAGTCAAGGAGTAAGTACTCAGTTAGTTTCAAGGACAAAACTTTTTCTGAGTGGTGTATGATGTAGTGCCCCGTCCCGCTCAGTCAATCGGAGGAATCGAAACGCCGACAGCGTTCGGCCTTAGCCTCGCAACGGCTGCTGGAAGACATCGCTCGGTCGAGGCGACCGCTCGCTCAGGTGGGGTAGTTTCGGTGAACTCGCCTCATCTTAGCCTTCACATAATAAATCGCATGTTTTCAACTTGCACAAGTAGGCTTGATAATAAAAAGACGAATCCACATAGCTAAAGGGAATAATCCCGACGGGTCGAATTGAGTTAGAATATGGAAAGGTCCAACGGTCGGCTTAGAGTTGGTGCACGGCGTGCTTTGAAAATGACACTCGATCCTTCGTCCCGTGGCTTGGGAGAAGGAAAGTTGGTTGAGTAGGCAAAGTTATGAACGTAGCCTAAGTCATAGGCGTCGCCGCATAAATGCTCGATAAAGCATGTACGCTTCCCTGATGCAAGGCTTGGCATAGCCGTTGCTCGTCCCTTGAGTTAAGTTGTAGGCTTGGTGAAGTTAGGCAAAGTGAATGGTGGTCGACCTAAGTCATTCCAAGCACGGTCCTACAAGTTCTACGGTTGGGTATGACAACTTAGTCTTACGGTTTCAAGCCCGTCATATAGAGTATGTCTTGGGCGGTGGCATCGCGTAGAGTTCAAGTTGGTTTAAGGCACGATATCACGGACTTAGTATTTTCAGGCATGGACCACGGTTGATTCATTGAGTTTGGAAAGTGTTGTGAATATTTGTTCTTGAGTTGAGTAAAATGATAGGGCAAGAAAGTAGAATGCTCGCGACTACGGGTCGTCGAGGCAAGATCTTAGAGGTGAGACGTATTGAACTTGGCCCTGAAAGAGATGATAACACTAGAGGTGGAATGACTATGTGAGACGTCAGTTGAGTCGAGTCTTGCATGGTCATGGACAACTTATCGACAAGGTAGAGTTTTCTCGAACGGTAGCCCGACGGAAGGGGACCGGTTCTTGAGAAGCAGTATTAGCACGTGCTGGATGACCGCACAAGTTAGCGCAGAGGCTTGCCAGCGGGGCTAGCTACCCACCTGGCAAGGGCGGCCGCCTAACAAGCTAAAGGAGTCCAGGATGGCTCTGGGAGTCAGTGACCAAATCATATAGATAAGTCGGCATGGCGGCAATCCGCGTGTGTGCCTTTGGATTGAGTTGAGTTGTTGAATGTGTGTACAGTTGGAATACAATATTTGGTCCTAAGATGTGGCATCAACATAGGCGACGTGCTTCGACACGAGATGTGGCGTCGAGTCTAATGTTGTCAGCATATAAGTTGGATAGTTGGGATGTGAGTTGTCCTGAGTCTAAGTCAGGAAAGGCCGCAAGGCAAAGTTGGTCGAGTGACACTTAACCCACAAGTCTTGATTGGGTCAGTTGATGATTTAGTAGCAAAGGGCCGCGAGGCGGCGATATGGTTGAGTCGCACATAGCTGCGAGGCACGGCACAAAGGATTTGTAGCACGGCCACACGGGAATGGAGCCTCATCGCGTAGTTGCGTCTCTAATTTTGGCCGAAAGGCAAGCACGACTTGATAGGTTAACGTTGTTTGAGTCGACATTGTTGTTGCAAGCACGGGATGGTCTAGCGGCACAGAATAGGTCAAGGCGTCGGTCCTAAAACTGATCCTAAGGAAAGAGTAGAAAGACAATATGAAAGGGGACTATATTGCACAAAGTAAAGTAAACGTGTTGTTTTTGTATGGGTGGGCGAGGAGCTCATTCTACCAGTACAGTTGAGTACTGACACCCACATAGTTTACATGTGCAGGCACAGGTAGAAGCACGTGGCGCAGAGCTCGCTTGGATGCGTCGAGGCACGAAGTTCCTTGGCGATTCGAAGCGTGCGGCCACATGGAGAAAAGACTTATACGGGACATAATGTATGGACGTCGCCTTCCGAAGCTTCCGCTGGATCAAGACTTGTATTGAGAGATGAGAGAGAGCTGAGTGACTTGTAATGTAAACTTGAGTGAGCTTGAGAGACTTGTAATCTTGGCCTTGTGCCCCATTGTAACCTATGTTTCAATATTAATAAAGAGCTTCTTTTGAATAACTTGTGTTTGTTTCAAATTTTCGCTGCTATTATTCAATGTCTCTGCATGGGACTTCTGTGCGACGACCCCGTCGCAGCCGCTGAAATCGGCTGTTATGGAACCCGCCTTGCACGAGCGCAATCTAGGATCGTACGGCATCACGCCTTAGCGAGGACGATCGCTCCTACGGGAGCGGGGCGTGACAACCATAGCACGTGAAAGATAAATCAAAACACTTTATACTTGCATGGCAATTTATAAGGTTTTGATTATTCCCAAGAAATCAAGAACTAATTATATTCTATTTAACTATTATAAATCAAATATATAATTATTGTAACACCCCAGTCCCAAAATACGTAGGACTAGGAACGTAGATATGCCAGCTGTATTCATACGAAGTATACTCCAATATATGGAAGCCTCATATAAATACATAAGCTGTAAAATGCAGTAGAACCATAACTAATCTTATCCACAAGAATAAAAGATATTATATAATCAACTATGAATTTGTCATGATACAATATGTTGGGCGGAGACAAATCCACTACCAACAAGAAAGAAAAATACATGATGTACAAAAGAATAGTTTTGGCGAGCGAAGCGAAGACGATCCAAGTGCAATCATCCTCGAGAAATAGCAATGAACACGGCTAGAGCTAAAGCACCTGTGAAAGACAATAGCACATACCTGGCAAGACAACCAGGTCCTCAGAGGGACGTAACACGACACATAATAGTATGCCATATAAACTGAATAAATATTGCTCAAATAAATAAGTCAATCGAATTTATAACATGGTCCAATACACACCTACTGAACGAGCGTACCATCCCCCCAACCAAACAAGGACAGGAGATGGTAAACTAATTCACGGCGACGTATCTTTCCATGATATGAATCCAATATGGTATCCGGACCCCAACAAGGTTCAATACCTTCTCATCGAAGTAGTAAGTCACACCTACAACCAAACAAGGACAAGATGTGACGAACTAATCCGCGACAAGTTATTGTTCCAAGTCACGGTCAGATACAAGTACCCAAACCAAAAGTACTCGTACCTAACGGATAAGGTAACCTACCGTTCTAAGTGAAATATAGTTAAGAACAATCCTTCTTACGCATGGGCCCTGGTTGAATAGGATCGACATAGTCCCCCTTTGGGCACCAGAGGCCCCATCAGGAAGAGCATGACGTTCCGCAGAATCGTCAGTGGCCGTCAGTAATCTTGGGTCATCAATCCCGTATCTCCAGCGGAGAGTCCGGGTCACAAGGGAAGTGCATCGAAGCCCATACGCTAAGGAATTGTCCTCCCCGCCCAATGCCTACTGTGTTGTATCCACAACACAAACCACTATAACCGCTAAGTCAAACTAGCATGCAACTTCTATTAGCGGTTATTCCTATCGTACGGTTTGTACGTACTGGTGGCCAGCCAATCACGCACTTTCGTGTTCTACATGCGACACACATCCTCGTGTTTCAACGTGTCAAGGCCAATGAATGCAACACACAAGGTGGTCTCTTAAATCTAGGTTTAATGTGAGAAAAATAATACATAGCAAAAAAATAAATGAACATTAAGTTCTAACAGTTATGCCATGTATCACAGTTTTTACATAAAGAAAATAAATAATGCATAAAATATGAGCTAAAAATAAGTAAACAGCAAATGGCAAGGTGTCTTGCCTGGTAGGGCGCCTGGTGTGCTGCGATGATCAAGGTGGCACGATCTGCAACTTCGGTGCAACAACTATACATGGTGACCTCGGATGGTGGTACGGATTATGTCATTGAGTCCGGAATAGTCAATTTGGTTAGGGTGGACATAAGGTAGGCTCGAAATGGGCGAAGGAATAGGAACAATAGGACTTGGATACGGACAGGAGAAAATCAAGGATAATATATATATGGTTTTTTAGAGAATTAATTATAACACTCGAGAAAGAAAACAATTATACTAGTTAAAATAGTTTTTAGATAAATAATTTAAAAACATAAAATCACTTTGCAAAAACTTTAAGTCAAAATAAATTTGTAGATAGGAACCTATATCTTTATTAGTCAAAATACATGGAAATTCAAAAAGATATTTAAGGACAAACTATATATTTTAGATAATTACATAAAAATATGAAAGCCTTTTAGTGCTAAAAACTAATTTTGTCAACATAATTTTTGATTAAGGCTATATTAGACAGATGATATAATAATAATAAAATAATAATAATAACAATTATAACAATGAAATTAGTTTACTCTAACTATTATCCTGTTATCAGAAGATAATAATAATAATTATTAATAATAAAAAATAATAATAATGATGATGAAATCCATAGGTTACAGCACATGGTGCTGTTCTCCATGCTTTGTAAAGCACAATAAACAAACAAAAAATAATAATAAAAAAAAGAAAAAAAAATTAATTGTTCATTCATTCCCCAGAACTCCTTTCCACAAAAAAGAAAGTAAAAAAAAAAATAAGAAAGCGACAGAAAAGAAAGAGGAGCGAGAGAGGAAGCGGGAGGGAGGATGGAGCTCGAGAGCTGAGAGAGAGATGGTGAGGAGCGGGAGGGGGTGAGCAAGAGGAAGGAGAGGCAGCGGTGGCGGAGCTAACGGTCGGCGGAGGAAACGGAGATGAACGGAGGAAGAGGACGGGGAGAGGGTTTCGGCCGGAGGGTCGGCGTTCGGTGGTAGGGTTTTTCGGAGGGGGCGGTGGCGGAAGACGAGGAGAGGGAGGATGGCGGCGAGCGGGCGGAAGAGAGGGCAGGGGCGGAAGAGAGGGCAGGGGCGGAGGAGTTCGAGGAAGGGGAAGCTCAGATCCGGCGGATGGGGATCGGCGGAGCGGTGAGCGGCGCAGGATAGAGAAAAGGGGGTTTCCGGCGAGGTTGGGCGGAGGTCGACGCGGCGAAGGGGGAGAGGCCACGGCTCCGTCGGCCGGCTGTGGCGGAGACGGGGCGTACGGCACGGTCGAAGTTCGGGGGGTCGACTGGAGGCTGAGCTCCGGTCGGCGACGAGGATGAAGGGTTCTGCGGCGTGCGGGGCTTACTGGGATGACGCTCGGGTCAGCGGCGGACACGGCGGTCAGGGTTCGTTGATCGGCTAGGGTTCGGAGAGGAACGGGTGGTACTCGTGGCTACACGGCTACAGCTGCCCAGTGGAGGGGTGTGTACAGGGGCAGCGATCGGTCCAAGGTCGTGCGACTACCGCGGCCGACAGGGAAGCACGGGGAGGTAATTTGGGGGTTTCTTTTTCTTTTCTTTTTCTTTGTGTGGTGGCTGGTTTGTCGTGGTCGTGGGGTTGCCGTGGTGTCGGGAGAAGGCGGTGGTCCTAGTTATGGTGGTAGTTTCGGGTGGGTCGGCTGGTCGCGGTGACGGTGACGGTGTTAGGGACGACCGGGGTGGTGGTGGTACTAATGGTGGTGGTGATGTCGATGATGGTGGACGCAACGGGCGTGGGTGGCGGAGGTGAAGTCAAAGGTGGGATGCCGGGGAGACGAAGGCAAGTGGTTGTGGGGATGACGAGTACGGGCCTATGGGTGGTTTAGGTTGGGTTTGGTGCTGGCTGGTTTGTCGCGGGGGTCGGGTGTTGGAGTCGGACAGTAATGGCGGGGCTGGGTTCAGGGAAGGCATGGAAGGAGATATGGTTTAGGGCTAGAAAGTAGGGATTTGTCGGGGTTGATTGTGTCGGGGTTGTGTCCGACACGGGAATAATGTATTTGTAAAAATTGGAATAAGAACTGGACGGGGAACACGGATACGAGGCACGCACCATTGGGTTGTGAAATTTTGTGGATGAATAATGAAAAGTTGGAGGAGTACCTGCCTATTTATAGGATGTGGAAATTCCCAATTTGGATAGAATTAGGAAAATTTAAAACCCAAAGTAGATAACTTATCTATTTATTTTAAAACAATCAAATCCAAATCCAATCTATATCCAAATCTAATTTCAAATTAAATATCTAATTTAAATCAAATTAAATTTCTAGTATAAAATCCATGAGATAAATCAATTTCAAATATTTAACTTATTTAAATAAATACATAGATTCAAATCAAGATTTAAATCTCCACAATAAATTCAAAATATGCTTTCCAAAATTACTAATAATATTAATTTCAAAAATTGCATTTAAAATAAACTAATAAATATTTATGAGCTATATGTATGCACAAATATTCTTTATATAAATATACCTTCTAATATACCATTTTATGGAAAAATACTTTATAATTATAACTGCATAAATAAAAAGCTCTTCATAATTAAAACCATAAAATTGAAATGATAGCTAGAAATAATTATTACCTATATTATTTTGAAACTATAAAATAATAAATAAAATATTTTTCTAAAATATGTACGCTCGCACATATTCGCACTCGTCGAGCAAAAATAAAATTTCGTGCGCGACGTAAAATACGACTACGCGACGTACAATAAAAATTTTTAAATCCGTACAAATATTAATAAAAAAATAATTAGTAGAAATTTAGGGGTTTTACAATTATGCATACATATATTCAAGATTCTAGATCATTGGAAAAATTCCAAAAGTTCCTAGAAATTTAATAAAATTTAACAATCGAATCTATAACTATATGGATAAATATAGAATATTTAAAATTTGTCATCTACGATAAATTTTGATGGAATTTGGTTCAAATAATCAAATATTGATTGCGGATTCCGTATTCTAGTCTATTTTAAGGTATAAAGACCCATTCTACGTATTTTCTTTTCTTTATAATATCTAAATGATCATAAGGATTTTGTAATGCTGAATTTAACAAACACATTAATTATTTTTTCATTAGCTCAATTTGACCCCGACAAGGCCTAAGAACTATTAAACATAATAAATTTCTCTGTCTCAGTATATCATTTATAATTGATATTGGTCTAAGATCATGTTGGATTAAATGTACAAGGCATATGTATGGGTCAGAGACTAATTTTAGAACCAGTACGATCTAGAATCTTTATTATAAAAATATTGAGGCTAATCAATACATAAATGTCTCTTTTGCGACGTACAGTATAGTCTAAATAAATTATTAGATGTGCTGAATTCTATTTTTAATAATCCCTAATGACCTATCGGGTTACGAAATCGAGTCGGAGAGATCCAAAACTTGCATTGGAAGTACCATGCATGATCATAATAATAATTATTAATTCTTAGGCCTAAAATGTCATCTAAAATATGAAATTAATCATATTTCTATTTACGAGCAGCGGTTAATTCTTCAATTTTGAATGTAAAATTTTCCATTTGAACCATAAAGCAACCTAAAGTATTCCGAAGAGGGATTTATGAGTACTATTTGAATTTAGACCCAAATTGGCAAGTGTACGATCATCAAGCATACACGATTATAAACTTATACCCTTACAAACATAATAAATAATTATAGCTAATCCATAATAGAATTTCACACTTGGGGCTTAAGATTAGATCTCTAATCTACTTACACTTCACAAGCAACTCCTCATAATCAAGCACACTAGAATAACCATATTTATACATTCCCAATTTCTACGTCATGCACAATTCATTTCCAATGACCCACTAGAACAATTTCAATTTTGGATATAGTCATTTATTTCATAATAACTAGTATCAAACAATCTAAGGAACAATATAGGAATTTGACATGAATAAAATTAAAAGATTTATGATAGGAGAGGGGCTTGCCTTGAGAAAATTAATTTGGGGTCTAGGGCTTGAGACTTATCCAATCTCTTCTTCCTTCTTCTTCTTCATCTTCCAATTTCTTCTTCTTCATCTTCATTCTCTCTTCATTTTCATTTTTTTTTAGAGAGGGGGTTTGGGTTTTTGGTGATAGGGATAAAGATGATGGTGGTGGTGGAGGTGACCGACGGAGAAGGGGTGAGAGGGGAGGCCGGCGGCCGTAGGCGAAGCCGGCGGTGAGGGAGAGGGAGAGAGATGGAGAACCGGGAGAGAGAGGGAGAGAGTGCCGAGAGAGAGAGAGAGAGAGAGAGTGAGTGAGGGGGAAAGGGTGCGGGTGATGGGGCTCTCCTCTCTCTCTATATATTATAATTTTTTTTTCTTTTTGTTTCCTTTCTTTATCTTTTTTTTTTCTTTTTTTCTTTTTTTTTTTACCAATAAATCCATACATGTAGACATGTGTCCCCAAGTAAAATTACCATTTTGTCCATGCTTCATGCATGAGAACATGTGTATAGATTAGGTGTCATAGTTAATTTGCAATTTGCAAATATTTACAAGGGCTGATGTATAAAAATTTATTTTAGAAAAAGAAATGGGTCTAATTAAAAATAAGATAATGATAATAAAATTAATGATAAAGATATATATATTTTTTTCTTAAAAAAATTATTAACAAATATAATATAGATAAATAAACAATAAAAGCAATATTTTATTAGGTGGCTGTTACATTTTAACACGTAGAATGACCGTTCTCCTGCATTTTAACACGAGGAATGGTCATTCTCCGTGATTTTAACACGAAGAATGACCATTCTCATGCATTTTAACACGGAGAATGACACTTTCCGTGATTTTAACACGGAGAATGACGATTCTCCTACATTTTAACCCGGGAAGTGGCCATTCTCCGTCATTTTAACACGGAGAATGACAATTCTCCGTCAATTTAACACGAAAAGTGGTCATTCTCCGTCATTTTTTAACACGGAGAAAGACAATTCTCCGTCAATTTAACACAGAGAATGACCATTCTCCGTGATATTAACACGGATAATTGTCAATTGTCATTCTCAAAACGAGGCCCGGTTTATCGCAAAAGGAGCGTATTTTCGAGGATCCTGAGATGTAAACCGCTTCACCGTTTGTCAGTCTTCCGAAATTTTAGAATCGCTAAAAAAATGATGTTTGGACCTCTATTTTAACAGTTTTACCGTTTGTCAGTCTTTCCGAATTTTTTCGACGAGTTTTTGAAAGTGAGCAGCGTATGGAAGAAGAAGAAAAATCGAAACATTTTTTTTGAAGAGTAGGTTTCGTGAGTGTTTTTAATAAATTAGAAGAACAAAAATGTCATTCCGAACACTTTTATATATTTTTGGCTAATGTCATTCCGAACCTTTTTATATATTTTTCGCATATTATTTTACGGTTAATTTTTCACAAAACTTTTACAATTTTTGGACATTTTATAAAATTTCCCATTAATTAATACAATCTTAAACCAAACCACCAATATAACTCAACAATTAGCCAACCAATATCACTCAGGAATAGGCAATTTTTTCTCTCCCCCTTAAAAATAGAACAAAATCCTATGAAATATATTGTTATAATATATTGTTATAATTATAGAATTTTTTCCAAAATTGAGTTGAAGGGTCGGCCGAGCGAGCCAACCCTATAAGGTTCCACAAATTATGTCGGCCATATGTCTTGATAGCCATACAGCACTCACCAATCGAGGGCGAGCGTGGCATACATAGCCAACCGACCCTTTTAATTCTCAAAATGATGCCCACGCCTTCCTCTTATACTCAACCCTGCCCCCCGCATGTTCTTCCTCTTTCCGATGTGGGACTAAAAATTAGCCCCACTATGTCGACGAAGTCAAAGCCAAAGCCAAACAGACCGACTCCGGATTATTTCCAGGTGATTCATCATCCCTCTTTCATTTTTTTTCTTTATTTGTTCTACTCATAGGTTCTTGCAAACCCTAAACTCCTAATTCTTGAGTGCCGATGTCGTGTTCGAATCGTCACGACACGGACACCAACACCGATTTTTGGGGTGTCCGTGCTTCCTTAGGTTGTGTTATAGATGCTAATTTACAAGGGAATAGGCATTTTAGCTGCCTATTATTGGAATTTCGTCGGAGACTGTGTTGGAAGGACACGGATGTTCGATAAGAAACGAGGCGGACACGGCGACGCGGGTACGGTATCGGTTTTGGTGTTTCCTAGTGTTATTTTTTTGGAGTGTCTGTATCCATACACGTTCCTTTTTAAGAGTGAAACTCAATGGACAATTACGAGCCTCCTTTGTACTCTATTATAACTTCGTATGTTGAATTCTAGAGTTTGAATTAGTCTACGAACAATCCGAACCCCATTTGTTTAAGAAGGAATCCCTGGTCGCGGAGAGAAATTTATGACTTTTCAAGCCTAGTTTGGGAACAAAGTTTCCTAAAAATGGAGTTAGGTTTATTTTGGAGTTTTGAAATTATAAAACTCTGGTTGGAAAACTGGATTGGACTTATACTTAAGTTAGGAGGCATTTGGAGTTGGTATCAGAGTTTCATGAAAAAGATAGAAGAAAATGGAGTTTCGCTAAACTTCAGTGTTATTGGAGTTTTGTTAACTCTAGTTTTGGTGGTGTTTTGAAGTTAGAAATTGAGTTTTGTCCAACTCCAAAATGCTCCCAAACGCACCACAATTTTGTTTTTAGGAGTTTCGAGGCCTAGCTCCACCAAACCCTAGATTTTTCTCGAATCTTTGTTGGGTTCGTTTGGGAACAAGGTTTGGAGAAGAAGACTGGAGTTTGGTTGACTTAGGCCTCCAAACTTCAAAAAATGAAATTGTGATGCATTTAGGAGTCCAGTCAGACAAAACTCCATTTCTAACTCCAAAAAGTGGAGTCAACAAAACTCCAATCCGACTCGAGTTTTATGGAATTCCATTCTAAACTCTAATCCCTTATTTCTTTTTTTACGACTCCAATACTAACTCCAAAATCCCAAATGCCTCATAACTTGAAACTAGTTGATGTCAATGGAGTTCCATTAATTCAAACCCCAGTTTCAAATCTTCAAACTACAAAAATAAACATAACTCCATTTTTAGCAAACTTTGTTCCCAAACTAGGCCTTAGTCTTCACCTAAGCTTGAGATATTTCCTATGGCTTCAACCAGTTCCCATTCAAAATCTATAGATGACATTGTAGCCTTAATTCTTGAAGGATACGTAATCCTACGTTTTGCATACTCTTTTCTTTTCTCCTTACTATTGTTTAAGTCATAATTCCTAGGATTATAAATACAAGAAATTCAGATAAGGTTCTCCTGCATTTGCTGTAGTTTTTTCTCCCATGGGCACTTCAAAATTTTCTCTCTTCCTTTTTGGTGTATGTTCTGTGCTCGATGTCATTGTCCTGCTTGTCGATGCTCCCATGTGGTCTAACACAATGTTGATGACATTTTTTTGCTAATTTATTGAATTGTATGGCTGAAGTCTAATAATTGTTTTGCTTCTTCCAGGGCTACCATGTCGTGCATCAATAATTCAAAAGATCTGCTCAAAGATATCTTCATCGGATGCCTCATTGAACATCTTGACCCTATATCCTGCATAAGTGTTGTTCAAGCCTACTCCTCCTTGAAAAGAGTTGCCTTGAAAATAATTTTCCAGCCAACAGGAACCCGATGCTGAGTTCTGATGACCCAAGAAAAGATGTCCTCAGTCTGAATATCCTCTATCTGTGCAGCAAATCCCAACCCCTATATGAGTTCGTTGCTGTATCTATCTCAATCTATGTTGCACGGACATGCACACGACACAGCAAGGACACAATGACATGGATACGACACATATTGTAGTGGTATACCATATGTTGGAGTGTCCGGGTTGTGTCCAATACATGTCTGACATGACGCAGTCCACATTGGAGTGTGTGCTTCTTAGATCTCAATGAACGTATTTAACTTCTTTTCTTATTACGCTTTCACTGTAGGCGAGCTAACCTTGTTGCAGACATGATACCTATGATAAAGTGTGGTCTACTGTTTTGCATCAGAAAGATCTTTTTAGTACAAATCACTAGCGACGCGTAACTCCCATATGCACGGTTCTCTTACTATGATGGATTAACGTGTCCTAGCAGACGATATCTGGAATTTGAATTTGCATAGAATCTCCATGAAGGACAATGTTTTCTTCTATGTTGATGTGGCCTCCTTGGTAAGGTTTCTATTCTATTGACTTTGTCCAAGCCCTCTTCATCTTCATTTTACTTCTGTGTCCGTCTTCAAGTTTTCTTATTGGGTAAGAATGTCTACTATACACCTTGAAGGCTTGAACGACACCCAAAAAAGTGTGAGTGACATTACAAGGAGTATCAGGGTTTTAACCACCAGGTGGACAACATTTCTTCTGGAGGGGAGAGAGAGAGAGGGGCGTATTTACTCTGCAGATCCTGTTCTTTACGTCATCTTGAAAAGATTATCCTTGAATCAGAAAAGAATATCAACTTCTTCACTAATATATATTGGATTGAACATAAAAAGGATGTTGGTAATCAGGTTGCGACGCTTGATGGGAGGATAGAAATGGGTGGCACATGGTGAGAGATTCTTGTTGCAGACACTTATAATAAAGTGTGGTCTCCTGTTTTGCATCAGTAAGATCTTTAGTACGAATCACTAGCGACGCCTAATTACAGCCACATGCATGGTTCTCTTCATATGATGGATTATTGTGTCCTAGGAGACGAGATCTGGAATTTGACTTTTCATAGAATCTCTATGGAGGACAATTTTTCTTCTATGTTGATGTGGTCTTCCTTGGTAAGTTTCTGTGCAATTGGCTTTGTCCAAGCTCCAAGCTCTCTTCATCTTTATTTTACTTATGTGTTCGTCTTCAAGTTTTCTTATAGGGTAACTATACAATATACACCTTGAAGGACAAAAGAAAAAAGTGGGAATGACATTACAAGGAATATAAGGGTTTGATAACCACCAGGTGGCCAACGTTTCTTCTGGAGGAGAGAGGCGTATTTAGTATGCAGATCCTGTTCTTAATGACTTCTTGAAAAGATTACCTTGAATCGGAAAAGAATATCGACTTCTTCACTAATATATCTTGGATTGAACATAAAAAGGATGTTGGTAATCAGGTTGCGATGCTTGATGGGAGGATAGAAATGGGTGGCACATGGTGAGATATTCTTGTTGCAGGCACCTATAATAAAGTGTGGTCTCCTGTATTGCATCAGAAAGATCTTTAGTACAAATCAGTAGTGATGCCTAATAACTGCCACATGCACGGTTCTCTTCATATGATGGATTATTGTGTCTTAGGAGACGAGATCTTGATTTTGACTTGCACTAGAATCTCCATGGAGGACAAATTTTCTTCTATGTTGATGTGGCCGGCCTTGGTAAGGATTCTGTGCTATTAACTTTGTCCAAGCCCTATTCATCTTCATTTTACTTATGTGTTCGTCTGAAAGAAATGGGTGGAACATGGTGAGATATCCCCCCTCTCTATGTTGTTTGATACCGATACTTTATTTAAGTGCTAGCTTAGGTTTGAGAGAAAAAGATTCATAGCCAGTTTAAAAGTGTGAGAAAGATGCCTTATGTTTCTTGTGATTAATTGGATAATCTTTTTTTTTTTTTTTTTTGAAGAAAGAGATGGGATCAAGGAGATCATGAATTAATAAATCTAATTTATGTATTGAAAAGGATACGATCAACATCTAGGAAATTTCTTCTAGTACAGTGGAGTAAAGTTTATAAGCTGCAGACCCCTTTTATGTATTGACATCTCCACCTCCCCCCCCCCCACCCCCACCCCCACCCCCCTATTCTCTTTCCCATATTGGAGCAAGGCCCAATAGTAATCACATAAACCATCATGCAAGCTGCAAAAAAGTCAATGACCATCAACAACATGACAAATCTCTTCGAAAACATGAAGGTACATATTATACTGTACCACTCTAGCTCCTGTCTTCTACGGGTTGTAGACAAATAAGGGGGAGAAGTAGAAATTTATTCCAAGGCAAAACACCATAACTCAAATAAATATCCGACCTCTTAAATGAATAAAAATTAGAGAGTACATGAGTTTATATAGAGAATAAGACCTTGGTCCCTAAGACTACGAGTTCCAATTGCAATGGAAAATAAATTACCAAAATAAAACTAATTCTAGATACCAAATAAAACCAAAACCTAATAAATATAAACTAATTATGGAAATCAACCATGTGCGCTATATTCGTAATTAGAAATCATTTGTAACAATGTTCATCATCCACACATAATTAAGACAAATTCACTCAACTAAGTGCACCAAAAAGTAAACATAGGCCAAATGCTCGGATCTACATTAATTCAACGGCCTACGCCTCCATGCTCCTCGACAATAAAGTGCATCAGGCCTCGATCTCCATCAGTTCTTCTGGCTTGAAAGCTTTACCACCTGGTTAACAAAGCCGATAATCTGCATGCTCATCTAGGTCGAGCTACTCTAGTTCCTCAGTCCTGAGCCATGACTTAGCCCAAATCTGATCACCCTCTACAATAAACCAAGTATTTCTTGATCGCTCCATCTGCAGTAGAGATGTTCTTGTTGTCTAAAATGTCTTCAACCTGTAATGTCATGTCAAATTGCCTGCTACAAATCCTGGCACGAAAGAAATTGGTGGTCCTATTGAATAGCACGTGATGCTCCTGGTGAAGTAGTATGAGCTGTTGTAGACTTGTAGGCTCCGGAACAATAAGTAGAAAAAGATGTGGGCTCGTTCGTGATAGGGTGTCAGGTCCATCTTGATAATACTGGGTTGATCCCCAGATTCTGTGGAATCTCCAGCTCGTATACATCAGGACCCATCCTCCGAAGAACTCAATACGAACATGTCCTTGTGTAGAGCTTCTCCATAGTTCCTCAAGGGAACCTCTTTCGAACCCTCACAAATACCCTGTTTCCAACCGAGAACTGCTACAATCTCCTAGAGTCATCTACTGAAGATTTCTAAGAATTATATATATATATATATATATATATATATATATATATATATATACGAATCTCAGAATGTATATCATAAATATACTGCACAAAAGATCAACTAGAATGTGATCCTATAGTCGTAGGTAACAAATCTATAGATTTCCTAGTCTGACAACCTGTAACAACCTCTAATGGGCTCAACCCGGTATACCTATTAACTGAACTATGTAAATCATAAATATATTGCACAAAAGATTTGACTGATGCACTAGAATGTGATCCTATAGTCATAGGTAACAAAGCTATAGATTTCCTAATCTGACAACCTGTAAAACCCTCGAATGGGCTCAACCCGGTATACCTATTAACTGAACTATGTAAATCGTAAATATATTGCACAAAAGATTTGACTGATGCACTGGAATGTGATCCTATAGTCGTAGGTAACAAATCTATAGATTTCCTAGTCTGACAACCTGTACAGCCTCGAATGGGCTCAACCCGGTATACCTATTAACTGAACTATTATATGCAAACTCTGCCATATAACACTAAATCCCAGTTAACTAAATGATCACCTATGAGACACCTCAACAAGTCGTTTAAACTCCAATAACTACCTCAGTTTTTCAAAGAACTAAAACGACATATTTAGCTTCTTCCAAATGGTGCTTTGGAAGTGGCTCATAACTTGACATCCCCATCACAGAAAATGTTCTTAAGTAGGCCATGCAAACACCAAACGTCTCTAAAAAATAAAATTCCTACATAGGAAGCAATATCGAATGTCTTGCTGCAGGAAATAAAATGTGCCATCTTGAAGAACCTGTTCACTACAACACAATACAGTTGTACTTCCTAAAGGTTCAATGCAAGCTTAACACGAAATCTATACCAACGCCTTGCCAAGGAGAGAAGGAAATAGGTAAAGTCTAGTATTGTGCTTCCTCCCCTTCTCCACCTAACAAGTGTGATATTGAGACACGATTCTCGCGACATTTTGCTCGACACTTGGCCAATAAGACCGATCCTCAACCATAATGATGATCTCGTCTCGAACAAAGTGTCCACCAACAACCAATGTTCTAAATTTTGCTAGGCGGAATCGGTGCGCCAGAGGACTGCCTAGCACTATGTGTAAACATAGATAAGTAGCATGTATGTATTATTATGACACAAAACTTTACGTGGTCTCTTGGCTAAGAGGACGAGGGGAGGATGGGCTTAAGTCTTTCTTATGGGTTGGGTAGGTCACGAGTTCAAATCTTGTTTCATATTTTTTTTCAATTTTTTTAAACTTTTGGTGCCACTCTCTCTCTATATATGTCTCTCCAGCCTCCATTCTCTTGCCTCACTCTCTCTCTCTCTCTCTCTCTGTTGAGAGTGGAGGCAGCAGCAGCATGGCTGCGACGACAGCGGCAGGCGTCGATGGCATACGTCGACGGCGGCAACAGGCGGCGGCGGCCGTAAGCGTTTGAATTTTTTTATTTGAAGTTTTTAAGACCGTCTAGGTCCGCCTAGGGCCGGACAACGCCTAGGACTGCTGTCTAAGCCAAAATTGATGTGTTTCGCATCCGCCTAGCGCCTAGACGGCCTCCTAGGTTGAAATTTAGAACACTGCCAACAACTTTAGATTGCATTTCCCATATCATGTGTTGTTTAAAGAAAGATCGTGAATGCAAAGCCGGGTACCCCTAAGTAGGAATTTGTCAAAAAATGAAACTGCCAACAAGATAAAAGGTTCTTGACTCGAAACATCATAAACTTCATCCAGTCTTAACGAGTAAAACACTCAGATTGGTCTTTTAATAGTATAACTTGGTGAATCGGCCCTTGAAGAAAGCAATTGTTGGACCAAGCAGTCCCATGACACGGTTGATATAAGCCTTCAGACTAAGTCGTGACCATAGGATCTCACAAATCTCAACTTATCAACCAAAACGTCTAAACTTCGTACTTAATTCGTCAACAAGTTTGTTCGTAGCCTAACATAGTGTTTGAGAACCAAAATGTGTAGACAACCCTAAAGGGAGGGTGAATAGGGTAATAACAAATAAAAGATGTAAACCACTAGAAAATAAAAATTATAAAGTAAGGAAAAAAAATAGAGAGATCAAAGACCCAAACACAGCGATATATACTGGTTTCCTTCCGCGAAGACACTCCAGTTTCGGATACTCTTGTCCGATATTAGTCAACTATTTGACAAATAGCAATTATACCTGGAGCTTTGATCCAAAGGGTTCACCTGCTTCTTACAACCATGGACTTTGATTCGAAGGCTCGCCGACTTCAAACAACCATGAGCTTTGATTCGAAGGCTCCCCGATTTAGAATAGCCATGATCTTTGATTCGAAGGCTCGTCGACTTAAGCAACAAGTGAAATAAGATTACTTGGAAATCCAAGTTTACAACTCTCCATAGACTTCTAATCGATATAGCACTTGACACTTAGAAGGCTAGGGAGTTTATTCTTGGTGATCGAAAGGTTTGGAGCTTAGAATGATATAGAATAGCAAATTTTGAATCGATGATTAAAATTAAAGAAATCAGAAGCTATTTGTATTTCTGGAAACCGATTTCGGTCAGAATTCGACCATTGGTAAAAAAATATAGCCGTTGCCGAATGTTGTAAGCAGTTACATCACAAATAGCTATAGTAGGACCGAATTTGGTTCGAGTTCGGTCCAAGTTCGATTGGTATTGAGTTCGGTCTGAATTCAGAAATTTTCAAACAAAACATTTTTTTGCCCATAGAAGGGTTTGGTCCCCAGCACGTACAAGACCAACGCATTTTTCTAGAAAGCTGCCACCTCCGCTATCTCATCCGCAGGGAACGAGGCTCGAAAGCCACTCCCTACTTTCTTTGGCTGCACATACTCCATAGTTGAAGGGCATTTGGGTCCAACTAGCTTGCAAATGTCTGCCCAAGACTTTCCCACATGACGAGTAGACGTCCCCGGGGGCCATGTGGTGCCACTAGGGAGAGGAGACCCTAGTCCAAGGTCCCCCGTGTCAGAAGCACTCCTTTTCCCTTTCTTCGCCGCCGTCGCCTTAGGTCGTCACCCCGACGTCCTACCACCAGCACCATTCCCCGAGCGTGGGGGGCCACCTAGGACAGAAGGTGCCTTCTTTATCCCCGATCCGGCTCCCGCCCTCCTGTCAGGGGTGTGACGCGCCTTTGGTAGCATCTGTCCTCTGCTCGTATCTTGACGCGGACCGCCATCCTTGTCCATACTCCTACCACTGCAACGTCTCGTAACTGTCGTCCATCTGCCGTTCTTCATTTGTCCACCCTGAGATCCAGGCTTGGATCCAAGTTGGAAAGCCGACAATCCCGACAGATCTGGGATCTAACGATCGGATCCAGTACATGCCATCGAACTCCCCGGGGCGTTACCACGCGGGGGAGCCACCGCTCCACTCGACGTCGAGCCACCCCCGGCAGCGCCGCCAACTCTAGCCGGCCAGCTCCCAGCCAAACCGATGTCGCCCGAGTCGTAGCGGCCCTCGCCTCCGCCTCCGCCTGAGCCACCTGCGCCAGGTCTGGACGGTCTGTCGTCGCCCGCGCCGGGTCTGACCGATCCGCCGCCGCCTCCGCCGACGAAGTCTCCGCCTGCTCCGCAATCGCCATTGCCATCGCCAGCACGTGTCCCGTTCTTCCCGCTCCCGCCGCCCGCGCATGCTCCGCCTACCACCGCGCCGGCCCGCCCCCGGCCGGCCTGCCGCTAGGCACGCTGCCCGCCGCGCCGGGGTCCCACGTGAGGGACCCCCTAGGGTTTGCACGTTCCCTATCGGGCTCTCTTTCGCTCACGACCAAAAAATTATATATATATATATATATATATATATATATATATATATATATATATATATATCCTAAAGAAAGTAGAATGGATACATAATAATTTTTCTGGTCCTTACATGATAACATGATTATCCTGTTAGTTTAGGTGAGTCGGGTTAAGACTGCTCACCAGTGCATTCCCCAATGTGCTGACCCTTTTTGAGGCGTTGGAGCTCGTTTGGCAACTTGAAACTGTTCGGTTGGAAAATGTTATTTTTTGTTTATAGAGGACATGATGTATTAAACATTGTTGATTGTATTAATTTCACGAGTTGAAAGTCTTGTGTCATCGTTCATTGTAATAATATTCATTGTTTGTGGTCGAATTGTTATTTTGGCCTAAGAGTTATAATTTCGTTACAAATTATCAATAAAGAATTGTTTTTCATATATCTTGTCTATCAACTTTTATGTTTATTTTTTGCTGCAATGACTTTGTTTCTGAGATGTTTATTCGACCTTGTTTGTTCTTGTCTGGTACCAGTACAATTTAGGCTTGTACGGCATCACGTCCAGTGACGACTTTTGATTATGTGGAACTGGGACGTGACAAATAGCACGACTATTGACTCACATTCTCCGTCTACTATTTTTCTTGGAAGGTGAGTAAGGCGGGGATACCGCAAGGATTCAAGCTCTTTTTTAGTAAAAGCCATTTTGCAAGAACCCATCCACTTGTCGCCTAAGCTTAGTGTGCTAGGTTGATTTATCATATAATATGGTAAATTAGGCAATGTAGCCCCCAACACTAAGTTTATGGCATGCCAAATCTCTCTCAAGGAAGTAAGTTTATTATGTAAGTCATCTGTTATTAGTATGGATATTTAAAGGCTCACTAGTAGGTGCAACAATAATGCGTAGAATACTGTACACTAAACCTCCTCTTTACTCTCCTTGAGTCCTTGAGAAATTGACACTAGTGAACCAACCTCTTCTTTGCTTTGGACTAATAACAATGACCGAGTTGCGGGCTCTGTAGGCTTTTAAGGTTTCAACACTATTTTCTTATCTTTGAATTTAAATGTACAAGTGTTACTCCTTCCAAAGTTGGTAATGTCCATATCAAAGAGCCATGATCTCCCTAATAAAAGGTACACAACATGGGTAAAACGTCACACCACATGCAATCCTCGTAATAAAGAGAGAATTGTATCGGACTAACATAGTGAGGTGAAAGAATGAGATGTCTTGTCAACCAAAGTGACATTATAAAGCTTTGGGTGTTTCTCAGACTTGAGACCCATCCTATATAAGGCTGTCTTGGCAACTCCGTTCACATAACTACCTCCACCAATAATTAATTTGCAGGACTTGTCGTTTATCTTGAAGAAGGTACAAAAGATGTGTGTGAGACACCAATCTCCCCCACTTGAAGGTGTAGCAAGTATGCACCTAACCACGTGTAAAGGTAAGGACTACGACTCTAAATTGTCAATAGCACCATTCTTAGCCTCATCGGCAACCATCTCGAATTTTGGCTCATCACCATCATCCGAGTCCTATAACACATTTCCCAAGAACAAATACCTAGAGGGACCTGATGTGAATATTGACTGTATCCCTGACAACTAAGCACTTGGGACCGGGGACTCACTTATAGTTGTTTCCCCCCTTTTTCTTGTGGACCGTGGTACAAGATTTTGAAGTATTGTACGGGATTTTGAAGTATTCTCGAACTGTCTTTTAGCTTGCTGCTTTCTGACTTGTTAGTAATTTTTATTAGACGAGGGTCAAGTACAACTTTCTCTCTAACGCAAACGGGTAGACTTTTAAAAATCCACTTGAACCTAAAGTATCTTACGTCTTATTTCAGTTCTCACTCTTGATTGTGACTGAAAGCGTGACAACATCATACAGGGAACCTCGACCACGTCACAGGAGATTTTCGTCAAATATTTTATGTACTCATGCACCAATAAGCTCCCTTGCCAAGTTGCAGATAATTGGTCCACAAGCTAGTCTTTGTAGCTCTTTTGCTAGATACTTCTCTCTAGGTACCTCCTCCATCTTGAGCCATGCTCTCTACTGACTCCAATATATTCTAGCTGCTCTCTTTTTTAATCAACTTCATCCTAACTAACCTAATCATAAGCTCATTGTTCATATCATGCCAATTAAAGTAGTAGTACTAGTCGGTAAAAACTTGAGGCTTGTGCTTGTCATTAGAAGATGAGGCCTTTAGCTTAACCTTCTTAATGATGTTATCCTCTCTAAGGCTAATATCATCTTAACTAGAAGGTCAAGACTGTGGGAAGCGGCCCCACAAGGGCGTCTTTAGCGAGAGGGTCGGGATTCTAGGAGCTCATTCCTAGGATCCTTCTTACAGGAGGGTAGGGAGATAGTGGTTCTCGAATCCCATCGTCTGTAACAGGAAGAACACGAATATCAACATGATGTGCCACGTGAACCTCTGCGCAAGTTTGCTCGAGTGTGGTTCTAGCTTCTAGTATGTTGATCCTGTTGTTCTTTATGTCAACCCTAACATCTATTATGACAAACTAACATCTAATACAACAAACATGACATCTAACTTGATGGCCTGTACGACGATCTGGTCACACATGTCGACATGAGACGCGACAAACATAATGTCCATCATAACACTAAGTTGTTGCATCAAGTCGAAATCCATATTCGGCCTAAAGGTCTTATTAGTACGTAACGTGCAATGACTAACCTAGGCTACAATACCAATTTGATGCAGGACAAAACCTAAAGGATTACCACAGTGTCACCGGTTTCTAGTCCAACTGTTGGCCTGATTTGTTTGATTTTGATAACTATCTGTAGAACTCTTCCACGTTGAGAGTCTTTGGTTCGAGTTACAAGCAAGGTTCAAAAACCCAGTTTCAAACCTTTTGTATGAGTTTCAATTTCAACAATTTGCGGGGTTTCATTATTTTTGGATTAGTTGATTTTGACATTTCAGGATCGATTTCAGACGATACTTAAACCCTTGGTTACATAAACGAATCAAAAAGGAGCACAATGGATTTAGATGGGTGAATCTTAAAACAAAGTTAGTGGCTATGTGGGACGTGTTCATTACGTGAATGTGCATGAGACATGGGGTAGGATGGAGGAGGATTCCGTGACCTGGCCCTTGCTTGTGGACCCAAATGGCTTTCTACTGTTTGAATTTTGAATTATCATCGTTACTTTCTTTTAAATGGTCCTTTATAGGAATAATGGGTGCATGAACACATTTTACCTTTGCAAATTCATAATTAATTGCATTCTACTATTTGAATTTTGAATTCTCATCGTTACTTTCTTTTAATGGGCCTTGCGTGTGGACCCAAATGGCTTTCTACTGTTCGAATTTTGAATTCTCATGGTTACTTTCTTTTAAGTGGTCCTTTATAGGAATAATGGGTACGTGAACATGTTTTACCGTTGCAAATTCATAATTAATGGCGTTAATTTATTGTTATGAGAGTAGTGGAATCCCAAACGGTAACTTAAACATTCGAATGAGATAATCTCTATATATAACTGTGCCATATTAGGAGATACGAGATATTAAGACAATTAGGAATCACCTAAAATTTCACAAGCCCTATACTTCTCTTAACAAATTCCTTATATTATCTTCCATTGTGGGTGAAAAATTTCCAATCATAACATCTAAGCTCGGTACTGTGTAACAGTGTGGAGCAAGGCCATTAAAGAGGGTTTTTTCAATCTCGGCGATAACTTGACGGGCTATACCATTTGAGGTTCAAAATCTATCCGAGGACAAACTCAACAAGTAATATGCTTCTTTCTCTTATTTGATTACCTTGCTTTCTTTTTACAAGTTATTGCAGTGTTCTCAAAGATTAATTTCTCAATTTTTGTTGGGAACAACTCATATACTATAAGTGATAGATAGTGGGTCGAGGCCGACTCAACAATGATCCTATTCCTATATGGGGTGCTCTAGGCTCAATTTTTGGCATGATTTATTTTTGGTTGGATTTGACTAATAGCTAGTTGGACCCTACTTTGACCCAGACCCAACCCATTGCAGGCCAACAATCTAGCTATATATAAGATGATAGGTTGGGTTTGGAGAACAAAGAACCACTTAACGAACACTTATCAAACCCTCCCTAAATCGAAGTCCCCTTCCCCTCAGCCTCTTTAGCCCATGCCATTGACAAGCAACCCCCGAACTGACGATATCGATTGCATTAGTTTTTATCATATTCCTAAAGAACAATGGTCCTTGCATTTTATTCTATCTTATTTTATTGGTTTGATTGACTAATGTGAACGAACTCTTTCATACAAGATATAACTTAATTGGGCCAACCCAAAAATCCACGGGTCGCTTAAGCCAAAGGGGTTAGATTAGGGCCTAAGTTGCACATATATGGCAAAATGGTTCCCTTATCCATGTCGTAACCGTGCAACATAGGTGATTAGACTGAACATATTTAAAAATGCCCCTATCCCGTACCTGTATCACGTCTTATCCATATCCGTGTCCTTACTCGTGCAACAAAGGGCCTAGATCGTAGAATGAGGGTTAGGTTCTGTCTGATCCGACTTATTACCATATATATATATGTGTGTGTGTGTCAATGTTTCCAGGCTCTAGTGGTCAGCAGTAGAGACATAACTCTCCAGGCTGGGTGGTTCGGGGTTCGAATACACAGGCGCGGATTATTCCTTCCATTAATAAATGGTGGGAATATATATATATATATATATATATATATATATATATATATATATATTATTGTTGTTGTTGTTAGGTTCATAATGGATTTTAGATGGATGGCTCTGAAAATAAGTTATGCTGACTCCATTGCACGTGTTTATCACGTGTTTATCACGTGCAATATAAGCAGGGACGATTCCGTTATTTAGGTCATACATGTGGATCCAAATGAATTTTTCACAGCTTTCTACCATTTTGAGTTATAATATTACCTTCTTTTAAATGGTTTCCTTGTATAGGAATAACAAATGTTGATACATATTAGCTGTTGACAAGACAATGAATGGCCACTTTACAAGACCAATGGAATACCGAACAGTAACTTAAACATGCAAACGTGATAATATTTCTGTATATATGGATTATGCCTTATTAAGAGACAGGAGATATACAAACAATTAGAAATAGTCCAAAATTCTACATGCCCTAAACCTTTCTTAATAACTTCCTCCTATTATCTTTCATTTTGGACGAAAGACTTCCAATCACAACATCTAGCTTGGCACCTGTGCATTGTGGAACAAGACCACTAAAGAGAGGCTTTTTCTTGGAGAACTTGTTAACAACTTCACCTACCATTTCAAGGCCAAAATCTATTACAACACTTGTTTCCTTTATAACCTACCACACTGTTTTCAAACATTAATTCTCAATTTTTGGTTGGAATTTCTATTTTGTTGGGAATAACAACTCTCTCTCTCTCTCTCTCACACACACACACACACACACACACACACACATAACTTTTCTGACAATCTCAATTATCACACATGCATGCCCGGGGGTAAGAAAATCTTGATCGAGATAGCAGACACAAAGCTATTTAACTTGGATATGGTCTTTTATCGAAATGACCTTGTTTTTATTTATCGTGAAAATGTAGAGAATTTGTACTACTTATTTCTTTGTTTTTGAGCTTGTAAGTTTCAAGTTTGGTCATGTTAGTTGATATTTTTATTTTTTTTAATTTTCAACAACGTTAAAGATGAAATGGGAAAGGTTGTGTACATCTTGACAACCCCAACCATGCGTAAGCAGGTGCCTTGTGGCACTGGGATGCCCCTTTATCTTAACCGTAAAGATGTTAAGTATAAAATTAATACAAGACCGAATCAAATTGTTATATAAGTGTTACCTTATTTGTATTTATTTTCTTATAAAATATATGGATACAAATATAAATATGATTCAAACACTGAAGTCAGGTGTTTATATAAATATGTCAAAGCGGATACATATTTGGATTATTGACACAACTTGAATGCCACTTAGGGTGTACTTGGATGCTTTTATGGTAAAAGCAAAAATATTATATTTTTCCTTAGTTTCAAATATACAGAGAATTAGTATTAAGTTTTTTTTTTTGCTATTAACAGTTTAGTTGTAGTAGATTCAGTAGAGTTGAATTTATGTTATTAGGGATTTAGGATATCAATCCAAACACCTCACTTTAATAGCAAAAAAAACCATGTGATTTTGTAAAAATAAACGATGAGTGACTGTGGTTACCTAATAAGAAATTTGAGATGAAATTTATGACTCTGAATAGAGACTTACGTGGTTGAGGCTACAGCAACTCCAGGTTATAGTCTTACCGGATCGTGCTTGTGACTTTAAATTTTGTAGATTTTTTCCAAGGAGGGTATCTTGAAGCATCATCTACCAGAATACATTTAATAGTATGAAGAATAGGATACGGGATAATTTTGATCGTTAGACGAAGTCTCTATAAATTTAAAAGCTCTGTTATTAGAGATTTAGGATATCAATCCAAACACCTCACTATAGAAGATTCTGAATTTTTTTTCTTCAAAATTTGAGAAATATCTCTAGTTGTTGCAATTTATGTGCGCATACTAACGAATCAGAGAAAATTATCTAAATTCTACCTGTAGTTTTGAAAGTTAGAAAATAATTAGGATTTATGTAGATACTTTCAAAGATTATTTTATTTATATAATTTGTATGTAAGTAATGTCTATAGCATATTCTTCATAACATTTGGGTACAGAAGTACTATCTATATTTGCATATTTCTCCATGGATGGATACCAGGTAATGCTAAATTTACATTTTTCATGTGACATAAATGTTACAAGTATACATCTCAACCATCTATCTTGTGTTTTTGTTGAAAAAATGATTAGGTGCTCTTAGAGCTTACTAGTTTCAAGGTCCCAACAACCTAATCCAAGGTGGACCTATAGGGTGCATAGTAGAAGGCATATTCTCACATGTAAGTTGTACAATTGGAAAAGTCCTAAATGCAGTACAAATAAAAAATTGATCCAAATATTTACATTTGTTCACATCCCTTGCATGATCTACATAGTTTGAATGGCTAGTTTAATGAGGAACTGGGTCTTACTCGCATTTAGGGTTTTAAAATTTAAGCAAGCTCAAGCTGTTGGTGAACAAATACTCGTTCAAGTTCGATATTCAACTAATCAAGTGAAAGCTGCATCCTAATATTGAACTTGAGCATTAAAGAAGTGAGTTCAAGCCTACTGTTGGTCTCTTTGTTGTTCTCTGAGCTGTTGATTCTTATCTTTTATTTTTAGTTCTGTCTCTACTTCTTATTTGACATAAAAGAACATTTTCTTACTTTTAGAAACTGCTGGTCTCTTTCCTCATGTTTTAGTATATCATAGAAACTGCGTTTGCTTCAAATCCTTGAACATTCCGATTTATTTTACTACTAAAATGTGAAGTGATTATGCTTAATGTTTATCCTTAAATAACGGTTTATTATTAATTGGATAAACAATTTATGAATTACTCTTTAGATCGAGGAGTGTGCAATCATCAACCAAAGCAAAAATGTCTTTTTTGAGTAGTGAACAACATGTCTTTTTATCCGTACTATCGGGATAATATTGAAGTAACAATTATACATTTCTCTCTTGAAAACTTAATTGACTTATTTCTTCTTATTCTCTTCTAGATCGTCACGAGCTTTAAGGCTGGAAGTAATAATGGAGAACACAATGACAATCGAAAGAAGGTCGAGTGCTGCGATTAACGATGCATATAATCTATCTGACATCTTGCTGGAGGTACTTATACTGTATCTCGATCCCATCTCTTTCTTATGCCTCCGTGAAGTCTGCAGATCAGGAAGAAGAACCATAGCGAGGTACCCACCGTCGAAGAACACATTGTTAGCGTTAACGAACAATCCAAGAAGGGATGCCCGGGTAATCCTGAACCACTGCCTGGATGCAGCAAGGCCCGAGCCCTATGGCTTTCGGTGTTGTGGCTCCTCGGGCAGTTGGATAGCAATAGTAAGCCAAACGTCAAGATTGTTCCTTCTAAACATCATCAACAAATCCTTTTTAGAACTCCCACCCCAAATGAGCCTCCTCCACTCTGGTACCCATTCTAGTTTCAACAATCCATTCTACATAAGAAAGATTATAATGTCTTCGACACCGAATGACTGCGAGGTTGTAGCCCTCCTCTTCGATTACAGGATGGCAAAGTGCACGGTAGGAGATAATGTATGGACCGAGGTGGTGCCCACTAGTGGTTATTCCAAGCATAAATGGATTGTTACCGACGCTGCTTTCATTGGTAAGGAGTTGTACATCCTCGACATCGATATGGAAGTGTGCACCTTTGATCTACCAACAGGAAGGGCTACAAAATTAGAATTACTATATGATCGGGAGATGCACGAAGCATCTGCCAAGAAGTATTTGGTGGTAACACCAGATGGGGAGCTAATGCTGGTGCTGAGGATTTGGGATTTTCCGCTGGATCAAGTCAATCGGAAAACGTCAGGATTTCAAGTATTTAAGCTCGGACAGCAAAGATCCCCAAATTTCCGGTGGCTGAAGTGGGTGAAGATGGATGATCTAGACGGCAACGTACTGCTAGTGAGCAGGTCCTGTTCTCTGTGCGTTCCTTGGAGAGAGTATCCAGAATTGGAAGAGAACAGCATATACTTCACCGAAAACCTTACTGGCGACGGAGTGGAGGGTGTGGCTAGCGTGGATGCCAAGGTGTTCAGAATGATCGATCAGGTGATAGAGTCAGTTGAGAACGGCGATAAGTTTCCTTTGTTCTTGTTCCTCTTTCACTCCAAGTCTGTGTTCTAGTCGTTGTGTGAATCTTTGTTTCATGTAGGCCTTAGTTTGTTGGTTAGGATGTAAGTTCCCGTTGATGCTGTAACTGATGGCTTTTGAACCTCTGAACTTTGTTGCTTTAATAATAGATTTCCAAATTTGCTATTTCCTCAAAATATGCCCAAATATTGGATTGCAATGAGGTTTGATAACTCCAGAGTTTGAACCTCTGAACTTTGTTGCTTTAATAACAGATTTCCAAATTGCTATTTCCTTAAAATATGCCCAAATATTTGATTGCAATGAGGTTTGATAACTCTAGAGTTTGATCGTTTATTGTTGCGATGACATGAGCAACTGTTTCCACATTTTTAGGTTTTGTTCAAAGAATTTCTTGATAGTATAGTTTGTTTCTTGCATCTTTGATTACTGTTGGAACTTAAATTGGCTCCTTTTGATCTTGCTCGTCTTTCATCCAGTTTTGTTCAAAGGTTTGCAGTCATCATGTGAAACACAAGGCCAGTTGCAGAGGCGTATCTTTATCTTTGACATCTTGCTTTCTAAATGATTTAGGTTTAGACCTGTTTGCACTTGACATAAGTCTCTTTAGTGTTGGTTTTAAATAAAAATACAATGCGACATTTTTTGCACCATTATACATATTTTAATATAAATTGTAGTTTTGTGCAACTAATGTTATATCAACTATTTTCCTAACTCTTTTCATGCGTCACTTTTTATTTTATTTTTATGCAAAAAAATTACTGGAAATTGGTGAGAAATCCAATTTCGGGATGGACTTTTATGTAATGCCCACCCGCTGGATTATTTTTATGAAATACCCAGAATTAAGTATTTTCACGTTAAATATTTCAAGGTTCTCTATAGATGCTCTGTATTTACAAAATTTGCCATTATCATGGTTCCAAAAATACCCCTTCGCGCAAATTTGGACATCTATATATAATTTTGAATTCGCAATCTCAGATTTGGATTGGAAAATTCGTATTCTTTTTCTTCACGAGAAATTTGAAATCCATTGATATCATCTTTATCAGAGATCGCAAAATCGTTCGTAGTTCATTGTGGTTTTCGTGAGTTGAACGTCGATCATCCTTCATCATCATCGATCATCATCATCATCATCATCATCATCTTCGTGGTTTCCGGCGATTAGGTCAATTGTGGAGAGAAGATCTTCTTCTTTTCTTTTTATAGATCTTAAAACAAGGTGAGAGTTCAGATCTGTAGAAATTAATCCATCAGCTTCGTATATCTCGAAATTTATGCTGAATTTGAATTTGTTATGCAGATTATTAACTTAGAAAATGTTAGAGAGATATTTAATCTTGTTATTTTGTGCGAATAACATTCTCCGTATGTTTTTATACGGATAATGAGCATTATCCATAAGTTACAGACATATAATAATTATTCTCCGTTATATTTAGACGGAGAATGTCTATTCTCCGTGTGTTTTAGACGGAGAATATCATTCTCCGTTTTACTTTAAACGGAGCATGATCATTCTAAGTTAGTTCCGAACGGAGAATATTTATTCTCCGTTATATTTAGACGGAGAATGATCATTGTACGGATAATGAGCATTATCCATAAGTTACAGACAGATAATAATTATTCTCCGTTATATTTAGACGGAGAATGTCTATTCTCCGTGTGTTTTAGACGGAGAATGTCATTCTCCGTTTTACTTTAGACGGAGAATGATCATTATAAGTTAGTTCCGAACGGAGAATATTTATTCTCCGTTATTTTTAGACGGAGAATAATAATTATTAGACAACAATTTTATTGTTCTATTTGTGACCTCTTATGTTTTTATGTTATCAGGAGGGAAGGTATGGAATCAAGTTGTTTAGTTAACATTTGTTTCAATGGAGATATAGTTTCCTGCCATGTCACACAAGAAAGTACCGTGGATTTTTTAAAGAATAAAGTGTGCGATCGATGGACTTCTTTGGATCCACTTTCCTTCCGTTTCAGGTTTTTGCACTCTGATGGGACTGAACTGTATGTTGAAAGTGATTTTTGGCTTCGCTCATTGGTTGGTGGTTTTAACGGTACTCATGATGTGAGTTTTGATCTATTTGTGGAACAAATATACTCTCCATGTTCTTCATCAACATCTTTTCCTTGTCAAAGCTTTCACATGGGACCTTCGTCTTCCTCCTCTAGTTCTTTGAGTAGATGTTCTCCTACTGTAAAGGACAAACGAGTAGTACAATTTTATGAGGGCTCAACTGAGACAGTGAAGAAGAGGAAATCGGATATGTGGCCTGGATCAATTACTGGTGTTGGTCAGATTTTTCTAAATAGTGTTGAAGAAGTTAGGAATGCTGTTAGAAAGGTATGTTTTGAATCTCGTCATCCATTCCACATTTTGAAATCTGAGCCGGGGATGTATACTGTTTGCTGCAAGAATTACAAGACACATGCTTGTTTGTGGAGCTTCCATGCTATATCTATTTCGAAAGATAATCAAATTTTTGAGGTGAAGAGGTATGTAGGAGAACATAATTGTGGAGCTGGCTATATGGATAAAGGTAATCTGGTTGTTCCAGCAAAGTTTGTGAAAAGTTTGGTTAGTGACATTGTTCGGATGCATCCTAAAAAGTCCGCAAAATCTGTTGTCGATGATTTCAAGGTTGACTACGGTTTATCTGTTACATATGGACAGGCATACCACGGAATTAGGCTGGTGCACCAGGAAATGTACGGAGATGATGTTAGATCTTACAGTGACTTGTGTTGGTATGTCAACAAGGTAAAGAAAACCAATAATGATTCCGTTATCGACTTCCAGAAAGATGATTCATCAATGAGGTTTGAGCGGCTTTTTCTTTCATATGGGACTTGCGTAGAAGGCTTTCAATATTGTCGTCCAATGCTATATTTGGATGCTACTTTCCTTACAGGAAGGTTTAGAGGATGTTTGATGTCTGCTACAGCAAAGAATGGTAACCAACAGTTCTACCCTATTGCATACGGTATAGTCTCAGGCGAAGATGGTGACAATTGGGAATGGTTCCTTAGAAATCTAAAGAATGTTGTTGGATGTAGTAGGCGTATTGTTTTTCTTTCGGATCAAGGCACTGGTCTAGTTTCTGAAGTCCCTAAAATGTTTCCTAATGATTACCATAGCTATTGCTATTATCACATGAAGAATAACATACCGATGAAAGAGAAAGGAAATGAAAGAGTGTATCCGCATGTACTTGAAGCTTGGAGGCAAGCAGTATATGCTCTAACTCCAGGTGTGTTAATGAGACAGATATATGCACATTTTCTATGCATTTACCATTAATTTAACAAGGAGAATGACCATTATCCGTGTCAGTAAGACGGAGAATAGTCATTCTCCGTTTCCATCACACGGAGAATGGCCATTCTCCGTCCTACATAGAACGGAGAATATCATTCTCCGTTAGCTTTGAACGGAGAATGGTATTATCCGTCTTGCATAGTACGGATTATGTTCATTCTCCGTTTTTATCAAACGGAGAATGACCATTCTCCGTCCTGCAAAGAACGGAGAATGGTATTATTCGTCTTGCATAGTATGGATAATGTTCATTCTCCGTTTCCATCACACGGAGAATGGTCATTATCCGTCTTGCATTGAACGGAGAATATCATTCTCCGTTAGCTTTGAACGGATAATGATTATTAACCTTATTGCATAGTACGGATAATGTTCATTATCCGTTTCCATCACACGAAGAATGATCATTATCCGTCTTGTATTAAACGGAGAATATCATTCTCCGTTAGTAGCTTTGAACGGAGAATGACTATTATCCTTGTTTTAAACACGGAGAATGCACTTATTTTTTCATAATTTTGTGAATTGACCTAATTCTTTATTAATTATTATTTTTCTGTATAAAGGTGGGTATAGACAAGCAATCAAGAAGATTTATGATCTGAATTGTGGTCATGTTGTGAATTGGATGAATAAACAAAAACCTGAACACTGGTCAAACGCATTCTTCCCGGGATGTAGATACGGTGAGGTTGATTCTAGTTGTGCAGAGTCATTCAATGCATGGATAAATGCTGAGAAGAAAATGCCTATTTTAGCACTTGTAAATGTCATCCGTGTGAAGATGATGAAGATGATTTCGGATCGCCACAAGGATGCAATTGGTTTGAATAGCAAATTGACTCCATACGCCGAGGATATGCTGAAGCAGCTTACAGAAGATGGCATGTGTTATAGGGTATATCGGTCTGGTGATTTCGAATTTGAGGTGATCGCAGATACTTCCTCCCACATGGTGAATCTTCTTGATTGTCATTGTAGTTGTTGTAGATGGAAGGTATATGGATTCCCATGCAGCCATGCAATACAATGCATCAGAGTTGGTTCAGATAAATCTGTTTACGACTTTGTGGAGCTGTATTGGACATCAGATTATTACTAGAAGTTATATTCATGTACTATTCGTCCAGTTCCAGATTCTGAAAAACAGTTTAAAAATAATCCCACTGATGTTGTTCTACCCCCTGTTCCGAAACGTGGTCCTGGACGTCCAAAGGCGGACCGTTACAAGAGCAAATATGAGAACAAGGGAAAAGAGAAGAGAAAGATAAGGTGACAGAATTGTTTTGAATTATGCAATCACAATCGCACCACATGTCCTCTGCCTCCACGTGCTGCTACGGTGGTCGATGGGGCAGCTCCCCCTCGTTAATACATACACATATATTCCTTCTTTTATATAATTGTTTTTTGAATACATATGTTACATTTTTTGATATCAATGGTAATAGTTTGAACTCTGCATATCTAATGTTTCACATATATACTAACAGCATAAGAACTTATTATCCGTTATACTCTCTGATTTTATAATGCATTGAATGTCATTCTCCGTGTGTATTAACACGGAGAATGACCATTCTCCGTGTAATTTAACACGGAGAATGACATTCTCCGTGTTAGAAGCACGGAGAATGATATTCTCCGTTTAATTTGACACGGAGAATGACATTCTCCGTGTTAGATACACGGAGAATGGTCATTTATAGGTCAAAATACAAAGAGAATGACATTCTCCGTATATTTTAACACGGAGAGAATGACATTCTCCGTGTTAGAAACACGGAGAATGCTCATTTCTAGGTCAAAATACAAAGATAATGTCATTCTCCGTGTGTTTTAACACGGAGAATGACCATTCTCCGTGAATTTTAACACGGAGAATGACATTCCGCTTCAGTTACATTCACAGGACTACATCTCATGAGCAAAACAAAAGGTTCTTCATATCATCATCAGGGCAAGAAGTAGAGGATTACATTTGATGTCCAAAAGGAGTGAAACATAAACCTAAAGACAGATAGAAATACCAAGACAAAATACGAAAATTTATGGAAACCCGCGGACCCTATCTGTGTCGAGGGATATACCATTCCCTCAACCATTTCGCATATGTAGGATGCAATTGATCAAGGTCGTCGGCCGGGGCTGGATGGTCAGAACTCCCAGTGCTACTACCCTCAGACTTGGGCTCCTCCTTCACAGCAGCTTCAATCTTGGGAGTAATTCCTTCCCCGATCATCACCAATTCTTCTTTTACTTCAATTTTTTGTATCATATCCTCCTTAACGAACCTTGACCCTTGTTTGATGAGAGAAGGCAGCATCTCCTCCTTCACCACTGCCGAGGACACTGCCGCAGGAGGAGAGTCACTCGGCGCAGCCCCCTTGCCATTTGCGGATCTCTTGGCGACCTTTGGAGACATGGTTATGAAAGAAAAAAGACGAAGAGTTTTCTGAAAAACTAAAATAGAAGGGAATAATGAAATTTCTCTCTCCTCCAGGACCTATTTATAGGCACGGACCACTTCCTATGCGATCACTTGTTGTATGCGTCCATTCGCCCATTGCGTTGTATGCGCCCACAATGACCTATGCGCCCACGTGAAGAATCAGCTTACTGCACACTATGCTAACACGGAGAATGGTCATTTCTAGGTACACAGAAAATGACATTCTTCGTGTATTTTAACACGGAGAATGTCATTCTCCGTGTAGTTTAGACGGAGAATGTCATTCTCCGTGTATTTTGACACGGAGAATAACATTCTCCGTGTTAGAAACACGAAGAATGACCATTTCTAAATCAAAGAAAATGTCATTCTCCGTGTATTTTAACATGGAGAATGTCATTCTCCGTGTAATTTTAGACGGAGAATGTCATTCTTCGTGTCAAAATACACGGAGAATGACATTCTCCGTTTAAAATACACGGAGAATGACCATTTCTAGGTCAAAGTACAAAGAGAATGTCATTCTCCGTATATTTTAACACGGAGAATGGCCATTCTCCGTGTTAAATTTACACGGAGAATGATCATTGTCCGTGTTAGATACACGGAGAATGATATTTCTAGGTCAAAATAAACAAAAAATGTCATTCTCCGTATATTTTAACACGGAGAATGACATTATCCGTGTGTATTAATACGGATAATGACCATTTCTTAGCCGTGTATATTCTCCGTGTCAAAATACACGGAGAATGTCATTATCCGTGTTAAACTAAACGGAGAATGACATTTCTAGGTCAAAATACAAAGAAAATGTCATTCTCCGTGTATTTTAACACAGAATCAAACAACAGAACTTTAACAAAACAGATTTACATATATAGAACAAAGTAAATTAGTCAAAAAACTGAGTTTCATTACAAAGGACAACAAATACATTACAAAAGAAACCTGATAGACAGAATATATATAAGGAATTTCTTAGCCAATTTACATTGTCATTTTATTTTATGATACAAAAGGAATTGCACAGTCACCCATAAGCAAAAGCTTAGCCAAAGTTAGCCTGCTCTGTACAATAATATCGTGAACTGCTTTGTTTGTTTTCTTTTGTAAATCAAATGTAGCTTTCGACAAGTTTTCAATATAATACGCAACATACAGCAGGCAGCTGGGTGATAGTTGCTGTGGGCAATCTTTACAAACCTTGAGCTCTGTTGTTTCATATTCCTGAATTGCTGGGCTTTTGTCCCTCATCAATGCAATCTTCTTCATTACAATTGGCTCTATTTTATTCTTCATGTAATTTGCATCCTCGATTCCCTTAGCACCCGCGTTTTTCCTCAATGAGTTGTAGTGTGTCCAAACATAGGAGCTGAAGTTGAATGCCAGCAGTGTATAGTATTTATTCTCTTCACGGAAGAGTGGCACGAATAACCATTCGATGTCATCCTCCAACTCCATGATAAAATCTTCTATTTCTGCTTTGAAATTGTACAATGCTCCAGATGTTGGGTTTTCATCGGCAAACTTAGCGGTACGCTGTTTTACAGAAAAAAAACAAAAAAAAAACAAATCATGAGTTAGTTTTTTACAACAATATTAGTAGGTGTACACATCAATATTTATTTTTCAGTTTTGATTCTTACCAATGCATGGGACATCATGATTGCAAACCAATTACATTGTGCACCCTGCGAGCTTGACTGAACGGTACGTCTTCTTTCGGCTTGTACTTCGTTCATAATCTTTATTGTGAAGTTCATAACATTGGCCTCTATTTCATCCATATTTAATATGTCTTGTATTTCTTTAGCATTAAAGAGCAAGGTAACATCATTGTTCCTTCTTCTTATTTTACAATCCTCTGGAGCAGTTGGAAAGTATTGGTATACATTTTCACTACACATAAATTTAGTTTCGATTATGTTAATAATATAGGCTAATGATATAATTGTAAAAAAAAAGTAACTCCAACAGAGAGAATGATCATTCTCCGTTATGAATTGGACGGAGAATGACTATTCTCCGTGTATTATAACACGGAGAATGGCTATTCTCCGTGTATTATAACACGGAGAATGACTATTATCCGTGTACTTTTACACGGAGAATGATCATTTCTAGGACAAAATACACAGAAAATGCCATTCTCCGTGTATTTTTACACGGAGTATGATCATTCTCCGTTTACTTTGATACGGAGAATGGACATTCTCCGTGTTAATACACGAAGAATGACCATTCTAGGTCAAAATACAAGGAGAATGTCATTCTCCGTGTATTTAACACGGAGAATGATACACGGAGAATGACATTCTCTGTGTAATTTAACACGGAGAATGCTCATTCTCAGGACAAAATACAAGAAAATGCCATTCTCCGTGTATTTTAACACGGAGAATGGTCATTCTCCGTGTTAGATACACGGAGAATAAACAAGAATGATAATTCTCCGTTGTGAATTGTACAGAATTTGGTTCAAGTTTAGAATACTTACGTTGGAGTCATCCTTCTTGGGTATACGATGCTCCTGTATAGACGCTTCAGCTGATCGTCTGCTTGGTTCCAAAGCCTGAGTTTTTGATATTGCATCAGCATTTTTCCCTCTTTCACTAGCTTGGCTGTTTCAGGAGAATCTTCTTCAAGTTCTTCATTTTCTGACATCTTCTTTTTTTTATCGTCTACCTTCTCGGGACTGGAAGGAGCTTTTCTTTTCTCACCAGAAGTTACTTTCTTATTGGTACTGGACGGAGCTTTTCTTTTTCGACCAGCAGCTACATTCTTACTTGTAGCATCAGTTGTTTTCTTCTTTTCCAGTGTTGTAAAATCATCATCCGCTGGAGCATTTGATTGTTTTTTAATCCCTCCAGGTTCTCTTGCTCTTGTGTAATGTTTTTGAGGAACTGCTTTAGTCTCCTCCCCAAGCTGCAATGCTTTGGCCATTGCTTCAAGGTTAACAATTGTATCATTCTTCTCTTTGATTTCATCATTCAATGATGCAACTTCCTCGAGAAGTTTGTTGTTATCACTGTTGAGCTTTTTATTCTCCTTTCTGAGATTGTCTGTTTCTTTCACTGATATAAAAACAAACAACAAAAGAGGTATGATGTCAATATTATATAATCTTCTTTTTAAAAACAATGAAAAATATTATTATCCGTTTACTTTAATCCGGAGAATATCCATTCTCCGTGTTAAGATATACGGAGAATAACATTCTCCGTGTTAGGATACACGGAGAATGTAATTTCTAGGTCAAAATACAAGGAGAATGTCATTCTCCGTGTTAAGCTAAACGGAGAATGATCATTCTCTGTTAGACTTACAAGGAGAATGACTATTCTCCGTGTTAAGATACATGGAGAATAACATTCTCCGTGTCAAAAATACACGGAGAATGTCATTCTCCGTTTTAAACTAAACGGAGAATGTCTTTTCAAGGTCAAAATATAAGTAGTGACATTCTCCGTTTAGTTTAACACGGATAATGACATTCTCCGTGTATTTTTGACACGGAGAATGATATTCTCCGTGTATTTATACACGGAGAATGTTATTCTCCGTGTCAAAAAACACACGGAGAATGGCCATTTCTAGGTCAAAATACAGAACGTCATTCTCCGTGTTAAAATACTAGCGGATAATGTCATTCTCCGTGTATTTTAACACGGAGAATGCTCATTCTAAGTGTGTATTAACACGGATAATGACATTCTCCGCTAGTATTTTAACACGGAGAATAACATTATCCGTGTTAGAAACACGGAGAATGATCATTTCTAAGTCAAAACATACAGAAAACGTCATTCTCCGTGTACTTTGACACGGAGAATGACATTCTCTGTGTTAGATACACATAATTACAAATTAAAATTTTGAAAAAATAAAATATTTTACCTTTTAGAAGTAGCTCCTCAATACGTTGACGAAGCTTTTCATTATCAGCAGTAAGCTCAGATTTCTGCTTTCTAAGGGAGTCTAGTTCCTGTTCCGACCCCTTTGCCTCCAGTTCTTCAACTCTTCTACGGAGTTTCTCATTATCAGCAATAAGGAGCGATTTCTCGTTCCTTATAGAGTCTAACTCCTTCTCCAAGCTATCAGTAACGAGATCCACAGCACGTTGCTGGGCTACATCTGCCTCTAGTTTTTGGGCTCTTTCTTGGAGTTGCTCATTCTCAGCGATAAGCTGAGATTTCTCCTCCAAGACACGCAACATATCTTCATTCTCAGCTATGTTTGTTGCTGGTGCTTGGGCTTCAGCTTGTGGTTCTTCTTCATCAACAGCATTATCTCCACCTTCTATACTATGCTGCTCTGCTGGGTCTTCTACTTCTTCAACAGTCAATGTAACGAAATCTTTGAATATCAATTCAGAATTCGTTTGAGCCCCTTGATATTCATTTTTGAGGAATATAGAGATTATATTCCCATCCCATGTGTAGAATCTCGGGTATGTGCTTATTGGCTTGCACTTCCTTTCCAACAGTTGACTGTGCTCTGCAAACCAATACAAGAAATATATCGTACAACCTTCAATCTTCTTGTATGATATCTCAATGTCCCCATCTTCAGCTTTTGTAACAGCCCTCTTTATGCTGTCCATTACGTACCCCAAAATAATCCGTAACCAACAGATGCTTTTTATAACATCTATGCTCTCCACCAGAGCGAAGAACTTGTACGGCAAGTTCGACCCACCCATTCTGGTGAAGAATACTGTTTGGCACAAGTTGAATATTATTAACCTGGCCAACTCATCAGGACTTGCATTTCTGTCCCCCAACAGCTCTAAGATCCTTTTCTTAACTTCTGCATTTGATACTTCTGCATTTTTTCCCTTGGAATTTGTCAGCAGTCTTTTGAAGTGTTCTGTACACATGCTGAATGAGTCTGCTGGTGGGGGGGTCTTCTGTTTTTCAGTGATGATCTTTAGATACTTCTCATCAACTTCCCTGTCATCATTCATTGGCAGACCAAAAATGGTTGCCATCTCATCAGCAGTTGGTGCTACCTTGACACTGCTGCTCAACTGGAAATATCCAATGCCATCTTTTTCTAAGTAAGTCCCCATCAAGTTCTCCAGACCTTGTGTGACTTTAGATAGTTCTGCATTTTTCACCTTGGATCTGTAGAATACATCTATGAAATTGTAGAATCCAACATTCTTCAAGGTTTCAATAACTGCTTCAGGCAAATGGCCACACTTTTCCTTCACCTCATCCATAAGAGAGAGTATTGGGGTGAATGTTGCACGGAAAAGTCTTTCTTCTTTGTTCCTGACAGTTTTTTTTCCTAAAAAAAACAACAATTAGGTTTACGTCAACATTCTTCTTTATTATAATAAGGAGAATGATCATTCTCCGTGTAAAAATACACGGAGAATATCATTCTCCATATCATTCTCCGTGTACTTTTACACGGAGAATACCATTCTCCGTGTATGTTTACACGGAGAATGATCATTTCTAGGACAAAATACACAGAAAATGTCATTCTCCGTGTATTTTAACACTGAGAATGAGCATTCTCCGTTTACTTTGACACGGAGAATGGTCATTCTCCGTGTTAATACACGGAGAATAACCAGTTCTAGGTCAAAATACAAGGAGAATGTCATTCTCCGGGTCAAAATACAAAGATGTCATTCTCCGTGTATTTTAACACGGAGAATAACATTCTCCGTGTTAGAAACACGGAGAATGTTCATTCTGAGTACAAAATACACAGAAAATGCCATTCTCCGTGCATTTTAACACGGAGAATAAATTCTCCGTGTTAGAAACACGGAGAATGGCTCATTTCCAGGACAAAATACACAGAAAATGCCATTCTCCGTGTATTTTGACACTGAGAATAACATTCTCCGTGTTAGAAACACGGAGAATGCTCATTCTCAGGACAAAATACACAGAAAATGCCATTCTCCGTATATTTTAACACGGAGAATAACATTGTCCGTGTTAGAAACACAGAAAATGCTCATTCTCAGGACAAAATACACAGAAAATTCCATTCTCCGTGTATTTAAAAACGGAGAATGGTCATTTTCCGTGTTAGATACACGGAGAATGGCCAGCTCTAGGTCAAAATACAAGGAAAAATGCCATTCTCCGTGTATTTTTGACACGGAGAATGTTATTCTCCGTGTATCTTAACACGGAGAATGGACATCTCAAGACAAAATACATAGAAAATTCCATTCTCCGTGTATTTTAAAACGGAGAATGGTCATTCTCCGTGTTAGATACACGGAGAATGGCCATCTCTAGGTCAAAATACAAGGGAAAATGCCATTCTCCGTGTATTTCAACACGGAGAATAACATTTTTTTATGTAATGCCCACCCCTTGTTAGGTACACGGAGAATGGCCATCTCTAGGTCAAAATACAAGGAAAAATGCCATTCTCCGTATATTTTAACACGGAGAATAACATTCTCCGTGTTAGAAACACGGAGAATGGCCATCTATAGGTCAAAATACACGGGAGGACGTCATTCTCCGTGTATTTCAACACGGAGAATAACATTCTCCGTGTTAGATACACGGAGAATGCTCATTCTCATGACAAAATACAAGAAAATGCCATTCGCCGTGTATTTTAACACGGAGAATAACATTCTCCGTGTTAGAAACACGGATAATGCTCATTCTCAGGACAAAATACATAGAAAATTCCATTCTTCGTGTATTTTAAAACGGAGAATGGTCATTCTCTGTGTGTATTAACAGACGGATAATGTCATTCTCCGTGTGTTTTAACACGGAGAATATTCATTCTCCGTGTTAGATACACGGAGAATGACCATTTCTAGGTTAAAATACAAGGGAGAACGCCATTGTCCGTATATTTTAACACGGAGAATGGCCATTTCTAGTTCAAATGACACAGAAAGGGCATCCTCCGTGTATTTTATAGACGGAGAATGATCATTCTCATTTGCCGCGTCAATATAAACGGAGAATGAACAGGACTGAAAGTTTTACCCTTTTTTTTTCCTTCTTCTTGATCTTCTTCTTCTCCTCCTGCTACTTCTTGTTGTTGTTGTTCTCCGTGTTCTTGTTCTTCTACTTCTTCTTGCACTTGTTTTTCTTTTGTAGCTTTTGGTTTACGAGCAATCCTCTTAACTTTCACCACTTGTTTCTTTTGTTTTCCAACATCTACTTGTTCTCCGTCTTCTCTAACTCGGTCTACATCCTTTGATGATGATTGCGACATTGTGTGAAACTTGCGAATGGAGATTCGCTGGCGCTTTCTTGTAGGAATTTTCTAAGATTTTTGGAGGAGATGACCTAAAATCGAAAGCGAACAGAGTATGGAAGAAGAAGGAGCGAACGAAACATTTTTTTTTTATAAGTTGGTGGGTTTGTATGTAATTCTCCCTCTTCTGGAATCGAACCGTTTTTCTGAAGAGTTGCTGGGTTTGTGGATATTCTTAATAAATTAGAAGGGCAAAAAGGTCATGCCGTCCCCTTTTATATATATTTTAGATAATGCTGGGCACGCGATGAAAGTTTCTTTTGGGGTGGATTTTTCATAAAACTTTTTAAATTTTTGGGCATTTCATAAATTTTCTCAAAAATTTATTGTATTTTATGCAAAAGATGCTTTCATTGAGATAAAGTCTAATCAGATGGCAAAACATATAATAGTCAGGGAAGCTGGATTGTTTGAATGTTGCAAGCCATGTCATGTGATTAGTCTTTCAAACAATATGATTTGTGAATAAATTCAAATGATGGATGTCCTTATCTTTATCTATAACAACCCTTATCACCTTCCTTCACTATATATATTCTAAATAAGAGAAGCATAAAAATTTTATGCTTTCCTTCTCACGTCAGTAGCTTGATAACTTGTGATCTAACAAGGGATGCTCACCTTCTCTCGAATGTGGCAAAACCTGAGGCCTGCCGCCTACAGATTCCGATTTTCCGCAGCCCATCAGTGTTTTCTTCTCCTCCGCGAGTCCGTGGAGGAGGGAAGATTTAACCATCGTCCGCATGCATAGCTTCTTTTTTCGAGTACTGAAATACCTCCAATTTTAGGAGCCACAATTCTCCAAGTTCTTCCCTACTATAAGCAAAATGATTACAGCAGTCAGCAGCCATGATTCAAATAACTACAATGTCAAAATATCCAACAGATTAAAAACTATACAAGTCATAAGGCCATGTTTGGTTCGCAGAATGGAAAGGAAAGGAAATCAATTCCTTGGTATTTCCTTTCCTTTAGGAAATTACAATTACACAGATTTTCATTTCCGGTGTTTGAAAACGTCAAGGAATTTAGAAAGGAAAGTGAATACTTCAAGGTTCAATGTAGGTAAGTGATTCCTTGTTTGGACCCCCCCCCCCCCCCCCCCCCCAATTTCTCTTCTATTGGGAATCACTTTCCTTCCCTCCTTTGGCACCCAAACATAGGAAAGTAATCACTTTCCTTTCTCAACCCCATGATTAACAAACCAAACGATGCTACAAGATTTTGAATCTGTGGTATGTATATCATTACTTAATGAAGAACAGCAATGTATTAAATAAGTGGACCCAGAACTGAATCTAGAGATGCTAATGTATAACTCTTTCTGGAACTTGTATTAACATCATAAATGTAAAATTGATTACATATAATATGTGAACAATCACATGATCATATAATACACAATTTTCGGGTTCGAAACCCAAGTTAATTTCTAACAGTGCACATACTCTACAATTTGGGTCAAAATGAAGCCCACAGGTGAAGAAAAGTTGGCAGCAGTTGTGTCCAATCTGATATGGGTTTGGAGCTGCAAGCAGATGACAGGAATTAGTATCAATCTATCAAAAAAAAATAAAGGGGAACGTGTTTAGCTGATTACAGGAACTATTACCTGTTAAGTATTAATGTAACACATAGCTTGTGCCTGAACAAAGTATGAATCCTTATACTTTCGGCCACTTCCTATGTGAATCCCATTACGTATCCAGTCCTCTCTATGAATCCAAGCATCACGACCAAAATCGAGGATGCCAAGAATCTAACAACACAGTAAGTTGTAATTATTAGGAAGTGCCGTCAACGTAAACAAATAGCAAATGAAAGAAAGTTCAACATAAGCATGGACAGTTAGCACAGAAAGATCTTCTCAAAATTGGCTTTCCTAGGAAGAATTGTGCAAATGTTAAATATATTAATAAAAAAGTGGCGTTAACCAAATCACGTAAAAAAATTGAAAATCAACTTTAAGGTTACAAAAGAAAATTAGATATTAGATAATGTGGAATTCTTCACAGCATTCCCAATCAAATTTATGCTTAGCATGCACATGAACAAAGTCCCACTCTTATGGTGCAGCCCTAATGATAGAAGAAGAATGCTTGAAGCAAATGCACTGCAAGTAATCCCTAAACAGGCAGATATAAGAGATCCCATGTTCCTAACTTCACTAAAAGAGAACCTTTTGACAAATGGAGAGAAAACATTCTCACATCAGAAGTGCGACCCAAATACTACAATCTATAGCAGGAACTACTGATTACCCATACAATAATCATATTAAGTTACCAAGAAGGAAATCACATGCAAATTAAAAATACTCGAGAAAATAAAGGGCATTGAATATCTGATGCAAGGAGAACGATGGAACTTACTGCTCCACCTTTCCATGTCACGAATAATGGATCACTTCTAGACTGCAACACCTGTTCACATTACATATAAGAAATAAGATGACAGACAGGACAAAATCTGACAGGAACTGTTTTAATTTATCATCGTATGTACTTCATGTGCTGGCGCTCAATTACAGAATAAGAAACTTTTCTCATGTTGCCATGGAAGATGACCGACTTTAGCCTAACAAATTTGAAATTGATTGACATCCTTACTAACATGTTAAAGAGTTCTATCTGCAATGAATAATCCCGTTGCATTATGAATCTTATAGACAAATAATTAATTTGTCAGGCAAAATCCAATAGTAAATGTAGCTCATTATAACCTAGTTATAGGTCCTGGGAAAAACATTGCAGTTTTCTCCCACAACTGGTCGATTCTTTTCTCTTTGGAACCTCTCTCAGTGTCATTTTCTTCTTTGCCAGTTCAATATGAAATAGAATGATTTCCTTTGCTTTGGTTCTTGCGCCTGAGAGCCAGGACTGAAGCTGTGATCAAGATGTTGCAAAGGGATACCCTCTTTAGAGACAATATGTACCTATAATACAGGATAATGAGGCAAACCTAATACAATCTACTAAAGCTATGCTTGTTACAACAAATATGCAGCAACTGCTTTAATAAAGGTGTTTAGAAGAAAAAACACACACACACACAAGCCAGCTTTCATCAATTTGTGGCTATTCACAAAAGGATTGTAAATATTCATAATACACTGGAAACTTTGCCCAAGGGTGGCGATCAGTTTGCAAGTTAAAGTGAAATAAACCGATGAGCCCTCTACTTGGAATCAAATAGCGTGTTTATTTCTGCCAAGCCATCAAGCTGACAGAAGTGACACACAACTTAACAAAAATCTTTCTTGATACATGCAATTGAGTTTTAACTTGCCACACTCACAAATTTGCAACTGGCCTTTCACTTAAATTTAGCAAATACATCCAAGGTAGAGGTGCTTGAGGAATACCGAACTTATGATTTAGGAGTAACAGGTCAGATATTGGGTGCACCGGTTTAACTAGTGCAAGAAACTTTTATTTCAGGTGCTTCCCAAGCACATCATCCACAATTCATTTGGTGGGGGGGGGGGGGGGGGGGGGGGGGGGGGGGGGGGGACCCCACCTAGCATCAAGGACCACGTTCGTGGGAAGATGACCCTCATACAGTCAACTGTCAATTTGACGAGGAAAACCATGTCCATTTGTACAATTTTAAACACAAATTCTAGAAGTGAGATATGACTCCAAAACTAGCACCCACCTCTCCACAATCTTTTTTTTTTCAAAATAATTATTTGCTTTTCTACAGTATTTTACGCTGAGCAATAATGTCCAATTTGATAATAATATAACGCAAATATCATGTGATGCCAACGGATGAGTAAATATGGGAGAAGAATGTAAAGATCATTAAGAATGTGTACATGAACAGACCTCTACAGTATCAATTGCTTCATTTGAAGGAATAGCATGCAAAACCCTGCAATCAATAGCAATAACAAATTATCCAATCTATAGAATATGGTTAATGCAGGTATACTCATTACCTCTACATTTCAAGCAACAAACTAGTCCAAATGTGTGAAACACAAGTAATATGCAGAAGCTACTGAAAGAATCTTTATTTAGCTATGGTTGGTTAGCTAGGCAAAGTGTAGATTATGCTTGTATCCAAGCTTTTAGCTACTCAATTCAGAGAAAGATGGCCTATTGGTTCCAAACGAACTTAGGGTTGGAAGATGAGGTGGAAGGTGGGACTTAAAATCGAACTCAGCAAGTCCAAATGACAACATGGAACTAAAAAATATGACACTCTTTAATAGCTAGCTCGGAATAAGACTGTAATCCACAATCTGCTAACAAAGAATATATGGGGGTAGTGGAAACTTTCGTAGAAGTGTAGATACATATTCAGAAAAGGACTAATTCTTCCACACCTAAGTCAGCCAACTATTTAGATTACAGAGCTGCACAACTGCTTGGTATCTGATCTTTCAGAAATTTATACATTGATGGAAGTTAAATTACCTGCCAATAATCCTAAGATCAAAGGACCGTTAAATTCTTAAAATTCCTAATATAATGAACAGTCAAAGGAATCTGATAAACTGATTGTGTGGACCAACCAATGAAGTCTCAATTATGCTTCATCTACATTGACTTCTGCTTAGTAGTTGGTACTTGAAGCCAAAATTTAGGATAATGCAATTTTTTCTAGCCTACATAGCAACATAGAAAAGTTACTGGCAAATCAAGTAAAATGGCTTCAGTTATTCAATTGGTCAAGAAACAAATATGTCCGACATTTCTACTCTCTAAAGAACTGAAAAATGTCATGTTTCAGATGGACATTGATCAGAAGGGAATTGTATGGAGAATCAAACAATTCAAACATAAGACCAAAGTCTAACGCCGCCAGTATTCTCTTCACTTTTGACAAACTGGAGTTACAGCCACTTACAATGACCTGAAGGTTTTCGAAACAGCCGGTGCTTAGCAAATTATGCTCATTGAATCCTGACCATAAATAAACTATTATGCCTATCTATATTCAGAAGGATAACACACCTCTCTTCGACTGCAGCAACAAGTCCAGCTGTCAGAGCCACTCCACCTATCTGAAAGATGGACATGCAGTCAATACAGAAGGCCAATGATATTCGAAACACGAACTCGTTCACTTTCTATCTCACCAGTTGGATGCTACAAAACAACTTCCTTTGAAGGTCTATGCGACCTGTAGTTCAGTATGAGAAACCGCACAAGTTACACCAACAGGTTGAACATTTTAGTAAATAATTTTTTTTTTTAACTTTTCAAGAGTATTACCAGTCGAAAGGATACTACTTGTAACAGCTTCTGCAAGTCCAAGTTTGTCATCCTTCTTGAGTCTAGTTGGAAATATTGGATAGTTCTCCCACATGTTTGGCCCACTATTAACCCCAGCAGGATAGGTTCCATCTGGCATATCTGGTCTTCTAGGAAATTCCATATGCCAAGTATCTTCTAGCATATCTTCGTAGTCACTGAACCTGGTAATATTGTGGCATTATATACCAGATAGGATATAATTATTTGATACCTAAAATGACAAACAAGCTTAGCAAAACTAGCATCTCACCAGGAGCGAGGAGGTGGAGGGAACTCCTCAGGAACAAAAAGTGTTGGATAGAACAGGCCCATAGGAGGTACCTGGTACAAGAAAATTATGTTGTCCAACTATAATACAGGTAACATAATGTGGGAGATTGCTACAATGAGGCTGAATTGCTTTAATTGTGTTGTATTTCTATATCATATAATTATGAACTGGAACATATATGAACGAAATTATCTCTATAGCTTCAGTGACCTGAAAATAACACCTAATTTGGGATGTGCAAACCAGTCAAGTAGAGAGGTTTATGAAGGACGAATGCATATGAAAATCCACAGTGATGATAATGAATCCGACAACAGTTTTAAGTTTAGGTGAATTACATTAAGAGAAGAAAGACGTGTCTTATGTGATCCAACAGACTCGCCATCCTCATATGAATGAACTATAGCCACAGCATCAAATTCTCCTTCCTATACCAAAAGCAAAAACCACATAACATGATCAGACGAGGATAAGAAAAGATGTATATAACAATAAACTAAACTTCTAAACTTTACAGTGTACATAATGTTTGATAGGTAGACATAAATTAGTAGCAGCATGAATATAACTCATGAAAAATATGGTGCTAGGCAATAATATATTATGGAATCATGAAAAAAAATGTATTACATCATGGTGTTATAGATTAGAAATAGAGCATAAAAGAAATCATCTAGTAATTTACTAAAAGCTCAATGTTCAGAAAGTTGGCTCAACACAATAGACTTACTGAATTAAGGAAAAAGTGGGTACAATGCATAAAGAGAGTATGACTACCTTCCTAGAAGTTTGCCAATATGAGACTAAGCAAAGTTAAAGATAAGTGCAAAATATATCAAACTAATGCTTTCTATTACACTCCCTCACAAGCTGCGGCGTAAATGTCAAGTATGCCCAACTTCAAGAAAAAGTGAAGATAAAGTGGTTTAAGCCGATCAGGCAAAGCCTTAGTGAGGATGTCGTGAGAGAAAAGGTGGAATATGGTGAAACTGGACCTGGCGAAGCTTTATCTTATGCAGAATAAATGAAAATCAATCTCAGTGATATGAATAGCCACTTTATTTTCACAACAGAGAAGCATAGAAGTGTGTGCCACACCGAGATCAGAGAAGGATTTGGATTTTCAGCCGTCTCCAAAATCGCGTGGGACATCAAGTAATACTCCGCAGGAAAGAGGCACATGCTTCACCAGGTTGACCTTCAAAGAATATGTATCATCTGCTAGCCAACCAGTGATCATCAATGGACTAACATATTTGGCATCAACATATGTTGTAAGAGAGTGAGGAAGAAAGAAACTATACGAGTCCTTGGCCAAGAGACTTCTTCAGATACCAAAGAATACGCTCAACGGCATGAAGAAATAGGAGGTGAGTGCATATACTGATAACAATACTAACAACAAAGGAGATGTCAGGACGAGTGAATGTCAGATAGATGAGTTGCCAACAAGGCGGCGACACATTCAAATTAGGCAAAAGAGAGTTGATGACGGAGCCAAGATTAGAGAGCTTCAGATCAAATTCTATAGGAGTATCAACATATCTACATTCCAAGAAACCCAAATACTTTATGAGATACAATGAATATTTTGGGCTGAGTCATAAGAAAGAAAACCGTCCTTGCAAGCAACCTTAATGCCCAAGAAATAGCAGGAGCCAAGGTCTTTGGTATGGAAGTGGCAGAGGGATGTGCTCTGGCCTTGGCTATAGCACAAAGTTATAGCCGATAATGATAAGTCAATATATACGAGAAGATTCACCATGATCTGAGACCGACGATGGATAAAGAGAGAGGAGTCAACAATGCTCCGCGTAAAGACAATCTTCTGAGCCACCTAATTGAACTTATCAAACCAGGCTCAAGGAGACTACGGCTATCGGTAGATTTTTGGAGATGACATACTATGTTACATGAACACAAGAAAATGGTATTCGTACTTGTATTGTGTTTGTACTTTGTATTCATGCAAGATAGGTGACTACTTATTGTACTACCTGAAAATTTTTGTATCCTGTACATGGATTGTGTCCGTGTTCATATTCTCCATGTTTGTATTCATGCAAAATTGATACTTTCTTATTGCACTATAGGAAAATATTTGTATCTCGCGCCCGTATATGTACAAGATAGCATACAAGAGACTTACTCGCACTCACCAGGGATTGTTACTTATAAAGAATCTTGGTCAAGTCGCTAATTTAGCAAGGTATTTTCGATATCAAGCTGGTACAAGGTGTGATATCCCAAATTTTTTAATATAATAATATTTTTGTTATTAAAATATTTAAAGTATCTATTTTTTGTTAATTATGATTAATAGTGAATATGATAGATTGGGTAATTATTCAAATAAAAATAACTTGATATGTTTGTTAGATTGGATAAGATTGGCATAGAATTAGGATTTGTTATTTATGGTAAATAGAACTAAGATATAATACTTATTTGGTAGGAGTCAGTGGAAGCAGAAAATTTTGAACAATGACACGACACAACTCAATTCTTCTAGTGGTAAGCCTCAATATCAATATGAAGTAACACTAACCAAATTCTCAAAACAAATAAATATTTAACCTAAAAAAAGTAACTATAGTGCTCTTCTCAAAAGAGAGTAAAGTTTTACATCTCCACTAAAAGTATCACAAAATTAAAGACAATAAGACTAACAAAAAGGTAATAATAATCTGATAATCTCGTAAGGTCCTCGTGCTTGATCCACTTGCCAATCATTGACTCCCGAGACGCTACAGTGAAATATCCACTCCCTAATTAATATATCCCAAGCCTCTACTTTGAAAACAATTTGTAGAATAAAGGGTGAGCATTCATGGCTGCTAGTAGGATATCCAGTACAATGATGTTAAGTAAGTCATAGGAGTTCAGTAAATCCCTGTATACGGGGAGATGTGTTGCACCGGTCACCTTTTATGGTGTACCATTTTACATTTTCAGACATTTATGTTAGTCCCAGGAAATTGGGATCAGCTTACCAACGGTTGAGACATGCTGACATGCTAGTGCATGGTCAGAGCAATGCACCATGCTGAATTTTAACCCGTGCGTAATATCAATTGCATATAGTTTATTCTAAAATTGTTTAAACATAATATATCATGTTATTTTCAATTTTTTTGTCTTTACAATTGCATATAGTTTCTTCTAAAATTGTTTAAACATAATATATCATGTTATTTTCAATTATTTTGTCTTTATGTATGTTTTCAATTATAGTTATTTGATCCACTAGATGGGCACAGATCCGTTGAAGATGTAATAAATATGCTATGTAAATTGCATATGCAAGTAAATAACTTAAAGTTGGTCAATTCATAGACATTGAAACAGTCTTCTAGCTATAAACACAAGATATTTATCTGTCAAGTTTGAAGAGTGATATGGTACCTTAAGTGCAAGAAACTTGCCATAGCTGTTGCTTTTGGTGATATTAGCATATTATACATCCATCACCACTTAATTTGTGTTTCTGAAGGTAATATTTTCAACATTTATTATTTTTTTTCGTTATTTCTCTTACAACTAAAGAAAATCATAATTGCAAAATCATAATTGCAGAAAGAATCAGAAATTAATAACAAATGAAAAAAGAAATCATATGAATCATAGACAAGTGCAAAGACTGGAGTAAGGTATTGGCAACAGCATCAGACATAGGTATGAATAACAGCATCAGATATAGTTGAGGTGCCAGATTTACTTTACCATATAGAGATTCAGCAAAAACATGGGTATGTTCTCAAATACGAAGTTTAATTAGGGAATAACAAATAACATCTAGAGCAACAAAACCTTTTGAAATTATCTATCTGACATGCTAACAAACATTAAATCATAATGACATGCCAAACTCACTCTAATCTGACAATATGTTTCTTTTATTTTGTTTAGCATCAGCATGTCAATAGGTTTCACCAATGGACTGGTATGAATAGTTGGCCATTTTTTATGGTGGCGCTGAACCCACAATAGGCATCTCGAAATATCCTACAACAAATGCATAAATGGAGCGATTAGCACATAACCTTTGCTGAACCCACAGTAAGCATCTTGAAATATCCTACAACTAATGCATAAATGGAGACATTAACACAAACCTTCCAACGGAAACTATAAACTACAGAATTGTGCCTAAGATATGAGGAAAGTAAAGAAACTTCCACACGATGTTTGAAATAAATAAGTGCTTTAGATGAAATGAAATTTTTGTATGTACTGTTATAACAAACTAGTTCGGTAAGTTTACCAAATAATGCTTTCTAGCATATCTTTGCATCAACTTTACGCAATTTTCTGGTGCCCATGCAAATCATGTCAAGGGATGGCAATCTAAACCCTGGATGCTCAAGATCTACTAGTAAATCACAAAAACTTACAAATCTTGACTCGAGCATTCAACCTTTGTTTCAACTTCTCAATTCCGAACTGACTAGAGGCAAGGGTGTTTGTGCTGGTTACAATTGCAACTTCTTGTCTGAATAGTACTGACATCCCCAATCGTCGAGCAAACATTGGGCTTTTCAAGCTTCCATAAGATGTTCCAATTTGCCATGTTAGGTAGGCAAAAGCACAGATGAGGATAGAACATAAAAGTGTACTGATTCTGTGGGCCACCTTTTTGCTATAAAACTATCATGTTCACTATTTTCTGTTTATCAAATGCAAGCTGTTGGAAGTTAGATGTGATAAATTGAGGGTGTGATTCTCCTTGGGAGAAACCAGTTCGACAATCATAAGTTGCGAGAAAACCATTTGAGCCGGTTTGGACATGTGAAATGGAGACAAATATATGCAGCAATTAGAGATGTAAGAATAAGGAGCACAAATTAGCACCTAGAACTAGGGGCAGACCTAAAATTGACTTGTATCAGAAGAAAAAGGTATGACTTTTACTAATGTCAAAGAGGAGATGACCCTTCAGAAAGCTGAATGGTGGATAAGGATCAATGCTGCTGACACAAAAATATGGGATAAAAAAGACTTTGTTTCTGTTATTATTATTAGTTTCTGTATATCTTTAACAATATACTCGTGATGTCCTTCCCATACCCCACTCTGGGGAAGCATTGGCATGCTGCACATGGAGCTTCAAATCCTAGATAATAAATTTCCAATAGATGAACATAAATCCTAAGAGCAGAACAATAGAGAGGACCCTTTAAGAATTGCTGGAGATGCCAATTTCCTCCCCTTACTTTTTTGATCAGTTAACTTCTCTGAGAAAGTTGATAACAAGTGCAAAGATGTAGGGAAACATGACATTAAGTACTTTGTGGTGCAGCTTAATTTGAAACACAGGCTACAGATTTCTTAGAAAACCACAGGCAACAAATTTCTTACACCCACTTACTCTATCACTCTGCATCTTTAATTAATAGAACCACCTTGTTAATTCTGCTCCATGTATAGCCAGGCTCACTCCCTCTTTCAGAAAGATGTTTCTGACCTGCCATATCTAGTCTTATCAATTCAGCACAGTCGTGAAATTTTGTAATTTTATTATAGTCTCAAACAAAACAATAGAACATTGTTCCGCCTTCTTCCTGAAAAGCAAATGGACACAATTTTGAAAATATATGATTTATAATTCTTTTTATATGATATACAGAGTCTTCTTTATTTGACACCAAGCCATAACATTGGCTTTTGGTATAGTATTGTGTATCAGCAACACCAACATATAGAATTCTAACCAGCCATGCCATGAAATATTAAGATAATTGAGTGTCAACTAGCTTCTTGCTACTAAATGATATGAAGTAAAAAAACATAGATTCTACTGCGTTCAAAACCAAGGCACAAATAAAGGGAGTTCAAGTTATACTAACTAGAGATGGATGAAAACTCTATACTGTGACTACTTGTTACAACATCACAACTGAAAAAAATACTTAGTGAGAAATTACAAATAGCAGCTACAGTTGAACCAAATAAACAACTTACTCAAAGAAACTCTCATTTAAGAAACCAAATCAACATCAGTCACAAATATGCAAATCTAAAGCAAGACATATCTGCCATACCTCTCCACCATAGGGCAAAGTCACGCATGTAGAAGGTAAAGCCACTCCGTCCTAAACAATTGTGAGCAATAGTAAGAAAAACATCTTAACAGAATGGACCCAACAACGATCAATAAAACAAAATATATCTGTAAAATATTATCCCATACAAATTGGAACTACAATCATAGGCTAGTACTTCTTTAGAAACCAGCAGCAATATTGTAAGTTAAAAGTAGAGGTGAGAAATAGGAAATTCTTGCCTCGATACAAATTACTGATGTCACTTGTGCACCAATATTTACAACACATGCTGTGGATAATCCATTTCCAAAGGCTGCAGCAAGACCTTCCTGGAAAATGGTAAATATACAAATGATTATCACAAGCAAGTAATTGTAAGTTGTTTCCTATAAAGAATAAGCTTGAAAAGTAAATCCTACCTGACACCAACTATAAAAATATACAATCTACTTCTACTAAAAAAGATCATCCATCAAATATATAATGCTGGAAGATCATCCATCTGTGTCAAACACTCACTTTGACACTTAGCAACTACGTTGTCAGTATCTTAAGGTAAATGACACATACCCATCAGATACGGTACGATGAAACTAATTAATGATATGATTTACCAAACGATACAAAGCGAACAATTTATCTTACACACTAAATATCACATGACACGAAAAATTGTCTGGGTAGCTTGAATCTGAACGAGTTTAACTTGACTTTTGAGTGATTTAAAAACTAATAGTTGTAGCCCTAACATACAAATCCAAAACTCGAACCGGATACTCTTATTCTACTTAAAAGTCGATTTACTTCTTTGGTCCAAACGATCTTCTCTTCCGAGCGAACTCTTTGGGCACGATCGTCTCTTTTCTAACGCCCTTTATCAACTTCCAGCATCTCCAACATCAACATCCTACATTTTTAACAATGACATCTTGCATTTCTAGTGGTTTGAACAACTCATACAACTGGTTTCTCTTAAAAATAAATGTTTTGTTTAATTTTTCATATATAGATATATATCAGTTTTGTTGGATTTCTTGAGTGTTCTCTATGTTTTGGTTTTTTGGATCCTTTTCCACCTATATTTCTAGGGTTTTAACAAGTTACACTTTGTTCATTGTAGAGTTGGAATAATATGATAGTTTTATTAATATTGAGAGATACACATATATAGGAGAGGCTAGCCCTTCTCCTATTGTTCTAAGCAATGTGGGACTAAAGTCTACTAACTAATAGTTCTAATATAACACTTAACACCCTTCCTCAAGCTGGAGCATAGATATCAATTATGCCCAGCTTATTACATAGATATTGAACCCGATGACCCAAAAGAGACTTTGTGAAGATATCAGTTATCTGGTCGCCGGTCCTCACATGTTGAAATTTTATCACTCCCTTTGTATACTCATCACGAACAAAGTGGATATCAATTTCAATATGCTTTGTCCTTTCATAAAATACGGAATTGGTAGCAATATGGATAGCAGATTGGTTAACATACCAAAGATCTTCCGCTTGAGATCCTGCGTCTTCTTTCAGTTCTTGTAAAAGATGCTTCATATATAATACCTCTGATGTGCCATGAGCAATGACTCGATATTCTGTTTCTGAGCTTGAGCGTGCTATCACACTTTGTTTCTTGCTCTTCCATGACACTAGATTTTCGCCAATAAATACTGAGTAGCCAAATGTAGATCGTCTGTCTGTCAGGCTTGCTCCCCAGTTAGCATCAGTAAAACACTCAATATGAGTGTGTTCATAATTCTCCATCCAAATTCTTTTTCCTGGATTCTTGACTAGATAACACATGATTCTAAGAACTGTCTGTCAGTATAGAACTTTTGGAGAAGCCACAAGTCTACTTGCAACACTCACTGCGAAAGAAATGTCCGGACGAGTCATGATCGCCAAGTAGTTGAGTTTTCCAACTACTCGACGATATTGATCTGGATTGGTCATCAGGACTCCTTCGTCTGGAAGTAACTTTGTCCATGGATCCATAGGTGAGGTTGTTCCCTTGGCTTGCATCATGCATGCATCATTTAGTATGCCCAGCACATACTTTCTCTGGGACATTACAATGTCCCGCTTACTTCGTGTGATCTCAATGCCCAAGAAATAGTTCAAGGATCCCATATCCTTGTTTTGAAATTGTTCTTCTAGATACTTCTTGAGACCTGCAATATCCTGGCTGTCGTCTTCCGTGATTACAATATCATCAACATAGACACCAAGTAGTATCCTTCCAGCTGATGTCTGTCGATAGAATACCGAATGATCATTCTTTGATTGACACATACCAAACTGAGTAACCACATTTGTAAATCGACCAAACCACGCACGAGGTGATTGTTTTCGACCACAAAGGACCTTCATAAAGTGACACACTTTACCCTCCCTTGCAACGAACCCGGGAGGTTGCATCACATATACTTCTTCATCAAGATCCCTGTGGAGGAATACATTTTTGATATCCAGCTGAAGCAATGGCCAGTCATAGCGAACCGCCAAGGCCAACAGTACACGAACAGATGTCATTTTGGTAACTGGAGAGAAGGTCTCAAAGTAATCCTCATCATAGGTCTGAGAATATCCTTTGGCCACCAGACGAGCTTTTAGACAATCAAGAGAGCCATCATGTTTCACCTTGACAGTGAAAACTCATTTGTATCCTACTGCCTGTTTACCGAAAAGTAAATCAACTAAGTCCCAAGTATGATTCTTCCAGAGAGCTTTTATCTTCTTGTTCATAGCAGCACGCCAACCGGAATATTTGAGACCCTCCTCAGCCTTTTTGGAATCTGAATTCCATCAATAGTAGTCACCAGAGACTGAGTGTGGCTGGTAAGTCCTTTGTAGTTGTCAGCATACAAGGGATAATCACGACAGGCACGACGAGGACAAGCTGCTGACGGAATAGACGGAGTTGCTGGTGGAATAGGCGTAGCTACTGGTGGAATAGGCGGAGGCAAATCAGTAGAGCCAGAAGAGAATGACTCTGTGGACATTATAGGCGATGTTTGTGCTGGTAACGTCGGCACTGACTGAATCGGTGTATTTGGACCATCATACTTGGTGACTTGCTCGGTAAGGGAGGGCACCCGTACAGGGTGATGTTGTGTTTGATCAAAAAATATCAAGAAATCCGCTTCTGGATAAACTTGAGGAACCGGATCCGTTGTTTGTAGAAGTGGAGGAAATTCGGTTTCAACAAAGGTAACATCCCGAGTAAAAAATATTTCTTTAAGATATGAAAGAAACACCGATACCCTTTCTGATCTTTAGGATACCCAAGAAAAATATATTGTATTGCCTTAGGATCTAATTTAGAAAGAGTCGGCCGGGTATCCCGAACGTAGCATAAGCAACCAAAAATTATGAGAGGCGGAGGAAATGACTCTCATCCGGGATATAGCCTAGAAAAGGGAGTAATATCATTAACGATGACATTCGGTTAATAAGGTAATAAGCGGTAAGAACCGCATCTGACCAAAATCTCTTGGGAGTACGTGCTTGAAACATAAGAGCACATGTTGTTTCCAAGAGATGTCGGTTCTTGCGTTCGGCCACACCATTCTGTTGTGGTGTGTACGGATAAAAAGTTTGGATGATGATGTCATTGCGGGCTAGATGACTATCGAGCTCACGAGATGAATACTCACGACCATTGTTACTCCGAAATTTTTAATTGGAACACCAAATTGTGTTTTTATTTCGACAAAAAAATTTGCACCAAATGTTAAATAATTCGGAACGATTTTTCATTAGATAAACAAAAGTAACACGTGAGTAATCATCAACAAATGTAACAAAATACTTAAAACCCATTATTGATTCAACCGGACAAGATTCCCGTACATCAGAATGCATCAACTCGAAAGGAGCGGATGCAATTTTATTATGACTTACCGAATAGGGAACCCGGTGATGCTTAGCCAAACTACACGACTTACAATGAAAGAAAGTAGGGATATCTAAAGAAGGGTATATTTTCTGAAGAGCTTGGGTTGATGGGTGGCCTAACTGACAATGTAACTCAAAAGAATCGAGTTTCACGCCGGCACAGACAACGGAAGAAGGTGCGTCAAACAAGTACAAGCCTCCAGCCACATGTCCCTTACCGACAGTCTTTCCAGTTTTCAAGTCCTAAAAAACACAACCATCAGGAAAAAATGTTAACGAGTAATGCATTTCATGAGTAATTTGACTAAATGAAATTAAACTGAACGGGTTCCACGTGTAAGCAATACAGAATTGAGCGACAGTCTGGAAGTAAGACTGGCACTTCCACGTCCTCGGACTGTCAGGGAACCTCCATTGGCAACAGTAATGCCAAAAATACGACGGACAGAAACATAATTATGTATCATACCTGCGTCACCAGTCATGTGAGCAGACGCACCAGAGTCAATTATCCACTGCTTTGGCTTTACTATGCATGTTACTGAGTATCCGGCTGTCGATCCAGACGTGGAAGCTTCACCACGACGTTGAGCCTGAAAATCAATGAACTATGAATATGAGTCCGAAGTCATCTGAACAGATCAGGCACCATCATCAGGAGCATCAGTTGTGATATTAGCAGCAGATGATTTAGTACATTGCCAGTAAAAATGGCCAAGTTGACCACAATTAAAGCATGTGCGCGGTCTTCCTCCATCACGACCGCCATTGCAACGTCCTCCATCGCGACCAGCATTTAGGCCACCACGTCGGCCACCACGACCACCACGAAATCCCGTACGATCAGTACCAAGAGCAGATCGATCGGCAGGAGTATCACCCGCAGTGGTCTCAACGACTTTGGCTACCCGAAGGACACGATAGTGTGCTTCCAACAGAGACGGAACTTTAGATCCAGTAATAACCTGAGAGCGAGCAGAGTCCGCATCAGGACGAATAGAGGCAAGATGAGCCATGACATGAAGCTGCTCACGTTGGGCCCTTGCTTCATTAACATCCGTCGTAAGAGGTAAGACGCGGTCGATCTCATTAGACATAGCCTTAACGACCCGAAAATGGTCCTTATGAGATTTGTCTTCCTGATTTGCTCGGTATACACCAACGATCGAGTCGTAGATACGAGACAAATCGCGTTTTCCATCAAACGACACCGCCAAGACTTCCCATAACTCCTTCATGGAGTCCGTATTTTGAACCATGTCTTCCATCGATGGTTCCATTAAATTCATCAACTGCGTAAACAGTCGACTATCATCTATCTCTCATTGCTCAAATATGGGATTATTCTCTGCTGGAGGGTTGTCAGTCAGATGTTTGAACAACCGCATTCCTCGAAGCGTCTTCTCGACCTTCTTTCTCCATGTCGAGTAGCCCTATGGTCCTTCCAAACGTCGATCGACAAGTCGAATTGAGAAAATCGTCGTGCTAGTACCTGTTGGTATCGCTATTTCATTGCCGACAATAGTGTATGTAGCACTGCTATTCGTCGTAGTGTCTGTCATCCTTCAGGATTCCTGATTCGACTGTCGATTTGAACTTTCCAACTGGATAATCATATCAACTCTGCCAATGCGCTAGAAATGTAGCCAGAATCGACATGCGCATAGGAAGCAGAGAATGTGGATCATACAAGCCAAGACAGAGAAATAACCCAAGTTACCTTCTGTTAGATTCTGATATGAAGATCAATGAAAGAAACAAAGATTCATGAAAAACAATCATATGTTTGCTCTTTGTTAATTCCTGACTTTAACATTGAGAGTCAGAGGTTCTAGTAAACAAACCAAATATTTACCCTCTGAGAATCCTTAGTCAATTGTTTGAAAGTCCGAGGTTCCAAGCAAACAACAAAATGTTTACCCTCGGGGAATCCCAACAATTTTTTTTTGAAACTAAGTTAAGGTTTGGGGTGGTTGGCGACGACAGGTGGAAAAGAGCAAGGGTTAGGATTTTGCACTTGATCCATGGAGAGGGTGTGCTTGGGGGGGGGGGGGGGGGGAGGGGGGGCTGACAGGAGGGGGAAGGAGGGGGGGCTGACAGCAGCAACAACAGTGACGGGACAGGAGGGGGGGGCGGTAGGTGGGAGGCTGACAAGAGGGGCGGCAGGTGTGTTGGGGTGGGGGGGGGGGGAGGCCGGCAGCAATGGTGGGGTGTGGATGACGGCTAGAATTTTGGCTCTGATATCATGTAGAGTTGGAATAATAGGATAGTTTTATTGATTTTGAGAGACATATATATAGGAGAGGCTAGCCCTTCTATAGTTCTAAGCAATGTGGGACTAAAGTCTACTAACTAATAGTTCTAATATAATACTTAACATTCAGAAATCAGTTTGTTTAAGAATTAGAATGTAGAATATCATTAACGCCAAATAAATCGTTAATAAATAATTAAGTTCTTATTGATGCAACAATGTTATATTTATAGCTAATAGACTCGTGTAATACTAATCTTACATCTGTTGTTCTTACTTCTTGACTTTATGACGAATTTATCACTTATAGTTAATACTTGATGATATTCCTCAACGTTGGTCAATCTGTTCATATATACATGATTATATTAATTTCCAATCAAATTATCCATATGATACTTGATATAATATGATAACCGACATGATAATCAAGTGAAGCGACGTGATAACCGACATGATAATCAAGTGAAGCGATACACGATATGTATCTTCATTCGAAAACCTAACTTAACAATGTGCATAATTTGTTTTATTTATAAAATATGCATAAGAATTCTGTATGTATAGATATGGATGGCAAAATAATAATAAATAAAAATATTTTATTATTTTCATCCATTTTTTTATCATTTCCTCTTTTCCTGTTCTTCTTTCTCAGAGGAAGGTACTCTAAAAAAAGAAACAAATAAAAGATTAATTCGTTTTTCATAGTCATTTCTTTAATCAGTGAATATGAGCATACTCTAGATCGGAATCACAGGGATCTCTAGTAGAAAAATGTTATATTCAATTTATTTTATTCATAATTTTTTCTCTAATTCCAATATACAAACACAAAGCCACACACTCAAACATACATAAATATATATGCTACACATAAATATTTTTCCAAACAGCCACACACGCTCAAGCACATGTACAATAATATTCGTGTGTTTGTTTGTGTGTGTGAACAAAGCCTTTAACCCAAAATTCTGGGGTAAACTATCCTTCTCTTCCATTTAGCTGTTCTAATGACCGTACCCTTCGTCATATTAAAGCAATAACATATCGTTCTTTACGGCCTCAATCCATGTCCATTAGGCCTATCCATAGTTCTAGCACCTTTAAGGCTTTAACTATAACATATACTTCTTTAGCTATATGTATGTGCATGCCCGCGTATATGTTATATTGTCTATCTAGATTTTCTTGATTTTGAATACTGTCTACCCCGTCCGTCTTAAATATGAGAAAAGATAGAACTCTTCAAATTTTCATACAAGATCCTAGGAGATATGTAAACGGTAAATTCTTCATTAATAGAAGATTCTCTATTCAAAGGGGATGAAGAATAAGGTATCCCATGCAGCTCAGAACAAAGAAACCAATTTTACCTATAAAACTGTATCACTTGTTGACAAGATATCGACGAAGTAAGAAATAACAGCGTCCTCAGTTTCATCCTATGACATGATATGATGGGAACTAAAACTAATAATTTTATAGATTTAGGAACGTCTTAGTCACATTTATTTCATATTTAGTTATAATTTCTACTTGTACTATAATTCCTATTTGTGTCATTTTCATCTCTTCAGTTCTTTTTCAATTAGGACAAGGATCCTATTTGAATTGGGTTGGTCGAGATCTTGAAGGCATCCTACTTCTATTTTAGAAGTAACTGAATGAATGAATGTAGATGATGAACACTGTTCTTAGATTTCCATAAAATGGTCATGGTTGTCTGATGAACTTTCTTGTGTGTGAAGCTTTGACAAAGGTACAAAGCCTTCAAGAAAGGGGTGAAGCCTGCTTCCCTAATCCTTCTTATTTCTTCTTTCCTCCTTTCCTTACCATAAAACCCTTCCTAGTTGATACTTCCAGAGTTTTAAAAATCTGATGCCATTTTATTGTTCTGGTTTTCCTGGCAACAAAAGGGCAGCAAACCCTCAAAAACCACTTCAAAATCACTCTAAAACAAACCAACCATGTCTACCTTTAGCCCCATCAAATCCCAACCTAACCCCTGGACCTTGTAAAATATACCCTAATTTTTCACACTAGTTAACATGCAAGAACAAGAGACAAGACTCACCTATATGTATTCATTAAGTTTAGTGCACAAGAATGGATTCAAAAAGTATAAGGCATAACCTTCTCCCCAAACTACTCATTTGCAAGTGAAATCACATAAATATTTCCCTAAAATTATTCACATAGCTACCATTTAAAACAATAGTAGCCCTTAGCAAGATCTTCCAAACTGAAGGAGATTTGTGTGAGATTATTCAAATTCACTACATCCTTGGCAAAAAACTTGGTACCAATTAGGGATAAGATCTATGTGGTCCCTCCTACTTTAACCTTCCTGACAATCTCAATGTGTAACTATTCTATGTTGAATTTCCTCCAAGGTATCCTTCACCCAGTACTATTGTTTACTGTGACCTCCCTGAGACTCTCATTCATAAGTATCACAGGATACATGATTTCACTCCCCCCACCCTCTCACCCCTACGCCCACCCCATCCCAAGAAAAACTTCAAAAAGTGAAAATAAAAGATTATCCCAGTCAAATATCAGTAGTGAAATGCACCATGCACAGTGAAAGTGTAAACATGAAAGAACCTGGGAAGTAATGGCTGCCCCAGAAATATTAGAGGACACTGGACACCAGATATCCAAATATTGAAAAGAAAAAGATCAATAAGATGCCCTACCCACCTGGTGTACCACCGCTGAGCTAAATCGTAAATCTCGCAGCACAATTGAGAGCAATTCCTTGATTTCTGATCAAAATGTGAAGATCCAATTAATTCAAATGGTTCAGAATACTATATGATTTAGTTGAACATAGATATCAAAAGAATATAAAATGTAGGGGTTGAAAGTCAGGCAACCTATTAAAAAACACATACAATCAGCAAATACTCTCTCTAATAAATTGAGTTTATATATGTTGATCCAGTTATATACAAGAAACCAATTGACAGTTTTAGAGAAATTTGTGCCTCATGTTTTTTCATTGAGCTCTTTGTGAATAATTTGTGCCACAAACTGAAGATAATACCTTGTCCTTTACCTCTTCATATAGACTTAATATAGGGAATGTGGTACATGACTGAATAAGCTTAACCGATGTCCTCAATGAGGAACGTCTAACTAGGATGGATCATATTAGATCAGGAGACAGGACCACTTGCCCAACCTAGGGACGGACTTGAAACAAATTCGTATAGGGCACATGTCACAACAGTTTGGACAAGAACTAACAATCCTTTGACAAAGTCTTTCTCATGCATATCCAACCAAACATCAAAGGAAGAACTTGGTTGATATATTCTCTCATTAATAAACATTAAACTTCATAGTTAATCTACAAGTTCACTTATAACAAGATAATGTTCCATCCTATCTATTTGTTACATATGTCAAAGGGCAGAAGCTAAAAGTGTCTACTATACTAAATCAAGATATCCTACAAATCTAAGTATCCCTTGCTTCCTCAAAAGATGCAGTAAAATCTCAAATTAAAAAAAATGGGGAAAGTAAGAAACTAGCCATAATGTGTTCCAGAAAAAAGAAAGAAAAGAGGCTAGTTACAATCTTGCATTACTAACCATTTTTTGTCGACTCCCTGTAAGTGTACGTTTGTAACAAAAATAGCAGAAAGTAGAATAAAAAACATACCACGAGTGTCAAATGTTTCAGGCACAACAAGAATGGCAGAATACAGATTTCTGTCTGCCGGAAGAATATACAATTTATCAGTCAATATCCAGTCCCATATGGCAAACAAATCTTCAAGTACCTGGCAATAGATCAACTTATGTCGATTTTAAACAAATTTAAAAAGGACATTCAAGAAATTATGAGCACGATAGTTATGAGAACTTAAGATCTCATTTCTCAACAAATTTGAAAACAACAAATCCGAAAAATTGTAAGCATATAAACTATGACAAATTAAAATTTGATTCTAGTGCCTTTGCCTTTCCTAGTAGACCAAGGTCCAGGTGTAATGTCAAGTCATTCTCCAAAAGTAGATTATGGAAATTGAAATCTTTCTTTACATATTGACAAAGTTTATTGTACAACTAATTAATTACCAAATGATAAATGTAGAATTTTCTATTATTTGAAAGTACAACAAAAATGGTATACAAGTTATATGTGTCACCAAATAATGATCTAGGGTACCTGTTGTAAAGGATACTGTTGAGAAACATTAAAGTGACCTCGGCGAATAGGACGTCTTAAGCAGTATGGTTCTGTAGGTGAAATTTTCAGCGCATCCTGCCCGCAGATGAAGTCCTTAAATGTATACTCATCCAATCCACCCTCTTCATTATCAACTCTAGACTCCTCTTCAGTAATCTTGTTATCTGACCATTCTGAAGAAATCACATAAAAAAAAATCTACTAAGAACCAAATTCTAGAAACAAATTGTACTCATAAGCATAAGGCTGCAATTAGTCTCCTACATCAAACCTTTAACACAGTATGACCTCCACATCACAGGTGGCCCTGACAACGGCCATGATTTTCCAATGCTACTCTTCTCATAAATTGTGTTATACTAAGTAGGAATTAAATAGAAAACTTATCTGTAACCATGGTATCTCAAACACTCATAAACTAAAAGTATAATGTAGCTCCATAAGAGATAATGAGTTGAATTTATATCAAGAAACGATTAACAATAATGCCTAACATTACATATGCAAGCCAATGAGTGGTAATTACATCTGATTTGGATTACAAGACAGGCAAATGGATTAAAGAAATAGATAAAACACCAACTAAATTCTTTCGTCCAACTTAATGGTCATATAATTTGCTAATGATGGAGAATATCTAATTCAGATAATATTACTGGATTCAATTTCTCCTGGTTCCTCCACAATTTGCTAATGATGATGATGATGATATTGTTGCACCATCACCACCATCAAGCCTTCTCCCATCAAAATGGGTCCCACTATGGATAAAAGAATTGACAAAGTTCTATGACCAGTTGTCGACCTAACATCAACACTCTATGAGGATACCTAGCGCCTAGCTGAAATAGCTATGAGCATGAGAGAGACATGCCATAAAAATTAAATGGTCAGTTGGTGCTTAGGTAAACCAATCTTTTTCTTATGAAGTTTAAGCTCATGCGACGAATGAGCACCATCCAAGTACCTGTAGGCTACAAAGAGTCAAGACAAGGAGGTAAAATTATACAGTTTGTTATAGTATTGCATTCATCTCTACAAAATATTAAACCAAAGGGTGAAAATGAATGGCACTGCCATCCTGGTTCGTCCATAATCCACTTATTTTAATAAAAATGTTAACTTTCTTTCTTTATTAAAAACAATATTACCTAAACGACTTGACGATCGAGTTAAACATCTTTCAGTCTCAGTATTCTCTTTTAAGATAAGGTCATTTACGAGACATGTTTTTCAGTTGCCCAATACCTTGATCCATAAAGCACGGTTGGTCTTACAGCTTTTTACAGAACTTTCCTTTCAAATTCACAGGTATCATCTAATTATAAAGCATTCCTCTATTCAATTGTCCCTATTTAATTCTACGAACAGCATCCTTCAACATCATAATGAACGATTGATCTTAAACAACGTAGTATTTCACATCATAATGAACGATTGATCTTAAACAACAAAGAATTTCACTCCTAGTTAGGACTCCTCTCCATTTTCTTTCTCCCTTCCTTGGGTTTACAATTCATATACTATGTTTTTTTCCCGCATTTTAAACCCTTCTCCACCTTGATCAATCAACACAATATCATAAACAAACATCATCCACCATGGGAACTTATCCTATATAGTCTTATAATTCTATTATAACTATTGCAAAAAGTTAAGGACTTAATGTTGAACTTTCATGTAAGCCAACGGTGATGGAAAATGCACTATCCCCTTCAACTGTTCGCACAATAGTTATAACTCCATCATACATGTCCTTTCTAATGTCAATATAATTATAAGACTTATTTCTTCTCCAAAACCCACCGAGTTATCTCCCTAGGTACTATATATAGGTTTTTTTATGACAAAAAAAACATACAAACATTCCTCTTCTTGGCTCATAAGCTTAATTCATGGATACTTAGTACAACTCTCTATATATCCCTCCTAAATTTACAGGCTGAGAGAATGTAATGAGAAGGAAACTTCTTTCACTATTAATCAGAATTCAGAACTGTTCAATTGTCGTCACGATTTTACCATTCAATAAAATTACAATCTGTGCTTGATGGCATTATGACAGAATGACATGAAAACTGGCGACATATCTTTGAAACTTGGGTGAGACAGCAACTACAGTTTCACAATTAGTCAATTATATGAAACAGGACGAGCTGAGATTCGGTTTCGGAAGTACCTGCTGCCGAAGACGGCCTCGAACTCTTCTCCACGACATTCGTCCAAGTGAACTTGGTATCTGTTCTGTTTTGGTACGAATTGTGGCCGTCAACCCGTCCCATCTGCAAAAGAAGTTACACAAATCACGCATTTTGCATACATAACGAGTCGACCTCCGGTTAGTACAGCTCGGTACCTTCCTCGGGAAAGAGTTGTTCTCGGTCTCCTCATCCAGAAACGGGATCTTCAGCACCGACGCAATCTAAACATCGACAAAACAAAAGGAAACACACGTCAAAATTCAAAAAAAAAAATTCATATGCACCTAAAAATTGGGTCTTTTTGCTCTCCAGCATACCACATCGTAAGCCTTTTCGCGTGCCGAGTGCTGCTCAGGAGTAGCCTCCGAGTTGAGCATCTGCAAATAGAAAGGAACTGATCAGTGGGGACTCCGCTACCAACCGCGATTTCTGTTGGATTTACCTGGTCCAGTACTGACATCTTCGGCGGGGCGGCGTCGCCGGTCGGAGGCCTGACGTGGCGGGCGATGCAGTGGGGGATGTTGAAGGGGACCTGCTGGTGAGCGGAGCCCATCCGGACATTGGCGGAACCTGAGAGAAATTGTTCGGAGAAATATTTATTTGTAGTTTTTTTTTTTTGTTTGAGGAAGAAATTAGGGTTAGGGTTTGGTACCGGGGTTGATGACGACGATGTTGGAGCCGCGCTCGGAGATGAGCTGGGAAGGGACGATGGTCTTGAGATACTCCTGATAGAGGGGAACAAATTAAGAACTGGACTAAATTAGGGTTTATGAAAAAGAAGAAGAAGAAGAAGAAGAATTTAGAGGGGGGGGCTTTTTTTGAAATTTTACCATGCCGGTGATGGAAGCGGAGAGAGGGAGGGGGAAGGGGGTGGCAGTGCTATATGTTCATAGGGTTGATTTTTATTTTTATTTTTATTTTTATTTTTTATGTTAATTATTTATTTATTGAAATACTAGCGCAAAGATGTTTGATAAGATCATATTACCTTTCAAAATATTTTGAAAATATATACTATATATTTGTATTATTATATAACGAAAAAAACTTTAGCTTCACCATAATTTTTTTTCCAAATATATATATTTGTATATGTTTACTAATAAAATTATTTGTTAAAGCTAATAGAGACAGCTGGACAATTACAATAGTCTCGCATGTATGTATAAAATAATATATAATAATAATAAATTAAAAATAATTAAGACAATTATTTTAGTCTTTCTAAATAGTCTTAATATATATTAACGTAATTACAACACCTATTTTTTGAGTCCTTATAATAATAATTTATAAAATACGTGCAATGTACGTGCATATACACTAGTCAGTTTAATTTCGAGACCAGCTCTTGAAGGCAGTAAAAAGTTACTGTCAAAAAATAGTTTTTAATTACTAATTTTTGAAAAACAACAATAATTCCAAATTCAGGCCCAAATAAAAAAGCTATTGGAGTCTCACTAATTATTGTTTTTCTAGTATAATTAAAAGCTAAATTGCAACTTGATACCCTCAACTATTAAACTTTTTCAATTTGATACCATCAACTTTGATATGTGTGAACTTGATACCCTCAATTATTGTCTATGTTTTACTATATACCCTTCGTGACCCAGGCATTAGTTTTTCGTCCCAAACGTCAATATTCGTGGACGAAAATAACCCTGATTTCTTATTATAAAAATATGGCTCATTCTCCTTTTCCACGTTCAGTTCTTCCCCAAATAATTTTATCGGTGATGCCCTTTCAAAATTTTCCCCAAATTTCTTTGTCATCTATTTATTGTTTAAGAGTTTATTACTAATTTATTTATTTTCTACATAATCTCTCATCTACTCTCTTGTGTTTTAGTTTTACCATGTCGGATTCTTAAGACAGTCCAACAACATCTACTCTTCAAAGAAGGTCGAAGAGGAATGGAGGAGTTGTTTTTGCCAAATTGAGACGCATCTTACAACATGCGTGAAGACACAAAATGCTGGACGTCGATTTTGGGGATGCGGTAACTACAGTTCTTCCAAAAGATACAATTTTTTTGAGTGGAAAGATGAGAAAATTTCAGTTCAAGCACAAAAATTTATCCTCCAATTGCAAAAAGACAACATGGAGATGAAGGAGAAAATAATTGATTTGGAAGCCCAAATTAATTTGAAAGAAATGAAGAATTCCAGGCCTTGCATTCTCATAACGTTTTTTTATTTTTACATTGGTTTTTTTTTCTTGTTTCTTACAGTAATGGTTGTTTAGATGATTACTAATCTTTTGGAAGAATAGATGTAAATTATTGTACTAGTTTTGTTGTGGACTGGGTTTAAGTACGAATGAAGAAATGATTGTAATGAAAAAGATTATGTTTTGTTGGTAGTTGTTCCTTAAATAGATGTGAGTGATTGTAGTTGTTTTGATGGGTTCCTAATTCCTGTTAGGATATCTTCCCAGAGAAGGGAAATGTTTGCTTGTTTTGATGGGTTCCTAATTCCTATTGGGATATTTTGCTGGAGTAACAGTCTTTTGGCAGTACACAGCCAGAATACCAACAATGTTAAAAGCTTGAATTGGGATATTTTAGGATCTGATTTGATCAAAGAAAAATCCCGCATACTCATTTGAGAAACCTTAACACTAAAATAATTTAAAATCTTAGCTATCAGTTTAAAGATACACAAAAAATATATATCCATGATCAACTCATAACTCAAAATATCCACGACCAACTCATAAATCAAAATATCCATGATCAACTCATAACTCAAAATAATGGAGATCATACTCAAAATACTGTTGTTCACAGGAGATAACAACATGGTAGTTACATACCAAACACAACTTAAATAGAGAGCAACATCCCCCATTGTCTAGAAAGATCATCCTACTAGGCCGCATCCCCACCATCCATATGATTATGAGTATCATCGGGTGCATGAGCAGCAAAGGCGCAGACCTGGCTCTAGGGGGAGGCAGGCTAGGCATGCGCCTAGGGCCTCCTCCGCCATGGGGGCCTCCAAAAATTTCTAGCCCATTAGGCATTAGCAATGCCAAGGACCAAAAAATATATATATGGCTTGTGGCCTCCCGCGGCCTATAAAGAACGAAGTCCATTAGGCATTAGCTGAATCTGATGACTGGCCTCCCGTTCCAAATTCCAATTAGAACCTAGAAAAACAAACTTCCCACCCGCAGCCGAATATGATGCCTCCATCTCCTCCCTCTTTCCTTCCCAAAAATTGTTCTCAACGGAAAAAAAAAGGAAAAAAAAAAAGAAAAAAGAAAACGGTCCTCTCCTTGGCGTAAACGCAAGTTACTAATTCTCTTCTTTAATTTATAACATTTTTTTCCTCCTATAAATTTGAGTATTTGATAGCTAATATCATATCTTTTTTCTCTAAATAATACTTTCATCTGAATCCTAATAAGTGAAAAAGTGATAATTGATTCATCTTTCTGACTCCCACTAAATAAATTTTTTTGGTTTCATTTGGGGGCACGATCGCACGGCTGTCTGATCTGAAATCCGAAGAGTTTATGGTCACGGGTTATGCTCACGGCAATGTGGGTGGTGGCAAGCAGAGCCTTGTCAGCTTTGTACTTGCTTGAGACTTGAGAGGTTGATTTTTGTTCTCTAATTGTTTGTTGCCCTTGTTTGTTCGGATTGTTCCTAAGTTCCTCCTTGGCTGATGGCTCCATATATTTGTTTGTTTTGTTCACTAATTCATGAAATATTTTCCTTTGTACCAATGGATTTTTGTTGATAACAGTAAAAGCTAAAAACTAAAAATTTGGAGCTTGGAGTTGCCTAATTTATTTAATCTTGATGAAAATTTATGTGTATTCAAGGACTAATTATATTGTATTTTGCATTTATTGTATTTGTTGAATTTATAATAACAATTATATAGATGGATGAGGGCCTAATTTATAGGACTTGTCTAGGGCCTCCAAAATGCTGGAGCCGGCCCTGCAGAGGCGCCATCCATCTGATTGTGAGTATCATTGGGTGCACGAGCAACAGAGGAGGACCCATAACCTCCAGCAGCGTATGGATCAATGCCATTGGGGTAGAGAAAGGCAAATGTATTAGTCTCACCCAACCGAGGACCAGAAATATTGGAATGACAGAGAGACGGATCCACGGGCACGTTGAGTTTAGGCGCAAGCTGAGTAGTGCAATAAAAATGGTCGGCCAAGCTATGTCCAAGAAGTTATGTGCTTCCACGAATATAGTCTCGCATCTGATCAAGTAAAATTGCGTGTTAGACGAACCCGAAACGGAGCTGGAAGCAGCTGGAGCAGAGACAACATGCATAGCAGGTTCAACATGAATATTAGAATCATTGACAAGAGGAGGAGCAGGGATCGATGGCTTGCGACGAAAATGAGAGAGCGATGTTTGGGTCTTCAGATGGACAAGTAGATAGGTCAACATCGAAGTGCTCCAAGGTACGAGTGATTATCATCCCATAGGCTAACGAACGATTACTATTTCCACGAATGTCGATCATATTATGTATGATAGTTTGCGGTAGACTGAAGCGGATGCCAAATTTGAGATGATACATGCAGGAAAGTGCATCAAATGTAACCTCATCATAGCTACCACCTTTAGGCAGAATGGTGTTGAAAACAAGTCGATGAAGTTCATAGAAATAATAATTTAGAAAGGGGGCCAAGCGTTTGTCATTTGTTGGAGGTGCATAGCAGATAAGGTCAAGAAATTCTTTACGAGTATGCTCAAGCGGATCTTCTTGACGGGATATATCCATAAGTTATTTGCCTTCGGAAGAAATATCGAGAATATGAGCAATAATTTTCTCATTCATAGGAATGGATTTGCCAGCTACATGGGTAATGAAACCCAGCTCCGTAGTCCTATTGATAATAATATTGCTATAAAAAGCACGAACGATATTGGGATAGACAAGATCTCGCTTGACAAATAATTTGTCCCAACCGAATTGGGCGAATATAGACTGATATGCAGAGAAAATGGTAAAGTTGATAGGACGACCAGAGAGCACTGGACGAACTGCAAAGCCATTGAACCAGTCAGTAGACACGGAGTAGCAACGGAAGAAGTTGTCAGATCGCTCATTGTCGAAGAAAATCATAGGGCTAAAAGCGGGTACATTCGGATTGGAAACTACATGTAATCCCACATGTACATAGCTAAAACCCAGGTGCAGATACACAACCAAAGTACATTGCTATCATATTTGTTTCACCGCTATATATCCAAAATACTGATTCATATCCAAACATTAAAATATATAAAAAAAAGCCAAAATAGAATTTGCTATCACATTTGTTGCACTGCTATATATCCACTAGTATCAGTTAAATCCTAGCCTTCTTCAGATATGTTCAGATTCTAAATTAAGTCATGGCATCCACCTTACTTTCCTGAAAAAACATAATTTAGTTTAACAATAATAATATGTTCAGGGTTTTTTCCAAGTAAAAAACTGAAAATTTATCTTCCTTACATAACAGTACATGGTTTCGTTGTTATATTTGACTCCTGCGACACTTGTATTCCAGTCATGGCATCCATCTGAACTCCATGTGTATACTAACAATTGTTGATTGTAAGTGTTAGTTATATATGAAAATCATTGAAATTTACTGCTTTATATAGCTGATCCTCATACTTGGCTAGGAGGATTTTTGAGACTTGTTGTAGAAGATGATGTTGCATTAGATGGCCCTCTTCTTGGTGTGAATTTTGGTACGACACACATTCCAGGTGGTGACCTATTAACCAAGTTCTTAATTCTTGGCCTACTTGACGATGATCCACCTCTAGTTGAAGATGTTCCTACATCCAAATTTCTAACATCTGCAAACTTGCTAGTCTTCTTCACAGGAGCAACATGTGCATTCTTACAATTCCTCTTATTATGGCCCATTTGTTGACAATTAGAGCATTTCATTACAACTCCAATTCTCCTCATTCTATATCTTATTTTTTCTTGTTTCTTGACTTTTTTGGATGCCCCGGTTGTTTTTTAGCAAATGGCGGTGCGCATACAAGATCACCTCCACCATGAGGCAAAATCTGCTATCTGGAATTAGAAATATCATCTCAAAATATCACATCTTCCAAGTAATAATGTGGTAGCATTGATCCACGTAATCTTCAGGTTGTTTCCTAAGATGGTGTAATACTGCTATTGCATGCAAACAAGAAATTCCAGAAAGTTACCATACTCTGCAATCACATATCCTTAAACTTGTGTCCGAAGTATAAATGACACCCTCATGTGCAACTTCAAAATTTGATTCATTTCCTGCATAAGTTACTGTACATTCTCTAGATTTGTCATTTCTCTCATCCAACTTCTTTATGTTTGGACACAACAAATTTTGCCCAATCTTTCAATTTTCTCTCTTTTTACTTGAAATCTTTTTATTAGCATTCTTCTTATCATCTCCAACATTGTGAGGATTGACTTATCTCTTGGTAACAAAATGTACCTGTTGAAAACTTCGGATATATTGTTAGTCAACTGATCATATTTCAAGTAGTCAACAGAGAATGCCCTACACCTTTGCACTTTGTTCAACTTTGTCAACCATATCCATGCTTCTTTGTTCTCCTGCATCATAGCCTATATATGAAATTCCTAATATGGAACAATGTAAGCTCTTGTAATATTCCACAACATATTTCTTAGTTTGTCATGCCCCGCTCCCGTAGGAGCGATCGTCCTCGCTAAGGCGTGATGCCGCACGAGCCTAGATTGCGCTCGTGCAAGACGGGTTCCATAACGGCCAATTACAGCGGCTGCGACGGGGTCTTCGTAGAGAAGTCCCAAGCAGAGACATTAAATCATAGCAGCGAAAAGTTAGAACAAAACACAAGTTATTCAACAAAAGAAGCTCTTTATTGATATTGAAACAAAGGTTACAATGGGGCGCAAGGCCAAGATTACAATCACTCAAGCTCACTCTTCTCACATTACAAGTTCACTCGGCTCTCTCTCGTCTCTCAATACATGTCTTGAACCAGCGGATGCTTCAGAAAGCGACGTCCATACATTATGTCCCGTATAAGTCCAGACTCCACGCGGCTGCATGCTTCGAATCGCTAAGGAACTCTATGCCTCAACGCATCCAAGCGAGCTCCGCACCACGAGCTTCTACCTGTGCTTGCACATAAAAACTATGTGGGTGTCAGTAGTCAACTGTACTGGTGGAATGTGCTCCTCGCTCACCCATACAAAACCAACACGTTCATTTACTTTTGTGCAACATATTCTTTTTACGATTGTCTTTCTATTCTTGCCTTTGTCTTAGGATCAGTTTTAGGACCGACGCCATAGCCTATTTTGTGTCTCTAGATCATCACCGTGTCTTATACTAACAATATACTCATACCTTGCCTCTAGACCTTCTCATGCCAACAACGTTAACTTATTGACTTATGCTTGCCTTTCGGCCCGTATTTGGTACGCAATAACTTGGTCGTGCCATAACATATCGAGGCCGTGCCTCGTGACTCAACAAGACTTAATCGAACTTACCCTACGACCCTTTCTGACTTAACTCGAAACATCTAACCCAACTCGTGGAACTCATGTTGAGAACTCAAGTACGATGCCACATCGTATGCCGAAGCATATATCTTTACGCATAGCCAAATCTTAGGCTTCTTAAGACTCGTGATGCAACCGTACATACCACATTTACTTCATTCATGCCGTGCTTGTACTTCATTAGAATCGACCGACACCGTGCATACGGATTGCCGCTCAGCACGCCAACTTATCTATATGAAAGGCTACTGGCACGACAAGCCATCATGGACATAGCTCGGGTAGGTGGCGGGTCCTTCAATGCAAGGTAGCTAGCCCCATGGAAAGCCTTCGACTACCCATGCGGTACAATTCAGCGTTGCTATAACGTCTTCTCCCTAGGTTGACTGGGACCGGTGCCCCGGCGTAATACCAGTCGAGAAAGAAATTCTTGTCGACAAGTTATCCAATGACCACGCACCTACGAGACATCTAGACTCACATAAATGCATGGCCTAACTTTACGATACGACTGGAACTATACTTAGCATCTCGTGCTCTAAACCACACTGTGCATAACGTGCATCGGGACCGTGAGACTCCCAACCGAGGGACCGTCTCATACTTTAAAAACGTACATAGGAACCGTGAGAGTCCCAACCGAGGGACTGCCTCATACTTTGAAAATGTGTATAGGAACCATGAGACTCCCAAACGAGGGACCGCCTCAGCGACAAACGGTCGCGTGAACTTACTTATTTGAAATCGAGGGAACAACTACTGCATAGCCTTCCAACTTAACTTGCACCAAACGTGCCTAATACTTGCCATAGCCCGTGGCATTTCTATCATCGAAACAACCGTGTTTCGTGCCTTAAACCTATTGTATTCCGTACGACACTATCGTCCAAGTCATACTCTATGTGACGAGCCTTAAGACCGTGGGAACAAATGGCTATATGCAGCCGTAGAATAGTGGGACTGTGCATGTGCTCAACTTGAACAACCAAGTTCTTTGGATAAATAGACTTATGCCATAAGCCATGCGATACAACTTAGCTCATGGGACGATCAAGGCTATGCCAAGCCTTGGACGATGGGACCGTGTATGCTTTATCAAGCATTTATACGTACGACGCCTATGGCTTAGGCTAATTCCCACTTGGTGACAACTTAAACCAACTTCCTTCTCCCAAGCCACGGGACGAAAGGACGAGTGACATTTTTAAAGTACGCCGTGCACCAACTCTAAGCCGACCGTTGGACCTTTCCATATTCTAACTCAATTCGACCCATCGGAATTATTTCCTTATCTATTTGGATTCGTCTCTTTTATTATCAAGCCTACTCGTGCAAGTTAAAAACATACGATTTATTATGTGAAGGCTAAGATGAGGCAAGTTCACCGAAACTACCCCACCTGAGCGAGGAGTCGCCTCGACCGAGCAGGCCTTCGAGCAGCCGTTGCAAGGCTAAGTCCGAACGCCGTCGGCATTTCGATTCCTCTGATTGACTGAGTGGGACGGGACACTACATCATACACCACTCAGAAAAAGTTTCGTCCTCAAAACTACATGAGTACACTTATCGACTTATAACCTGATTCAACATTCAAGGACTTTCGTGCACACTATTCCTATGCATTTCTCTCAATCCGAGCCACGCTCGTGCTTACCATCAATCTTTCTTTTAATACGATTTCAAAATCCTCGACACTTTTCTATTCCTCAATTCTTACTTGAATTCAACGTATCACTTGGTTGGGATCGTGCACACATTCCAGGCATTTTCGAAATACATGCATTTCAACCAAATATTGTGATAGTGAATCCAATCCCACCTATCGATTCATCCACTCAATCCCAAAAATTAATCGTACCGATGCCAACTTTCGTAACATGGACATCTCGCCGAGCCGCTAGGCCATCTCTCCAGACTAAAGTTAATTGTCAGTATTGGAATCATAGTTTCCAAACAACAATATCAACACTGACCCCATCCTAAGGTCAAACCAAGTTGATAGTACAGGGTTTTCTACCCAAGCTCGCATCACTCCGATTTCTAAACTTCGAGCATAGATTTTCTACACACATTCCAACATTCGTCGTACGGGGTCTGAGTCCTTCAGCAAAGCCATCCTACGATAACTCACATTTCCATCAATTCTTTGACATATCAATATTACTCGTCCAATAAGCAACTTGCATAGTCTATCTCTTCAAACACGTTTGGCATAATCCACCTATCCATCCTTCTAAGTCAAGCACGCTACGACACAATTCATCGCTAAACCATAATTCATATTTCATATTCCCTAAGTCATTCATCCCAATTCACATATTTGATCATGAGGTCGTCTAGCTTAACAATATGTTGCGCCCCGATCTCACGTGATTCAGATTATCCACGGTGGGCATGAATCACCATGTACGCTCCTGCGGGATAATCGTTCTCATCGGGACGTAACTCTTTGTTTTGTGTCTAGACTAATTCATTCTCGATACGTAGATTGGATCTATTCAATCCTCGAGTTTACTCAATCATCAATCGTAAGTCCAAACATCCTCGAATTTTCTTTTGTATCAAACCAACAAGTCGAGACAATCAAAGTTGTTGCATCCTGATTTTCCGAGTTCGATTATTCCTGCGACATGAATTACCATGTCAGCGCTTACGCAGAACGATTGCCCCAAATCTGACGCGACGCATGTGCGAGGCGAGAGTTGCACTCGCGTAAGACAAGAATGTCGATGCTGTGGTTATCCGCGTAACCATCAAGACACTTATATTTTCATCCATATTTAATTCAATCAAAATCTTAAGTATAGCATCCGTCCAAACCATAACACTTGTACGATCGTCATTCCTCGAATTAGAGTGCCCCCGAGTTATCGCATATCGATCTTTGATACGCCTCAATACCATCGATGATATGGTAACCTGACGATCTTCTTTTATAACGAATTTCGAGTCCTGCGAATGATGCTATCGTCCGACTTGATAATCTCCTTGACATTTAAATTCAAGTTCGATCATTATCCCTCGAATCATTCACAACATCAATTTCTTCAAATCCAAATTCGCGTATTGTTTATCCGTCTATCTTATGTCATTGACCAACATTTTTCTCCAAATCACATTATTCCTTGCTAACTCAAATCATCGAGCAACATCCATTCCAATCCTCAGAGTCATTTTCAAACATTCGAATCAAAATTTTCATGCATGCTATCTTCCCATCGTGCTAACTTTTTGTATACGATTCTTATCAATTTTCTCGATCAAGTCATCCATTTGTACACCCTAACTTTTCTTTGATTCAGTTTCACCTACTCAATTATTTTCGTATTTCATACTCGCACAATTTTCAATTCCGTGCACGTTTCGTGTGCATCAATTTCTAGGTTATTCGAATCAACTCGTCAAATCTTAAGACTACAACTTATTCAACGATACTCCATCTACGGCTTTGCATACACACAACGCTTGCTGATAGACTTATTGCACCCCGAATCCTCAATCAATTGACATCCCTGAAGCTATCGCATACACCACTCAGGGATGGAGTCATTTGACAAATCCTCAAAATCATCATTCGAATCAAAATCGACTTCTTCAAATTTTTCGTCGAACCATTCTCTCGAGTTTCAAGCACGCTCATCTATATCGCACCAACGTTATCGTCGCTCAATAGTACTCCTATCGATAGTCATCTCATTTACTCAATCAAGTCCAACTCATTTCTTGTTCGAAACATTACGAATCTCGCACTCGACTTTGCTAAGGTCGACACAATCTTTGGTGTATATGTCCAGCCCGACTTAGCCAACCGTGCTTATGTAAACTATCTTTTTTTTGTCAAAAACTGTTCTCCTACGTTTTGCAAAATAGATAGACTTATTGTATGGACATCCCGTGGAACATTTGAGAGAGAGCGCACCAATGATATCGACTTTGCGGAAGCAACACTTCAGAGTTGCAAAAATAATGGAGTTAAAGAATTCAATCGACAGTCCAAGGACGTAAAGCCGTGCTCTGATACCATTATGTCACACCCCACTCCCGTAGGAGCGATCGTCCTCGCTAAGGTGTGATGCCGCATGAGCCTAGATTGTGCTCGTGCAAGACGGGTTCCACAACGACCGATTACAGTGGCTGCGACAGGGTCGTCGCAGAGAAGTCCCAAGCAGAGATATTGAATCATAGCAGCGAAAAGTTAGAACAAAACACAAGTTATTCAACAAAAGAAGCTCTTTATTGATATTAAAACAAAGGTTACAATGGGGCACAAGGCCAAGATTACAATCACTCAAGCTCACTCTTCTCACATTATAAGTTTACTCGGCTCTCTCTCGTCTCTCAATACATGTCTTGAACCAGCGGATGCTTCAGAAGGCGGCGTCCATACATTATGTATCATATAAGTCCAGACTCCACGCGGCCGTGCGCTTCGAATCGCCAAGGAACTCCGTGCCTCGACGCATCCAAGCGAGCTCCGAACCACGAGCTTCTACCTGTGTCTGCACATAAAAACTATGTGGGTGTCAGTATTCAACTGTACTAGTGGAATGTGCTCCTCGCCCACCCATACAAAACCAACATGTTCATTTACTTTTGTGCAACATATCCTTTTTACGATTGTCTTTCTATTCTTGCCTTAGGATCAGTTTTATGACCGACACCTTGGCCTATTTTGTGTCTCTAGACCATCACCGTGCCTTGTACTAACAATGTACTCATACCTTGCCTCTAGACCTTCTCGTGCCAACAACGTCAACTTATCGACTTATGCTTGCCTTTTAGCCCGTATTTGGTACGCAACAACTTGGTCGTGCCATAACATATCGAGGTCGTGCCTCACGACTCAATAAGACTTAACCGAACTTACCCTACGGTCCTTTCTGACTTAACTCGAAACATCTAACCCAACTCGTAGAACTCGTATTGAGAACTCAAGTACGATGCCACATCGTATGCCAAAGCATGTATCTTTACGCATAGTCAAATCTTAGGCTTCTTAAGACTCGTGATGCAACCGTACATACCACATTTACTTCATTCGTGCCGTGCTTGCACTTCCTTAAAATCGACCGACATCGAGCATGCAGATTGCCGCTCAGCATGCCAACTTATCTATATGAAAGGCCACTGGCACGACAAGCCATCGTGGACATAGCTCGAGTAGGCGGCGGGTCCTTCAATACAAGGTAGCTAGCCCCATGGAAAGCTCTCGACTACCCACGCGGTACAATTCAGCGTTGCTATAACGTCTTCCCCCTAGGTCGACTGGGCCCGGTGCCCCGGCGTAATACCAGTCGAGTAAGAAATCCTTGTCGACAAGTTGTCCAATGACCACGCACCTACGAGACATCTAGACTCACGTAAATGCATGTGTTTGCCATTGATTATCAAAGAACAGAACAATTTTATGGGAGGACTGAACTTTAATTCATAATACAAACTCGCTCGTACAAAGAGAGCCTAGGAGCAAAACCTAGGAAAAGCAATCTAAGTACAATTATTTTATTTTTCTAGGGGGTGATGGTAGAGGCTCGGGAGAGTGCTATCAACTCTGCCTTACTCCTTGGACGATCGGACGTAGCTTCTGCTCTAGCGAGGAAATGCTCTCTGTGTATATAGGGGTTGCTAGTCTCTATGCTCGGGCTATGTGTGTGCTTGCAAGGGAACAACACCTTGCAATTTATAAGAATTGTGATGAGCGGGGTGTGCAGTAACTGTACCTTGAAAAGTGGGCGGTTGGAGATTGGTTAAGATTAACCTTGATCTGTTTGTTGAAAATCAATCTGGGCTGTTTGAGTTGGTTGCAATAAATCTGCATTGTTATGATTTGTTGGTTGCAATAAATACGAGTAGATAAGTCTTAGTCAATCTTCTGTCACGTGTCCCAACTGCCATTTATGCTGCGAGCCGCATGAACGGGGCATCCTGGCAAAGCCGCATGAGTGTGGTCTGCTAATTGAGCCGCATGAGGGTGGCCTCACAACCGAGCTGCATGAGGATGGCCTCACAACTGAGCCGCATGAGGATGGCCTCACAACCGAGCCGCATGAGGATAGCCTCACAACCGAGCCGCATGAGGGTGGCCCCACAATCGAGCCGCATGAGGATGGCCTCACAACCGAGCCGCATGAGGGTGGCCCCACAACCGAGCCGCATAAGGGTCTCCCCCCAACTGAACCGCATAAGGGTGGCCTCCACAGCCGAGCCGCATGAGGGTGGCCTCCAACTGAACCGCATAAGGGTGGCCCCCACAGCCGAGTCGCATGAGGGTGGCCTCCAACTGAACCGCATAAGGGTGGCCTAGGCGGTCCGCATAGAGAACTTCCTTGGACTTTGTGAACTGCACCGGCTATCTCAGAGATTTTCTCGTCTTTTGATAAGCATGACGCGTCTCTTCATTATGTCAGAGCCGTCAGAACTGTCGCTTTATGTCAGAGCATTTAATGGCCAGCTGCAGGGAGCAATTATGGCCAGCTGTAATCGGCCTGTTTTGAGCCGCATGAGGCCAGCGGCTCTTTCCTGAGCCACATAAGATTCCTGAGTCGTATGCGGCTCTCTGGGACTTTTCGAGCCGCATAAAGCTCTTCAAGCTTTTGAGCCGCATGCTGAATTTGGACCGCATATGATTTACTATTCTTTTTTATGCTTCTACAAGACCCCCTTCAAAGTTTTCAATTTATAAAAATTGAAATACTTTGAATAAGAAGCATGTCCACGTAATCTCTTTATGCCGCATAGACTTCTCTGGCCGCATAGGATTTTCTGGCCGCATGGATTGCTCTGACCGCATAGACTGCTCCGACCGCATAGACTGCTCCGACCGCATAGACTGCTCAGGCCGCATACTGGCCTTCATGCCACGTAGGCATCTCATTATTTGCTCTTGATTTGCTTTGATTTAAAGCCGTCTTTTGGGTAGGATCCCAAGAGTCGGCATTAAATATTTGGATTTGCCTTGATGATTCTTTTTTGCATGAGAGGGGATAAAATTCCAAGAGTCGGTTTTATCTTCTAGGCAGCACATAATCCGAAGTGCCTATCGGTCCACGCGCCCCTGTCCGCCTATAAATATGAATAATTTTTAGAGAGAGACTCTTTACTTTCTTCTCTTGTTCAAGCCTTCTTGCCCTAGTTGCCATCTCTTCTTCTCCTTCGATCATCAATGGCTCCCAAGACTTCCTCCAGCGCTGCGGCGAAGGGTAAAGGAGCGGCTTCCTCGTCGACTGTGGCGCCCACAGTTCATCCCGATGTTCACCCCGCCATTGATGGTAAGAATATTGGAAGAAATTATATGAACTCAAAACCCTAACCATCATGGCTATGCCACATGTTTTATGCACAGGCCTTCTTTGTCTTCATTGAACTATTCAAGTTCATTGTGATGAATCTGTATACTGTGTTGTATGTGCCGTATGTACATCTCATGTCCGAGTCGCATGGGGGTATGTCTCATGTCTGAACCGCATGAGAGTCGTCTTGTGGCCGCATAAGTACTTTGCAAACTGGGCCGCATGGAGACCCATCGAACAGTGCCGCATAAGCTTCCTCTGAACTGTGCCGCATAAGCTCCCTTTAAACAGGGCCGCATAAGCTCCCTTTGAACTATGCCGCATAAGGCTCCACCAAATCAGAGCCGCATAAGCTTTCTTGAATTGTGCCGCATGAGGCCCTGCTAAGCAAAGCCGCATAAGCTCGTTTGAACTGGGCCGCATGAGGCTACATCAAATCAGAGCCGCATAAGCTCTTCTAAACTGGGCCGCATAAACACCCGCTAAACAGATCCGCATAAGCTCACTTGAACTGGAACGCATGAGGCACCACCAAAATGGAGCCGCATAAGCTCCTTTAAATTGTGCCGCATAAGGACCCACCTAATTAGAGCCGCATAAGCTCGAAAACACTAAGCAGTTTTTCCTGGCCATCTTCTAACTTGTTTCTTGTCCTTTTTTCAGTAAATCTGCCAGTCAATCCTGCGGGAGAGCCCTTGATAGGTCGCGCCCAATCTGCTGTGGGCGTGAGGTTCGACTACTTAGTCGAGTATGTGGTGAACCAGCTTCCCAAAGATGAACCTGTGGAGAGGCTGGAAGACATTAAAAACCAGTCCTTCTTCTTTATCTCAGGCATGATGAACTCAGGGCTATTGGAGGGCAAACACCTGAAACCTGCGTTCCTCTTCGGGGACGCCCTGACTGTGAAGAACTCCCAAGTTCTGGACATATCTGAGAGTTGGAGTTTTACTTCTGACGGGATGGAGATCCACATCCCTCAGATGGAACGTCACTTCCCATTGTCGTGGTTCAACATGTTGCCAATGGACAGGAAGATGGAGAATTCCTTAACTCCGAACCGGAACGGGATGTTTGTGGACAAAATTCACTTTAACAATAACTTGGGGTCAGTGTACGCGGGCAGGGTATCGGTCAGCCACTACGTGATGGGGTTGGCCCCGAGCAATTTCTTGAATATACAGGGTCCCAATTTCAAGTTCTCTCAAGCTGACACTTTCCTGAACCAGCTTGCTCGGAAGGCGTCTGTCACGCCCCAGAACCAGAATACTGGAGAGCGGGGGCAGACATAGCCAGCTACGTATATTGAAATGGATTCCATCTCGCTATACGGTCACGGCTGTCTAGATACATGAGGGTTTACTACAAGCCAACCGTCTCCTATGGTCATGAACAAGCCTATTGTCTCAATCACAAGCAAGTAAATAGATGTTACAAGATGTATGATCATTAAATATACAATAATAAGGTGTCCCAAATATTACATATTCAGCTGATCATGAAGCTAGTCGTTACAAAATGTTAGGACTAGCAAGAGTTTAGTCATACATGATCAACCCTAGGATCTGTCAATCATGTTACAGCCCGTAGGCAGACAGCAAGTAAAGTGCAACCGAGCTAAACAGGTGCTCGTCGGCTAAACGCCTCAAAAGAATATTTTTACAATAAGTGGGAGATAAAAAATAAACCCACTCGTTGACAGGATTCCTTCTAGTGGTCACCATCTGGCTGGAAGGTCGGTAGATCCTCTGGAGCTGCTCCGAAATCTGGCCATACAAAACCAGCTGGGTCAGATCCCAGAAAGAGCAAGTGCCACAAAGGAAGCTTCACTTAGGAACTAAAACCAGCAATCAGCACAGATATAAATAAAGTAAGAACTGGAAATAAAGAAAATACATCAGGATGATATACGACGAGATAACCATGGAACTATTCAGATAACCAGGTTACAACCCGTAAACCAAACAAGGACCGGGGTTGTAACCCTTCGTCTGAACAGAGCTTGGAATTCTCACCATTTATCAGTAAAATAAATACAAGCATTCTGGTCATGCAGTAGTCTGGAACAGGATCAGGACAGGGCTAGACAGGTTAGACTCCATCCAATCACTTCACGGCCAAGCAAGAACTACGGCTTGATACTTTAACTAACTAGGGTTGTCACAAGCCTAATTACTAACAAGATGCAATGGGATTATTCCACAGCCACAAGCCCTGCAGACCATCCAGGTTACCCAGGACGAAAGATTAGGGTTGAATTCAGGTGGGTACACCGTCCAGAAAACGCATGTACCCTTAGGTGGCTTGAAGGGTGCAACACATGACAGTGTGCTGGAAATGTGCCCTACTCGACGGTAGGCTACAGATCCCAGGCGCGCCCAGGTAACGGGATTGCCTGTAGCTGGGAAATCTCTTCATGACTAATGTGTTAATCTAGTTATTAACCTTAGTCCATTTCAATAGGTACTCCTGACCGTGGTACTCAGGAGCTCCCTCCCTAGACATGATGCAAGACAAGACTGGATTATTTGTACAAGCACAATCGTCCACGGTGTCCATGTAATTTATACAGGTCATGTCATGTCAGGTAGCCGTCACAACAGCTTCTCAAGATATATCATGTCAGGTTATCATGTCAAGTATTCTTGTCAGGAGTGCGCCACGACAGGCCACTATCAGGTCATGTCAGGTTAGTCATATCAGGAGTGCACCACTACGGGTCACTGTCAGGTCGTGCTCAATTATCAGTTCCAAACATATCAAATGAACTCATGATGACAAAAGGCGTAAGGATATAAAATGGACGTAAAATATCTAATAAAGGAGTTACAAAACATGGGCAATTAATGATAAATAATAGTACACAGGAACATGAGAAAGTCATGTGGCTCAGTCATATGCGGTCAGGAAAGGGTAGACTCATGCGGCCCAATTAGGAGGACGCATGCGGCCAGGGTCGCTGAATCACATGCGGCCAAGACAAGGGGGCGCATATGCGGCTGAGAGTAAAAGGTACATATGCGGCTGAAGGGGCAGGAACTTATGCGGCTGGGAGTAGGACTAGCTCCCATGCGGCAAGCAGGAAGGAAGGCTCCATGCGGCCAGGATGAATTGGACTCATGCGGCTCTCGGGGTAGGGGCACATGCGGCTAGCGGGGAACCAAGCCTATGCGGTCCGCAAGTACTAGAGTTCATGCGGCTCAAGGGGATAGGCGCATATGTGGCTCAAGGCAAGTGGGACTCCATGCGGCAAGGAGGAACTGAGGACTCATGCGGTCAGGTTCAATTCATATTCATGCGGCCAAGGATGGAAGCAGGCTTATGCGGCTAGAACGCAAGGGCCTCATGCGGTTTAAGAATGAGACTCAGCCCATGCGGCTAAAAGTCTCATGCGGCTGAATCACTTGCCGCATGGATTGCCATGCGGTCAAGTCAAGCACTGTTCTTCTTTCCCAAATTTCAGAAAAGAAGAACACCATAAACCCAAGCTTCCAAGCTGCATAACTTTATCATCCGGAGCCCAAATCCGAACTTCCATAGGTCAAAATGGGGTAGAACGAGATTCTCTACAACATGGAACCATCAAAAGTAGGAAATAACAAGATTAAATAGATCAAAACCCAAGAAATCCGAAAATGAAATAAACTTAGATCTACAAGAATCCAGCCATGGAAATGAGAAATGTCAAATACTAAAGTGCTTTAGAATGTAGTAAAGAAGAGAATGGAGCAATAAAATCAGAGTTCCTCCATGAAGTAAGTTGCACTTGCCTAGACCTCCCTTTTCTCTCTCTGGTAGGTAAGAAGTAATGAGGAAGAAGAAGATGAGATTAATGAAGAGAGAGAAAAGAATGGGCTAATAAATACAAATGGTGGTGGTAGGTAGGGGGTTCATCCAAGGGTTCATCATGAACCCAAGCAAAACCAAGCCAGGCCGAACCAACCAACCCGAACCAGGAATAGACCAAGCCAAGAAGGAAATGCCAAGCCAGGAAATCATGTAATAAAATATGTACACGTATTCCAAGAATACGAGATACGAACCACATGCATTACAACTCTACCCACCTTAAAAGAATTTCGTCCTCGGAATTTAATCAGGAGGCTAGAGGAGCAATGACAAGCTATACTAATAACAAGCAAGCTATACTAGACAATCAATCAATCATGCAAGCAAGGAATCGAAGGCATGAGGCATAAGAAAGACATTATACCTCACGAGTCAAACAAGTCTGAATATCGTGATCGGATATCATCCTCACGCTCCCACGTTGACTCCCCCAAAGAGTGATGACCCCAAGCAACTCGGACTAACTTGATAGTCTTGTTCTTGAGTATCTTCTCTCTTCGGTCCAATATAGACACGGGCCTCTCCTCATACGAAAGGTTGGTACCAACAACCAATTCCGAATGATCCAGGATGTGGCTCGGGTCCGGGATATACCGTCGTAATTGGGATACATGGAATACGTCATGCACCTCGCTTAGCGACGGCGGAAGAGCGAGACGATAGGATACATCTCCTACTCGCTCCAGAATGTCAAACGGCCCTATATACCTAGGACTAAGCTTTCCCCGGACGCCGAAACGAATGACGCCACGGTTAGGCGAAATCCTCAGGAATACATGATCGCCGACCGAAAACTCGAGAGGACGCCGATGAGAATCGGCCCAATGGCGCTGGCGATCTTGGGCAACTCGAAGATGATCTCTGACTCTCCTGACCACTTCGACTATCTGAGCGATCATTTCCGGACCGAGCATCTGTCTCTCTCCAATATCATCCCAAGCTAGCGGGGATCTGCACTTCCTACCATACAGTTCCTCGAACGGTGCCATCTGGATACTGGCCTAGAAACTGTTGTTGTATGAGAACTCCACCAGATGCAAGTGATCTTCCCATGAACCACCGAAGTCAAGTGTGCATGATCTCAACATATCTTCAAGAGTCTGGATCGTGTGCTCCGACTGACCATCTGTCTGCGGGTGATAAGCTGAACTGAACTGGAGGCGAGTCCCCAAACTCTCTTGCAGGCTACGCCGAAAGTGTGACGTAAATCTAGAATCTCGGTCCGAGGTGATACTAACTGGCATATCGTGCAACCTGACAATCTGCCTGAGGTACATCTTCGCTAGCTGAGCCGTCGATTGACCAACTCTGAATGGAAGAAAGTGAGCCACCTTCGTGAGCCGATCAACAATAACCCAGATAGCATCTCTATCAGCTGGGAATCTAGGTAATCCAGTCACGAAATCCATAGTCACATGCTCCCACTTCCATTCTGGAATCGGCAAAGGCTGAAGAAGTCCAGCCGGTCTCTGATATTCAGCCTTGACTTGTTGGCAAACCAAACACCGAAAGACAAACCGAGCTATCTCCCGCTTCATGCCATTCCACCAGAAGTGCTGACGGATATCTCGGTACATCTTTGTACTGCCAGGATGGATGGAATACTGAGAACTGTGCGCCTCTGACATGATCTCCTGCCTGATATCTCCACTGGGTACACAAAGACGCTTCCCATGCCTAAGTGTACCGTCCTCATGAATGCATAACTCTGGTCTTCGACCTGCCTCGCACTCTGCTCTGAGTCGCTGAAGCTTGGAATCTGCCGACTGTGCCATCCGGATCCTCTCGACTATAGTGGACTGAACTTGCATACTGGCCATCAATGCCACACTGGAAGGGAGAACAACTTCTATACCCATCTTCTGAAGATCTGCTAACAGTTCTGGTTGCGCTGTTAGGAAATAAACTCCTGCTCTCCTGCTCAATGCATCTGCTACGACGTTGGCCTTCCCAGGATGATACTGCAGGTTGACATCATAATCCACAAGAAGCTCCAGCCACCTTCTCTGACGCATGTTAAGATCCTTCTGGGTGAAAACATACTTCAGGCTCTTGTGGTCGGTGAAAATCTCCACCATGTCTCCATACAAGTAGTGCCTCCACAACTTAAGTGCAAACACCACTGCTGCCAGCTCCAAGTCATGGGTTGGGTAATTCCTCTCATGATCACGAAGTTGTCATGACGCATAAGCTATTACCTTCCCATGCTGCATCAAAACACATCCTAAACCTCTGCCCGAAGTATCACAATACACTGAGAATCCTCCGGTCCCATCTGGAAGCGTGAGAATAGGAGCTGTTATCAGGCATCGCTTCAACTGCTCAAAAGAACTCTGGCACTCTGCCGTCCAAGCAAACTGCGTATCCTTGCGGGTCAACTGCGTCAATGGCGCTGAAATTCGAGCAAAATCCGAAACAAACTGCCGGTAGTAGCCGGCCAATCCAAGGAAACTGCGAACCTCTACAACTGTGCTGGGCACTGGCCATGACTCAATAGCCACAATCTTCTGGGGATCCACTTCTACTCCTCCTCGAGTGATGATATGACCCAAGTACGAAATGCGATCGAGCCAGAACTCGCATTTACTGAACTTGGCATATAACTGGTGCTCCCTGAGAATCTGAAGAACTATACGGAGATGCTGCTCATGCTCCACCTCACTCTTGCTGTAGACCAAGATGTCATCCAAGAACACAATCACGAACTGATCCAAGTAAGGCATGAAGATGCGATTCATGAGATCCATGAATACGGCTGGCGCATTGGTCGCTCCAAAAGGCATAACAAGGAACTCCCAATGCCCATATCTCGATCTAAAAGCTGTCTTCGGGATATCCTGCTCTCTGACTCTGATCTGATGATAACCTGAGCGCAAATCAATCTTCGAGAATACTGAAGCCCCCTTGAGTTGATCAAACAAGTCATCTATCCTCGGAAGAGGGTATCTGTTCTTGATTGTCACTGAGTTCAAGGTACGATAATCAACACATAGCCTGGACGTACCATCCTTCTTTTTCACAAGAAGCATCGGGGCTCCCCAAGGCGATCCACTAGCACGAATGAATCCCTTGGTTCTGAGTTCTTCAATCATCTTGTACAAGATCTCCAACTCTGAAGGCGCCATCCTGTAGACTCTTTCTGATACTGGGGCTGTCCCGGGAATCAAGACTATAGTGAACTCGATCTCCCGCTCTGGAGGCAGACCTGGAAGCTCTTCTGGAAAAACATCTGGGAACTCATCCACTATCCTGGGCAACTGCACTGCTGCTACTGCCATCCGCAACACTGGAGGAGAAGGCTCAACTGCTCCTTTGGAAAAAGAAAACTCTGGCTCGCCTGGAATGCTAAAAACAACCCTACCAATATGGCAGTCTATTCTAGCATACTGGTTCCTCAACCAATCCATCCCTAAGACCACATCATAATCGGCTATCGGGAACTCTATCAATCTAGCGGAAAATTCTCTACCGCTAACTACGATCCGACACGAGGAAAACACTCTATCTACTCCCACAAGTCCGTTACCAGTAAGTATATTGAGCCTTACTGATAATGACTCGGGCTCCAATCCTACCCGTGTCGCGAATCGTGCAGACATAAAAGAATGTGATGCACCAGAATCAAATAAAGCTGAAGCTGGAAAGGAGTTGACGAGAATAGTACCTGCCACTACCTCTCCTGGTGCCAATCCTTCCTCCACGGTCATCACCATAGCCTGACCATGCCCTCGGGGTGCCGGTCCCCTCTGCTGAAATCCTCGCTGCCTATTCTGACTCAAGGCTTGGGCTTGTGCATGCTGCTGGGGGTTCTGCTACTGGAACATCTGGGACTGAGGCGGCAAGGGCCTCGACAATGGGTACTGCTGCTGCTGCTGGACCGGTGCTGGTCCTCTCACCGAAGAGCTAGAAAGGTTGGACGATGATGAACCACCCCTGTTCGGGCAAGATCCAACCCTATGGTCTGGTGCTCCACAAGCCAGACACAATCCTTGCGCCCTGCGACATTCTGCCACTACATGGCCTGGCTTCCCACAATGAGAACATCCCACTGCGGAAGACTGCTTCTGCTTTTACTGCTGCTGAGGGTGCATCGGAGTGGAATGCTGAACCGACGTTACGGAGGCCGCTCGCCTCGGAGCTCCAATAGTCAAAGCCCTAGCTGCCGGGGCTGGTGCTGAAGACTGATTCATCTGGCCGTGCGATCTTTTCCGACCTCCGACCCTATCCACAATCCTCTGGGAGGTATACTCATGCCTCCGGGCTGCTCTCAAGGCTGCATCAAAAGTCTGATGCTCAAACTGCTCAACTGCCAAAAGAATCTCCAGGTGAAGCCCCTGCTGGAATCGCTGGGCTCTATCATACTCGGTTACTACCAAGGTGGGAGCAAACCGACTGAGTCTGGAAAACTCGGCCGCATATCCATCGACCGTCCTGCCTCCTTGCTTCAGATTAGTGAATCGGGTCTGCAGATCATACCGAGCCACGGCATCGAAATACTTGGTCTGGAATCTCTCTCTGAACACTGCCCATGGAATGGGTGCTGCTAACCCAACGGCCTGAGCTGCCCACCAGCTGCGGGCAAGATCTAACAACTGCAGGCGCACAACTGCCACCTTCTCGTTCTCTGGAGTCCTGGCTGCTTCTAGAATCACTTTTGTATCCTGAAGCCAAGCATCTGCTGCGATAGCATCTTCACTACCGTCGAAGAATGGAGGGTTCAGGCGCTTGAAGCTGTTGGCCGCGCTGTTACCCTGATGACCTCCTCTGGTCAAAGCATCCGTCACTGCCTGTTGCAAGGCATCTCCACGACGATCTTGAGAAGCTATCAAGGTCCTGACGAGTCCTACTAATGTGCCATCATCAGGCTCGGCAGGCTGAACTGGCTGAATTGGGGGCTCTCCAATAGGCTCGACTCTGGAGGCTACTCCGGAATACTGGACTTGATCTCCAGGTTGCTGCTGGTCCGCGGGAGGTGCTCCGCCTTGCTGGTCGGTAGGACCACGAACAATACCGCTGAAGAAGACGACATAGGGAACAATAAGGAAGGACCAGGACAGATCAACGATACAAGCACATGATCAGGACAAGAATCCAGGGATTCAGATGATACGAGCAGAGATCAAGGACGAATACTGATTGAGACATCTATTCGGTAAACCCTCACATATCTTGATTTACAAGACCTGCATGGGCCACCACTTAAACCATGTCACGCCCCAGAACCAGAATACTGGAGAGCGGGGGCAGACATAGCCAGCTACGTATATTGAAATCGATTCTATCTCGCTATACGGTCACGGCTGTCTAGATACATGAGGGTTTACTACAAGCCAACCGTCTCCTATGGTCATGAACAAGCCTATTGTCTCAATCACAAGCAAATAAATAGATGTTACAAGATGTATGATCATTAAATATACAATAATAAGGCGTCCCAAATATTACATATTCAGCTGATCATGAAGCTAGTCGTTACAAAATGTTAGGACTAGCAAGAGTTTAGTCATACATGATCAACCCTAGGATCTATCAATCATGTTACAGCCCGTAGGCAGACAGCAAGTAAAGTGCAACCGAGCTAAACAGGTGCTCGTCGGCTAAACGCCTCAAAAGAATATTTTTACAATAAGTGGGAGATCAAAAATAAACCCACTCGTTGCCAGGATTCCTTCTAGTGGTCACCATCTGGCTGGAAGGTCGGTAGATCCTCTGGAGCTGCTCCGAAATCTGGCCATACAAAACCAGCTGGGTCAGATCCCAGAAAGAGCAAGTGCCACAAAGGAAGCTTCACTTAGGAACTAAAACCAGCAATCAGCACAGATATAAATAAAGTAAGAATTGGAAATAAAGAAAATACATCAGGATGATATACGACGAGATAACCATGGAACTATTCAGATAACCAGGTTACAACCCGTAAACCAAACAAGGACCGGGGTTGTAACCCTTCGTCTGAACAGAGCTTGGAATTCTCACCATTTATCAGTAAAATAAATACAAGCATTCTGGTCATGCAGTAGTCTGGAACAGGATCAGGACAGGGCTAGACAGGTTAGACTCCATCCAATCACTTCACGGCCAAGCAAGAACTACGGCTTGATACTTTAACTAACTAGGGTTGTCACAAGCCTAATTACTAACAAGATGCAATGGGATTATTCCATAGCCACAAGCCCTGCAGACCATCCAGGTTACCCAGGACGAAAGATTAGGGTTGAATTCAGGTGGGTACACCGTCCAGAAAATGCATGTACCCTTAGGTGGCTTGAAGGGTGCAACACATGACAGTGTGCTGGAAATGTGCCCTACTCGACGGCAGGCTACAGATCCCAGGCGCGCCCAGGTAACGGGATTGCCTGTAGCTGGGAAATCTCTTCATGACTAATGTGTTAATCTAGTTATTAACCTTAGTCCATTTCAATAGGTACTCCTGACCGTGGTACTCAGGAGCTCCCTCCCTAGACATGATGCAAGACAAGACTGGTTTATTTGTACAAGCACAATCGCCCACGGTGTCCATGTAATTTATACAGGTCATGTCATGTCAGGTAGCCGTCGCAACAGCTTCTCAAGATATATCATGTCAGGTTATCATGTCAAGTATTCTTGTCAGGAGTGCGCCATGACAGGCCACTATCAGGTCATGTCAGGTTAGTCATATCAGGAGTGCACCACTACGGGTCACTGTCAGGTCGTGCTCAATTATCAGTTCCAAACATATCAAATGAATTCATGATGACAAAAGGCGTAAGGATATAAAATGGACGTAAAATATCTAATAAAGGAGTTACAAAACATAGGCAATTAATGATAAATAATAGTACACAGGAACATGAGAAAGTCATGTGGCTCAGTCATATGCGGTCAGGAAAGGGTAGACTCATGCGGCCCAATTAGGAGGACGCATGCGGCCAGGGTCGCTGAATCACATGCGGCCAAGACAAGGGGGCGCATATGCGGCTGAGAGTAAAAGGTACATATGCGGCTGAAGGGGCAGGAACTTATGCGGCTGGGAGTAGGACTAGCTCCCATGCGGCAAGCAGGAAGGAAGGCTCCATGCGGCCAGGATGAATTGGACTCATGCGGCTCTCGGGGTAGGGGCACATGCGGCTAGCGGGGAACCAAGCCTATGTGGTCCGCAAGTACTAGAGTTCATGCGGCTCAAGGGGATAGGCGCATATGCGGCTGAAGGCAAGTGGGACTCCATGCGGCAAGGAGGAACTGAGGACTCATGCGGTCAGGTTCAATTCATATTTATGCGGCCAAGGATGGAAGCAGGCTTATGCGGCTAGAACGCAAGGGCCTCATGCGGTTTAAGAATGAGACTCAGCCCATGCGGCTAGAAGTCTCATGCGGCTGAATCACTTGCCGCATGGATTGCCATGCGGTCAAGTCAAGCACTGTTCTTCTTTCCCAAATTTCAGAGAAGAAGAACACCATGAACCCAAGCTTCCAAGCTGCATAACTCTATCATCCGGAGCCCAAATCCGAACTTCCATAGGTCAAAATGGGGTAGAACGAGATTCTCTACAACATGGAACCATCAAAACTAGGAAATAACAAGATTAAATAGATCAAAATCCAAGAAATCCGAAAATGAAATAAACTTAGATCTACAAGAATCCAGCCATGGAAATGAGAAATGTCAAATACTAAAGTGCTTTAGAATGTAGTAAAGAAGAGAATGGAGCAATAAAATCAGAGTTCCTCCATGAAGCAAGTTGCACTTGCCTAGACCTCCCTCTTCTTTCTCTGGTAGGTAAGAAGTAATGAGGAAGAAGAAGATGAGATTAATGAAGAGAGAGAAAAAAATGAGCTAATAAATACAAATGGTGGTGGTAGGTAGGGGGTTCATCCAAGGGTTCATCATGAACCCAAGCAAAACCAAGCCAGGCCGAACCAACCAACCCGAACCAGGAATAGACCAAGCCAAGAAGGAAATGCCAAGCCAGGAAATCATGCAATAAAATACGTACACGTATTCCAAGAATACGTGATACGAACCACAGGCATTACAGCGTCCTATCCCGTTGGCCAGTTATCGCTGCTGAATTGGATACACCCTTTCCTTTCGTGGACCAACCTGTCTATGTGGATCGTACGGAAATACGAGACTCTCCTGCGCGAGATCGGACTCTACCATGCTATTCGGGGCACCTCTTATGGCTTGCCCATAAATAAGAAATTGTTCATGGCTCTGCTTGAAATGTACAATCGTCGTACGGGTACCTTCTTTACACCCGTAGGGGAGATGGGGCTTGCTCTCCACGAGATACATGATGTCTCCAGGCTGTCTTGGGGAAATGAAGTCTTCGAAGTGTATACCCCGACGAACGAAGAGTTCGAGGATTTGGAGCAACGGTTCCCGGGCTTAGTAGCTGTCTACCGGGAATTGCTGTGTCATCACAGCACATGCCAGCATATGTCGAAAAAGAAGAATGACAGCTCGGAAGGGAACCTTCCGCATACAAAGGCCTGGCTCACTTACCTTTTTAAGCTCGGCGCCTCAGGTCGGGTTTCTCCTCGAAGTCCTCGAACTCAGGAGGAGGTGCAGGACCAGGTGTCGACTGCCAAGAGGGTAAGAACCGCCGGCGACAGATTCAGGAGTCAATCTGACTCTTTTGCTTATTTTTATCAATACACTCAGACGTTGTCCGAGAAGGCTCTTTTGGCAGGCTTTCTGATGGTATGGCTACGAAACTGCGTGGTCTTAGGAGGGGCTGGTTCTATTGAGAGGATCAACCATAACTTTATCCTCCCTGCGTGGTCTTAGGAGGGGCTGGTCTTTGGGGTCAGACTAGCTCTTCTTCCGGCCATGGTGTGCAGCATACATCGTGGCCTTCGCACTTTTTCGTCCAAGGTCATCGCCCGTGACACGACGAAGGACTTTGAATGCATTGAGCTACCCTATCATTATCTGATGGGGGTGGCTGTTGATGCATTGCCGGTCTTTGATGAGGCCTGGCCCCGAAGATGGCATAACTGCTGATGATGCGTTCATCTTCTAGTATCGTCGTATGCCTTGGGATTGCGAGACTATGCGTGCCTGTTAGATGGCGCTGGCGAGAGTGGACAGATATACTTTTTTCGTATATGTTCCTCAATTTACTACTGAAGAAGTGAGGATCGTACATCTTGATGGTATTGGGCCTCCCCACTTCTTATCTGACAAGATGCTCCTTTGGTTGCTCAACATTCGTCCTTCCTACCTGGTATACCGCAACCGCAACACTGTCTACTTGGAGCCTTACTTGCCCAGTAGGTTCTCCTGACAGTTTGGGTATAGTCAGCTATTCTTGGACAGTCCCAGCTCTTGTCTGGGCTTTGAAGGTAGCGTCCTTGACGGCATCAGGTCCTGGCACTATTATAACACGGTTCACACCCGTACCAGCTTCTCAATTCCTGATGCTGGGGAGTCAGGGGAGATCTTGTATTTGGCGACTCTATACCATGTTATGGCGAACAAGTCTTCTGTTGATTTTGACCCGGGTACCATCTTCATTGTTGGTACTGGCTTAGAGGAGAAGCCAAGGGGTCCAAGGCGGGGAAGAAGAGGGAGAACACGGTTGCTGTGTCGGACTCGGAGTCTGCCGACGCGGACGAAGTGGATGACGAGCATGATCCCGATATCTCTCTTTCTTCCGTACAAGATATGGCGGCGGATCAGCCGCCTGTCGTGCCTGGTCCTTCACGCAAGCGAAGCAGGCATGAGCCCGCCATTGGTGGCATAACTTACTCCATGAAATGGGCTGCGTTTAAGCCTCGCGGACTGCTCATTAAGGAGAGATGCGAGGATGTTGACGCCGTTTTGGAGGTGAATTGAATTACAACAATCTTCTTCTTTAGCTCTTCTTTTTCCTGAACTATGACTGTTTTCCATAAAGAAATTCTCTTTATTTGTTGTGTTTCTGGGAAAATTACAACTGTAGGAATCCGATCTAGAAGACGATCGCTTTATCCCTTGGACTATGCGAAGAAGAAAAGCTCTCAAAATTTTGACAGTAGATATCAATGTATCTGTACAATGAATGAAAAAAAGAACTCTATTTATAGAGTCAAAACAGTAACTGAAAAGATAACTACCTCACCACTGGTGCATTTGAAAAGTCACGCAGACTCTAAATACACGCAGGGTTAGTGAGTAGTTACTGGACGTGGCCCGTAACTGTTGGACACATGACATTTAGTGCATGGGTCGTGTGCAAGTTACTGGGCACGCGAGAGAGAGAGATCGGTGGCATGGCTGCCACGTACTCCAGTTGAAATGAAATCCACGCTGTCTTGCTGAAGGCAAAAATCCATGCAGTTTCGTTGACGCAGACTCGTTGAAGGCGAAATCCACGCAAGCTTTGAAGAAGAATACTTCAGAATTCACGCAGGCTTTGAGAAGAACAACTCAAAAAAATCCACACAAACTTGAGGAAGGAGAAGGTTCAGAATCCACGCAAACCGCCAGCTGTCTTGATTTGGCACGCTTCGTCTGACACAAAATCTCTGACATTGATTATATTGTCAGCCGCATTAAATGAAGATAAGACCCAAAGTCACGCCAACTTGGTGAAGAGTGAGTCTTGCTAAGGAAGATTTCGAAAATCACGCAAAAGACGACGATGATCTCTCGAGTTCTGTGCATACGTGGCATACGAGGAGACGTTTCTCGACTGCTGTGTTGTCAGTCATTATGATTCTGACGTATGGCTGAGCTGTCTCTGCGTGATTTCTAAAGGAGATGGACAGGCAGAACTTAGCGTATCTTTTGTGCTGCTTCTCGGATCACTCTGCGTGACTTGTTCTGATCAACTCAGCGTGACTTCATTTTTGAGGCCTACAAAACCCCCTTCAAAGTTTTCGAAAAAATGATAAAATATTTTCGAAATACTTTAAAAAAAATAAAGATGATGAAATGAGTTAAAGTCACGCTGAGATGACTCCAAAGAGATATTTATCCCTAAATGATTGGACTGTTGGGATTCTGTGCAGTTAGGATCCCGTATCAAGCTCCTAAATCGAGACAAATCATGATGGGCCGTTTAGAATGAACCTATAAATAAGCCATAGATTACTTTTTTCCTTCTTTACTTGCTTTTGAAAGAGAGAACCCTTAGAAGAGAACTTCATCTTCGCCGACGAACTCCTTCTTCCCCGACTTCCTTTTCTCCTTTCTCAGTCGAAATAGCTCCCAAGAAAGCTGATGCTCAGGCCAAGGGGAAAGCCCCTGCAACTTCTTCGCGTGCCACTACTGACAGACTTCCTCGACAGGAAGTTCCGCAAGCTCCTATGCATCGTAAGTGATGGAAGAACATGATCTGTTGAAGACGAGTTTGATGAAGATGAACTCCACATAGACCTTTTTAGGATCTTTAAAATAATAAACTTCAGAAATATATCCCCCCTTCTTAGGGCAAAGGATATTAATAAAGTATGCCTCCCTCTTTAGGGTCGGCCATACTTCACATCTTCGTGTTTACGAAGCTCTGTGTTCCACGCAAAAGGAGCATGACTCTCATGATTCTGCGTGACTTTTTACGTTGGCAGAAATGTCCATGTTGAAATAGTTACGCAGCTTTCAGGATGACGCTGCGTGATTTTTCACATGTTGACAGAGATATCAATGTTGAATTATTCACGCAGACTTCTGAGAGTCATCTTCTGGATAGATTTAGTCTTCATCCTAATCTGTCTGGACTTTGCGTGAATAACTCACTCAGTATGTCATGGTAGTATATCCATATAGAGTCTATATCTGACTTTGTCTTCTGCCATTTCTTGTAGTGAACATCCGAAGCGAAGAAGCAGATTTTGAAGGGTACTTGAGTATCTCATTTAAGCATGATTTATCTCATGTAACATTCCCTCAATTTGATCTTCCTGAAGCAAGACTATCATTGTTGGCCAATCAAGACCACACAACCTTACTCTGCTTGATGAATGGACAACCTTTTCAGAGTCTGGATCTGGTATCCCACAAGAAACCAACATTCTTATTCGGAGATGCTATAGCACAAAAATCTCAGCCGAAGGGCATCAGGGAAAAGGTGTGTTTCTGTTTTGAGGGGGATGTGAAACAACCTATGTACTGGCCAAAGGTTTCCCGGGGTTTATCAATCATGAGACTTATGCATGCCAGCTATCCGAGAAAGATGTCCTGGTATTTGACAGAATATCAGCAGGCGAAGGCAAGCCGTATTATTTACAGGAAGGAGGGATTTTTCAGTGCCCCGGAGGATCATGTATCAGTATTTCGGGGTTTGAAGCCTGGATGCATACCACCTGAAGACTCGGCCATATTGATGCTATTCAGGATGTCCATTTTCATAAATGAATTCATGTCTAACAAGAATGCATTCTATCCCACCGACTCGACACCGAGGATGAACGGCCTAATGAATCAGGAGAATGTGAGATGGAAGACTTTGGTCAACTGGGCTTTGGAGAATTTCGCGACTGAGCTGAAGAAGATAAATCTCTATGATGCCGTCGTCAATTCATCCTACGGTTTCAAGCCTAACCCTTTCCTATTCTTAGCTTTGGTTGAGAGATATAATCACAGGACGGGGACCTTTATGACTCCGAAAGGAGAGATGGGCTTCGCCCTTCATGAGATGGAATACATCTCACACCTGCCTTCAGGCTCGCTGCCGTATGAGGAATATGTTCCTACAACAGAGGAACTGAACTTTCTGTCAGAGAAGAACCCAGAGATGGTCTATCTATTTGAAGAGATGATGTGCCATTTTGGCACATGCACTCTATATTACAAGGGTTCCAAGGATGAAGCTGGCAACCACATTCAGAAGTGGATGTCCTACCTTTTCATGAACCGTGAGAAGGATGAAAAGAAAATAAATGAGAAGAGGTGGTATCGGATCAGCAACTTCAAACCTCTTTCTGAAAGTGAAATCACTCATTTGCTGGAGAAATATGATTGTAAAGATTTCACGATTACTGAAGACTGGTACGAGTTCAAAGCCGGAACCACTTTCAGCTCTTATGTTAGACAGAGCGGAAAGAGCCTGTCAAGGAACGGTCATCTGGCCGGATTCCTATCCCTGTGGTTAAGAAGATTCATCATTCCTGGCTCCAGCTCTTTGGACATGATACACAGAGGTGTTATCTTTGCAGCAGTACGCCTTGTGTATGGCTACAAGCTGGATTTGTTATCGGCGATGACCTGTAGGCTAAATGCAGGTCTCCGGAATTTTGTCACAAATATGTTGTCTGCTCAGAGGATGATGACTGAAGAATTCCTAAGAATAGAGATGCCCTTCACGTATCTTTATGGTTGGCTTCTCCTTCATCATGATGGTCTGATACCTCCAGGGGCAGGAGAAAGTAGCAGTCTTTTTCTGGAGAGGTACTCTGGAGAGACGTTCTGGAAGGTTCACACCCTCCCAGAATGTAGAAATGTTTTGAATAGGGCGTCACATTGGTTGATCCAATGTGTCCCTCCACCATCGGGCTATGAGAGTATGCCCTTAAATATGATGGACGGAGATATGGGAAACCGACTAGATGATGTAGCCTTCCAATGGTTACAGAGGATCCGGCCTTCTCATCTAGTATATCGTCACGAAGAAATGGCATATCTGGAACCATATTTACCAAGCAGATTTGCCAGACAATTTGGGTATGACCAACTCCATGTTGGAAACGCCACTACTTGTTTATCTGCTCGCGGAGGACTCATTGACGGAGCTCGAGCTTGGAGATATTTTGCAGCTAGAGATACAAAGGTCGTATTCTCTATGCCTAATCCTTTGTCTAGCTCGGGGCCAAAGATGCTTTATACGTATGCACGTTTCTATGTGTCGTCGAGCACTTTCAGACCGAGTTTCAATCTGAAGACCTTTGTTGCAGAGGATGATCCAGCTCCATCGAAGAGGTCAAAGAAGAAAATTGTTATTCAGCACTTTCCTTCAGAACCCGAAGATGAGACAACAGAAGTTGAGTCTCCCTATGAATTATTCCAGGAAGAAAATTTTTCTGATGAGGTCCTTCCTCCTATATTTATATCTCTTTCTAAGAGGAAGAGAAGTGACGAATCTGAGACCATCTCCAAGAGGAGTACTAAGTCTCCAACATCTAGAAAAAAGAAGAAAGGAGTCTCAGTGACTGCTACATCATCTTTAGGCGGTATCTCGGTTGATGAGGACGATGCCGCTGATAAAGACGAAGAGACTGATGAAGACGACGCTCCTTTGATAAGGAGGTCAAGAGGCAGATATGTCAAGAAGTCTGCCAGCAAAATTAAGGGCAACAAACTCTTAGAAACGATCATGAGTGGAGGAGTTTTGCCAGAAATCAGTGAAGCAGCTTCTACTGAGAAGACCGAATCTGATGATATTCACCTTGCAACAGCTTCAACTGAACAGACTGAAGTAGAGTCTGTTCAAGTTCAGGAAATAACTGCTCCGACCACAAGTGGAGTAGCTATTGAACCCTCGGAGACGAGGGTAATCCCATTTGAGCATGGGATAGAAGGTGTCATTCAAGCACTGGATGACCAGATTGATTACTCTGAAGAAGCAACAGCTCCGGAAGAAACTACCAAACAATCAGAAGTTCCTGAAATTCAAGCTGAAGAAAACATTTCTTTGGCCAGAGGCGACGAAGACGTGCCGGCGTCTGAGCTATCAGCTGCTGATGATCTGTTAAAGAATGTTTGTCAAGATATCATTCTTCGAACCGATATTCCAGAGACAACTGAACCGGCAGCCAATACTGAGCTTGCTATCGTCATTGTTCCAGAGACTCATGAAGATGTAAATATCATTGATTCTGAATCAGAAGCTCATCCTAAGACGAAGAAGAAGAAGAAGCTGAAGGAGGAGAAGACTGGCATGCTGGCACCTCTACTCCTTACGATGAAGACAAAGTCAAGGGAAACAAAATGGAACTTAGCCCTGAACCTGCTCAATCACCGAACAACGCTCTAGCACCCAGTAATTCTGGAGCTGGAAGCAGCCATATAAAGCAGGTATCGGATACAATCATGGACCGGTTGCGAGAGGAAGCAAAGCTCCCTCCACATACCGAGTATGAACCTCAGCCAGGTAGAACTTTATTTCAAATTCTGTTTCCGCTGCTTCTTTCTTTCTTTAAATGCCAATTACATTTCTCTTTAACTGTAGGAACTGCTGCAGCAATGAGTTCGACTCATGCTCCGCTTATCCAGGCTGATGCCGATGAAGGGAATTCACACTTAACTTCTCCGATGGCACATACTTCTGTTCCGAGGATAGAGAATATTCAAGCTTCTTCTTTCATGATAACAGCGACTCCTGGATTTGAGACTGGATTAACAAGAACTCTAGGAATGTATTCAGATATCATTTACTCATATCTAGATACATTTTCCAAACGTTTCTTGAAGGATGAAGCTATGCCATTTTCTGATCTTTGAACTATGGTTAAGTTCCCTCTCATGGCGCTGCATCATGCTGGTTGTGAATCTCAGTGCATTTTCTTCAAACATCTCCTGGATGAATTAGAAGTAACTATCCGAAAGTACTGGGAGACTAAGAAGGAAGATCTTCAATCTTTAACTGCAACTAAAATTAGTCAACTAGAGCATGAAGCACAATCCCAACAAGCAGCTCTTGAAGCATTCCTTGCCTCTTCTACTGAGAAATTAGTAGAAAAGGGTGAAGAAATATTAGCTATTCGTCAAAGAGTAGAGCTTCTGGAGAAGGATAAAGCGTCCATGGCTGAAGAACTGAAAAAATTAAAAGAGGAACTAGCTCGTCTTCAAGAGCGCATTACTGTCATGGAAGCAGATCAAGCTGAGGTTGCTACTACTTATATCTCTGAAGTTGAACACTATGAGACTCTTCGGAAGGAACGAGAACGGATGCAGGCGGAACAGATTGAAGAAGTCAGCCGTCGCCAGTCTACCATCATTACTTTTGATGAACAGAATGTTTCAATTGTAGCAGCAGAACGAGTTAGAAAAACTCATGAAGAGAAACTGACTGCTGTTCTAGATTGTATTAGGGAGCTGATAACTCCAAATGAGTGAACTTCTTTTATTTTCACTTTCACTTGTATCTCATGTTTTGATTCTGGAATGAGAGTAAATGAAAATCCTTGATCTGACTTTTGGTTTTGCTGTTTTGAAAATGATAGATTCATAGAAAATATGTTCAGAGGTAAATAATACATGACATATTTCAGTAGAATAGAATATACAAACGATAATTCTATCAAATGATATTAAACTAGAAATGATCTTAGTTTAATACTGATTGGAAAAAATAGAATTCAGACATAAAAATATCTTTAAATTCAATTTTTCATGATCTTTAGACTCGGAAATCAAAAGACTAAATGAATGAACGGATTAACCGTCAGATTATAATGAACGGACGAACCGTCGGATAGATGAACGGACGAGCCGTCAGGTATTGATGAACGGTCAAACCGTCAGATGAACGGATGAACCGTCAAATATGAATCATTTTTCAAAACAGTCAATAGAAACCATATTGGAAGACAGAAGGTTGCAATAGAAGTCACCGATACTCGTATCGGAATCCCAAGAAGTGGTACTAGAAGAATCAGATCTCTTATCTTCGTCAGACTCAAGATCTTCATGGCTAATGTTGATGAAAGGAGTAGGAGCAGTATAACCCAATCCGCATTTCGTCCTTCCATATTTCAAAAGAAGAATCCGGACAGGCATTTTTCTTCCTTTTCCATTATTAAGGCCAGTCCTGAAGTCATAGCCCATATTTTTGATGATGTCTCTAGATTGCTGACTATAACGACGTAGTTGTAATCTTCCAGTATCATCATTTTTGTCATCATCTTCAAGATCAGAAGGATTTTGAGGCCCTTTGTAGAAGAATATTGGAATGTCTCCTGGCTTTCTGCTGGGAACTAGAAAGTATGAAGATTGTACAGGTTCTAGAGATACATCTGTATGAACAGTCTGTACAACTCCTATGGTTATTGTGTTCAAGTCATCTAACAGATGTAAATAACTATGAACATAATTACACACATCAACGTACTGCAAAGGTAGAGACTTTTTATTAAATGTAAAAGCAGCAATATTTACATTGGGAGAAGGCTGAGCCTTAGAGATTTTAGCCAAGTCAATGACTAAAGGGGGAGAAGAAGAAGAAGCTTTGTTTCGATTAAGATCGATAACAAATGGCTCAGAAGAGGTGAGCTCCCTTGAAGTTTGAGTAAGAAGAGTAGTCCGCCCTCCAACTGGAATTAGCAGAGTATCTTGTGAAGGTACAGGAACTGTAGTACGCCCACTGACAGGAATGATCAGTGTATTCTGAGTAGATGACTGAGGTAACGGAGAGATCCGTCCACTCACTGGAATGATGAAAGAATCTTCTCCAGAGGGTTTAGGAGATTGTTGCTGAGTAGTTCGACATTTAACAGGGATTATTAAAGTCTCACTTTGTGCATCTTCTTTCTCCATAGCTTGTATGATCCTTGTATACTCTTCTTTGTACATTCGGAAATCATTGAAATAAGCTTCAACCCCATGGAAGGGATTTATATCAGCAACTTCTTTTTGTACTCTTCCATTGCTATCAATGTATTTAAAATATTGATGAAGAGTAGAGGGCACCATATTATTTTCATGAAGAAAGGGCCTCCCCAGAAGAAGATTATAGGATCCCGCGATCTCGATCACATAGAAAGTGACTTTAGATCTGAAATCACCTATCTGAAGCTTCAGATGAATCTTTCCCAAAGGCTCACTTCGACTTTGATTGAATCCCAAGATAGTAGTAACCGTCTTGGAGAGCTTGTGAAAAGGGATTTTTAGTTCATCCAACAAACTCTTTGGCATTATGCTTATAGCAGACCCTGGGTCAATGAGAATACGATCTATCTTCATCGTATCAATATAACCAGTGTAGTAGAGAGGTCGGTCATATCGATTATCCTCCAGTAACATGTCGTCTTGTGTAAAGGTGATATTTGGGATAATCTCCAGTACACTGTTGCAATGTAAGCAATTGGCAGGTTCCGCATCCGGCTTCTTCAATTGTGCAAGACAAGAGTCAGCTTGTAGAAGTGCTTCACTTAACGTCTCCCGAGTCTCTTTGGAAAGACGTAGAAGTTCAAAAAGGGACATTCTAGCAGGAGTATTAGCAAGCTGAGCCAAAATGTCGAAGTTGTAAGGCTTCTGAAGTCCAAGAGGAGAAGACTTCTTGATTGGCTTATCAAACCGAGCCTGTTGTTTGCCTTTCTCCAGAGCCGTAGGCTTGGGAGGAACAGGTTCAGTAGATGGTTCTTCTTCGGGAGGAACATTAGGAGCATCTTTAGCATCTGAAGGGATATCAGTAGGATCTTCAGGATTTTTAGAATAATCCTTTAGGTAAGGTTTCCCCGTTCGAGTAGCACTAACAAGTGCTTCTTCTTTGTCTTTTGGCTCTGTGTCAGAGGTAGACCCAAGAGAAGTCATATGACATGACTTAATCTTTCCAGCCTTCTTGGATTTTTGAAAAGAAATCTTTTGAGGAGAAGGCGATTCAAAATCTGCCACTAGATCAGGATAGATCCACATGATTTCCCCTGTTTCCAAAGTGATTGGCACTAATCCTTCAGACTGTGGAGGAGGAAGATTCACTATGTCAAGAGTTGCCTTGGGAATAGGAACAATCCTACTTTCAAGGAGTTGAGGAGGGAAATTTCCAAATTGCATAGAGACGACGTTGGAGGTGACGGTCTTCTCTTTTGGAGTAAGAGAGATAGCTCCAGATTTAATCATTTCTTGGATCTTTCCTTTCAATACATAACATGTACGAATTGTATGACCCAGCATTCTGTGATATGGACAGTATTTAGGATGATCTGTCTTACCAGCTTCATCAGGTTTCTTGATCTCTGGTAATTGTATTTTATTACCTTTCAGCAGACATTCAAAGATACCAAGGACATCGTCGTCATCAAAAGAATATTCTTCTCTGGGGCGAGGTGTTCTTGATTGTTGAGTTGTAGAGGCAGGAGTTTGAACATTTGATGCATCTTTGCTCTGAAGATTAACTTCAAGAGTTTCTTTTCCTTTGCGAGCATTATTTTTATTGTTAGCACCTTGTCCATTTTCTTTAGGAGTCATCTGCACTCCTAAACCTTTGAAGGTTTCAGCACTGATTTCTGCAGCTTTAGCACTGACTATGAAGGAAGGCCAATCTTGAAATTGAGTGGACCCTGTCCATATACTGATGATTGACAACAAGTTTGATTTGCACGTGTCAATGGTGACAGCATCAGGAGTTCCAAGAGGCATCTTCAGAGCTTCTCTTCGAAACCGTTCAATGTATTCCTCTGTAGATTCATTATTTTTCTGCTTGATTCTAATAAGAGCAGACATAGTCATGTCATTAAGCCCTTCATAGAACCTTTCAAGAAACATCTGTTTGAAACCAGCAAATAAGGTAATACTCCCATCTGGGAGACTTCTATACCATTCATAAGCCGTTCCCTTGAGACATCCAATAAATACCCGAGTAAGGAGGGCATCACTTGGTTGTAGTTGATCAGTCATCACTTCAAAGTGATTGATAAACTGACTTGGAGAAGTGGTTCCATCATAGAATGAGATAGTAGGAGGCTTGTATTTAGGAGGATATGATACTTGCTTCCATTCTATCGGATAAGGCTGCTTGATGCCTAATCTTTGTAAACCATCCTTCTGTTTGAATGCCTCGAATTGAGTTTTGAGATTTTTCAATTCTTCAGAGACAACTCCCGAAGATTGTGGAGTTGTGGCTTGTAGAGAATAGTTGGGAGGAGGAACAGCATTGTAAGCACTACCCCCAGCTCCAGAGAGACTAGGATTTGGTTGAGCAGGTCCAGGAGTATTGGATTGTACTGCTAGAGGAACTTGTACTGGACTTATATCAGTATCAACTGGTATGGCATCTGATACAGTCTGTCGATTTTGCAACTGAGCTGTCATGAGTTCATACATTGACTTCATTGTGTCAGTCATAGACTTCATTTGCTGTTCCAAAGAAGCAATTCTTTGATCTTGAGGAGTCAGGGAAGAAGAAGGTTCATCAGTATTCCCATCAACCATGTAAGTCGTGACTGTATGAGGGATTATTGATGAACTAGTAGATGTTGTATGCTCTGAATCATTGTTTCGTGTATCAAAGTCAACTATAGGAGAATTACCCCCAGTAGGAAGAGGTGGGAAGTTAGATTCTCCAAGAAATTCAGAATCAATTTCAGGGATCAAATTTCTTTGACTAGAAGCCAGGACTCTTGCTCTGGTGTTTCTATATACTCCATCTGGACTATCAACTCTACCCCCGGTGTCCCGAGAAGTCATGTTGACAGAGGCAAACAAAGGCTCATCTTCATCAGGTTCATACTGAATCCTATTAAAGACAGACTGTCGTTTATTTTGACATCTGCATTGCATTAAGGCTGGAAGTCACATTCATGATCACCATGGTCTTGAATTGTTGATTCACATCTGCACTGAATTATGACTCTTGGATAGAAGTCACATTCAGCATGTTCCTTTGATATAGAATTACTCCTTCTCTTCTGTTGAAGATATTCCCGTAAATCTGTTTGTGAAGATTGAGGAATATACTTCCTGTTCTTGGGTCTTGATGGCTCTTGTGAGCCACATAATTTCTTGCATACTCTGCATCTGGATCTTTTATCTTCATATCCAATTGGTATGGTTTCTTAATACCAGAAGTGCTGAGTTTTGTTCTTAAATCAGTGGAAGGTAACATATTAATTTTAGAAACATGGAGTTTTCCTTCCATTGATCTGGATATTTGCAGAGAAGGAAGAGTTAAACCACTCCCTTGATTAGGAGTTGGTAACAGATCCTCTTTAATGGACAGATTCTGTGCCCAATTTGAAGAAATCAAAGAAGAAGACATTAAGGAATGTTTCTTCTTAGACTCATTCAGATGTTGAGACATAGAATGTCCAGAAGGAAGAGTAGTCAAAAGACCATCTCCTTTCCTTTGACTAACAAAAGTATCAGTCAAAGCTGTTCCTGGAGTAAAAACTACAGGAGCAGAAGAAACAAATAAAGAGTTATTCCTTTTCGAAGGGACTTTGTGTGGAAGACCACCCCCAGTTCTAGTAGAACTCGGTGAAGAAGAAGAGATAACTAAGGAGTTATTCTTCTCTGATGAAATACACGCTGAAACAGACTTGGTTAAAGAACCAGAGCTGTTAGCGTGACTTTTGATTTTAGAATTACACGCTGGAACAGATTTGGCTAAGGAGCCAGTACTGTCAGCGTGACTTTTGAATGTGGGATTGCACACTGGAATAGATTTGGCTAAGGAGCCAGTACTATCAGCGTGACTTTTAGAGTTGAATTTGCACACTGGAACAGATTCGGCTAAAGAGCCAGTACTGTCAGCGTGACTTTTAGAATTGAATTTGCACGCTGGAACAGATTCGGCTAAGGAGCCAGTACTGTCAATGTGACTTTTAGTTACTGTCATCTTCGAGCGCACAAGAGTGTGCGTGCTTGCAGTGGAGTTCTTGCCAGTGTTAGGAGTAGACACTGTGGCAGAGACTTCACCATTGACTGCCAACTGATTCTTAGGGACATAGACAGAGTGTCCCTTCGACTTGGCAGTGATGATGGAGGCTGGAATGGGCTTGCCACCCTTAGCCCGCTGCATTTCTTCATAGGCGAGTTGATCGAATTTGATCGTCATCACCTTCTTCGTCGAGCCGATTGACGAAGTATCGCATTGAGTTGTTACCATCTCAGAAGAGGAGATGGTTTTCCCCAGCAGAGTCGCCAATTTATTTTTCATAAAGAAATTCTCTTTATTTGTTGTGTTTCTGGGAAAATTACAACTGTAGGAATCCGATCTAGAAGACGATCGCTTTATCCCTTGGACTATGCGAAGAAGAAAAGCTCTCAAAATTTTGACAGTAGATATCAATGTATCTGTACAATGAATGAGAAAAAAGAACTCTATTTATAGAGTCAAAACAGTAACTGAAAAGATAACTACCTCACCACTGGTGCATTTGAAAAGTCACGCAGACTCTAAATACACGCAGGGTTAGTGAGTAGTTACTGGATGTGGCCCGTAACTGTTGGACACATGGCATTTAGTGCATGGGTCGTGTGCAAGTTACTGGGCACGCGAGAGAGAGATCGGTGGCATGGCTGCCACGTACTCCAGTTGAAATAAAATCCACGCTGTCTTGCTGAAGGCAAAAATCTACGCAGTTTCGTTGACGCAGACTCGTTGAAGGCGAAATCCACACAAGCTTTGAAGAAGAATACTTCAGAATTCACGCAGGCTTTGAGAAGAATAACTCAAAAAAATCCACACAAACTTGAGGAAGGAGAAGGTTTAGAATCCACGCAAACCGCCAGCTGTCTTGATTTGGCACGCTTCGTCTGACACAAAATCTCTGACATTGATTATATTGTCAGCCGCATTAAATGAAGATAAGACCCAAAGTCACGCCAACTTGGTGAAGAGTGAGTCTTGCTAAGGAAGATTTCAAAAATCACGCAAAAGACGGCGATGATCTCTCGAGTTCTGTGCATACGTGGCATACGAGGAGACGTTTCTCGACTGCTGTATTGTCAGTCATTATGATTCTGACGTATGGCTGAGCTGTCTCTGCGTGATTTCTAAAGGAGATGGACAGGCAGAACTTAGCGTATCTTTTGTGCTGCTTCTCGAATCACTCTGCGTGACTTGTTCTGATCAACTCAGCGTGACTTCATTTTTGAGGCCTACAATGACCTAATCATTTTTCTTTTCTCTATAGGCGTCAGAAGAAGGGAACTTTCCAAAGTCGGCTGCTGCCTCTGCGGTCGACCCGGCTCCAACTACTCTAATTAGAGATATGAGTGCCGAGATTCTTGCCGTCGAAATTCTCCCAACGACGGCTGAGGTTCCTCCAGTTGTTGACGTCCCAACCCAGGGCGACGTGGGCTCTGCTGAACCTGTCCCCGAGACCGCTGAACTTCAGCCGGGTGATGCTGACCTAGTTGTATCATCTTCCGGGGCGGCTGGGGCAGATGAACCAGCTGTCTTTGGGTCGGATGTTGCTGGTGAAGAGACTACGGTGGCTGAGAGCGAACCTCAGCCCCAGCAACTCTCCCCTGGTAAGCTTAGTCAAATTTTGACCAGTGAGGAGGTTCATTTGCTCTATCATCACATCCTTCTAGTTAAGCTGATTGATAGTTGCTCCGGACATACAGGTCATGCTCCTTCACTGCCAACCACGGACATTATCGGGGGAGAGTTCGCCAGAGGGGATCTGGTGGAAGAGAGTGTGCCTTCTTCCCCTCCAACTTACATTGAGGGGCCTCCCGCTGAATCGAGTTCGAAAGAGCAGACGGCAGAACGGCCGGGGCGGGGAGAAATGGTCCATGCACCCTCTTCTGTTCAAGTGGCTCCGGAGGTTGACCTTTCTGCCCTGCCGAGTCTCCAGATCCTTCGGGCTGCGGAGGAGGAATTGGCCGCTATTCAAGCATCCTTTCGCTCGGAACTTGTTTCCCTTGTGGCAGGGGCATCAAGTTCTGGTGCATATTCTTTGACACTGTCAGCTACTCTTCCTCTGATGCCATCTTCTTCAGAAGTTCTGGATGAATCGTTAAAGGATGTGGTTGACAGTTTCTACCTCCACCTGAAGCGAGGGGTTGAGGCTACGTGGAGAGGGAAATTTCTTTTGCCTTGGCCCGTCAATGCGCCCGTGGCCAGATTGAACTCCTTAGAACCCTCCCCGGTGGGGCAGGGATAGTTGAGCTTCTGGAGCCCAAATTGCTAGAGGCGGATCAGCTTGTGGCCCAGTTTCAAGTATTACGGCAAGTCGACCTGTCTTCAGCAATAGATCAGGAGTGTGCCTTCCTCATAACTGTCATGGAGAAGGTAAGGGCTGCACGAGATGCGTCCAAGCTGATTATAATGAAGGACCTCCACAATCTGTCTCTACAGTACGATCAGCTGAGCCGCAGGGGAGAGGATTGTATTGCTCGGGAAGCGGCCGCCTCTCGCAGGATAATCGATACGAGGGAGCAGATCCTCGAGCTCCAGAGGAAATTGGCTTTCTTGGAATCTGAGCTTGAGGCCTTCCGCACGGATTAGGAGCTAATTGTTCAGGAAGCCGACAAGGTCACCCGAACTTCTGCTAGCTTGGAGCGTGCTCTGAAGAGGCTTGAAGATGGCTGGCAGGCTCACGCACATCTGGAGGATGCGGAGCGGTTGACTCAGGAGGCCGAGCGCCGGGCCAAGCGGCGATTTGAGCGGTCGACGTTCGTGCTGAGGGACCGTCTCAAAGAATTATGTGTTGCCGAACCATAGTCGGCCTTTTTTCCTTTCTTTTTTTGTTGTTTTCTTTCATTTTAATAGGGACGCGGTCCCCGAACATGTAGTACTTCTGTTTTTTAATAAATGACTATGTTTACACCATCCGTCATCTATTGTGCTTGTACCGTATTATGATGTTTTCCCCACTGGAGAACTTTTTGTGGACCTATTACCCTTGACATACCTTGGTTTTAGGTATAGATAATAAGTTTGATATAGATACCTAGAATAATTTCGTGGTGAGACATAGAAGTTCTTGGTATTGGGCGAAAGAATGCCATGGAACAGCTGGGCTCCAAAGGCATGTGATAATAAGAAAAGAGGCGCATGTATTAGGGGACCTAGTACAGCGTTTGTGGTCAACTGTGGACATTTTTTGGGGTCAACTGTGGACATTTGTGGGCCTATTATCCTTGGCGTACCCTGGTTTTGGGTACGAATAATAAGTCGATAGAAAACCAATATACTTACTCAGAGGTAATGAGGACGTGGTAAATATGAGGATTTCTTCAATGGAGTTTTCCTACTCAGATATAATGAGGACGTGGCAGGAGTGGACACCATGAAGGGTACATAGAATAACTCAGAGGTAATATGGACGTGGAAGTTCTACGTGAGGGGTAGTTTGTTTATGATGGAAGTAAAACAACTCAGAGGTGACATCGACGTGGTTGTTTCGAAAAATTTGTGGATCTGTTACCCTTTTTATGCACAGAAAGTGTGGGTGATAGATCATGAGGAAGATGCTCTTTTAGAAAGGAAGTTCAGAGGTATGATCATATATAACTTACCACCCAGAAGATGTGATATGGATTCATTTGGAATGACCAGAGTGTAAGTTCAGCGGTACCTGGGGGCACATAACTTAACAGTCCAGTTGATTTGGAGGATGCCATTTAGACAAAATACTTTTTCAAGAACTTGCCGTTGACGGGCAACATGAGCAAGTCTTCATTTTGTTTTGCGAGGCGGTAAGCACCATTGAAAAATACAGCCTCGATGACAAATGAGCCTTCCCACTTTGGCTGAAATTTGCCGACGGTCTTGTGGGTCATAACCATCGGCCTCCGAACTGCCAGAACAAGATCGCCCACTTGAAATGTTCTGAGTTTAACCTTCTGGTTGAAGGCTCCAGAGATGCGTGCTTGATACAACTCGATTCGTTGTTGAGCTAACAGGCGCTTCTCATCTAAGGCCTCCAACTCTTGTAGCCGACGACGATAATTATCATCCGTCGTCAATCGATAGGTGAGGGCGACGCGGAGCGAGGGGATTTGAGTCTCCAGTGGGAGAACTGCCTCACTCCCATACACCAGAGAGAATGGTGTGTTTTCGGTGGCCGTCCGGACTGTAGTACGGTACGCCCATAAGCATTCGCCAAGCTTTTCATTCCAGTCGTGTTTGTTGGAGGACACGAACTTCTTGAGCAACTTGATTATAGTTTTGTTGAACGCTTCTGTCAAACCATTAGCCGTCGGATTGTACGGTATTGAAGCAACATTCTGGATCCGATGTTTGTCGTAAAACCGATAGAAGGCGTAGCTTGCGAACTGCGGACCATTGTCGTGGATGATCCTTCGAGGCAGTTCGAAGCGATAGATGACGTGATGCTTGAGGAAGCTGATCACGTTTGATGTCTTTACCTCTGTAAGCGGGACAGCTTCTGCCCATTTGAAGAAGTAATCTGTAATTGCCAGTATGAAGCGGTGTCCTCTAGACGAAGGCGAAGTGATTGGGCCAATGATGTCCATTCTCCATGCCTCAAATGGCCAGGATACCACCATCGGGTACAAGAATTCGGATGGTTGATGTATAAAATCTACATGGACCTGACAGGCTTTGCACTTTCTTGTATAGCCTATCACGTCTGCCACCATCGTAGGCCAGTAGTAGCCTATCCGGCGAAGATGATCTTGCAGCTTCGGGCCAGGCTGATGGGCCCCGCAGACACCGTCATGTGCTTCACGTACAACGTTTTTGGCTTCTGTATTGGACAAACACCAAAGCAGTAATCCATCGTACGACCACCGATACAGCATCTTTGTCTCAGTATCGTAGAAGAATCTGAGCGAACGTCTTCTACTAGAGGTGGCTTCTTTCGGGTTCTCCAACAAGATGCCATAGACTGCAAAGTCAATAAATGGGAGCCTCCAATCCTGTGTCTCGTCGACCGTCAGGGCAGAATAGCTCTCAGCAATTTGGACGTTGTTCTTGGGACAGACCAACTCATGGCCTATTACGTCCACCAAATGATGAGTATACTTTGGGACCGCCAGGGAAGCGGCCAGTCCTGCTAAGACGTCGGCTTCAATGTTCCGGAGTCTCGGAACATGTTCTATGAAGAACTCTTTCAGAGACGTAATGATGGCGATCGTTACCTGATGATAGGGGATCATGTCTTCATGACGAACTTCATATGAACCCCGGATCTGATTGACGATTAACTGTGAATCGCCATATGCCTCTAGGTACTCTACACCCAGTTCTTTTGTAAGTCGGAGACCGATAACCAAGGCGTTGTACTCGGCCATATTGTTCGAGCAGGGTTCTGTAAGGGAATATGCCCGGTTGATCACCAAGCCAGAGGGAGAAATCAGTACCACTCCGACCCCAATGACAATATTGTCCTTGGGCCCGGTTCTTGAAGCACCGTCGAAGAACATTCGCCAGACGGAATAATCGGAAGCCATGTTGAATTGGCGACCTCGTCTGGAATCTCTTCATATATTCTGGTTGACTCTGAACTTGGATGGGCAGCTAAAAAGTCCGCCAGAGCTTGACCTTTAACAGCCTTTTGCGAAACGAAGATCATATCGTAGGGAGACAACAATATCGCCCAGGTAGCGAGGCGAGAGCTGAGTGCACCCGGCTTGGTCATGAGAACCTTGAGAGGGTTAACTCGAGATATGACATGGATGGTTTGTCCTGTAACATAGTGTCGCGTCTTTTGGATAGCGAACACCAGAGCAAGACATTCCTTCTCCACGGTGGTGTATCTATGCTCAGGCCCAATCATCATTCAGCTGAGTTAATAGATAGCTTGTTCATGTCCCGTGTCATTATTTTATGCTAGTAGAGCACCGAGGGAATGCTCCATCGCTCGTACATAAAGCAAGAACGACTTTCCAGCAACCGAGGCCACCAGAACTGGAGGATTCGACAGATATTCTTTGATGTTGTCGAACGTGCGTTGGCACACTTTATCCCATACGAATGAGACGTCCTTCTTCATGAGGTGGGTGAATGGTTGACATCGCCCGAAGAGGTTAGAGATGAACCTTCTGATGTAAGCTAGCCTCCCTTGAAGGCCTCAGAGTTTACGAAGATTTCTCGGGGGACCCATTTCCATGATTGCCTTCGCCTTCTCCGGATCTATATGAATTCCCTGGGCAGTAATGATAAAACCCAAGAATTTTCCACTAGATACGCCCAAGAAGGATTTGGTAGGATTTATCTTCAAGTTGTGCGCTCGCATCAGGTCGAATACCGTCCTCAGATCCTGCAGATGGTCTCCCTTAGAGCGGCTTTTGACGACAATGTCATCAACATAACACTCCACGGTCTTATGCAGGTGATCTCTGAAGATGACACTCATGGCTCTTTGATATGTGGCGCCGACATTCTTTAAACCGAAGGGCATGACTGTGTAACAGTACACGCCAATCGGTGTTCGGAATGATGTATGCTTTTCGTCGTCAGAAAACATCTTGATTTGATTGTATCCTGAGAAGCCATCAATAAATGACATGCACGCAAAACCACATGTGTTGCCGATCATAATGTCCGTGATGGGAAGAGGGAACTCATCCTTAGGACATGCTTCGTTTAGATTTCGAAAGTCGATGCAAATTCGAATCTTCCCATTCTTCTTGAGGACTGGTACTATGTTGGCGACCCATTCTGGATGCTGTTCCTCCCGGATAAAGCCGCTGGCTATCAGTTTATTGACCTCAGCTTCGATGGAGTTCATGATGTCCAGGCAGAAACGTCTTTGTTGTTGTTTGATCGACTTTGCGTCTGGATGAATGTTGAGTTTATGAAGTGCAACCTCGGGGTTTAGCCCTGGGATATCTTTATAGCTCCAGGCGAACACATCAATGTACTCTCTAACGAGTTGCAAAAGTGCCTCCCGCTCTTCGTCTGTCAGACTTTTGCTAACGAAGATTGGCTTTGGAGAGGACTCATCGCCGAGGTCAACTTGCATAACCTCATCTTCAGTGGGAGGTTCACGAAGTTCGAAGCATTTCTCCCATTATGCATCTTGTTGCTGGACCTAAGGTTCTAACTCGAGCAGTTTGGGTACTTTTTTATCTTCTTCGTAGGCATCAGCAAATGCTATATTGACAGACAGAGCTTGCCTGAATACGTCCCCGATGCTGACATCCGAATCAGAAGTTGGTGATCCGGTTGAATGTGAATGCCAGTCACATTCCTCATTCGAGCTCTCGGGAGTTGTTGCATGAGTAACATAGCCTAGGCCATGTCTGGTCTTTCTATAGTAATCCCAAGGTTTTCCAGCCGGGACTGGTAATTGCAAAGGTAGTCGTCGGCCGGTGCCGTAGTTCAAGCCTGGTGTAGACTCCATGTCGTACTCCTATTTTTGTATAAGATACTTGGAACGGAAGCTATAAAGATAAAACGGCAGTCTTCCAGTATCGGATTTGAGATCGACTTCTTCTGGCCTGAAGGATTGTGGATCATTCTTTCGGCCGAAGATGATTGGATGATCGTCTCCCTCGACTATGAAGCAGGCATCTTCTACATGAGTGATTTGATTCGTGGCATAGACATTTGTCACTTGCGTGTGTTAGGTTGGTGCCTATACCTTGTTCCATAACATACATTATTCGAAGCTTATTAAGCTCGAGGTAGTTCAAAGATAGTCATTTATTGATAAAGTACGATATCTTTTTCGGTGTAATTACATCATCTGCAGACGGAACATCAGTGTGAGCAGCCACATACTTGGCCAGCTCTGACTCCTCTTCGACTACCCCCTGTATCAATAAAGATTGAGAGGACGACCTGGGTAGTTTGATCATCAGCATCTCCACTGATGGCGCCGAACGTGGAGTTGTTGGCTCACTGGCGACCCCCGGCTTAGTACTAAGCTGCCGATTTATTCCCGGCTCTTGTTTAGCCAACCTCTGTATTGAAGATTGGAAAGATGACCTAGGCAGCTTGATCATCAAGGGCTCCCCTGAGGGCATTGGACGTGGGGTCGTAGGTGCGCTAGCGGCCCCTGGCTCGGTGCTTGGCTGTTGATTTGTCTTAGGCAGACGAATTACCATTGGCTTGACGGAGGGATTAACCTCTTCTGTTTGTGTTTGCCAGCCCTTTGTAATCTGATCGTCAGTGGCTCCGTATTGGGCCTCGCCCCTTGGCCAGACCTTGGCAGTCGGATTGTCATCTGCTCCCTTTATGCAGTGAGCACCGAAAAACTACGCAAAGTGGCTGTAAGAGTCACAGTCCTGCCTGGTTTGCCGGATTGGGGATGGATTCTCAATGGTTCCTCCGGCCCTACAATTGCCTCTGTCTGCTCTTGAGCATCCTCCTTGATCAGGTACCTCTTAGATTTTTCGTACAAGTAAGAATCCGAATAATAGGATTCGACCCCTTTAAAGGGATCGATGTCGGCAAATTCTGTCCTCACGAAGTCGTGATTGTCGACGTACTTAAAGCACTGGTACAATATGGAGGGCACGATCATGTAATCATGTATCCACGGATGCCCCAGAAGAATATTGTAGGAGGTGTCTGCTTCGATGACATAGCAGGTTACTTCCGACTGAAGGTCGCCAATTTGGCACTTCAAGCGAATCTTTCCAATAGGATAGCTTCTTCCGGAATTGAAATTGTTGATGGCGGTGCTTCAGCCGATGCATAGGGATGTGCAGATGGTGCAGCAAGCTCTTCAGGATAATGCTTATCAAAGAACCGGGATCAATGTGCATCTGATCCACCTTGACGTCGCCGACATATCCAGTATAATACAGAGGACGATCGTACAAATTGGTCTTGATAAGCATATCCTGCAGAGTGAAGACAATGTTGGGCATTGCACCTGTGCAAGTGCTGTCCTGGAGATCCACTGGCCAGCTCTCCCCTGTGAGATTGGCATGAGCCAGATATGCATCGACATTCTGGAGTGCTTTGTTCAGTACGACGCGAACATCTTTGGAGATTTTTAGGAGCTCGTATAATGACAATTTAGCCGGTGTGTTGGCCAGTTGTGGCAAAATATCAAAGTTGTAGGGCTCCTCCAGCCCGTGAGGAGTGTCTTTCCGGAGCGGCTTGTCAAAGCGAGTCTCCTTTGGCTTGGGCTTATCGGCCGACGGAGGCTGAGAAGGTCCTGGAGCGTCAGCAGCGGCCGGCTGGCGTTCTTCAGCCGAGTTATCCGATGTAGGTTGGGATTATGCACCAGACCGGATGACGACAGCCATAGCTTCTTCGACATCTGCTGAGATTGTGCGGCAGGACTTGACTTTTTTACCCTTCTTCTTACCGATGGAGGGTGGTGCGGGCTGAGCCACTTCAGGTACCAGGTCCGGATGGACCCACATGACCTCCCCTCATGATGTGGTGAGGGGCACTAGACCTGTAACGCCCCAGTCCCAAAATACGTAGGACTAGGAACGTAGACATGCCAGCTGTCTTCATACGAAGTACATGGGCCTCGTATGGATACATAAGCTATAAAATGCAGTAGAACCATACTAATCTCATCTACACAGAATAAATGAATAAAAGATATCATATAATGAGAATGAATTTGTCTTGATACAATATGTTGGGCGGAGACAAATCCACTACCAACAAAATAAGGAAAAGTACATAGAAAATGAAATGAGTGGCGAGCGAAGCGAAGACGATCCAAGTGCAATCATCCTTGAAGAAATAGCGAAGATCACGGCTAGAGCTAGAACACCTGCGAAAGACAATAGCACACACCTGGAGAGATAACCAGGTCCTCAGAGGGACGTAACAAGACACATAATATCATGCCATATAAACTGAATAAATATTGCTCAAATAAATAAGTAAATCGAATTATAACATGGTCCAATACGCACCTACTGAACGAGCGTACCATCCCCCCAACCAAACAAGGACAGGAGATGGTAAACTAATTCACAGTGACGTACCTTTCCATGCTAAGAATCCAATATGGTATCCGGACCCCAACAAGGTTCAATACCTTCTCATCGAAGTAGTAAGTCACACCTACAACCAAACAAGGACAAGATGTGACGAACTAATCCGCGACAAGTTATTGTTCTAAGCCACGGTCAGATACAAGTACCCAAACCAAAAGTACTCGTACCTAACGGATAAGGTAGCCTAACCGTTCTAAGTGAAATGTAGTTAAGAACAATCCTTCCTGCACATGGACCCTGGCTGAATAGGATCGGCATAGTCCCCCTTGGGCACCAGAGGCCCCATCAGTAAGAGCATGACGTTCCGCAGAATCGTCAGTGGCCGTCAGTAATCATGGGTCATCAACCCCGTATCTCCAGCGGAGAGTCCGGGTCACAAGAAAAGTACATCGAAGCCCATACGCTAAGGAATTGTCCTCCCCGCCCAATGCCTACTGTGTTGTATCCACAACACAAACCACTATAACCGCTAAGTCAAACTAGCATGCAATCTCTATTAGCGATTATTCCTATCGCACGGCTTGTACGTACTGGTGGCCAGCCAATCACGCACTTTCGTGTCCTACATGCGACACACAACTTCATCTTACAACGTGTCAAGGCCAATGAATGCAACACACAAGGTGGTCCCTTAAATCTAGGTTTAATGTGTAAGAAAAATAATACATAGCAGAATATAAATGAACAGTAAGTTCTAACAGGTTATGCCATGTATCACAGTTTATTTTGTATAAAGAAAATAATGAACAATGCATGAAATATGAGCTAAAATAAATAAACAGCAAATGGCAAGGTGTCTTGCCTGATAGGACGCCTAGTGTGCTGCAATGATCAAGCTGGCATGAACTACGACTTCGGTACAACAACTATACATGGCGACCTCGGGTGGTGGTACGGACGGTTCTTTTGGGTCCAGAAGGGTCAATTTAGTTAGGGTGGACATAAGGTGGTATGAACTTGGCGAGGAAATAGGAATAATGGGCTTGGTTACGGATAAAAGGATAATCAAGAGAGATGAAATAAATAATATATACGATTTTGAAAACTATTCATCGCTTTGAAAATATATTTTTATTAGTCAAAAATGTCGTTAGGTAAATACTTAAAATATCAAAAATCATTTTATGCTAAAAACTCTAAGTTTGTAAAAATAGGGTTTTGAGATAGAACTATATTAGAAATACTAGAAATTTTATTTGTAACTTTTAAAACTAAATTTTATGGGTAAAAATATTTACTTTTAGAAATAAAATATAGTAAGAATTTTTAGGGCTAAGACAAAATTTTGTCATAGTACAATTTATAGGCCAAAATCTATGAATAAATGCCATAAAATAAGTATTTAGAAATATGTAAGTATATTGATAACAAATAACAATATTGGTAAAAGTAAACCCCTATAAAAATAATGTTAATAATTACTATCAAAGTAATATTATAAATAATAGTATAAATACAGTGATAAGTTTTTTTTGTATTCTCCTATATATATCTATACATACTGTGTCTATTTAGACATAACATAATAATAATAATAATAATAATAATAATAATAATAATAATAATAATAATAATAATAATAATAATAATAAAATAATAATAATAATAATAATAATAATCAGCAATAAAACCAAAAATCCTATTCTTCAACACGCGTGAGAGAGAGAAGAATTGGGGAAAATAAATCGGGGGATGATCGGAGCCGAATGGGTGCGTGCGGCGGGGCACTGCTCCGACGGAGCACCGCAGTGGCAGCGGCCAGTGGCGGGGGCGGTTGTGTTAGGCTCGCGGAGGCGTACGCCGATCTGAAGACGGCCGGCTGGGAGCGCGCGGGCGGAGATCGAGGCGACGAGGGCGGTGAGGCGGCGGCTTGGCGGGTAAGTGGTGCTGTACGGTCAGGAGAGAGGAAGCAGGGGCGCCTCAGCCCAGGCTTGTCGGCGGGCGGGCGCTGCTTTGGCGGCGAGGGGAAGCGGCCGAGCGGGGGATCGGAGAAGCTCGGGTGGTTGAGGGTTTCGGTCGGGCCACCGGGAGAGGTTTGCTCGGCTGGTGGGGAAGTCGGAGGGCGGATCTAGTCTCGAGGGAGTCCGACGACGCGGACTGACCCTGGGCAGGCGGAACGGCACTTGCGGCGGCTGTCCGGGCGGCTAGGTAGACTTCGTCGGGGTGGAGGTAAGGGGATTTTTTTTGGTTATTTTCTGTGTTGTGATGATTTGGGTGTCGGACGGTGGTCTGGTGGTGGCCTATGGTGATGGCGACACTATTGGTGGCGGAAGTGGCATTGTTGGTGGAGCCGGCCGGAGGTGGGGCGGCCGGTCGCGGTGGCGGGGTGACGATGTGGACGATGGTGGTGGTGCTTTGGGTTGCTGGGTGGTGGTGCTTTGGGTTGATGGATGGTCGGCCGGTGGTGGTGTAAAGGCCGGGGTGGCCGAAATTAGGCTGGAGTGGTGGTGAAGGTAGTTGTGGTCTGCCATCGGGAACTGGCTGCGGGTTTGGTATTGGGAACGGCGGTGGACGTGGTACAGGAAAGACGGATTGGTCGGGGATGGTTGACGTTAGTGATGGTTTGGCAGCGGTGGTTGCGGACATGGTGGGGCGAAGGAGATGGCGGAGGGCTTGGCCGGGGCTGGTGTCGACAGGGTTGGGATAGGTTTAGGGAATTAGGTTTTTGATTTGTCAGGGGTTTTGTGTCCGGTATGTCGGACACGGAGGGTTTGATGTATTTGTACAAAAATAATCTATTGGAGTTGGACACCGACACGATGCACTCTGCGGTGGAAATTTATTTGTGGAGTAATTTGTGGATGTGAAGAATTTATGGAGGAGTACCTGCCTATTTATAGGATGTGGAAATTCTCAGTTGGATAAGGATTAGGAGTAGTCAAACCCAATTAGATAATTCAATATATTAATTTAAATTAATTCAATAAATCCAAATCTAAATCAAAATCCAATTTAAATCTAATTAAATTACATCATTTAGTTTAAAATCAAATAAGGTATTTCAAATTCCAAATATGGATATTAATTTAATCTATTTAAATAAATCCAAAAGAATCAAATCAAGATTTAAATTGCCGTAATAAATTCAAAATATGTTTTCCCAAAAATACTATAATAATAATTTCGAAAATACATTATTATTTAAAATAAGGTAATAAATAATTATGATATATGTATGCATAAATAACATTTACATAAATATATTTTTCTAGTATACAATAAAAATATTATTTATTATTAGTAGTTGAAGGCCTTTAAAATGAAAAGAACAAACTTAGCAATTCTTGTATGATAGCAAAGCATTTATTATATAAATTATTTTGAACTATAAAAATTAAATTAAAATATTTTTCTAAAAAATATGTACGCTCGTCCATATTCGTACTCGACGAGCAATTACGAAATACGTCGTTTGTGCGTACAATACGACTATGCGACATACAATACAAAAAATTTAAATCAGTACCAAAATCGATAAAAATATAGTAGAAATTTAGGGGTTTTACAAGACCAGCAGCCTGGTCTCGGGGAGGTGGAAGATTAGCGACCTCCATCTTTGCCCGAGGAACGGGTACTACTCTATCTTGAGTCTTCGTCGGAGGAAAGCTGCCGAATTGGACAAACACCATGTTGGCCGCCACAGTTACCTCCTCGAAGTCAATGGCCATAGCCTTAGAGTCGATCAGGTTCTGGATGTACCGCTTCAGTTGGAAGCAGTCTTGTGTAGTGTGGTGGACGTAGCGGTGGTAGTGGCAGTACTTTGGGCTTTCCATCTCCGCGGGATGAGGTTCACGCCTTGGAGGAGGGAGCTGAATTCGATCCCCTTGTACGAGCATGTCAAGGATAGACTTGACATGGCTGTCTTCAAAGGAGTAAGTCATCTGCGGCCACTGCTTCTCTGCCGACTTCGGTTCAGGCTTCGGGGCTACGTCGGCCACCATAGCATGTTTGCCCTTGTTGTCTCGGTTGTTGGAGGAATTGCCACCGTTGTTGTTGTTGGCATTAAGGCGTTTGCCCTTGTCCTCTCCTTCCGAGATGTACAATCCCAGTTGGCAAGCTTTCTTCAACTTGTCTTTTACGCTAGTGGCACTGATGATGAAAGTCTTCCAGTCCTTGAATTGACTTTTGCCTATCCAGAGGCTGATTGTGGGAAGCAGCCTCTTTTGGCAGATTTCAATCAAGGAAGAATCTGGATTGCCAGAGGGCAATTTCATCGCGATTTGGCAAAATCGCTCAATGTAGTTCCTTGTCAGCTCCTTCTCGCCTTGAACAACGTCCATAAGGATGGACATTGTCACATCTTGTCCTACCTCGTAGAACCTTTCAAGGAACATGTTTTTGAAGCCGACGAAGGAATAAATGCAGTTGTCTGGCAGATTGCAGTACCAATCAAATATTACCCCCTCCAATACCCCGACGAACAATTGCGTGAGGATCACATCGTTGTACGGCAAGTGGTCTGTTGTGACCTCGAAGTAGGTTATGTACCGGCTTGTAGAGGTCTTCCCATCGTAGGGGTTGATGTTGAACGGCTTGTACCGCGGAGGGAAGGGGACATCCCTCCATGCAGCGAGATACGGTTGTCGTATCTTCAAGTCCTGAGAGTATTCTCGTGCGTGGAACATCGCACGGAGCTCCTGGACTTCTCTCCTTGCCTCCCTAGCCTCGTCCGCAACACTGGGAGCCGTTATTCCGGGTGGATTGTCACCCGGGGTTGGTGCAGTTGTGTTCGAGTCCGTATTGACGGCGGGACCCAAACTTGTCTGATCAGGTGTCCTTCCTTGAAGAGTTGGTAGGGCCGCCTTGATTTCTTCCACTGACTTCACTAAGGTGTGAAGTATGGCCTCAAGAGTGTCGAGGCGCTGTCGATCGCTGGGACCGTCTTTATCATTCCTAGTCATGAATGTCGTTCTTACACGAGGGACGGTAGAAGGTACGATAAAAGACGTGCTCTCCGAATCATACCCTCGCAGAGAGAAGTCGTCGGGGTACATGGGGATGTTCTCCTTCGATTCGGACTCGGAGGAAGTGTTACCCCCTGCATCGGAGGTTGCTTCATCTTGGGACCCATGGACATCTGGGTCCATTGCATCTGTTAGGGGAACTGTCTCCCCTGGTTGATCTTCTTGGAACATCAGATTGTCATGGATGTTCCGAGGGGTGTTACCCCTAGCTTCGGCTACCCCCTGAGGTACAGTTGACGAATCCCCCAGTGTTGAAGATTTCGTCTTTGAGCGGGTGCCCTGGTAAACTCCTCCTGAGGTGGTTGTGGATAGCCGCTTGGACGCGAGTTTCCTGGCCACGCTAGTTGAGATCGTCGGGCTGGAAACATTTATCTTCTTTCCCGCCTTGCCAGTAGGGATCTTTTGAGCAGAATTATAGGAGACGACATGAAGCGCCTCATCTCCTGAGCTTTATTGCAGGACCGGTCCTGGCTGCTGCAGTCGTTGGAAGACGGACTGCCGGTCCTCTTGTACTGCCGCCTTGCTGTAGCAGCAGTTGACAATGACTTGAGTGCAGTGATGTCCATGAAAGGACTCTCTGCACACCAAGTTTTCTTGTCTTTCCTTGCGCTTGTGAAGAATCACATCACGCAAGTCACTTATTTTGTGGGCCCGGGAGTCCCGAACACATAAGTGTGTTGGCATCCTGTCTGCTCCCTAATGTGGGGCTAGTAAGAGTACTTGTCCCTGATCGTTGTTGGGAGATTCTTGATAACTATCCCGTCCGTTGGCTGTCGGGGGCTGGATACGGATAGTTTTGTATAACTTTCCATCAGAGGCCCGCGTAATAGTCAGCGGGACGCTCAGATGGTCAGAAGTTGGAACAGCTGACTGAGCTCGACAAGCCCATGCTGTCCTAGATTTCTCCCCTCTAGCACCTGAGAGTGCATAGTAGGAAGAGTCCAAGTTGTGCGTCACAGAGTCTGGCACACACTCATGAGAGTGTCTGAGATCAGGACCGCATGAGAGGCGGTCGAAGACTGAACCCGAGCCGCATGGAGCAGATGGTCTACAGCTGGGATTGGTAGCCGCATAGGCAGTCTGCATGCGGCTGGCATTTGTGGCCGCATAAGCAGTCTGCATACGGCAGAAAGCTGTGAACCTTCTGTATGCGGCTGGAAGTCGTGGCCGCATGAGCGTCTTCCATGCGGCTGGAAGTCTTGGCCGCATGAGCCTTCTCCATGCGGTTGGAAGTTTTGGCCGCATGAGTCTTCATGCGGCTGGTGCCCTTATGCGGCTTCTTCCTGGACCGCATAGAGTCCCTCTTTGCCCCTGTAAGTCCAGCATCGTAGTATTTTCCTTTGTCGGACTTGGGGACAGCAGAGTCCTCTATGGTCTGAAGTGGGGCCGCACACGAGTCTTCTCCACCGTCTTGGACAGCAGAGAATACTTCTTCCAGAGCTTGGGAAGGAGCAAATGATTTGGGCCTCCACTCCCTGTGGGCCTTCTTCATACGGGCTTGCTTCTGGACCGGACCAGCGCTTCCGTCGGAGAGCATTTCTTCAAACACCTGCTGGTCGAAGCGGACAACCAACATCTGTTCCATAGAGCCAAGTTTGGCTGCGTCCGATTGCGTCACCAACTTCTCAGCAGTGGAGAAGTTACTCCCCAGCAGAGTCGTCATCGTGTTTGCCATTGATTATCAAAGAACAGAACAATTTTATGGGAGGACTGAACTTTAATTCATAATACAAACTCGCTCGTACAAAGAGAGCCTGGGAACAAAACCTAGGAAAAGCAATCTAAGTACAATTATTTTATTTTTCTGGGGGGTGACGGTAGAGGCTCGGGAGAGTGCTATCAACTCTGCCTTACTCCTTGGACAATCGGACGTAGCTTCTGTGCTGGCGAGGAAATGCTCTCTGTGTATATGGGGGTTGCTAGTCTCTATGCTCGGGCTCTGTGTGTGCTTGCAAGGGAACATCACCTTGCTATTTATAGGAATTGTGATGAGCAGGGTGTGCAGTAACTGTGCCTTAAAAAGTGGGCGGTTGGAGATTGGTTAAGATTAACCTTGATCTGTTTGTTGGAAATTAATCTGGGCTGTTTGAGTCAATCTGGGCTGTTTGAGTTGGTTGCAATAAATCTGCATTGTTATGATTTGCTGGTTGTAATAAATACGAGTAGATAAGTCTTAGTCAATCTTCTGCCATGTGTACCAACTGCCATTTATGCTGCGAACCGCATGAATGGGGCATCCTGGTAAAGCCGTATGAGTGTTGTCTGCTAATTGAGCCGCATGAGAGTGGCCTTACAACCGAGACGCATGAGGATGGCCTCACAACTGAGCCGCATAAGGATGGCCTCACAACCGAGCCGTATGAGGATAGCCTCACAACCGAGCCGCATGAGGGTGGCTCCACAACCGAGCCGTACGAGGATGGCCTCACAACCGAGCCGCATGAGGGTGGCCCCACAACCGAGCCGCATAGGGGTCACCCCCAACTGAATCGCATAAGGGTGGCTCCCACAGCCGAGCCGCATGAGGGTGGCCTCCAACTGAACCGTGTAAGGGTGGCCTCCACAGCCGAGCCGCATGAGGGTGGCCTCCAACTGAACCGTATAAGGGTGGCCTAGGCGGTCCGTATAGAGAACTTCCTTGGACTTTGTGAACTGCACCGGCTATCATAGATATTTTTTCGTCTTTTGATGAGCATGATACGTCTCTTCATTATGTCAGAGCCGTCAGAACTGTCGCTTTATGTCAGAGCATTTAATGGCAAACTACAGGGAGCAATTATGGCGAGCTGTAATCGGCTTATTTTTAGCTGCATGAGGCCACGTGGCTCTTTCCTGAGCCGCATAAGATTTCTGAGCCGCATGCGGCTCTCTGGGACTTTCTGAGCCGCATAAAGCTCTTCAAGCTTTTGAGCCGCATGTTGAATCTGGGCCGCATATGATTTACTATTCTTTTTCATGCTTCTACAGCATGTCCTAACTTTATGGTACGACTGGAACTATACTTAGTATCTCGTGCTCTAGACCGCACTTTGCATAACGTGTATCGGGACCGTGAGACTCCCAACCGAGGGACCTCCTCATACTTTGAAAACGTGCATAGGAACCATGAGACTCCCAAACGAGGGACCGCCTCAGCGACAAACGGTCGCGTGAACTTACTTATTTGAAATCGAGGAACGACTACTGCATAGCCTTCTAACTTAACTTGCACCAAACGTGCCTAATACTTGCCATAGCCCGTGGCATTTCTATCATCGAAACAACCGTATTTTGTGTCTTAAACCTATTGTATTTCGTACGACACTATCATCCAAGTCATACTCTATGTGACGAGCCTTAAGACCGTGGGAACAAATGGCTATATGCAGCCGTAGAATCGTGGGACCGTACATGCGCTCAACTTGAACAACCAAGTTCTTTGGGTACCTAGACTTAAACCATAAGCCGTGCGATACAACTTAGCACGTAGGACGATCAAGGCTATGCCAAGCCTTGGACGATGGGACCGTGTATGCTTTATCAAGCATTTATACGTGCGACGCCTATGGCTTAGGCTAATTCCCACTTGGTGACAACTTAAACCAACTTCCTTCTCCCAAGCCACGGGACGAAGGGACGAGTGACATTTTCAAAGCACGCCGTACACCAACTCTAAGCTGACCGTTGGACCTTTCCATATTCTAACTCAATTCGACCTGTCGAGATTATTTCCTTATCTATGTGGATTCGTCTCTTTTATTATCAAGCCTACTCGTGCAAGTTGAAAATATACGATTTATTATGTAAAGGCTAAGATGAGACGAGTTCACCGAAACTACCCTACCTGAGCGAGGAGTCGCCTCGACCGAGCGGGCCTTCGAGCATCCATTGCAAGGCTAAGTCCGAACGCCGTCGGCGTTTCGATTCCTTCGATTGACTGAGCGGGACGGGGCACTATATCTGTAGCCAGTATCCTTGAAGTTTGCATGAAGATGCACGTAGTACCTATGATTATCGTCGGTCATGATATGTTTGAAAGCTCAACAAGGCCCTGCAATATAAATAGAAGTAATTTTCAAGATAAATTGGTTATTACGAATCACTGAAATATAAATAGAAGTATAGTTATATGTGTATACCTTTTGCCTATCACTTATGAAATGCCAATTGTTCTCCGACTGGCTCCCAATAGCATAATGCAAACATTAATCAAGAAACTAACTCCATGTATCGTGGCATTCTTGGGCTACTACTGCCATGGCTATAGGAAACATTTGGTTGTTGGCATCCCTAGCAATAGCAGTGAGTAAAATCCCTCCTACAAGACTTCAAATGAGTTCCATCACCACAAATAATATTCCTACACCCACTTTTGAAACCTTTTATTTGTGCATTGTAGGCAATAAAAACCCCATCGAAGATGTTGGGTCCTCTATTGCCGCCCTTTGTGTCCCTATCTTCACAACACTACGATGATTCTTTTGTAATATGACTGCCACATAGTCTCGTAACAACCCATAATGCTCTTTGTAATAACCATCTATGATACTCATTGCTTTTCTCCTTGCTCTGTAGGCTTTAGATCTGGAGATTTCAACTGAGAACTTCCTATTTACATCACTTATGAACTCCTCAACATTCCATATAGTACTACTTCTAAAAACCTTCAAATATTTGTTTGCCAACCAAAATACAGCCATTTGTGTATTCACCAAAACCCTTGAGCACTTGTGGTTTGGTTGCATACATTTCAACTGCCATCTAGTGCCATAAGAATTCGATGAGCCATCTAAACCCACATTTTTTTTGCACTTGACAGATATTCTTTTTTTCTCATTCTACTTCCACGAGATGTCATATCCCTGTTTCACTTAACAAAATACCCTTAAAAGGCTTTTGAAAGAAAACGAGAAAAAGTACAAGTAGATTCTGGAAAGTATTGCTATAAAGTCTGATCTGAGAGCGATCACTTTGTTCCTTGGACCACACGATGATGATGATGAGAACTGCTTGAAGAAGAAGAACAACCGAAAGAACTAGGTCACCAGAAAGGTATCGACACAATTGGCACTGAAGGTACAGTCGAATGCTTTTCTGCTTTGCTTCACTCTGTTCTTGAGAAAAAGTTGAAGAGAAACACTCTGGAAAATCACTTTGCTCTGAAAGTCACTGGGCTCTGATCTGTGTGATGTCTTCTACCTTTTGTTTAAAAAAATAAGTTTATTTATAGACTAGACCCTCTGTGCGTAAAAAGTAATATAATTTGGTCTCTGACACTTTCCTGAACCAGCTTGCTCGGAAGGGGTCCTATCCCGTTGGCCGGTTGTCGCTGCTGAATTGGATACACCCTCTCCCTTCGTGGACCAACCTGTCTACGTGGATCGCACAGAAATACGAGACTCTCCTGCGCGAGATCGGACTCTACCATGCTATTCGGGGCACCTCTTATGGCTTGTCTATAAATAAGAAATTATTCATGGCTCTGCTTGAAATGTACAATCGTCGTACGGGTACCTTCTTTACACCCGTAGGGGAGATGTGGCTTGCTCTCCACGAGATGCATGACGTCTCCAGGCTGTCTTGGGGAAATAAATTCTTCGAAGTGTATACCCCGACGAACGAAGAGTTCGAGGATTTGGAGCAACGGTTCCCGGGCTTTGTAGCTGTCTACCGGGAATTGCTGTGTCATTACAGCACATGCTAGCAGATGTCGAAAAAGAAGAATGACAGCTCGGAAGGGAACCTTCCGCATACAAAGGCCTGGCTCACTTAACTTTTTAAGCTCGGCGCCTCAGGCCGGGTTTCTCCTCGAAGTCCTCGAACTCAGGAGGAGGTGTAGGACCAGGTGTCGACCGCCAAGAGGGTAAGAACCGCCGACGACAAATTCAGGAGTCAATCTGACTCTTTTGCTTATTTTTATCAATACACTCAGACGTTGTCCGAGAAGGCTCTTTTGGCAGGCTTTCTGATGGTATGGCTACGAAACTGCATGGTCTCAGGAGGGGCTGGTTCTATTGAGAGGATCAACCGTAACTTTATCCTCCCTGCTGTGAAGCTGGTCTTTGGGGTCAGACTAGCTCTTCTTCCGGCCATGGTGTGTAGCATACATTGTGGCCTTCACACTTTCTCGTCCAAGGTCATCGCCCGTGACACGACGAAGGACTTTGAACGCATTGAGCTACCCTATCATTATCTGATGGGGTGGCTGTTGATGTATTGCCGGTCTTTGATGAGGCCTAGCCCCGAAGATGGCGTAACTGCTGATGATACTTTCATCTTCCAGTATTGCCGCATGCCTTGGGATTGCGAGACTATACGTGCCTGTCGGATGGCGCTGGCGAGAGTGGACATATATACTTTTTTCGTGTATGTTCCTCAATTTACTGCTGAAGAAGTGAGGGTCGTACATCTTAATGGTATTGGGCCTCCCCACTTCTTATCTGACAAGATGCTCCTTTGGATGCTCAACATTCGTCCTTTCCACCTGGTATATCGTAACCGTAACACTGTCTACTTGGAGCCTTACTTGCCCAGTAGGTTCTCCCGACAATTTGGGTATAGTCAGCTATTCTTGGACAGTCCCAGCTCTTGTCTGGACTTTGAAGGTAGCGTCCTTGACGGCATCAGGTCCTGGCACTATTATAACACGGTTCACACCCGTACCATCTTCTCAATTCCTGATGCTGGAGAGTCAGGGGAGATCTTGTATTTGGCAGCTCTATACCATGTCATGGCGAACAAGCCTTCTGTTGATTTTGACCCGGGTACCAGCTTTATTATTGGTACTGGCTTAGAGGAGAAGCCCAAGGGGTCCAAGGCGAGAAAGAAGAGGAAGAACACGGTTGCTGTGTCGGATTCGGAGTCTGTCGACGCGGACGAAGCGGATGACGAGCATGATCCCAATAACTCTCTTCCTTCCGCAGAAGATGTGGCGGCGGATCAGCCGCCTGTCGTGTCTGGTCCTTCACGCAAGCGAAGCAGGCGTGAGCCCACCGTTGGCGGCATAACTTACTCCATGAAACGGGCTGCGTTTAAGCCTCGCGGGCTTCTCATTAAGGAGAGAGGCAAGGATGTTGACACCGTTTTGGAGGTGAATTGAATTACAACCATCTTCTTCTTTAGCTCTTCTTTTTCCTGAACTATGACCTAATCATTTTTTTTCTCTGTAGGCATCAGAAGAAGGGAACTTTCCAGAGCCGGCTGCTGCCTCTGCGGTCGACCCGGCTCCAACTACACTAATTAGAGATATGAGTGCCGAGATTCTTGCCGTCGGGATTCTCCCAACGACGGCTGAGGTTCCTCCAGTTGTTGACATCCCAACCCAGGACGATGTGGGCTCTGCTGAACCTGTCCCCGAGACCGCTGAACTTCAGCCGGGTGATGCTGACCTAGTTGTATCTTCTTTCGGGGCGGCTGGGACAGATGAACCAGCTGCCTTTGGGTCGGATGTTACTGGTGAAGAGACTACGGTGGCTGAGAGCGAACCTCAGCCCCAGCAACTCTCCCCTGGTAAGCTAAGTCAAATTTTGACCAGTTAGGAGGTTCATTTGCTCTATCATCACATCCTTCAGGTTAAGCTGATTGATAGTTGCTCCGGACATACAGGTCATGCTCCTTCACTGCCAACCACGGATATTATCGAGAAAGAGTTCGCCAGAGGGAATCTGGTGGAAGAGAGTGTGCCTCCTCCCCCTCCAACTTATATTAAGGGGCCTCCCGCTGAATCGAGTTCGGAAGAGCAGACGGCAGAACGGCCGGGGCAGGGAGAAATGGTCCCTGCACCCTCTTCTGTTCATGTGGCTCCGGAGGTCGACCTTTCTGCCCTGCCGAGTCTCCAGATCCTTCGGGCTGCGGAGGAGGAATTGGCCGCTATTCAAGTGTCCTTTCGCTCGGAACTTGTTTTTCTTGTGGCAGGGGCATCAAGTTCTGGTGCATCTTCTTTGACACTGTCAGCTACTCTTCCTCTGACGCCGTCTTCTTCAGAAGTTCTGGATGAATCGTTAAAGGATGTGGTTGATAGTTTCTACCTCCATCTGAAGCGAGGGGTTGAGGCTGCCGTGGAGAGGGAAACTTCTTTTACCTTGGCCCGTCAATGCGCCCGTGGCCAGATTGAACTTCTTAGAACCCTCCCCGGTAGGGCAGGGATAGTTGAGCTTCTGGAGCCCAAATTACTAGAGGCAGATCAGCTTGTGGCCCAATTTCAAGTACTGTGGCAAGTCGACCTGTCTTCAGCAATAGATCAGGTGCGTGCCTTCCTCATAACTGTCATGGAGAAGGTAAGGGCTGCACGAGATGCGTCCAAGCTGATTATAATGAAGGACCTCCACGATCTGTCTCTATAGTACGATCAGCTGAGCCGTAGGGGAGAGGATTGTATTGCTCGGGAAGCGGCCGCCTCTCGCGGGATAATTGATACGAGGGAGCAGATCCTCGAGCTCCAGAGGAAATTGGCTTTCTTAGAATCTGAGCTCGAGGCCTTCCGCACGGATAAGGAGCTAATTGTTCAGGAAGCCGACAAGGTCACCCGAACTTCTGCTGGCTTGGAGCGTGCTTTGAAGAGGCTTGAAGATGGCTGGCAGGCTCACGCACATCTGGAGGATGCGGAGCGGTTGACTCAGGAGGCCGAGCGCCCGACCAAGCGGCGATTTGAGCGGTCGACGGTCGTACTGAGGGACCGTCTCAGAGAATTATGTGTTGCCGAACTATAGTCGGCCTTTTTTCCTTTCTTTTTTTGTTGTTTTCCTTCATTTTAATAGGGACGCGGTCCCCGAACATGTAGTACTTTTGTGTTTTAATAAATGACTATGTTTACACCATCCGTCATCTATTGTGCTTGTACCGTATTATGATGTTTGCCCCACTGGGGAACTTTTTGTGGACCTATTACCCTTGGCATACCTTGGTTTTAGGTATGGATAATAAGTTTGACATAGATACCTAGAATAATTTCGTGGTGAGACATAGAAGTGTAACACCCAGTTTTCCAAATGAAGGTAATTTTGATATTTTATAATTATAATTATTTAATAATGATATTTAAATTATATTATGATTTTGGAGATTTTTAATTAATTTAAAACTATTTAAAATGTTGATTGGTAATTTTGATGGTTAACTAGTGTAACCCTAGAATTGCTAAGCCTAGAGACTAACCATGACCAAAGGAGCCTATTCACGTGATTAGAATTTCATATTACCAATTTTTAGCCTAAGGGTATTTTGGTTATTTTGACAATTTTGTGAATTTATAATTTATATTAATTAAATATTGTGCTAGTCTTTTAGTTAACCCTTAATCTAGAAGTTAACCTAACCTAGATTAGTCTTGAGGTTAGAATTAAGGTTAGAATATTCCTACTAAGTGCCAAGGTTAGTAATATCTAGATATTATTATGGTAAGATATTTTCCTTTTAAGATATTTGTGAAAAGGAGCCTTGAACCAATAGGAAGCCTTGGAATTGGGTGGAGTGATCCTAACCACTCATCTAAAACCCTAACCCTACTCATTTCAACAGCCATACAAGCCCCCCTTCCTATAAAGTCACATTAAAAAAAGCCTTAGCCTCTTTTTACAAAACCTAGAAAAGCCCTACTTTGTTCTTCCCTAAACCTCTCCCAATTAATCCAAATTGAGCCCAAATTGAGTCAAATCAATTGCATCATCATCCCCAACAGTAGAGGATACTTGTGGATGCTTGCTAGCAAAGTTCGAGGACGGTTGAACCGGAGAAAATCGAGGAAGACGTCGAATCGAGGCTCTTTACATTGAGTTTGAACACTCAATAGGTAAAACCCTACAAACCCTAGTAAATTCCTGATTTCTTTACATAAATGCATTCATTTAGGGTTCCCCTAGGTGTAGCCCAAGTTTGGTAGGAATTCGTGTCTATTTCGTGTTCGTATCGGACACGTATCGGTTTATTAATTGGGTGTTCGATGAAATGCCACATAGAAATAGATTTTAGTATTTTGCAAAACTAATTATACATTTGTGTAGTCCTTGGCATGCTGATCATGAATCTATCACACTGAGCACGTTTTCGAGCCGTGTTCGTGTCCAAAATGGACACGAACAAGCTGCACGACACTGTGGTCGAGTGCCCTGCTACTCGATCACGTTTTCTCCGTGTCTGTGTCACTTGGACACATGAAAATTGACACACAGCTAGGGGACATGACTGACATGTCATTTCCAAAGTTTTGTTTCAATTGATAACGTGTCGGACATGATATTCGATGTGCACTGATCTTGTACACAGACACACGCGCGCGAAAATCCACACTGATACGCCTCTGTATCGTGGACACGCGACTTCGTGGACACGACTCAGGCACTTAGACACCTACCCTGACACCCCACCTAGATACTAACACGTGTACGAGACCCAAGGTTGTGTGTGACGTGTCCTAGCCCGACTCACACACGTGCACCGGGCTGTCTGTGCGTTTTAGCATCTGTGTGTGTGTTCTTTCTGTTAGGACACGTTTGTGTCCAGTTTCTTGACACTAGGACACACCCACGACACACTTACACCTATACAACTATTTACCAACCATTGGTTTGGGATCTTAGTTGTGTTTTGGACCTCGAATTTAAGTTTCCCCCAACTTCTGACATTGTACACTGATACTGAATAAACCCGAGTAAACTTCAGAGTATATATATGTTTTAATTCATTGATTAATGAATATTGTGATGTATTAACATGTATACATGTCTGGGACATGTATTGGTTCGAGTTAGTTCATGTACTTCATTACAAATCTATGTATATACAATTGGATTGATATTACACTAACTATATATATATATATATATATGTTTATATTTAGTGTCATGTCCAATTGTGTGTGTCAGTATTTTAGGGGATTTTTCTGTATCCTATATTGTATATATGTGTCTGTATATATGTATATATATGTCTGAATGTATATATATATATAGGTGATGATGTATTATATATATGTATACATATAGGAGAGCAGTAGAGTTAAAGGGGTTAGAGTAATTGGGTGTATGTATAAGAGAGAGGGGAGTGTAGTAGTAGGTGTGGGATTTTAGTAGCAGCTGCATAGGCACTGGCCTTGGCATGGCCTGCCTTGACTGGCTTGGCCTAACTTGGCCTTGGCCTTGGTTGAGCTGAACATATCAATATATGTTTCCAGTTTTTTTCCACAGAAAACTGAGATGAAACCTGAGATTGAAATGAAACCTGAGAGTTTAGGAATGTGAATGTTGATTCACTGTAAATAGATAACTGAGAGTTCACATGTGAATATTGGGTTTGGTTTTTCTGTATTGAATGTGTAAACCTGAGATTTACCTATGTTTGAAACCTGAGAAATTTATTGGTTCAACATGATGTTGAACAGAAATGGGATGGATGGATAGATGGTCTGGAATGAAGGAAGGAAGTGGGGAGTTAACTAAAATTTGAAGAAGAAATAAGAGCAGCAGCAGCAGTGAGGCACTGTACTGCAACAGCAGTGCAGTGAGCAACAGTGGCACATAGCCACTTGACCAATTAGCTTTAGGCCTTAGTTTGGTTGCCTTGTGTGTGTGAGTGAGTATATTGAGTAGGTTAGTGAGTGTTAGTAGTTAGTTTAGAGGATTAGTTTGTGGTTTAGGGTACATGTTTAAGTTAGAATTAGAGTTAGAGTTTAAATGAGGATTTTGTATTGAGTGATAGGCTAGTGTGTGAGTAGGAGGATGTGATACATTGAGGGTAATGATATGGGGTTGGATGTATAAGTATATTGTGATGTGGCCATATATATATATATATATATATATATATATATATATATATATATATATATATATATATATGGATAGAAGTTGAGAGTCTAGTTATAAGGATGGTTGCTTAGATACTTAGGAAGTTGACCTAGACTTTGACCATAGTCTAGTATTAACCCTTTGACTGTAGAAATGACCAATAGCTATAGTTGACTTGACCTATGTTTGACTAGGTTGACCAAAGTCAACACTAAGACAAATGGACCAATAGTTTGACCAATTGACCTTGATAGTTTAAGTTTGACATAGTTTGACTTGAAGGTTGACCCAAAGTTGACCAAAGTGGACCAAGAGTTGACTTTGACCTAGTTGACTTAGAATCATGTAGATTGCATCATAAACTTCATTTACCTTGTTTTAAACACATTATAACTTGTACTGCTCTATTTAGGACATTGTGACTCTGTTGCGGACATCTGATATTACATTACTCTTTTCAGAGTATCAGGCGAGTACATTCTCTGATAGTTCTTTCATTTACTTGTCAATTACTGTACTTCAGTTCTACTTAGTTTTATTTGATTCTTGTTACAAATACGTATTGTTATTACTGAATCCATGTATACGACACACATACTTACTCGTCTTACCTCTATTATTCGAATCACCATACGAATCACCATACGAATCACCCTATTCGTATCTTCATATAATGGTTGGACTTGTATTCGTCTTATGTGTTGGATTATGGGTTTATTGTATTAGATTGGGCGGGGAAATACTGATTAGACATATAGACATATCCCCCTATTCGAATCACCCCTCTGTGAATGATATTCGAACGATAGCCATCCCACACTTGGCCGAGTGTGTGGTGTGCCGTATTACCTACATCCGTTTACATGTCGATCTCGGTATTTTAAAACACACTTGGAGAATTTATTCGAATCATTGTTTGACTACTATTCGAATCACTATTCGTATCACCTTATTCGCATCACCTTATTCGCATCACCTTATTCGAATCACCTTATTAGAACAATAATTAGAATCACATTCGACTCATCTTGTATTAGACTCACATTGGGATTACACTTGACTCATATTATATCATCTGGACTTATATCATGTTACTCTAGTTCAGCTAGATTATATTTTACAGTATTTATTGCCATGCTTCTCCTCTTGTTTAGTTACCTTACTTTCCTTGTACCTTAACTGTTCTCTACATCATTACTCGTACAAACTACCATGTTCATCAATACAACTGTCTATAACTGCTCTATAGTTCTCTGTCATTTACTTGGAATTTCTTGATGAATTGTACTCGTTCCTGTCCTGACTGGACCTGTTGAAAATATTACAGATGCTTGCCCTGAGAATATTTGCCCTACTTGCCTTGGAACAGGAGATGGCTTAGCTACCTTTGGCCCCGACACTCAGGAGTGATCGGGAGACTAGCTAGTAGACTTGGTTTAGTTTTCATGTTTTAGAACTTGAATTGTAATAACTTAAGATACGAGTTTGTATTTGAGTTTGTTTGAGATATTATTATTTAGTAGTTTATAAATATTGTTGTTTAGTCTTTAGTTATAAACTTCTGTGTTATCTTATCGTGCTTAGACTGTGATTGAGATTTCATTATATCTATACTTGTCCTCCGTTCGGAGTTGAAATTTGACAAGTACATTATATAATTGCGTGAGTTGTTGATTAGATAGTAACCTTGGACATCATTCTATCGCCGACACTGCGGCGTAGGCTGGGCGCTGTTACGTACTCGTACCCTCACAGTGGGTGTGGGTCGTGACACGTTTTTAGTGGTGGTCCATGCAGGTCGAGTTTATGTAGTGGTATTCGAACTAAAGTATCACTACAGCCTGCGATAGAATTTGAGAGATAGGTTTAAACGGAGAGGTACTCAATCACAGTTAGGAAAATTCTGCTTTAAATTATGCCATCTACATATCGTACTGATTTGCCTTCTTTGAAATAAATTGTCCTCCTTTGATTATATCGATTCCTGCTCAGAATTGACTTCCTTATTCGATCTGTCTTCAGGATGGTGGAGACACGATCACATCGCTCTGGTGCAGCAGTTGCTGTAGAGGGGACTGCCACCTCTCAGCCAGTTCAGCAGGGTCAGGAGGCTGCAGCTCCTGCCACCTCTGCTCATATTGGGACTTCAGCAGCAGCAGCAGGGGGTATGCCTCCACCAGCTCGGAGGCTGGACCCAGTCATCCCAGAGATGCAGTTCCAGCAACCGCCGCCTACAGGATACATGGATGCGGCACAGATATTCGCTTACTTCCAGCAGTTTATGGACCGGCAGTAGGCCCGACAGGACAGGGGCATGGAGATGGCCCTTACGACAGTCGCAGCTCGACCAGTGGTTCAGCAGCCGAGGACACCGGAGATAGAGCAGTTCCAGAAGATAAGCTCCAGAGACTTCCTGGGGACGGAGGGGATTCTATATGCTGATGAGTGGATCGAGCATATAGAGGAGATCTTTCGCCTGGCCCGGATACCGGCAGATCTCCAGATAGAGGCAGCAGCTAGCTGGATACGAGATCTTGCTCGCACCTGGTATCAGTCAGACCCCAGGGTGGGGGTAGCTGGACAGTCCTGGGAGGAGTTCAAGGGCTTCTTCAAGAAGAAGTTCTTTCCAGATTCAGCGCTTCGAGCCTTGGAGTCGCAGTTCGAGAGCTTAGTTCAGGGGAGCCTGTCAGTAGAGGAGTACGCTGGGGAGTTCGGCCGCCTCGGCAGATTCGTAGAGGGCTTGAGCGAGACGGCAAAGGCCCAGAGGTTCCGGAAGGGTCTGGTCAAGGAAGTCAAGTCCTTGACCAAGGGCAACAAGAATGCCACTTTTGAGAAGATTTTGATGGGAGCCTTATTGGCTGAGGATGATCTTGAGCTTAGGCTCAAGAGGGGGCGAGACCCAGTTGGGGGCAGCAGCAGTGGAGGTCCGGCCAAGAGGCCTCACGTGCAGCTTCAGCAGGCACAGCATCAGTCTAGAGGACAGGACAGCAAGGTACAGACTTATGCTTACTGCAAGAGGGCATGACACGTTTGGGAGACTTGTTATAGGAGGCAGAAGGTTTGTCTGTTCTGTGGATCCGTTGCTCATCAGGTCAGGGATTGCCCTACTGTACCAGTACCTGGCGGAGCACCGGGTCAGAGAGAGGGAGTTAGGCCACCTGTAGCGCAGCGCCATGCCCAGAGGGGTAGAGCTTTTGCTATGGCAGTCGAGGAGACTGACGCTGCAGGTGACGGGTTAGCAGGTTGACCTCCTTGTTCTTCTCTTCCACCTTTATGTGTGATTTTTATTAGTACCTGCCAGGATATGTTTGTGATATGCTAGATAGCGTAGTTACCCTGTTCGAGACTGTAGAATCAAGACCAGTAGGCAGAGTTTTGCATATTATCTGACCTTGTTTGATTGGGGATTTGACCTAGAAAGGGGACGATCATCTTAATTTCGAGGACGAAATTCTTCTAAGGGGGATAGACTTGTAACACCCAGTTTTCCAAATAAGGGTAATTTTGATATTTTATAATTATAATCATTTAATATTGATATTTAAATCATATTATGATTTTTGGAGATTTTTAATTAATTTAAAACTATTTAAAATGTTGATTGGTGATTTTGATAGTTAACTAGTGTAACCCTAGAATTGCTAAGCCTAGAGACTAACCATGACCAAAGGAGCCTAGTCACGTGATTAGAATTTCATATTACCAATTTTTAGCCTAAGGGTATTTTGGTCATTTTGACAATTTTGTGAATTTATAATTTATATTAATTAAATATTGTGCTAATCTTTTAGTTAACCCTTAATCTAGAAGTTAACCTAACCTAGATTAGTCTTGAGGTTAGAATTAAGGTTAGAACATTCCTACTAAGTGCCAAGGTTAGTAATATCTAGATATTATTATGGTAAGATATTTTCCTTTTAAGATATTTGTAAAAAGGAGCCTTGAACCAATAGGAAGCCTTGGAATTGGGTGGAGTGATCCTAACCACTCATCTAAAACCCTAACCCTACTCATTTCAACAGCCATACAAGCCTCCCTTCCTATAAAGTCACATTAAAAAAAGCCTTAGCCTCTTTTTACAAAACCTAGAAAAGCCCTACTTTGTTCTTCCCTAAACCTCTCCCAATTAATCCAAATTGAGCCCAAATTGAGTCAAATCAATTGCATCATCATCCCCAACAGTAGAGGATACTTGTGGGTGCTTGCTAGCAAGGTTCGAGGACGGTTGAACCGAAGAAAGACTGACATGTGAAAATTGACACACAGCTAGGGGACATGACTGACATGTCATTCCCAAAGTTTCGTTTCAATTGATAACGTGTCGGACACGATATTCGATGTGCACTGATCTTGTACACAGACACACGTGCACGAAAATCCATACTGATACGCCTCTGTATCGTGGACACGCGACTTTGTGGACACGACTCAGGCACTTAGACACCTACCCTGACACCCCACCTAGCTACTGACACGTGCACGAGACCCAAGGTTGTGTGTGTCATGTCCTAGCCCGACTCACACACGTGCACGAGGCTGTCTGTGCGTTTTAGCATCTGTGTGTGTGTTCTTTCTGTTAGGACACGTTTGTGTCCAGTTTCTTGACACAAGGACACACCCACGATACACTTACACCTATACAACTATTTACCAACCATTGGTTTGGGATCTTAGTTGTGTTTTGGACCCCGAATTTAAGTTTTCCCCAACTTCTGACATTGTACACTGATACTGAATAAACCCGAGTAAACTTCAGAGTATATATATGTTTTAATTCATTGATTAATGAATATTGTGATGTATTAACATGTATACATGTCTGGGACATGTATTGGTTCGAGTTAGTTCATGTACTTCATTACAAATCTATGTATATACAATTGGATTGATATTACACTAACTATATATATATATATATGTTTATATTTAGTGTCATGTTCAATTGTGTGTGTCAGTATTTTAGGGGATTTTTCTGTATCCTATATTGTATATATGTGTCTGTATATATGTATATATATGTCTGAATGTATATATATATATAGGTGATGATGTATTATATATATGTATACATATAGGAGAGCAGTAGAGTTAAAGGGGTTAGAGTAATTAGGTGTATGTATAAGAGAGAGGGGAGTGTAGTAGTAGGTGTGGGATTTCAGTAGCAGCTGCATAGGCACTGGCCTTGGCATAGCCTGCCTTGACTGGCTTGGCCTAACTTGGCCTTGGCCTTGGTTGAGCTGAACATATCAATATATGTTTCCAATTTTTTCACAAAAAACTGAGATGAAACCTGAGATTGAAATGAAACCTGAGAGTTTAGGAATGTGAATGTTGATCCACTGTAAATAGATAACTGAGAGTTCACATATGAATATTGGGTTTGGTTTTTCTGTATTGAATGTGTAAACCTGAGATTTACCTATGTTTGAAACCTGAGAAATTAATTGGTTCAACATGATATTGAACTGAAATGGGATGGATGGATAGATGGTCTGGAATGAATGAAGGAAGTGGGAAGTTAACTAAAATTTGAAGAAGAAATAAGAGCAGCAGCAGCAGTGAGGCACTGCACTGCAACAGCAGTGCAGTGAGCAACAGTGGCACATAGCCACTTGACCAATTGGCTTTAGGCCTTAGTTTGGTTGCCTTGTGTGTGTGAGTGAGTATATTGAGTAGGTTAGTGAGTGTTAGTAGTTAGTTTAGAGAATTAGTTGGTGGTTTAGGGTACATGTTTAAGTTAGAATTAGAGTTAGAGTTTAAATGAGGATTTTGTATTGAGTGATAGGCTAGTGTATGAGTAGGAGGATGTGATACATTGAGGGTAATGATATGGGGTTGGATGTATAAGTATATTGTAATGTGGCCATATATATATATATATATATATATATATATATATATATATATATATATATATATATATATATATATATATATATATATATATATATGGATAGAAGTTGAGAGTCTAGTTATAAGGATGGTTGCTTAGATACTTAGGAAGTTGACCTAGACTTTGACCATAGTATAGTATTAACCCTTTGACTGTAGAAATGACCAATAGCTATAGTTGACTTGACCTATGTTTGACTAGGTTGACCAAAGTCAATACTAAGACAAATGGACCAATAGTTTGACCAATTGACCTTGATAGTTTAAGTTTGACATAGTTTGACTTGAAGGTTGACCCAGAGTTGACCAAAGTGGACCAAGAGTTAACTTTGACCTAGTTGACTTAGAATTATGTAGATTGCATCATAAACTTCATTTACCTTATTTTAAACACATTATAACCTGTACTGCTCTATTTAGGACATTGTGACCCTTTTGCAGACATCTGATATTATATTACTCTTTTCAGAGTATCAGGCGAGTACATTCTCTGATAGTTCTTTCATTTATTTGTCAATTACTGTACTTCAGTTCTAGTTAGTTCTATTTGATTCTTGTTACAAACACGTATTGTTATTACTGAATCCATGTATGCGACACACATACTTACTCGTCCTACCTCTATTATTCGAATCACCATACGAATCACCATACGAATCACTATTCGAATCATCCTATTCGTATCTTCATATGCTGGTTGGACTTGTATTCGTCTTATGTGTTGGATTATGGATTCATTGTATTAGACTGGGCGGGAAAATACTGATTAGACATGTAGATATATCCCCCTATTCGAATCACCCCTCTGTGAATGATATTCGAACGATAGCCATTCCACACTTGGCCGAGTGTGTGGTGTGTCGTATTACCTACAGCCGTTTACATGTCGATCTCGATATTTTAAAACACACTTGGGGAATTTATTCGAATTATTGTTTGACTACTATTCAAATCACTATTCGTATCACCTTATTCGCATCACCTTATTCGAATCACCTTATTAGAACAATGATTAGAATCACATTCGACTCATCTTGTATTAGACTCACATTGGGATTACACTTGACTCATATTATATCATCTGGACTTATATCATGTTACTCTTGTTCAGCTAGATTATATTTTACAGTCTTCATTGCCATGCTTCTCCTCTTGTTTAGTTACCTTACTTTTCTTGTACCTTAACTGTTCTCTACATTATTACTCGTACAAACTACCATGTTCATCAATACAACTGTCTATAACTGCTCTATAGTTCTCTGTTATTTACTTAAAATTTCTTGATGAATTGTACTCGTTCCTGTCCTGACTGGACCTGTTGAAAATATTACAGATGGTTGCCCTGAGGACATTTGCCCTACTTGCCTTGGAGTAGGAGATGGCTTAGCTACCTTTGGCCCCAACACTCAGGAGTGATCGGGAGACTAGCTAGTAGACTTGGTTTAGTTTTCATATTTTAGAACTTGAATTGTAATAACTTGAGATACGAGTTTGTATTTGAGTTTGTTTGAGATATTATTATTTAGTAGTTTATAAATATTGTTGTTTAGTCTTTAGTTATAAACTTCTGTGTTATCTTATCGTGCTTAGACTGTGATTGAGATTTCATTATATCTATACTTGTCCTCCGTTCGGAGTTGAGATTTGACAAGTACATTATATAATTGCGTGAGTTGTTGATTAGATAGTAACCTAGGACAGCGTTCTACCGCCGATACTGCGGCATAGGCTGGGCGCTGTTACGTACTCGTACCCTCCTAGTGGGTGCGGGTCGTGATAAGAAGTTCTTGGTATTGGGCAAAAGAATGCCATGGAACAGCTGGGCTCCAAAGGCATGTGATAATAAGAAAAGAGGCGCATGTACTAGGGGACCTAGTACAACATTTGTGGTCAACTGTGGACATTTTTTATGGTCAACTCTGGACATTTGTGGGCCTATTATCCTTGGCGTACCCTGGTTTTTGGTACGGATAATAAGTCGATAGAAAACCAACATACTTACTCAGAGGTAATGAGGACGTGGTAAATATGAGGGTTTCTTCAATGGAGTCTTCCTACTCAGAGATAATGAGGACGTGGCAGGAGTGGACACCATGAAGGGTACATAGAATAACTCAGAGGTAATATGGACGTGGAAGTTCAACGTGAGGGGTAGTTGGTTTATGATGGAGGTGAAACAACTCAGAGGTGACATCGACGTGGTTGTTTCGGGAAATTTGTGGATCTATTACCTTTTTTATGCACTGAAAGTGTGGGTGATAGATCATGAGGAAGATGCTCTTTTAGAAAGGAAGTTCAGAGGTATGATCATACAAGACTTACCACCCAGAAGATGCGATATGGATTCATTTGGGATGACCAGAGTGTAAGTTCAGCGGTACCTGGGGGCACATAACTTAACAGTTCGGTTGATTTGGAGGATTCTATTTAGACATAATACTTTTTCAGGAACTTGCCATTGACAGACAACATGAGCAAGTCTCCGTTTTGTTTTGCGAGGCGGTACCATTGAAAAATACAGCCTCGATGACAAATGGGCCTTCTTACTTTGGCTGAAATTTGCCGACGGTCTTGTGGGTCATAACCATCGGCCTCCGAACTGCCAGAATAAGATCGCCCACTTGAAATGTTATGAGTTTAACCTTCATGTTGAAGGCTCCAGAGATGTGTGCTTGATACAACTTGATTCATTGTTGAGCTAACTGGCGCTTCTTATCTAAGGCCTCCAACTCTTGTAGCCAGAGACGATAATTATCATCCATCGTCAATCAATAGGTGTGGACGATGTAGAGCGAGGGGATTTGAGTCTCCAGTGGAAGAACTGCCTCACTTCCATACACCAGAGAGAATGGTGTGTTCCCGGTGGCCGTCCGGACTGTAGTACGGTACGCCCATAAGCATTCGCCAAGCTTTTTATTCCAGTCGCATTTGTTGGAAGACATAAACTTCTTGAGCAGCTTGATTATAGTTTTGTTGAACGCTTCTGCCAAACCATTAGCCGCCGAATTGTACGGTGTTGAAGCAACATTCTAGATTCGATGTTTATCGTAAAACCGATATAAGGCGTAGCTTGCGAACTGCAGACCATTGTCGTGGATGATCCTTCGAGGCAGTTCAAAGCGATAGATGACGTGATGCTTGAGGAAGCTGATCATGTTTGATGTCTTTACCTCTGCAAGCGGGACAGCTTCTGCCCATTTGGAGAAGCAATCTGTAATTTCCAGTATGAAGCGGTGTCCTCTAGACGAAAGCGAAGTGATTGGGCCAATAATGTCCATTCTTTGCGCCTCAAATGGCCAGGATGCCACCGTCGGGTGCAAGAATTCGGATGGTTGATGTATGAAATCTGCGTGGACCTGACAGGCTTTGCACTTTCTTGTATAGCCTATCGCGTCTGCCACCATCGTAGGCTAGTAGTAGCCCATCTGGCGAAGGCGATCTTGCAGCTTCGGGCCAGGCTGATGGGCCCCGCAGACACCGTCATATGCTTCACGTACAACTTCTTTGGCTTCTGTATTGGACAAACACCAAAGCAGTAATCCATCGTACGACCACCGATACAGCATCTTTGTCTCAGTATCGTAGAAGAATCTGAGCGAACGTCTTCTAATAGAGGTGGCTTCTTTCGGGTTCTCCGATAAGATGCCATAGACTACAAAGTCAATAAATGGGAGCCTCCAATCCTGTGTCTCATCGACCGTCAGGGCAGAATAGCTCTCAGCAATTTAGACGTTGTTCTTGGGACAAACCAACTCATGGCCTATTACGTCCACCAAATGATGAGTATACTTTAGGACCGCCAGGGAAGCGGCCAGTCCTGCTAAGGCGTCGGCTTCAATGTTCCGGAGTCTCGGAACATGTTCTATGAAGAACTCTTTCAGAGACGTAATGATGGCGATCGCTACCTGATGATAGGGGATCATGTCTTCATGACGAACTTCATATGAACCTCGGATCTGATTGACGATTAACTATGAATCGCCATATGCCTCTAGGTACTCTATACCCAGTTCTTTTGCAAGTCGGAGACCGATAACCAAGGCGTTATACTCGGCCACATTGTTCGAGCAGGGTTCTGTAAGGGAATATGCCCGGTTGATCACCAAGCCAGGGGAAGAAATCAGTACCACTCCGACCCCAATGACAATATTGCCCTTAGGCCCGATTCTTGAAGCACCGTCGAAGAACATTCGCCAGACGGAATAATCGGAAGCCATGTTTGAATTGGCGACCTCGTTTGGAATCTCTTCATATATTCTGGTCGACTCTGAACTTGGATGGGCAGCTAAAAAGTCCGCCAGAGCTTGACCTTTAACAGCCTTTTGCGGAACAAAGATCATATCGTAGGGAAATAACAATATCGCCCAGGTAGCGAGGCGAGAGCTGAGTGCACCCGGCTTGGTCATGAGAACCTTGAGGGGGTTAACTCGAGATATGACATGGATGGTTTGTCCTGTAACATAGTGTCGCATCTTCTGGATAGCGAACACCAGAGCAAGACATTCCTTCTCCACGGCGGTGTATCTATGCTCAGGCCCAATCATCATTCGGCTGAGGTAATAGATAGCTTGTTCATGTCCCGTGTCATTATTTTGTGCTAGTAGAGCACCGAGGGAATGCTCCATCGCTCGTACATAAAGCAAGAACGACTTTCTAGCAACCGGGGCTACCAGAACTGGAGGATTCGACAGATATTTTTTGATGTTGTCGAACGTGTGTTGGCACTCTTCATCCCATACGAATGAGACGCCCTTCTTTATGAGGTAGGTGAATGGTTGACATCGCCCGAAGAGGTTAGAGATGAACCGTCCTCAGATCCTGCAGATGGTCTCCCTTAGAGCGGCTTTTGACGACAATGTCATCAACATAACACTCCACAGTCTTATGCAGGTGATCTCTGAAGATGACACTCATGGCTCTTTGATATGTGGTGCCGGCATTCTTTAAACCGAAGGGCATGACTGTGTAACAGTACATGCCAATCGGTGTTCGGAATGATGTATACTTTTTGTCGTCAGGAAACATCTTGATTTGATTGTATTCTGAGAAGCCATCAATGAATGACATGCGCTCGAAACCATATGTGTTATCGATCATGATGTCCGTGATGGGAAGAGGGAACTCATCCTTAGGACATGTTTCGTTTAGATTTCGAAAGTCGATGCAAATTTGAATCTTCCCATTCTTCTTGAGGACTGGTACTATGTTGGCGACCCAGTCTGGATGCTGTTCCTCCCGGATGAAGCCGCTGGCTATCAGTTTATTGACTTCAGCTTCGATGGAGTTCATGATGTCCAGACAGAAATGTCTTTGCTGTTGCTTGACCGGCTTTGCGTCTGGATGAATGTTGAGTTTATGAAGTACAACCTCGGGGTTTAGCCCTGGGATGTCTTCATAGCTCCAAGCGAACACATCAATGTACTCTCTAACGAGTTGCAAAAGTGCCTCCCACTCTTCGTCTGTCAGGCTTTTGCTAACGAAGATTGGCTTTGGAGAGGACTCATCGCCGAGGTCAACTTGCATAACCTCATCTTCAGTGGGAGGTTCACGAAGTTCGAAGCATTTCTCCCATTGTGCATCTAGTTGCTGGACCCAAGGTTCTAACTCTAGAAGTTTGGATACTTTTTCATCTTCTTCGTAGGCATCAGCAAATGCCATATTGACAGACAGAGCTTGCCTGAATACGTCCCCGATGCTGACATCCGAATCAGAAGTTGGTGATCCGGTTGAATGTGAATGCCAGTCATATTCCTCATTCGAGCTCTCGAAAGTTGTTGTATGAGTAACATAGCCTAGGCCATGTCTGGTCTTGCTATAGTAATCCCAAGGTTTTCCAGCCGGGACTGGTAATTGCAAAGGTAGTCGTCGGCCGGTGCCGTAGTTCAAGCCTGGTGTAGACTCCATGTCGTACCCCTATTTTTGCATAAGATACTTGGAACGGAAGCTATAGAGATAAAGCGGCAGTCTTCCAGTGTCGAATTTGAGATCGATTTCTTCTGGCCTAAAGGATTGTGGATTATTCTTTCGGCCGAAGATGATTGGATGATCGTCTCCCTCGACTATGAAGCAGGCGCCTTCTACAGGAGTGATTTGATTCATGGCATAGACATTTGTCACTTACGTGTGTTAGGTTGGTGCCTATACCTTATTCCATAGCATACATTATTCGAAGCTTATTAAGCTCGTGGTAGTTCAAAGATAGTCCTTTATTGATAAAGTACGTTATCTTTTCCGGTGGAATTATATCATTTACAGACGGAACATCAGTGTGAGCAGCCACATACTTGGCCAGCTCTGACTCCTCTTCGACTACCCCATGTATCAATAAAGATTGGGAGGACGACCAGGGTAGTTTGATCATCAGCGTCTCCACTGATGGCGCCGGACGTGGAGTTGTTGGCTCACTGGCAACCCCCGGCTTAGTACTAAGCTGCCGATTTGTTCCCGGCTCTTGTTCAGCCAACCTCTGCATTGAAGATTGGGATGATGACCTAGGCAGCTTGATCATCAAGGGCTCCCCTGAGGGCGTTGGACGTGGGGTCGTAGGTGCGCTAGCGGCCCCTGGCTCGGTGCTTGGCTGCCGATTTGTCTTAGGCAGACGAATTATCATTGGCTTGACGGAGGGATTAACCTCTTCTGTTTGTGTTTGCCAGCCCTTTGTAATCTGATCGTCAGTGGCTCCGTATTGGGCCTCGCCCCTTGGCCAGACCTTGGCAGTCGAATTGTCATCTGCCCCCTTTGTGCAGTGGGCACCGAAAAACTACACAAAGTGGCTGTAAGAGTCACAGTTCTGCCGGGTTTGTGGGGTTAGAGATGGATTCTTAATGGTTCCTCCGGCCCTGTAATTGCCTCTGTCTGCTCTTGAGCATCCTCCTTGATCAGGTGCCTCTTGGATTTCTCGTACAAGTAAGAATCCGAATAATAGGATTCGACCCCTTTAAAGGGATCGATGTCGGCAAATTCTGTCCTCATAAAGTCGTGCTTGTCGACGTACTTGAAGTACTGGTACAATATGGAGGGCACGATCATGTAATCATGTATCCACGGATGCCCCAGAAGAATATTGTATGAGGTGTCTGCTTCGATGACATAGCAGGTTACTTGCGACTGAAGGTCGCCAATTTGGCACTTTAGGCAAATCTTTTCAATGGGATAGCTTCTTCTGGAATTGAAATCGTTGATGGTGGTGCTTCAGCCGATGCATAGGGATGCGCAGATGGTGCAACAAGCTCTTCGGGATAATGCTTATCAAAGAACCGGGATTAATGTGCATCCGATCCACCTTGACGTCGCCGACATATCCAGTATAATACAGAGGACGATCGTACAGATTGGTCTTGATAAGCATATCTTGCAGAGTGAAGACAATGTTGGGCATTATACCTGTGCAAGTGCTGTCCTGGAGATCCGCTGGCCAGCTCTCCTCTGTGAGATTAGCCTGAGCCAGATATGCATCGGCATTCTGGAGTGCTTCGCTCAGTGCGACGCGAACATCTTTGAAGATTCTCAGGAGCTCGTATAATGACAATTTAGCCGATGTGTTAGCCAATTGTGTCAAAATGTCAAAATTGTAGGGCTTCTCCAGTCCGTGAGGAGTGTCTTTTCGGAGCGGCTTGTCAAAGCGAGTCTCCTTTGGCTTGGGCTTATCGGCCGACGGAGGCTGAGAAGGTCCTGGAGCGTCAGCAGCGGCCGGCTGGCGTTCTTCAGCCGAGTTATCCGATGTAGGTTGGGATTGTGCACCAGACCGGATGACGACAGCCGTAGCTTCTTCGACATCTGCCGAGATTGTGCGGCAAGACTTGACTTTCCCATCCTTCTTCTTGCCGGTGGAGGGTGGTACGGGCTGAGTCACTTCAGGTACCAGGTCCGGATGGACCCACATGACCTCCCCTCGTGATGTGGTGAGGGGCACTAGACCAGCAGCCTGGTCTCGGAGAGGTAGAAGATTAGCAACCTCCATCTTTGCCCGGGGAACGGGTACTACTCCATCTTGAGTCTTCGTCGGAGGAAAGCTGCCGAATTGGACAGACACCATGTTGGCCGCCACAGTTACCTCCTCGAAGTCAATGGCCATAGCCTTAGAGTCGATCAGGTTCTGGATGTACCATTTCAGTTGGAAGTAGTCTTGTGTAGCATAGTGGACGTAGCGGTGGTAGTGGCAGTACTTTGGGCTTTCCATCTCCGTAGGACGAGGTTCACGCCTTGGAGGAGGGAGCTGAATTCGATCCCCTTGTACGAGCATGTCAAGGATAGGCTTGACATGGCTGTCTTCAAAGGAGTAAGTCATCTGCGGCCACTGCCTCTCTGCCGACTTCGGTTCGGGCTTCGGGGCTGTGTCGGCCACCATAGCATTTTTGCCCTTGTTGTCTCGGTTGTTGGAGGAATTACCATCATTGTTGTTGTTGGCATTAGGGCATTTGCCCTTGTCCTCTCCTTCCGAGATATGCAATCCCAGTTGGCGAGCTTTCTTCAACTTGTCTTCTGCGCTAGTGGCGCTGATGATGAAAGTCTTCCGGTCCTTGAACTGATTTTCGCCTATACAGAGGCTGATTGTGGAAAGCTGCCTCTTTTGGCAGATTTCAATCAAGGAAGAATCTGGATTGCCAGAGGGCAATTTCATCGCGATTTGGCAAAACTGCTCAATGTAGTTCCTTGTCAGCTTCTTCTCGCCTTGAACAACGTCCATGAGGGTGGACATTGTCACATCTTGTCCTACCTCGTAGAACCTTTCAAGGAACATGTTTTTGAAGCCGGCGAAGGAATGGATGCATTTGTCTGGCAGATTGCGGTACCAATCAAATATTACCCCCTCCAATGCCCCGACAAACAATCGCGTGAGGATCGCATCGTCGTACGGCAAGTGGTCTGTTGTGACCTTGAAGTAGGTTATGTACCGGCTTGCAGAGGTCTTCCCATCGTAGGGGTTGATGTTGAATGGCTTGTACTGCAGAGGGAAGGGGACATCCCTCCATGCAGCGGGATACGGTTGTCGTATCTTCAAGTCCTGAGAGTATTCTCGTACGTGGAACATCGTACGGAGCTCCTAGACTTCTCTCCTTGCCTCCCTAGTCTCGTCCGTAATACTGGGAGCCGTCATTCCGGGTGGATTGTCCCCCGGGGTTGGTGCAGTTGTGTTCGAGTCCGCATTGACGGCGGGACCCAAACTTGTCTGATCAGGCGTCCTTCCTTGAAGAGTTGGTTGGGCCGCCTTGATTTCTTCCACCGACTTCACTAAGGTGTGAAGTATGGCCTCAAGAGTGTCGAGGCGCTGTAGATCGCTGGGACCGTCTTGATCATTCCCAGTCATGAATGTCGTTCTTACACGAGGGATGATAGAAGGTACAATAAAAGACGTGCTCTCCGAATCATACCCTCGTAGAGAGAAGTCGTCGGGGTACATGGGGATGTTCTCCTCCGATTCGGACTCGGAGGAAGTGTTACCCCTGCATCGGAGGTAGCTTCATCTTGGGACCCATGGACATCTGGGTCCATTGCATCTGTTAGGGGAACTGTCTCCCCTGGTTGATCTTCTTGGAACACTGGATTGTCATGGATGTTCCGAGGGGTGTTACCCCTAGCTTCGACTACCCCCTGAGGTGCAGTTGACGAAACCTCCAGTGTTGAAGATTTCGTCTTTGAGCGGGTGCCCTGGTAAACTCCTCCTGAGGTGGTTGTGGACAGCCACTTGGACGCAAGTTTCCTGGCCACGCTAGTTGAGATCGTCGGGCTGGAAATATTTATCTTCTTTTCCGCCTTGCCGGTAGAGATCTTCTGAGCAGAATTACAGGAGACGACATGAAGCGCCTCATCTCCTGAGCTTTATTGCAGGACCGGTCCTGGCTGCTGCAGTCGTTGGAAGACGGACTGTCGGTCCTCTTGTACTGCCGCCTTGCTGCAGCAGCAGTTGACAATGACTTGAGTGCAGTGATGTCCATGAAAGGACTCCCTGCACACTAAGTTTTCTTCTCTTTTCTTGCGCTTGTGAAGAATCATATCACGCAAGTCACTCATTTTATGGGCCCCGGGAGTCCCGAGCACACAAGTGTGTTGGCATCCTGCCTGCTCCCTAATATGGGGCTAGTAAGAGTACTTTCCCCTGATCGTTATTGGGAGATTCTTGATAACTATCCCGTCCGTTGGCCGCCGGGGGCTGGATACAGATAGTTTTGTACAATTTTCCATCAGAGGCCCGCGTAATAGTCAGCGGGACGCCCAGATGGTCAGAAGTTGGGACAGCTGACTGAGCTCGACAAGCCCGTGCTGTCCTGGACTTCTCCTCTCTAGCACCTGAGAGTGCATGGTAGGAAGAGTCCAAGTTGTGCGTCACAGAGTCTGGCACACACTCATGAGAGTGTCAGAGATCAGGAGCGCATGAGAGGCGATCGAAGACTGAACCCGAGCCGCATGGAGCAGATGGTCTGCAGCTGGGATTGGTGGCCGCATAGGCAGTCTGCATGCGGCTGGCATTTGTGGCCGCATAAGCAGTCTGTATGCGGCAGAAAGCTATGGCCGCATGAACCTTCTGTATGCGGCTGGAAGTCATGGCCGCATGAGCGTCTTCCATGCGGCTGGAAGTCTTGGCCGCATGAGCCTTCTCCATGCGGTTGGAAGTTTTGGCCGCATGAGCCTTCTGCATGCGGCTGGCTTTTTGTGGCCGCATGAGTCTTCATGCGGCTGGCGCCCTTATGCGGCTTCTTCCTGGACCGCATAGAGTCCCTCTTTGCCCCTATAAGTCCAGCATCGTAGTATTTTTCTTTGCCGGACTTGGGGACAGCAGATTCCTCTATGGTCTGAAGTGGGGCCGCACGCGAGTCTTCTCCGCCGTCTTGGACAGCAGAGAACACTTCTTCCAGAGCTTGGGGTGGAGCAAATGATTTGGGCCTCCACTCCCTGTGGGCCTTCTTCATGCGGGCTCGCTTCTGGACCGGGCCAGCGCTCCCGTCGAAGAGCATTTTTTCAAACGCTTGCTGGTCGAAGCGGACAACCAACATCTGTTGCATGGAGCCAATTTGGCTGCGTTCGATTGCGTCACCAACTTCTCAACAGTGGAGAAGTTACTCCCCAGCAGAGTCTCCATCGTGTTTGCCATTGATTATCAAAGAACAGAACAATTTTATGGGAGGACTGAACTTTAATTCACAATATAAACTCGCTCGTACAAAGAGAGCCTAGGAACAAAACCTAAGAAAAGCAATCTAAGTACAATTGTTTTGTTTTTCTGGGGGGTGACGGTAGAGACTCGGAAGAGTGCTATCAACTCTGCCTTACTCCTTGGACGATCGAACGTAGCTTCTGCGCTGGCGAGGAAATGCTCTCTGTGTATGTGGGGGTTGCTAGTCTCTATGCTCGGGCTCTGTGTGTGCTTGCAAGGGAACATCACCTTGCTATTTATAGGAATTGTGATGAGCAGGGTGTGCAGTAACTGTGCCTTGAAAAGTGGGCGGTTGGAGATTGGTTAAGATTAACCTTGATCTGTTTGTTGGAAATCAATTTGGGTTGTTTGAGTTGGTTGCAATAAATCTACATTGTTATGATTTGTTTGTTACAATAAATACGAGTGGATAAGTCTTAGTCAATCTTCTGCCATGTGTCCCAACTGCTATTTATGCTGCGAGCCACATGAACGGGGCGTCCTGATAGAGCCGTATGAGTGTGGTCTGCTAATTGAGCCGCATGAGAGTGGCCTCACAACCGAGCCGCATGAGGATGGCCTCACAACTGAGCCGTATAAGGATGGCCTCACAACCGAACCGCATGAAGATAGCCTCACAACCGAGCCGCACGAGGGTGGCTCCACAACCGAGCCATACGAGGATGGCCTCACAACCGAGCCGCATGAGGGTGGCCCCACAACCGAGCCGCATAGGGGTCACCCCCAACTGAATCGCATAAGGGTGGCCCCCACAGCCGAGCCGCATGAGGGTGGCCTCCAACTGAACCGTATAAGGGTGGCCCCCACAGCCGAGCCGCATGAGGGTGGCCTCCAACTGAACCGCATAAGGGTGGCCTAGGCGGTCCGTATAGAGAACTTCCTTGGACTTTGTGAACTGCACCGGCTATCTCAGAGATTTTCTCGTCTTTTGATGAGCATGACGCGTCTCTTCTTTATGTCAGAGCCGTCAGAACTGTCGCTTTATGTCAGAGCATTTAATGGCCAGCTACAGGGAGCAATTATGGCCAGCTGTAATCGACCTATTTTGAGCCGTATGAGGCCACGTGGCTCTTTCCTGAGCCACATAAGATTCCCGAGCCGCATGCGGCTCTCTGGGACTTTCTGAGCCGCATAAAGCTCTTCAAGCTTTTGAGCCGCATGTTGAATCTGGGCCGCATATGATTTACTATTCTTTTTCATGCTTCTACAACATGGCCTAACTTTATGGTACGACTGGAACTATACTTAGCATCTCGTGCTCTAAACCGCACTTTGCATAACATGCATCGGGACCGTGAGACTCCCAACCGAGGGACTGCCTCATACTTTGAAAACGTGCATAGGAACCGTGAGACTCCCAACCGAGGGACCTCCTCATACTTTGAAAACGTGCATAGGAACCATGAGACTCCCAAACGAGGGACCGCCTCAGCGACAAACGGTCGCGTGAACTTACTTATTTGAAATCGAGGAACGACTACTGCATAGCCTTCCAACTTAACTTGCACCAAACGTGCCTAATACTTGCCATAGCCCGTGGCATTTCTATCATCGAAACAACCGTGTTTCGTGCCTTAAACCTATTGTATTCCGTGCGATACTATTATCCAAGTCATACTTTATGTGACGAGCCTTAAGATCGTGGGAAATAATGGCTATATGCAGCTGTAGAATCGTGGGACCGTGCATGCGCTCAACTTGAACAACCAAGTTCTTTGGGTACCTAGACTTAAACCATAAGCCGTTCGATACAACTTAGCACGTGGGACGATCAAGGCTATGACAAGCCTTGGACGATGGGACTGTGTATGCTTTATCAAGCATTTATACGTGCGACGCCTATGGCTTAGGCTAATTCCCACTTGGTGACAACTTAAACCAACTTCTTTCTCCCAAGCCACGGGACGAAGGGACGAGTGACATTTTCAAAGCACGCCATGCACCAACTCTAAGCTGACCGTTGGACCTTTCCATATTCTAACTCAATTCGACCCGTCGGGATTATTTCATTATCTATGTAGATTTATCTCTTTTATTATCAAGCCTACTCGTGCAAGTTGAAAATATACGATTTATTATGTAAAGGCTAAGATGAGACGAGTTCACCGAAACTACCCCACCTGAGCGAGGAGTCGCCTCGACCGAGCGGGCCTTCGAGCATCCATCGCAAGGCTAAGTCCGAACGCCGTCGGCGTTTTGATTCCTCCGATTGACTGAGCGGGACGGGGCACTATATCTGTAGCCAGTATCCTTGAAGTTTGCATGAAGATGCACGTAGTACCTATGATTATCGTCGGTCATGATATGTTTGAAAGCTCAACAAGGCCCTGCAATATAAATAGAAGTAATTTTCAAGATAAATTGGTTATTACGAATCACTGAAATATAAATAGAAGTATAGTTATATGTGTATACCTTTTGCCTATCACTTATGAAATGCCAATTGTTCTCCGACTGGCTCCCAATAGCATAATACAAACATTAATCAAGAAACTAACTCCATGTACCATGACATTCTTGGGCTACTACTACCATGGCTATAGGAAATATTTGGTTGTTGGCATACCTAGCAATAGCAGTGAGTAAAATCCCTTCTACAAGACTTCAAATGAGTTCCATCACCACAAATAATATTCCTACACCCACTTTTGAAACCTTTTATTTGTGCATTGTAGGCAATAAAAACCCCATCGAAGATGTTGGGTCCTCTATTGCCACCCTTTGTGTCCCTATCTTCACAACACTACGATGATTCTTTTGTAATATGACTGCCATATTGTCTCTTAACAACCCATAATGCTCTTTGTAATAACCATCTATGATACTCATTGCTTTTCTCCTTGCTCTGTAGGCTTTAGATCTGGAGATTTCAACTGAGAACTTCCTATTTACATCACCTATGAACTCCTCAACATTCCATATAGTACTACTTCTAAAAACCTCCAAATATTTGTTTGCCAACCAAAATGCAGTCATTTGTGTATTCACCAAAACCCTTGAGCACTTGTGGTTTGGTTGCATACTTTTCAACTGCCATTAGTGCCATAAGAATTCGATGAGCCATCTAAACCCATATTTTTTTTGCACTTGACAGATATTCTTTTTCCCTCATTCTACTTCCACGAGATGTCATATCCCTGTTTCACTTAACAAAATACCCTTAAAAGGCTTTTGAAAGAAAACGAGAAAAAGTACAAGTAGATTCTGGAAAGTATTGCTATAGAAGTCTGATTTGAGAGCGATCACTTTGTTCCTTGGACCACACGATGATGATGAAGAGAACTGCTTGAAGAAGAACAACCAAAAGAACTAAGTCACCAGAAAGGTATCAACACAATTGGCACTGAAGGCACAGTCGAATGCTTTTCTGCTTTGCTTCACTCTGTTCTTGAGAAAAAGTTGAAGAGAAACACTCTGGAAAATCACTTTGCTCTGAAAGTCTCTGGGCTCCGATCTGTTTGATGTCTTCTACCTTTTGTTTAAAAAAAATAAGTTTATTTATAGACTAGACCCTCTGTGCGTAAAAAGCAATATAATTGGGTCTCTACGCAAGTAACTGCCACCCACGATTGAAAATCGACCTCTACGCGTGATGACATGTGTCCCATATAGAGTTGTGGTCTCTATGCATGGTGACACGTGTCCCATAACTTCAACAATATGGGAAGAGCACGTACACACGTTCCTCGATAAGTGTGGCATGAAACCCACGTATGCAGACCACGTTCTCACATAGCCAGAAAAGATTGAGCGTAAAATAACCCAAAACAAACTTCCTGCGTAAAGCGGCTAAAAAGTAGCCTTGAGCGTATAGCTAGCTCAAATAAACTCTACGCACACAAAAGTAGCTGAGATAGCCTTGAGCGTAAGAAACTCAAATAACTTTCATGCGTAAAGGAAGCGGTCTCTTGAGCGTAAAGTAGCCCATCTGCACACTAAACTACAAGCGTTGGGTTTGGTGCAAAATTTTTCTTGGCTTCTGTGCAATGTTCTGTCAGAAAATCATTCTGTCAGAGCAGTATCATACGTATTAAATGCGGTCTGGACAGCCTGTCTATCGCGTAAAGTCTGAGAATACTCTCGCATAGAGTTTGAGGATGGCTCCTGCGTAAAGGAGCTTGCGTAGAGTTAGACTCTGTTTGATCTCTGCGTAGAGCTTGAATCTGACTCAGTTTGACTTGCATAGAGTCTTTAAATGGGCCTTGCGTAGAGTCTGAAACTGACTTTGCGTAAAGCTTTGACTTGGTCTATGAAGTTTATTTATGCTTCTACAAGTCCCCCTTCAAAGTTTTCAAAGTTTTTTTTTCAAAATTTGAAATACTTTGAACAGAAGCGTAAAATCCGTGATATCCAACAATCATCTCAGAAGCGTAAAATTCGAGATACCCAACAGTTATCTCAGAAGCGTAAAATTCGGGATACCCAACAGTCATCTCAGAAGCGTAAAATTCGGGATACCCAACAGTTACTTCAAGAATTTGAACCGATTTCAAAATTTTCTATAAATAGAGCTTCGCTAGTAGAGAGAGAACTTTACTCATCTCTTGCAATCTTAATCTTCTTTACTCTAAGACCACCGTCGGCGCTAAGGGCAAGAATCCCGCTGTTGTCTTCGAAATCCCAGTTCAAACAAATAGCACCAAAGAGCAAGACCACCGTCGGCGCTAAGGGCAAGAAGCCCGCTGTTGCTTCGTCGAGGACTGAGCGTACGGAGACCACCGTCGCATCATCGAAGGCAACCCAAAAGACCAACCCCTCTGTGGCTCCGGCCATGATAGGTAAAACCCTATCTAGTTTGGCCATGGGTTCGTCGGAGAAGAAGAAGAACCGAACAAAAACCCTAAATTTCACGCCCACGTTTGTACGTGTCAGCGTAGAATAAAAACCACCAAATACGCCCACGTCTATAAGTGTCAGCGTAAAATAGAAACAACAAAATACACCCACGTCTATACGTGCCAGCGTAAAATGTTAAGCATTAAATATGCCCACGTCTATACGTGCCAGCGTAAAGTTAAAAATACGCAAGTCACCCACGTTCATACGTGTCAGCGTAAAGCAAGTCAAAAGACTATATGTTTTCATGCGTACAACTTTTACTCTTCTGAACAGAGAAAAGTATGCATGAAAAAACTTTTAGTCATACACTGCATTAACTTAGAATATTTTCCAAAATTTTTGAAACAAAGAATGAAAATTATTCAAAATTCTTTATGCACAAATCTTCACTTGCGTAAAAAAGCTCTTGCGTAGAGATGAACCAACTTAGGATATTTTTCAATCTTTTTAAAACAAAGGATGAAAAATTTCAAAATCTTTACGCACAAACATTTACTTGTGTAGAAGCATTTGCATAGAGATGTATAGAGATCAATTCTGAATTTTACTAACTTGATTTCTTTTTTCTTGATCTTTTTTTTTTGCAGTAGACTTGCAGATTCATTCTCTCTGAAGTCTTTGTTTCCCCAACTGGTATCTTGGGTTCCAACTATTTGGAGAATTTGTCTCATGTTGAGTTCCTACAAACTGACAAACAATACCCTGAAGAGAGACAACAATTGATAGCTGCTCAGGGAGACAGAATGCTACTGTCATTGATAAATGGAGAATTGCTGGTGTCGCTAGATGGCCAGCAATTTTTGAAGCCTGCTTTCATGTTTGGGGATGCTATTGATTTTCAATCACAGACGAACCTCAAGAAGGAGGCTTGTGTGTTTAATTTTGGAGAGAGAGCGATGTATCTCCTAACCATGCCAAGGGATTATCTCCTGTCTTCGTTTGTTCACGCCACCTACCCAAGACAGATGATCTGGAACCTGACTCCCAGCAGTCATGGTAGACCAGGCAAAATTATTTTCAAGAGGGACGGGTCCAACCAAATGGGCTACCATACCAGTACTCCCAGCGGTGGTGTCATTCCTTTCTCCGGTTTACTGCCTGGATTCACACCAAGCGAGGGTTCAACTTTGATCCAACCAGTGCAGATACCAACGTTCATAAACAAGTTTATGAACGCCTCAGTGCTATATCCCCAAGTCAACCCTAGGCTGCCAGGGTGGATGACCCCTCATAATAAGAACTAGATTCAACTTAGTGATTAGATCATGAAGAACTTCGAAACAGAACTGCGAGCCATTGGACTGTTTGAAGCAGTAGCCTCCACAAGTCAAGGCATACCAATGAACAATAATTTGTTCTTAGCTTTGATTGAGTTATATATCAGCTCGACAGGGACTTTTGCAACCCCAATAGGTGAAATGGGTCTTGCACTCCATGAGATGCAATTCATCTCCAAGCTGCCAATGGGGGAAGCTCCATATGAAGAGTACGTTCCCTCCAACCAGGAACTAGCAGAGATTAGGGAGAAAAATCCTCAGTTAGTTGAGGTATACCAAGAGTTGATGTGCCATTATCTGATTTGCACCACTATATATGAAAGTGGATCGCATTTGGCATACATCAATAAATGGACAACATATCTATTCTATCATAAGAATAGGATATCCAAGGATGACAATGAGAGATTTCAAGATAACAAGGCTCAACCTATCAACCCTTGTTTAATAATTCCTACTGATTCAATAAACACTTGGATGATCACCTATAAGTCTCCGGACAAATATTTGACCACCAAGGCTGGAGAATTCCCTGCAGGAAACGAAGCTTTGAGTTTTCTGAGACATGGCAGTCGAAAGCACTCAAAAGAAGCCTTGCTAGCGGGCTTCCTTTTCCTGTGGCTGCGAAGATGGGTCGTACCAGGGACTGGTACAGTCGACAGGATTCACCGAAACGTACTATGGCCAGCAGTACGTTTGATATTCAAGGCCAGACTCAACCTGTTATCGACAATGGTATGTCGGATAAATGCAGGTTTGCGAGTATTTGGTGATGAAGTGATCAATAATGCTCCTTACCGAAAAGATTTTCCTAGGGTGGAGATGCCCTACACTTATTTGATGGGTTGGTTATTGCATCACAACTGCAATTTATTACCACCAGGCCCTGGAAATGATACGGAGGTATTCCTCAAGAAGTTTAATAAAGCCACGTGGACTGTGACTCCAGTGGCGGATACCCGGGCAACACTAAACTTTTTCCATGGGTGAAACTTTTTCTGCACAAGACCACCAGTCCCAACTGACTATTTCGGCGTACAATTTGAAGATGTAGGTCAAGAGAGGACTGGGATACCTACACCAATCTTTAAATGGCTAATATGCATCAGACCCTCACATCTGATGTATAGAACTGAAGACAACTGTATGTTCGAACCATATCTACCCAGTCGGTTCGCTCGTCAGTTTGGGTATGACCAACTTCACGTTGGTAATCCCTCCACTAGCTTCAACTATTATGGAAAATTAGTTGATGGTACAAGAGCATGGAGGTATTTCAGCACTGGATGTACCAGTACTAGATTCTGTGTGTCAACTGCTACAAGTACAACTGAGGTACGAATGCTTCATTCGTATGCTCGTTTTTATGCCTCAATTCGTTCCTTCACAAATGACTACAGCATGAAGGGGAGTCTTCTATGGGTCAAGGAAGGAAACATCGAAGAACCAGTTATGGTACCTTCGGACATACCTGATGATGCTGCTGTTCCAGATGAATATCTGGTGACGATCTCTATGGGAGTTGGAGAAACAACTGTAGTACAAATTACCATCACCACAACCCGGAAGCGGAAATCAGATAGATGCAGCTGTTACTCTCCGGGAGAAGAAGAAGAAAGTCACTGTTAAAGGGCCTTCCAGACAGAGATCCGCTACTCCAGAAAGAAACTCCTGTTGAGGAGCCTCAAAATATTACATCTTCTTCAGCTCAACCTGGAGAAGGGTCCTCAGCATCCAGCCATCAGCAGCAACAGAAGTTATAAGAGTCATATCTCCTGGACGCCTCAGTACTTCACTACATCTAACCTCACCACAAAAGGCGAAAGCTGTTGAAGACACCGCCACCACTCACATTGTTGATCCGGAACCCATCCCCTCGGATGAACCGGCCCTTGATTTAGAAGATGATGACTGGGATATGGATTATGACGCACTCTTGTCGCATCCTGTACCTACTCCAGGTAAAGATAAATTACACAAAATTTATACAATAATATGTATTATGATTTTGTATATTAACTATTTTGCTTAATCTTTGTAGGTATCATCAATGTAGCAACATCCGTTGCTCCTCCTCCTTCTCAAGAGCCTATCCATGAAGAGGAAATAGAGTCTGAAGAAGAAAGTTCTTCTTCAAAAGAAGATTTCGCTTCTAAAGAATGTTCTCCATCTATGGAGATACAACCAGAGCCTGAAATAGAGGCACATCAAGAATTGCCTTCTCTTGTTGAAGAAAGAGAAGAAGAACTAGTTGCAGAAGAAGAACCAGTTACAACCGAAGAGCCAGCTGCTAATGAATCAATTGCTGCTCAAGAACAGATTGTTGAGGCACCATCAATTGCTGCTACCAGTCCAGCTCAAGCTCCTGAGACAACTGTGTTCGAGTCTAGATCGAACATAGGAAGCAGTACCTCCATGATACCATCTTCTACCACTAAAACTCATCCTCCGGAGGTAGCAGAAAAAATTGATGAAGATGTAGCCCCAGAACTCCTTGGGACTCAATTAGCCATGGTAGCAACAACAACTATGTCTTTAGCTCATCTTGCTACCAAGGCAACGACAGCATCCGCCCCCAGTCTTCAGAAGAAGGATTTAGTAGACCTTGCTGCCACACCGAGTTCCCATGCAGAAATGAATTTTTTAGTTGAGATTCATACTGAAGCTTGCTATAAAATCTTGGCAGCCTTGATCAAGATGGTCCTGAAGAAGGGCCTAAATTATGAAAGCTTGAAGGCTGCGATTGCTTCCATCATTGGGAATGTTGCTATGTTTAATGATGCTGAGAGAGCAGCAGCTCTAGAGAAAGTAGTGGAAGGACTTGAACAGCCTATTAAGGAATATCTAAGGCTGTCAAGTGAAACCCTCGAAAGTCTCATTCAGACCGAGTATGATGCTTTATCAGCTGAATACATCACTCGGGAGACTATTTTTAAAGAATCACTTCAGGACTACAATAGCAAAGTTGCCAAGGAGAGGGCTTTTTTGAACGAAACTAAACCCCTACTGGAGACACATAGAGAAGCCTATGAAACTTCAAATATGAGAATTCATCAACAAGATGATAGAATTCGTGAAGTTGAAGCAGAGTTGGCTCGATTGAAGGCAGGGAGAGAGCATATGATTGCAGCTCGAGATAAACATCTGGCGCAGAGCTCAATATTGGAAGAGAAGGTCGTTGGTGCTGAAGCTACCATTAAAACCCTTGATGAAGCCAAAGATAAGATGATAGTTACTTTTGCCGAACTCTCCCATCTCTGCACTGCGGAAGCCCGAAGATCTATAGCATATACAACTGTAGTGGGCTCTCGTGAAAAACGTCTGGCAGAGTTTCAGAAGATGATTGAAGATCTGTCTGCTCCACCTTAAGAATTTTTTGTAATCAATAAAGAAAATTTTATCTTCTGTCATTTCTTTTATTTTACTGATATACTATTTCCAATTATGAAATAAATAAAATATATTTTAAAATATGTGTGAGATAGAAAACAAATATGGACATGATAAGTCTTCCAAACTCAACAAAGTAGATTATATCTATCCAGAGGTAATATGGACATGATAGATAATAAATCTTGTTTTCTTTTTAGAGTATACAATACTATCAGAGGTAATATGAACATAATAGATCGTAATGACTCAAAAAAATAGATTAATATCTATTCAGAGGTAATATGGACATGATAGATAATAATGAAAAGAAGTAGATTTAATATTTATTTAGAGGTAATGAGGACATGATAAATAATAAATCTTTTTCTTTCTGAAATCAGCTGGTAAGACAGAAGATCAAAATTCTCTTTTAGGAGAATAAATAACCAGCTTAACCAAACCTTGGTAGCTGGAAAATAGAGAAGAAGTTCAAACGTAGTATTTCTTCAAGAATTTATCGTTAATTGGCATCATGAGCAAATCTCCATTAGGTTTAGATAACCTATAAGCACCATTGGAGAATATGGTTTCGACTATATAAGGACCCTCCCATTTAGCTTGGAACTTGCCTTTACTCTTATGAGTCATAACCATAGGTCTTCGAACAGCTAGAACTAGCTCTCTTACTTTAAATACCCTCTCTTTAACTTTGCGATTGAAAGCTCGAGATATGCGGGCTTGATACAGCTCAATGTGCTGTTGTGCTTGAAGATGCTTCTCATCCAAACCTTCAAGTTCTTGGAGTCTTAAACAGTTATTATTCTCTGTAGTTAGCTCATTAGCAATAGCTATTCTAAGAGATGGTATCTGGATCTCCAGTGGAAGAACAGCTTCACATCCATAAACCAATAAAAATGGTGTAAAACCAGTTAGAGTTCGAACCGTTGTTCGATAAGCCCATAAATATTCTCCAAGTTTCTCGTTCCAATCACGTTTATTAGAGGAGACAAACTTTTTGAGAAGTTTAATAATTGTTTTGTTGAAAGCTTCTGCTAAACCATTAGCAGCTGGATTGTAAGCTGTAGAAGCTAAGTTCAGGATCCGATTCTTGTTACAAAATCGATAAAATGTCTGACTGGCAAATTGAGGCCCGTTATCATGGATTATCCTTCGAGGAATCCCAAAACAATAAATGACATGATGTTTGATGAAGTTAATCACATTAGTCGTTTCTACTTCAACAAGGGAAATTGCTTCTGCCCACTTAGAAAAGTAATCGGTTATAGCCATGATAAACCGATGTCCTCTGACAGAAGGGAGATTAATCGGACCAATAATATCCATACCCCAAGCCTCGAAAGGCTAAGAAGCTGCTGTAGGATGTAAGAATTCAGAGGGTTGATGAATAAAGTCAGCATGAATCTGACATGCTTTACACCGTCTGGCATAATCTACAGCGTCTGCTATCATAGAAGGCCAATAATAACCCATTCTTCGAATACGGTCCTGTAACTTTGGACCTGGTTGATGTGCACCACAAACTCCATCATGAGCTTTACGAAGTGTTTGCTTGGCTTCACTTTTCGAAAGACAACGCAATAAAAGTCTGTCATAAGAACGACGATACAACATATGCATTGACGAATCATAATAGAATCAAAATGATCATCTTTTGATTGATGCAGCTTCTTTTGGATCTTCAGGTAAAATCCCATAAACCGCATAATCAATAAATGGACTTCTACAATCCCTTTGCTGAGAATTTGATTCAGTAGCATAACTTTGTTCAATATGTAAATTATTCTTAACACAGAATAGATCTCTATCCAACAAAGTGATGGTATTTTGTCTTTTGATGGGAACTGCTAAGTCTGCAGCTAGACTAGCGAGAGCGTCGGCTTCCAAAATTTGAGAACGTGGTACGAATTCAATGAAGAACCCTTTGAATGAAAGAGCCAATTCAATTACCACTTGATAATAGGGAATAAGGTCAGGATTTCTGACTTCATATGTCCTTCTGACCTGATTGACAATCAATTGAGAGTCTCCATAAGCTTCCAAAAACTCAATGTCCAATTGTTTTGCTACTTGAAGACTAATTAGCAGAGCATTATATTCTGCCACATTATTGGAACATGGTTCATTGAGAGAATAAGCACGGTATATGACCATTTTATCAGGAGAAACTAAGATAATACCTACTCCAGAGACAATATTACCTTTAGGCCCAACTCGTGATGCTCCATCAAAGTATAATTGCCAAATGTCAGCCCTCAAAGACATGTTGCAATCTACAACTTCATCCGGAATGTTGTCATATAGTTTGGAAGTTTCAGGTATAGGGTGAGCTGCTAAAAAGTCAGCTAACGCTTGACCCTTCACTGATTTTTGAGGTATGTAGACCCTATCATAAGGAGTAAACAACATTGTCCAGGTAGCTAACTGGGAGTTAAGAATACTCGGCTTCTTCATTAATACCCGAATAGGATTTATTCTGGATATGACATGAATAGTTTGTCCCGTTACATAATGTCGCGTCTTTTGAATAGCAAAAACCAGGACTAGACATTCTTTTTCCACAGGAGTATACCTGTGTTTAGCTCCAACCATTATTCGGCTAAGATAATAAATTGCCTGTTCATGACTCTTATCACTTTTCAGTGCAAGAAGAACACCAAGAGAATGATCTAATGCTCGAATATACAGCAAAAATGGTCTTCCTACCACTGGGATACTAAAACAGGTAGATTTGTAAGATATTGCTTAATGTCATTGAATGCTTTTTGACATGCTTCATCCCAAACAAATGACACACCCTTCTTCAATAAACGAAAGAAAGGTTGACATCTCCGAGAAAGATTAGATATAAATCTCCTGATATAGGCAATGTGACCTTGAAAACCACAAAGTTCTTTCAGATTACGTGGAGGACGCATTTGAAGAATTGTCTTAACTTTATCAGGATCGACATGGATACCTTGAGAAGTGATAAAAAATCCTAAAAATTTGCCACTGGAAATCCCTAAGAAAGACTTAGTAGGGTTCATTTTTAGTTGATGTCGACGCAACAACTCGAATATTGTCTTCAAGTCTTGAATATCATTATCTTTTAATCGACTTTTGACGGCGATATCATCCACGTAACATTCAACTGTTTTTTGCAGATGTTCTTGAAAAATATTGCTCATGGCCCTTTGATATGTAGCACCGACATTTTTCAGACCAAAAGACATAACTGTATAGCAATAAACTCCAAGGGGTGTTCGAAAAGTGGTGTGCTTTTCATCTCCTGGATACATCTTAATCTGATTGTATCATGAGAATCCGTCCATGAAAGACATACGTTCAAAACCACATGTATTATCTATCATGACGTCGGTGATCGGAAGTGGAAATTCATCTTTCAGACAAGCTGCACTGAGATCTCAAAAATCTATGCAAACTCGAACTTTTCTTTTCTTCTTCATGACAGGAACAATATTGGCAACCCAATCTGGGTGTTGTTCTTCACGGACAAAGCCACATGTGATCAGCTTTTTAACTTCTGATTCAATTGCATCCATCATATCCGATCGAAAACGTCGTTGCTGTTGTTTTACAGGTTTGGCATTAGAAAGAATATTGAGTTTATGGGTAGCTACTTTAGGATCCAAACCCGGCATATCTTCATAGCTCCATGCAAAGATATCAATATATTCTTTAATCAGCTTTATCAACTCTTCTTTTTCATCCTCAGAAAGATTTTTGCTGATGAATATTGGCTTCGATGTAGTCTTGTCTCCAACATCAATCTGGACGATCTCATCTTCTGTGGGTGGCTGTCGTTGTTCAAATTGAAGCTCCCACTGAGTGTCCATTTGTTGTGTCCATGGGTCATTTTCAAATAGTTCAGACTCATCATCGGTTTGAACCATATTGACTGAAAAGATGCGCTCAGATTCAACATACTGGACTCCTTCAGAATCTGAGGATTATAAAGAACTGGAAGAAAATTCCTCTTCCATATCTTCATTAAACATGTGGGATATATCGTATCCCAAACCGTGACGGGTTCGTCGATAAACGGATCACCACATAATGGTAATCGTTTACCTTTGTCCTGATTAAGGCCTAACATGGTTTTTAAATCGTATCCCATATTTTGGATAATCTTAAGAGATTGTTGACTATATCTGTCAATTCAGATTTTTCCTTTATCCTTCTCTTCAAGATTATCTGTTTGTATGACAGAAATATTCTTAGCCAATCCAAACACAATTTGACGCTTATTTTTCTTATTAGACAGGATCACAAAATAAGATTCTTCGTGACGTCTATAAGTTACACAAGCTTGTGATGATGAGGCAACAGGTAGTAAATAAGAAGAAGATGTTAGGAACCTCTGAGCATAGGGTCCAATATCGACATGAGGAGGAAAAGAATTCTCTTTATGATTAATATATAAGATTTTCTCTGTATTTATGTCAGTTTTATGTTGATGACTTTGATTATCAACAGATAAAGTTATTCTTTCAATAAATTTGACAGCCATATACTCCAAAAGAAAATCTTCATTAAAATGAGAGAATATAGAGTGATCAATGTTTACATCATTGACAGACTGACTACTACGCTTTGGATTAATCATTAATGGACCATCATCTGTCTTCAGCGTAGATTTGCCAAGGTTGATAACTAGTGGTTCTGGATCAGTTGCACGAGAAGTACGTCCTTTGACCTTGATCATGAGAGGCTGATCACCAGTGTTGGCTTGAACCCGACTTCTGACCGAAAACTTCACAGATTCATCTGACGTAGTTTGAGTTCTCCTTTTGACTTTAATCACCAAAGGTTCGTCATTAACAGGTTGGGGTTGAATTCGACCTTTAACTTTAATCATCAAAGGTTGATCTTCTGAAGGCGATTGATCTTCTGAAATCGATTGATCTTCTGTCGGCGATCGATCTTCAGCCATATCAGATATTTTCTTCACATGCTCATGTGTATAAAGTATTGAATCCAAGAAATAAGCTTCAACACCTTTAAAAGGATTGAGATCTGCAAATTCAGTCTTCACAACCCCTTGAGAATCCACATACTTGAAGCATTGGTGGAGAGTCGAAAGAACAATGTTATGTTCATGTATCCATGGTCTTCCGAGGAGAATGTTATAAGATACATCTGAATTGATAACATAGAAAGTTGCCATGGTTCGAAGATCACCTATTTGAATCTTCAGGCAAATTTTTCCCTATGGTTTACTTCTTCCAGAATTAAAATCGACAATTGTCGTACTAGTGTAAGTCAACTCACTAGTAGGAATCCTCAATGGTTGTAGCATACTCTGAAGAATAATGCTGATGGAGGACCTAGGATCGATGTAAATCCTGTCAATTTCGGTGGAGTCAATATACCCTGTGTAACACAAAGGCCTGTCATGTCGATTATGCTTCAATAGCATATCCTCTTGTGTGAAAGTAATGTTAGGAATTGATTCCATCATACTGTGACATTGGGGACACGATATCGGTGTATCATCAGGACTTTTGAGTTGAGCTAAGCATGAATCTGCTTGTAGCAAAGCTTCACTCAAAGCTTCTCGACTTTCTTTAGAAAGACGGAGTAACTCAAAAATGGAAAGTCTAGCCGGAGTATTGGCTAATTGGGCTAGAATGTCAAATTTATAGGGTTTCATCAACCCTTGATTTGAGCCAAATTTCAGTGGGACGTCAAAACGTACTGCCTTCTGTTTCCCTTTTTCAACCACTGATGGTTTAGAAGGTCTTGCCTCAGCAGAAATAGAAGATGACTGAGTTGGCAATGTTTCAGCGACATCATCCGCTTCTTTCAAAGTTCTCTCATAATCTTTGTGGTAGTCCTTTCCAGATCTTGTACCAGCAAAAACTTTTTCTTCAGACTCAGGAGAATGAAGTACCATATTACAGGATTTAGTCTTCTTTTCCTTAGTCTTCTTCTTATGAGGATTTTTGCGAGGAACCTCAAATTCTAATCCAACAGAGGATTTTTGACCTTGAATTTGTAAAGAAACTCGCATACCTTTACCATTGTTCAAGCCTTCCGCATTTTGAAAGTCATAGCCCATCTTTTTTATGAGATGGACTGATTGTTGACTGTACATGTGAGTGGGTAGCAGACTTTCAACAGATGGTACAGCAGATGAAGAAGGGACAGAGACCTCTGTAGTCGTAAGGATAGAATCTTTCAATGTAGGGGTAAAATTCCAACCGGAGCTTTCTCGTAGGCAGCAAAAACTTGTTGTGCCCTATACAAAGGGACACTGTTCATAGCTAACCATTGCTGATGAGTAAGCTTTAGTTTGGTAGGAGGAGCCAAATTTGGAGGACATATATTCAGTCCCCGTAGCCTATCTTCCAAAGGGATGTCACCCCATAAATGATCAGAATCATCATAATCTGGGGTAACAACATGAGAAATCATATTGCAGGTTCTAACTTTTTGACCTTTTTTGGATTTTGAAATTTTACTTCCATGTTCCATTTCAGGTACTAAGTCAGGGTGTACCCACATGATTTCACCATTTTTTTAAGGTGAGAGACACTAATTCTTCACTTTAATCTCTGGCTGGTGGAAGATTCACAATCTTTATCGTCGCCTTCGGAATTGGGACAACCCCATCAGGAACTTGCTGTGGAGGAAAACCTCCAAATTGAAGAGAAATCATATTGGTTGTGACTGTATGATCATCATTAGTTAAAGCGATAGCTTTAGCATTTATCAATTCTTGAATCTTCTTTTTCAAGACATAGCAAGCCTTAGTGGGATGATTTATGTATTTATGATAGATACAATACTTGGGATTATCAACCAAATCCACCTCATTAGGTCATTTTGGATCCGGAATCTGTAGCTTACCACTCTTCACGAGACATTGGAATATCCCAGGAATATCACTGTCGTCGAAAGAGTATTCTTCTTTCGGCTTAGAAGACTCCAAATTACTTGGTATAGTTTTAGATTTTGAAAGGTTTACCACTAGGGTTTCCTTTCCTTTTCCATTGCGATTACCATAGTTGTTGCCTGAAGAGACTTTCTTTCCTTTATCTTCTGAGGCGAAGATCATCCCATGTTCACGAGCCAATCTACCATTGGTCTTGGTTGAAACTGCTGCTATAATAAACGAGGCCCAATATGTGAATTGAGAGCCTGTAAAAACAACGATGGTTGGTTGCAGATTCATTTTGCATGTATCAATCAATGCTGAATCTGGCATACTAGGAGGCATTTTCAAAGTAGCCTGTCGGAAACGTTCAATAAACGTCCGAGTATCCTCCTTTTCTTTTTGTTTAATTTCTATTAAGGAAGACATATTCATGTCCATTCCTCCTTCATAGAAACGAGAGAGACATTGCTTTAAACTCGTCAAAAGACGATATGCAATTGTCGGGTAGACTGCGATACCAGTCGTATGCTGAACCCGTCAAACACCCTATGAAGACTCGGGTGAGAAGAGCATCATTCTTCTGTAGATGCACAGTCATAATATCAAAATAATTGATATATTGACTTGGAGAAGCCTTTCCATCAAATAATATCATGGATTGTTGCTTGAATTTAGGAGGAAAGGGTACATCATTCCAGTAGGGAGGATAAGGTTGCTTGATCCCCAACTTCTGGAGATGATATTTGTGCTTAAGAACCTCAAACTGTGCCTTTAACTCCCGAACATCTTGAATAGCTTCATTAGTTTGAGGGAGTATGTTTGATTGAATAGTGGTTGGATGTATCGTAACCCCCACCGGAGGTGATACATCTTCTGGAATGAGAGTATCTGGAGATACGGAGTTTTGATTGATAGCAGGCTCTTGACTCAAAGGTATATCAATCCCTTGACTATCTTGAGTTTGCGCTGCTACTTGCACCGGTGTTACCACTGCTGGCTGGACTGTTTGCTGATTCGTTATTAACTGATACATATTTTGCATCATTGCAAGCATATCCTTTAGTGATTATTCCACTGCAGAAAGACGCTATTCTGTATGAGCAGTAGACGTCTCCTGTTCTTCTTCGATAGCATAAGATTCAACTTCTCTTGAACTTACAGAGGGATTGGTGTACAGATATGAATCAACGCTATTAGTTTCTGACTCCAAGTACTGGGTACCCCCAGCCTCTGAATCTAAAAAATTTATATTTAAAGGTTGTCGACTTCTTGACCGAGTATGTTGACATACTCCTTCAAAAGAGTCGAGGATTCGGTTGAACCGTTGTTGACCTGGAGTCTGGGACGAATTGCGTCTTGAACGTCGTCCTCTATTGATATGAGATGCCATATTAACTGATGTATAGGACAACTCATGTTCTTGGTCATCAATTTGTTGCTGAGGTACGTTATAGCTTAATCGGTCGAAAACTGACCGTTTAGTAGCAGTACAACAACATTTGATTACAATTTGATGATACTCACAATAATGGTTTTCTTGGGGGAGTGTCACAGGAGATTTTCTGTTTTTACGCTTTTGTACAAGTAACTCGCGTAAATCAGAAGAATTGGAAGGTAATATCGTCTTTTTTACATTTGGGACAGAGAAATATCCAGTCCCTTGCGTAAAAAGAAGATTACTAGCTTCATTGGCAGAAGAAAGTTGTACGCTTTTACGCGCTTGAAGTTGTGTGCGTAAATCCTGAGTTGGTTTTTGTGCACTGAGAACTCCATCAGTATTGAACGTAATCCTAAGATTAGGCATTTTGCATAAAGCAGCATTAGAAAATTGTTGGCGTAAAACAGAAGTTTTTCCAAAATTTTTTGTCTCTTTGGACAAATCAAAGGAGTTATTTGCCATAAGAGACTTGTTTTTACGCTGTACGCGTGTAGGCAAGTTCACTTTAGATACAAAAGCACCATTGTAAACTTTATCTACCATGTCACCGACAGGAGATTTGCCTTTACGCGTATAGCGCAAAACAGAAATATCTGCCACGTCACAGACGAGAGATTTGCCTTTACGCGTAGAGCGCAAGACTTGAGCGTCTACCTCGTCACAGACGGGAGACTGAACTTTATGTACTGGGCACAAAACTGAAGTAGGAACTGCCTCGTCACAGACGAGAGCCCCAACAACAGGAGTGGGAAGAATTCCCTTGCCTTTGGAAACAGTAGAGAGATCAGAGGGTGCTTTGGACTTAGGAATCCAAACTTTTCGCACCTTTCGTGATTTTTGAACATTGGAGCAACGAGTACTACCCCCAGTTCGAAGCATTTCTTTGTAAGCAGTCTGGTCGAATTGAACAACCAAAGTCTTCTTTGTTGATCCAATCGACACATCATCATATTGAGCAATTGCTTTCTCGTCGGAGGAGAAAGTAGTCCCCAGCAGAGTCGCCATTTTGTTTCACTTAACAAAATGCCCTTAGAAGGCTTTTGAAAGAAAACGGAAAAAAGTACAAAAGTACAAGTAGATTCTGGAAAGTATTGCTATGGAAGTCTGATCTGAGAGCGATCACTTTGTTCCTTGGACCACACGATGATGATGAAGAGAACTGCTTGAAGAAGAACAACCGAAAGAACTAAGTCACCAGAAAGTTATCGACACAATTGGCACTGAAGGCACAGTCGAATGCTTTCCTGCTTTGCTTTACTCTATTCTTGAGAAAAAGTTGAAAAGAAATACTCTGGAAAATCACTTTGCTCTGAAAGTCTCTGGGCTCCGATCTGTGTGATGTCTTCTACCTTCTATTTAAAAAAATAAGTCTATTTATAGACTAGACCCTCTGTGTGTAAAAAGTAACATAATTTGGTCTCTACGCAAGTAACTGCCACCCACGATTGAAAATCGACCTCTACACGTGATGACACGTGTCCCATATAGAGTTGTTGTCTCTACGCATGGTGACACGTGTCCCATAACTTCAACAATATGGGGAGAGCACGTACACACGTTCCTCGATAAGTGTGGCATGAAAGCCACGTATGCAGACCACGTTCTCACATAGCCAGAAAAGATTGAGCGTAAAATAACCCAAAATAAACTTCCTGCGTAAAGCGGCTAAAAAGTAGCCTTGAGCGTATAGCTAGCTCAAATAAACTCTACGCACACAAAAGTAGCTGAGATAGCCTTGAGCGTAAGAAACTCAAATAACTTTCATGCGTAAAGGAAGCGGTCTCTTGAGCGTAAAGTAGCCCATCTGCACACTAAACTACAAGCGTTGGGTTTGGTGCAAAAATCTTCTTGGCTCTGTGCAATGTTCTGTCAAAAAATTATTCTGTCAGAGCAGTATCACGTGCATTAAATGAGATCTGGATAGCCTGTCTCTCGCGTAAAGTCTGAGAATACTCTCGCGTAGAGTTTGAGGATGGCTCTTGCGTAAAGGAGCTTGCGTAGAGTTAGACTCTGTTTGATCTCTGCGTAGAGCTTGAATCTGACTCAGTTTGACTTGCGTAGACTCTTTAAATGGGTCTTGCGTAGAGTCTGAAACTGACTTTGCGTAAAGCTTTGACTTGGTCTATGAAGTTTATTTATGCTTCTACAATCTCCTCTTAATTGCAGCTTCCCTGACTAATCTTCTAAAGTCTTTTGAACTTTGAAACTCCATGCCGAGAATAAATGATGGGTCTTTCAAGTCCTTCACTTCGTTAAAATCTGGAAACTTGGGCCTAGACTGTCCAGGTTTATCGTCTTCGTGAATGCTTCTGTTATCATCACTGTTGTCGTACTCACTTTCAACCAATTACGACAATTCAACATTCTCTATATTTTCTCTAATGTTAGCATCATCTTCATCTTTTGCATTGGAGTTTATCAGTTTCAGAATCTTCTGTCTCGTCAGTCTCTTCTACATAGTCATCATCATTTGATCCATCACTTTCACCAATATCTTCCTAGAGATAAAAAAGAATCGGTAAATTTGAAATATACCTACTACAAGTAAATCATAACTAATATAAGTAACGAGAATATTCATGTATATACATACTTCTTTCACCAACATTTTCTTCTTCTCTAAATATGGTGAACCTTGTGTGGTGATGTATCCATCAATTTGTTCAATATGACTTAGGTCCATTGTTTTAGGGAGATCTTTGTTCTGACCATCAATATGTTCAACAAATAAATTCAGAATCTATGGACCTTTGTTGTTAGTGTTGAACATCCCTAACACTTTCTCACCGGTGTCCAAAAAGCAAAAGACATTTGTTGGACCTACTAATCTGGTGGAATATTCTGAGGGGACCATTGTACCCTAACTCCCTTACCTAACCCAATATTTCTTGAAGAGACATTCTAAGTCAACGTTATGTGCTATGTTCTCCGTACCACCAACATATCTCCAATTTAGACCCGTAGAAAAATCCCACCATAGTGTAGTCTTAAAGACCATCTCATCTACACAATAAGGAAAGATAACACCATTAAAACTCAATAATCTTAACAAAGGTCTTTCTTACTAATCAAGTGTGTAATGTTAAATAAAAGACTGAAAACAAGTAATATGTACTGTCTAGACATTGAATAGAGCATTTGGTCCCCACTTCCCCACACTATATAACAAATACTATATCAGGTCCCCACCACATTCATATGCATTTGATCCCCACCCAATATTCTCCCTCATCCCCACTGTGCATTATGAATTACAAACATATGTCAGAAAATTCTAAGTCATAAAATCCAACAATCATAACCCTAAATTGACTTACAATGTCAGAAGAACCCTAAGTGAGAAAATTCAACAATCAAAACCCATACATCAAAATACACACTTAAATAAACAAGAAAATTGACAATAAAATCCAAAACAAACAAGAAAATGAATATATTTTATGAAAAACCTACAAAACCATATACGAAACTAATTTTTTTTACACATACCTTCAAATACTTCGATATCTGGCAGTGTATAATGAGGGGATGAGGGAGAACATCAAATGAGAGAGAGAGAGAGAGAGAGAGATCCACATTTCTAAAATTAGGTTGAGTGATTTTTGGGAATTCCTAATTCTCATATATCGTACGGTATAGTAGAGTAAGGGATGTGGTTTTTTTTTTTTGGTCTTTTTAACTTATCCGTTGACTCCGTTAGGGTGTTAAGTCGTATAATGATAGTTGATGTATTAAGTTGAGACCTATCAAAGTTTAGGGTATCAACCTAAAAAAGTGGAATAGTTGAGGGTATTAAGTTGTAATTTAGCCATAATTAAATTGTGAAAAGTGTCACAGAGAAAGAGCTAATATCTCTTTGACCCCTTTCTTGGAATCTCCATGTAGAAAAAGTGGCTACTTGTTGTAGTTTCGACCAACCACCACATGAACATGCATGCCACGAGGTTGGATTGTCCTATCCAGAGCTAGTTTTGGTTGCCCCTTGAGCCTTATCATGGGCACCCGCGACCCCGACCTATTGTGAGGTAATGCTGAGCCTGAGGGTTGCCCCAAGCAGAGGAGGGTTGTCCAAATTCGAAGTCTTGTCTGGCTTACCTCTGGACAGCCTGCACATGAACAATTCTGCTTTGCGATGTAATCAATTTATTAGCTTTTTATAAGGTTTGTTAATAAAAGGTAGACTACATAGTAGTGATATATAGAAAAGAAAGCATATTAATTGTAATAGTTTATCTTTGCTTCCTAACAATCATTAGGAAATGCTTATCATGTTACCTACTATTTGGATATTTATTAAGAATTTATGAAATGTTGGTCTTCTTCGGGGACTAAATTATAGTTCGGAGTTCTAAGAGGTTAACTTCGGATTTGATTATGGCTTCAAAATTCTTTGACTTTGTTAATTTGGAATGAAATAAATAGGGGGATATTTTATACAATAAAACTAGTTGGCTAGAATCTATCCGGATAGAAAGTGGTAGATTTGGTATTATTTTTATCTTTTTCTTTCATGTCATATTTTTTATGTCCAGAATATCCTTTTACTCAATTCAAAAAGTTGATTTTGAGTTCCAATAGGTGTTGGAGTTCCAATAGGTGGTTTTGAGTTCCAATACAGTTAATAACTGAAGAAAATGTTTTAGCCTCTCAATCCTATTATTCTTTCTCTTCCATTATCAGTCCAACGTGTTTCTATTGATTTTTTTTATACATATTTACTTTGGTTGGAGTGGAAGGAGTAACAAATTGTTTAACAAACTACTTACTATTATCGAATTATAAACAAAAACTTTTTCTACTTTATGTGGTCGAAGAAGGAATAACAAATTTTAATTTTTGGCAATAAATTTTTTTTCGTAATATTAATTTTTAGAAATAACTAATCAACGATATACATAACGAGCTCATTTAAATTAAAATTATATATATATATATATATATATATATATATATATATATATATATATATATATATATATATATATATCAACAATTAATTATATCTGTATTACCGATGATAATAAACTTTAATTTAAATGAGCCCGGATGTATATCATCGATTAATTAATGAAAAAATTAATATTACATAAAAAAAATTATTGTATATGTGTTTGTGTGTGGGTGGGTGTTGGGGGGGGGGGGGGGGGGGGGGGGGGGGTGGCATGTTAGTGTAACGGTAAGATCGTTGGCACCGGCGGTAGGTCTCAAGATCGAACCCCCTAGGGAACGGTTGGGTGGCGGGGGCCACAACTCCCGGCCAAGGCTCGCTGGGTGGACTTTGTCCATGGGTCTTGGTTTCTAATATATATATATATATATATATATATATATATATATATATATATATATATATATATATATATATATATATATATATATATATATATATATATATATTAGATTTGGAGTCAAATTCATGAAATTCTATGTTTGGTTGGAGTTGGATTTGGATATGAAACACCAAATCCAATTTTAGATTTGGAAGAATGAAAGTTAAACTTTTTGAAAAATAATTTGATTGTGCTATTAAATACTTAAATAATACTAGTTAATAATTAATTAAAAAAGTAATTAAAAATTAAGTAATAATTAGTTATTCTTTATATAATTTTTATTCTTAATTAATATAAATACGTTCATTACTTAAATAATTAATTACTAATTTTATTAATTAATATTTCATCACAATCTTAATTAATAATTGATTAATTTATCAATCATAATTATAGCCTTGATTAATAATTTATTAATTTGTAACTTTATTTTTATATTTTACGGTAATCTTAATTAATAAATTATACCTTTATTAATCGTAATTATAATAATTATGAATCGTAACTATAATTTTAATTAATGATTGTAATTAATCATTTATAAATAAACATTTAATTATAATCTTAATTTTGGATTTTATGATTTGGAGAAGGAATTCCGGATTTTATGGATTTGGAGCCAAATCCATGGAATTCTGTGTTTGTTTGGAGTTGGATTTGGATATGAAAAGTGGATACCAGATCCAAATTTTGGATTTTGAAGAATAAAAGTTAAACTTTTTGAAAAATAGTTTTATTGTGCTATTAAATATTTAATTAATACTAGTTAATAATTAATTGAAAAACTAATTAGATATAATTTTTATTCTAATTAATATAAATACGTTCATCACTTAAATAATTAACTATTAATTTTATTAATTAATATTTCATCACAATTTTAATAATAATTGATTAATTTATCAATCATAATTATAGCCTTGATTAATAATTTATTAATTTATAGTTTTATTTTTATATTTTACGGTAATCTTAATTAATAAATTATACCTTTATTAATCATAATTATAATAATTTATTAATCGTAACTATAATTTTAATTAATAATTTATAAATAATTATTTAATTATAATCTTATTTTAGGATTTTAGGATTTGGAGATGGAATTTAGGATTTTATAGATATGGAGCCAAATCCATGGAATTATGTTTGGTTGGATTTGGATTTGGATTTGGAAGAATGAAAGTTAAACTTTTTGAAAAATAATTTTATTGTGCTATTAAATATTTTATTAATACTAATTAATAATTAAATAAATAATCAAATAATAATTAAATAATAATTAATTTATTTTATATATAATTTGTTATTTTTAATTAATATAAATACGTTCATCACTTAAATAAATATTTTTTGTTCCAGTATTGACTTTTCGTAACTTCAGAATAGTTGACAGGCTCACATTAGAGTAGGACAGTCCTAAAGGATTGAAAAAAATAAAATGACACGCTTTTTGGGCTGTCCTACATTTCGTAACTTCAGAATAGTTGACAGTTGGTTGAAGCATAAAATAAAATTAAAAAAGAAGCCGATAACAGTGTAAATGAAAAATATTTTACGATAAAGCAATGTCACGGCATCATAAACGCCAACTATTGATGCTTTAAATTTTTGTTCCAATTTGTTTCAGTTGGTTGTTGACAACAATAATCATCTCTCTATTTACTTTGTATGGAAATAAACTGCATGTATTGATGTCAATATAGGAAATTAATAACAAACCATAGGAAATTGTGCCTTAGAAAATTGCATTTGGGAAATCAAAAGTTGATTTAATCAAATCTCAGAAACCAAAGTGTTTAGCCGGATAAAATTCCTTATCCATTTATTCTATTTGTGTCAATTAATAACTCAGATTTTGGAGAAAAATTTGGAGCCAAGGGTAACTAAGTAATTAAACAGTGTTAATTTGTGCATTAATTACTTTCTATCCGGATAGATTCTATCCAAAAATCATCTTCCTATTTTATATAAGTCTATTAGTGCTGACCATATTCCTTTCTAATATCCTCTCTTCAATCAACTTTAGGTCAAGTGTGTTAATAGATAAGAATGCTATTGTGGTGTAGTCCAGTATTCAAAGACCACCTTGGAATTGTTAATTTGGTTAGTGATGATCAGGGAGAGTACTTCTGGTTAGACAAGACACGGAAGAGTTCCTTCCAAGTTTTTCTAGACTATAAAGTATAAAAAAAAAGTTTAAAATATGGACATATACTCGAACGTCTCATTTCGGGAGCTCAAATAAACATTTCTTAAAAACTAGTTCAACGAACATTCTGTAAATGAGCGTTGACACAAAAGTGACCACTGGGATGAATCGAAAGCATCTGGTATTACAGCAATGAAGCTCAAAACAAGTTAATAACCTCATAGTAACTCATAATTATGCTCCTGAGAAATAAAATAAGCTGTTTGTGTAACCATAGTGAAGTACTAAAGCACAATGATGTCCTATCAACCATTACATATTGTAATTTGGCTTGACTTGACCCTACAAAATGTATCTGATACACATGGTGAGAGCAAATCATGTAGGTTCCTGTAGTAATCTTCATGCAGTACAGTGCACCTTGCGTCGTCTCTGACACCATTAAACTGTCTTTGACTTGGGTGATTTCTTCGGCTGTCTCTTCGGGATGGAGTTCTTCATGCCGAGATAGAAGAGTAGCGAACCAAATAGAGCCAAGCTCTGAAACAAGACAGAAGAAGTTATAATACCCATGTATAGCCTCGTTTGGTTCGCGGAAAGGAAAGGAAAGGAAAGGAAATCAATTCTTTCTCTATCCTTCCCTTTGGAAAATTACAATTTCCATCAATTTTTCTTTCCGGTGTTTGGATGGGCCAGGGAAACTAGGAGGAAAAGTAAATCCTTAAGGTGGGTGGGGGAACCATTTCCCCCTTTTTTTTTTTTCCTTTGGGAAATATTTTCCTTTCCTGTTGCTTTCATTTGGCATCCAAACACAGGAAATGAATGACTTTCCTTTCCCAAGGTCCTTCCGCGAACCAAACTTGGCCTAAGAGAGAGAGAGAGAGAGCAGCTGGAATGTTCATTGGGTAGAAGCAAACCTGTGTGAACTTGATGAAAAGTTTTCCAAATTCTGGCTTTTCAATGTCATAGTTGTAGAAATCGTACAGAATTGGCATGGCAAATGCTAGATAGATCACCTGTTGCAAATTTATAGCAGTATTGAATTAAATAGAAATAATAGAATGCTGGCAGACGATCTACAAAAGCTCAAAACATCTTCAGACTTTTGTGATCAACAGTAAGGGAGGTGTGAAGCCTAATCACAATTGTCAGCTAAACCTATCAGTCAGTAGTTGGGTGCAATCTCTACTCTACTGTCTAACACACATGTACATTTTATATGGGTACTTCAACCAGACCACCAGCACATTTATCAATGCACATTTATATTTATCAATACACATTTTAAGTAAAAAGTGTATTGATAAATATGATGGTGAGAGTATCCATGTAAAATACACATTTATCAATGTATTAACATGTGCCTTTAGGGCACATGTTAAAATAACCCATATTACAATAGAAATTACGACGTGCAAAGGAACTGACAAACATATACTAAGATGAGTTGGAGGACAAGGGAATCATTCGTACCAGGAGATAAGCTCCAAGGGAGCTGCTAAAGATAAATAGTAGACCGCCAAGCCCCTTTAGAGCAATGGCTCCCGCAACAAGATGGCTATCTGAACAAACGGAAAACAAATATATGAATACTGGGTTATGTTTGGCATACATTCTTCACGAATATGAATATTGATCCAATGAAAGATATAAACTAGACGAAAGCATATAGTACTAACATCAATATGAGGCACCACTACGCCTAGAGCTGTTGCTACTCTTTTTGTGAAAAGGTTGAATTTGGGCTTGAAGACCTTCGCTGCTGGCCCGCCATCACTACCAAAGTCATTAAATCTGAGCAAAACAGGACATATATCAGCACAAACTATGATATACAGCGGAATCCAATCAGCAACCTGAACTAGTCACAGATTAATACACACAGGAAAAAGTTCCTAGAGCACAAGCCTCTGTTTTTTCAAGGTGTTCACTACACTGTTGTCTCGCTCATCTTCTAATTGAACAATTATATTATTTTATCATGTAACAAGAGGAAGTTTGAAGAAAACTCCCTAATTTTAACCTGAAAATGAAAGAAAACCTCAATATTTATTTTTCAGAAGTTAATGGGCTCCTCATTTCCGTTAGTTGAGCTCCCATGTGACTCGCACATGATTAAAATTGACAAAACTAGCTTTGTACATTGTGGATCTTGTGATAAAAACCATTCAGCTCCATTAAGGACCATGTTTGCGTGACATTAACAAAAACCATCTCCTATGTTAGAGACTCGATTCTAGTTTGTTTAGGCCTACCCCTATGAATTCTAACAGCTCCTCTCCGACATCTTATCATCACTCCAAACTGGTGCATCTTTTGGTGTGCGCTGCACATGTCCAGACCACTTACGATGATTTCCCCTCATCTTACCCATCTTACTGCTCATTTTATGCTGTTTTTAGTTGCCGAACCTAATCAGCGAACACGACTTATCTTATAGTTGTTCTATTAACTTTCCTTCCAACTTCAATGTTAACCATAAAGCATGATTGTTGAATGATTCAACAGAAAAAGTAATTATATTCTCCAAGGCCATATTCTCCATTCTTAAAATAGGTGAGGAACATGCTATTACTCCCTCATTGTTTAGTTCTCTATAAAAACTGGAGTTCCTAGTATTGTCGTGGTAAATTACCATCAACTATAATCCATGTTGCATGGACAAGAACACTGTATGACATGGTTCACGGATTCAGCCCAAGAATTGGCATGTTGCTGCAGATATGGAATTGATTTTGGAGTGTATGTGCTTCCTAAGATATAAAATCAATGTTCCCATAAAAACTGCAAGATAAGCTCTTTAAGGTTACATTTTATTCCATAACAAAAAGAGAGGAAAAGTAAAAGAAACACATATGAGATTATAAGAAACAGGATCCATATTTAATAGATTCCATCCCCCATCTTCTCTTCCTTCCCTTGCTTTCTTTTACACCACATAGAGACTGAAGAATGCAGGCCCAAGATTTGGAGGAAAAAATCACAAAAAGGTGAGAGGTCAATTAAGAATCCAACAGCAATCCAAGGTAATCATGGCCGTCGTTAATACTATATACTGGCTTTTGTTTACTGGATTTATTACATAGGTAGTTACTATCTGATGATACTTCTACTTCATAAAAGTCTTCTATTTATACATATGGCTGGAAAGCTAAAGCATTTTAATTCACACAATTAATACTACCAATAAAGCAGAAATGTGGTACTGAGCTAGCACAACAAACATTCATGCCTTAACCTAGTATATCCAAACATGGTATGTTTAACCAAAAAGCATTACTTTGATTGATTGAAAAAGGGAATAGCAATAATCGGACTTTGTTGGGACTCTCATTCCTTTACTAAGCTTGTGTGTCATAGAGATAATGCAATTTCAAATAGCAAATCGTATCATCTTACATCTTCGTCTAGACTCTTTATAGTCTAGAGAAACTTGAAGGGTACTGTAGTGCCCCGTCCTGCTCAGTTAATCGGAGGAATCGAACACCGATGACGTTCGAACTTAGCCTTGTAACGGCTGCTCGAAGACTCGCTCGGTCGAGGCGACCCCTTGCTCAGGTGGGGTGGCTTCGATGAACTTGCCTCAGCTTGGCATTCACACTAATAAAACGAAAGTTTTCAAATGCACAAGTAGTCTTGATAATAAAAGAGATGCATCCACATAGCTAAGGAAATAATCCCAACTTGGGTCAGACTGAGTTAGAATATAGAAAGGTTCCACGGTCGGCTTAGAAGTTTGCTCAGCGTGCTTTCAAAATGACACTCGGTCCTTCATCCCGTGGCTTGGGAGAAGGAAAGTTGGTATTCGCCACAAAGCTGGAATTATCCTAAGTCATCGGCATCGCCCGTGTATATGCTTAATAAGCATGCACGGTCCCGTCGTCCAAGGCTTGGCATAGCCTTCACCTGTCCCGTGGTTTAAGTCGTATTGCACGGCTTGTGGCTTAAGTCTAGGCACCCAAAAAGTTTGGTTGTTCAAGTCGAACGCGTGCACGGCACGTTCTCTTGATGCAAGGCTTGGCATAGCCTTTGCTAGTCAAGTCGTTGCACGAATAAGTTAGACAAGAGTTTGGCTGGGCTATAGAAGTCATATCAAGCACTATCCCCTGTTGTCTGCGGTTGTCAAGTCACATAGTTCCACGAGAACAAGGCTCGTCATATAAAATATGTAACTTGAGCGATAGTGTCGCGTAGAGAACAAGTCAGTCTAAGGCACGAGCCACGGTTGGTTTAGTGAAAAATATGCCACGGACAAAGGAAGCACACGAGATCGGTCCCGCTACTTGGGAGTCTCGATAAGGAAGTCACGAGATCTGTCCCGCTACTTGGGAGTCTCGATAAGGAGGCACACGAGATCGGTCCCGCTACTTGGGAGTCTCGATAAGGAAACACACGAGATCGGTCCCGCTACTTGGGAGTCTCGATAAGAAAGTACACGAAATCGGTCCCGCTACTTGGGAGTCTTGATAAGGAAGTACACGAGATCGGTCTCGCTACTTGGGAGTCTCGATAAGGAAGCACACGAGATCGGTTCCGCTACTTGTAAGTCTCGATAAGGAAGTACACGAGATCGGTCCCGCTACTTGAGAGTCTCGATAAGGAAGTACACAAGATCAGTCTCGCTACTTGGGAGTCTCGATAAGGAAGCACACGAGATCGGTCCCGCTACTTGGGAGTCTCAATAAGGAGGTCCACGAGATCGGTCCCGCTACTTGAGAGTCTCGACAAGGAAGTTCACGAGATCGGTCCCGCTATTTGGGAGTCTCAATAAGGAGGTACACGAGATCGGTCCCACTTGGTAGTATCGATAAGGAAGTTCACGAGATCGGTCCCGCTACTTGGGAGTCTCAATAAGGAGGTACACGAGATCGGTCCCGCTACTTGGGAATCTCGATAGAAAGTTGGAAAGCATAGTCATGATTAAGGAAGGACTTGGTAGATCGAATTGAGTTTTGCATGGTCATTGGACAACTTGCACGCAAGGTAAATTCCTCGAACGATCCCGGGGAGCCGGGTTCGTGTCGGCCTAGGAGAAATTGTAGACATTGTACGGCCTTTATCGACGGTACGACTCGATTGAAGTGAACCGTTACAATATATGCTGTAGGTTATTCGGTGGGAGCTCGTATCTCGCACGCGAATGGTCACCGTATGCAAAGATCCAGGATAGCTTGACATTGCTAGTGACCACTCATATAGATGTGTCGGCATAAGAGCCGTATCCGTGTGTATGCCTTTGGATTGCGTCGAGTACTAGCAAGTTACGTGTTGGGTTAACAAGGCGTAATTGTAGCAAGCACTAACCTTGAAACGGCACGGGTTAGGTGTGCACGGTTGCAACACCATTCTGGAGCCTAAGATTTGGCTACAGCAAGGACACGTGCTTCGGCATGAATGTGACGTCGTCTCGAGTTAAGTCAGGAAGGACCGTAAGGCAAGTTGGTTAAGTCTGGTTGATCCTTGGGAGACACGGTCTCGATCTTAAGGCACGATCAAGTCTAGTGGCACGACCAGCACGGGTCGTCCCCTTGACGTTATTGGCACGAGAATGGTCTAGAGGCACGTAAAAACAAGTGAAGGTCTTGGCACGGCCGAGTTTGCATAAGTTTCTACTTGGCGAGACACTGCCTCGAATATATTGAAGCCACGAATAGAGTATAGCACGACCATGTCGTCGCGTTGCCAAGTATAGGCCAAGACGTCTTTGTCCTAAAATTGATCATAAGGCTAGATTAGAAAGACAATCAAAAAGGGATTAAGCTGCACAAAGTAAATGAACGTGTCAGTTTTGCATGGGTGGACGAGGAGCTCACTCCACCAGTAAAGTTGAGTACTGACACCCACACAGTTTTCATGTGCAGGCACAGGTAGAAGTCCGATGGCGCGGAGCTCGCTTGGATGCGTCGAGCAACACGGAGTTCCTTGGCATTTCGAGGCGTGCGACCGTATGGAGTCAAAACTTATACGGGACATAATGTATGGACATCACCTTTCCGAAGAATCTGCCACTCGTCGTCCTTGAAGCTTGTACTGAGAAATGAGAGAGAGCAGAGTGACTTGTAATATGAGAGAAAAGTGAGCTTGAGAGACTTGTAATTTGGCCTCGTGTCCACATTGTAATCTTTGTTCAAGATCAATAAATTAGTATTTTGCATGACTTGTGTTTTGCTTTAAATTTTTGCTGCTGATATTTCAATGTTTCTGCTTGGGACTTCTGTGCGACGACCCCTGTCGCTTAGCCTATTATCGGCCGTTATGGACCTGCCTTGTGTGAGCGCAATCTAGGCTCATGCGGCATCACGCCTTAGCGAGAACGATTGCTCCTACGGGAGTGGGACGTGACAGGTACTCCTTGGTTGCATGAGCTTAAATTGTACATCCAAAAGATAGGTCTACCTACCTGCCAATTGGTCGTCTAGGTTCTATGGCATACCCTCTCATGTAGGGGTGAGCAAAAAGCGGTTCAAACCGAAAAACTGACCCGAACTGAACCGAAAACAGCATTTGGGTCGGGTTTTTTCCTAGCGGTTCGAAATTCGGTTATGTGATTATGTTTAAACGGTTTTCAGATCGGCTCCCGGTTCAACAGTTCGGTGGCCGAACCGAACCAAGAACCGAAATTACTTGTGCATTTACTAATTTAAATACTCTAGTCCACCGTATATAACCCGGGTCCGACTATTGACACCCCATCTATTTCTAAGTTGACCCCAATTTCTAAGTACACCCACCTAAAAATAAAATAACTTATAAAAATACTAAGTACACCCCAAATGTTGACAAAATACCCTTATGACTTAAACCATAGTGTACACACAACACATCCCAATTTCTAAGTACACCCCATTCCTCTCTATACACAAAATTCTACATTCATCCCACTCTCCTCTCTCCCTACAACACCTCCACTACTCTCTCCCCATCAAACCCTAACCCTAACCCTAACTACTCTCTTCCTCCACACTACTCTCTTCCCCATCTCTCCAACACCAGATTTGAGTCGGAGAAGTCCCCCATTGTTCACCCACTCCGAGAAGTCTCTTCACCATGGATCGAGGTGAGTATCAAACATTTCAATCCCCAAGAACGTTCTCTCCCATTGTTTTGTCGAGCATTTAGGGTTAGAACCCCATTGTTTTGTCGACCAGTTAGGGTTAGAACTATAGAACAGATCGTATTTTTTTCCAAAATTTACGGATCTGTTCGACTCTGGTCGGTCGAACACACAGCAATGTGTTCGACTCACGATAGTCGAACACCTTGCTTACTGTTCGACCTGTTACAGTCGAACAGTACAGATTTGTTCGACCTATTATAGTCGAACATTACAGATTTGTTCGACCTGTTATGGTCGAACAGTGTGGGTTAGTTCGACATATAGGGACCGAACAATACGATTTAAAAAATATTTTTTTAAGCCATGTTATTTTGGTGGAACTTGTAGGAAAGCAAACTAGTAGGAGGGAAACGACTCATGCTTCAGCTAGGAGACGTCGGGCTGAAGAGGAGGAACTTGCACGTCTTCAACAACAAGCACTTGTTGCTTCGACTCAAACGGCCGACCAAGAGACGGAGCAAGAACGCCACACTGATGAAGAGCGCCACACTGATGAAGAGCGCCAAACTGATCAAGAAGAGGATGAGGATCCTGACATTTTGACAGGTCCTTGTCCCGGTGGACCCGAAGATCCACAACTTATTCCAAGTTTCAAGACACATGTGGCGTACGAGATTTGGAATGGCATTGAGAGGGACGTGTTAAGGTGTTGGTGCCACACAACCAAGTTGTACGCATGGAAGTTGGAAGGTAACATAAATCCTGTCCTTCAAAATTCTCGTATAGCCAACATAAGGTCGTTTTCGTACAAGACGCCAAATAAAAATTTAATTTGTGCGTTTGTTGAGCGTTGGCAACCGGAGACCAACACATTTCACATGCCGTTCGGAGAGATGACAATTACATTAGATGATGTTTTTTGTCTTACCGGACTCCCGGTAAGTGGCTTACCGGTGGTGGAACCAGTGTCAGCAAGGGGACCGGAGGACCCTAAGAAGATGATTCGTAGATTGTTGGGGGTATCAGAAATTGAGGCACAGGATGAGCTATTGAGTCAAAGAGGTAGCTCGGTCCGGATGGAGTGGCTCCGGGCTAGATTTGAGTCGGATGTAAGTAGCACGGATTCGTCGAAAAGAAGACGTGCTGCCCGTGCGTACTTATGGTATGTGCTTGGATGCACCATTTTGCTGACAAAAGTGGGACACGGGTTGACACAAAAATTCTAGCCCTTCTGGAGAATGTCAACAACGTCGATGACTACGCTTGGGGAGCAGCTGCTTTAGCTTTCTTGTATCGACAGCTTGGAGTAGCATCTCGGAGTGGGGTGCGGCAAATTTGTGGATACCTGACTTTACTGGAGGTAACTATATCTCCTACTTATATGTTTTAATTTAATGTTATACATCCGACCAATATGCTTCATATTATTTTTTTTGTAGGCCTGGATCTTCGAGTACTTTCCGTTCACGAGGCCTACCCATAACGTCAATTATCGGGGTGAACCACTTGCTATGAGGTGGGCCAATAGACCCCATGCTGGAGGAGGTACCAACCTGATCTCATCCATCAGGGAGGTATTGGACAATCTTCAAGTCCACAATGTGAGTGTAATTTCGCTTAAATTTTTACTGTCGCTATATATGTGTTCTATAATTGCTTAAATTTTTATTGTAGGTGAATTGGACACCCTACAACGGGATGAGGGATACTTTTCCTCGGGACGAGGTGACTTTTTTTCATGGATGTATACGTGCATTTGACAATGTAGAGCCATATCATCCCGACCGTGTCCTTCGACAATTTGGACTACGGCAGAAAGTTCCTTATCCTCCGTTGTTTCCAAATGAGGTTCGACGGGGAAACACGAGCCAGAAGTACAAGCTGGCGTTCCATGTTCTAGGAGGCTACTTCCAATACTGGCGCAGCCATGTACTGTCTGCCGAAGCCCGTGGGAGAACTGCAAACCCTGCATGGGAGTGTTCACCTGATTATATGGACTGGTACAAAAAGTTTTCACATCCTATTGTCCAGAATCCGGATAACGTCTCTAGTGCTGCGGGGACTACATCTACACAGACAGGGCCACAACCATGGGACATGATTGGGAATGCTTTGGGATATCTGGAACCAGTCTACCAGACATGGATCTCAAACCGAGAGGCGCTAGACATTCCGACCTATGAGACGGCAATGATCGGAGCATATCGAGCATTGAAGCTACAGTCTCCAGAGGAACCTGAATCTTCAACGAGGGAGACTGGTAGACGTAGGCGACGTAGATCGTAGATTTGTGATATCTTGTTTTGTGATAATTTGTGATATACTCGAATGCGTCATCGACGCTAGAACTCTTGTTATGTTTTGTGATATTTTGGGATATACTCGAATGCGTCATCGACGCTAGAACTCTTGTTATGTTTTGTGATATTTTGGGATATACTCGAATGCGTCATCGACGCTAGAACTCTTGTTATGTTTTGTGATATTTTGGGATATACTCGAATGCGTCATCGACGCTAGAACTCTTGTTATGTTTTGTGATATTTTGGAATATACTCGAATGCGTCATCGACGCTAGATATCTTGTTATGTTTTGTGATAATTTGTGATATACTCGAATGCGTCATCGACGCTAGATATCTTGTCTTGTGAATTGCCTGTACCAGTGCTGTTCGGCAAACATATGTCGAACAATTGCATACTGTTCGACGTATACAGGTCGAACAATTGCATACTGTTCGACGTATACAGGTCGAACAATTGCATACTGTTCGACATATACAGGTCGAACAGTTCAAAAATGTTCGACATATACAGGTCGAACATATGTACACTGCTCGACATATACAGGTCGAACAGTTCAATAATGTTCGACGTATACAGGTCGAACAGTACATGTTTTAACATATGCAACATACGTTCAAACGTCCCACAAAATATAAGCACAAATTCATTATAAATTTCTCAAAATACGAGCCACAGTTCATTATACGTTCAAATGTCCCACAAAATATTAGCACAAGTTCATTATACGTTCAAACGTTCCATTACAAATAATTAATGAGCTTGAAGCAAATTCAATTCAATATAATCGGTGAAGCCACGACTTGTACGGGAAAAGTTGCACGATACTTCTGCAACCGATGCTCCAAAATTTTGCCCCAACCAGATGCACACGGAAGACGCAAAGTAGACCAACTGCTGACAACGGGTGGTAATATTGCGTCTTCGGACAAATTGACCTACATACAGATGGATTGAAACTATTAGATAATAGTTGTTGTATACACAAAAAAATACACATTAGGAGAAAAAATTACCACTATGAAATGATTATTGTCAACAAAAGCCATGCAGATTAGCCGAGGATTCGTCGGAACTTCTGTCACCATAGGAAGAAACGTAGCGCTCTCCAGCTCATGAATGTGGACAAACGCCATGTTGTACGCCGATGCCGCCAACAAATAATTATCGGGATATCTCCACCAGTATTTTGTGTCCATAACCGGAGCTGAGAAGTAATTCAAAGATTCAAGTAATTGTGCGGGAGAGCCCTTACTCAAGTAACACTTGCCGTATAAATCGACCCTCGATGACAACTCTTGCATGAGGTCATTACGTACTTTTGCCCATGACTCCTCCCCCAAACCTATTGCATGGGCTACGCATCGGAAACCACAATGTCCATCCCCAAGAACGTCTACCACACTCGACACGTACGAATGAAATCGAGGTGGAATCTTCTCCAGATATGCAATAAGGGTGTCATTGCGCAATGACTTACGTTTATCCGGTACCTTCTTCCTTCGAATAGAAGTAAACATTGGTTTTGCCGACGGGGGTCCACCGACAATTAAAGTTTGCTCCAACGGTAAACAACTATCGTGAGCGGCTTCAACTATTTCAAATTTGCTTCGCTCACGTTTCGTCGAGTTTGTATTGTGTGTTTTTTTCTTGTTTGGCCTACCACGAGGTCGAGTGTTGACAACCGGTTCGAGCAACAAAGACGTTGAAGGAACTGATATCTCCCGGAGTCTTTTAAGCAATAAGAGCCTTTGGGAATCATTAGCCACATCAAACATATGGTTAATATTATCCATGGTCTCAACCCAACGACTTCGGATATCTTCATCATGTACTTTGTCTGTTTGGCAGGTTCACAATCGAGCTTTCTCCAGTATTTGTCAACCATATCAAGCTGGATGTATTGTCCATCCCGTTTTAGCTGTGCAAGCTCATGTGCACAAGGTAGCCCGCAAGTTCTTCTCAACACAACCACAAAGTAGGGGATCGACGCCGGTATCATCTAAACTCTTCAACTCGTCATAAATCCTACTGAGAGCATTATGAGACACCAACCCGCGAATAATCTTAAACAAGGGAGAACTGTATCGATGGGGTGTCACATTAAGGCTCGTCTCAAATGAGCTCTTAATTTGGTTGTGTGAATTTGTCAGCAGACTATGTATCCTTTCCCACGATATCTCGAAAGTTGATTGACTAGTCCCAAGTTGTTTTTTCAACTTTGCGTGTGCACTCTCGGCCCTGTGAGTATCGAAAACATGGAGTCAAAAAACTCACGTAATACTGTAAAAAAAACATTCATATGTAAAAAAAACATTCATATGTAAAAAAAACACATAACTACTCGCCGTGTTCCCAAAATGCATGACATTATTAGTCCAACATGAAACAAATTTTTCTTTATACGGCTCTATCCAATTCTTCACAGCATAATTAACTGCTTTTGGGTAATCCCGGAAATCTTCATGAAATCTTCTAAGTAATTCATTGAATCTCAGTTGATCTTCAGCAAGAATCAACGAATTCCAAGAGTTATTGAAAGAATCCCACTTCTCCTTCGTACGAAATAAATTCTTACAGTTAGCCAATATATTCTTGCTTATATGCCACCGACATAGCAAATGTGCAGCACTGGGAAACGTAACACTGATAGCATTCATAGTGCAATCTCACGATCAGTGACAATGACATTGGGTAAGCTTGATTGAGCAAATAGATCTTTAATCGTACTAAGCGCCCATATATAATTGTCCTCCCGTTCCGCCTCCAAATATACACGCCACAGAAAATGTAATATCCGTGGAAGTTACTCCAACTACTTCCAATAGTGGCATCTTGTACCTATTAGTCTTGTAGGTACAATCCATCAATAAAACGTTGGGAAAAGCACGCAACAAGTCCACACTTGTCGGGTGGGCAAAAAAAGATCCTTCACTCTATCTGTTTGCTCACATCTCCTCACCAGATAATAATACTTTTCCGACTCCAACTTTCCCAACAAGTATTGCATTTGGGATAGCCCTCCATGCTCGGCAAGTCTATGCTTATGACGAGCATTATAAATTGTCTTCAATGTCGATCATTCTCCCAAAGGATTCCTTCAACGTGCTCAATATATCTTTTGGCCTTGTATTATTTTTCGTCAAATCTTTGACGAGTTGGTCTTCGGCTGCTGTTAGTCGACCAACATAGGAGTGCCCAACCAAATTTCGGCCCATTGGGTGATTATGTGTGCCGCACATAACCTTAAGTGACCATTGCCCAACATCATTGCATTGTACTCCTTTCAACTGAAACGGACAATCACATTTTTTCGTGCCCGTAAGCCGTTCAGGTCTTCGCTTCTTCGCAATATTAGCCAAATTTGCTTCATCAACTTTTACCTTCCGTCGCACATATTTACCCCCTCGCTCGCAACCCAGGATTACTCGAGCTCGTCTTCCTTCTCCTTTATCCGACCGTTTAACCAAACTACTATATTATGAAGGTTTCCTATCGATCGTACCCAATTCACCAATGACTCTCGACTAACAAATAATTGATCAGTTTGAAATTCTTCAGTGAAATCAAGTTGTTGTTCGTACATCGGGTGCGTGACAATACTCATCTCAGTGTTAACCGCAATGTCATCTGAAGTGTTTTCCTATGAAGATAAATACAAATATCGGATTAGGTTGGAAAATAAAACTTTTAAATTTAATTCAAAAAAAAGAACTGTTCGACCGTCATATTCCGGACAAGTCTATACTGTTCGACCAATACAGGTCGGACAGTTCAAAAAACGTTCGACCTTCCCTAGTCGAACAGTATAGACTTGTCCGACTTGTTATGGTCGAACAGTCCGCGAATTTTGTTTTTTTCTGAAAATCGAAACAGCCGAATCAATACTTGAAAAAAACATTGGTAGGACTTACATTGGGTACGGGAGATCTTCTATCATTACTTTGGCCCTCCATTGTAATTCTTCAAGCTTCAAATAATGTCTTCTAGGGTTTTTGGATTAGTTATTGAAGGGGTGGGGTTAGTGAAGGGGTGGGGTCCTATGGATGTTTGGGTTTGGGTAGAATTAGAAATAAGAAAAGGATAAAACAGTCATTTCATAATACAACTTAAGTTATGAAAATAAATTGGGGTCAACTTAGAAATAGATGGGGTGTCAATAGTCGGATCCATATAACCCAAATTTTAGGTTTCTTTGCCCTAATATTCTCGCATCTCACTTGCTCTCGTCTGGCCGACTGCTCCCAGCCGATTTTTCCCCTCCATCCCCTAGTCCCCATTCAGAAATCCTAAAATCCTTAAAGTCTCCACCTCTGAGGGTGAGAGACGAAGGCCTTAGCTTCATCACGAACGAGAGACGAAAGCTTCTCCACTCCCGACTCCTCTCTGGCTCTCTCTACCATTCCCAAACACTAATTTTTTCCTTTTTCCTATTTACTCTCCCCGTTCATCTTCCCCGGAGAGACGAACTTAGATCTACAAGATCTGAACTTAGATATGGAGCTCTCGACTCGAGCACATCAATTTCTCTGGCTTTGGTAAGTTTTATTTGAAGAATCCAAATTATTTGTTGTACTTATTTTTTTATATTAATTTTTCTTTGTTGTATTATTTTTGTTCACACTCTCAAAGACTCTTACTTCTCTCATATCAGAGTCATCAGACGTGAGCACTGCTCGTGTGCTCAGTGCAGCACTGGTATAAATCTTTTCAAAGAAAACAATTTTTATTCCTCAAATATATTACACGAAAATCTCATTTGTTCATAGATTTGTAATGCTTAAAATTGGGTAGTGAGCATTGTCCACTGCTGCACTCTGATTCTGCACTTTGTAGTTTGTAATAGGACTAGGACTTTTAGTTTTAGATTCTGTAACTATATGCTGTTACTTACATTTACTGCTGCCGACTACAATATTTGTAATATTTGTGTATTTGGTATTGCTGCTAATTCTGCACTTTGGATTTTGGAACCCTGACTGCTGATTCTGCACTTTGGATTTTGGAACCCTGACATTGCAGTCTGAAGCAAAAAGCGCAGACTACAATATATGCTGTTACATTTACATTTTCTGTGCTAGACTTGGTATTGCTGCTACATTTACTGTTGCTCCATTAGTGTTTGTAATGGGACTATACAGTCTGAACTTTGACTTTCTGCACATAAGGGTTATTTATGTAGGTTGGGTTAGGGTTAGGTAGCATAGGTAACTTAGGTTACTCATTAAACTGTGTGATGTTTAATAGGTAGCACTTTTCATGTGTATAAAGTTGAAATGAGTAATTTTTAATTTTTTTATTTATTGCATTATTTTAGTATCTTTTTTTGTGTGTTTTAACTTATTGATTCATTCTTTCATTTAGATTTGGGTAAATTAACGGTGGAATCAACGTCAACAAGCGAGGTTTGATTACTTATGCTCTTTAAAATTGGAGTAATATTTGGGAACACAAACTTTTAGTTGGAGACAATATTTATAACATTTTTGGAGCACAAACTTTCTGTGCTAGACTTGCTGCCACATTTATTGCTGCTCTGTTTTGGGATGTTGTACTGCTGGTACATTTACTATTTTTGTTACATACTGCTACTAGCCTACTGCTGCTCTTTTGGGAATAAATGTTTCATTTATTGACTCATGCTACTGCACTAGTTACTTGTTAGTTGTTACTGCTGTTGCTTGTTGTTGCTCTTTTGGGAGTAAATGTTACATATATTGACTCATGTTACTGTTGTTTTTACTTGTTAGTTGTTACTACTGCTGCTGATCATTATGCCTTTATGGGAGTATATGTAACATTTATTGGTCTTATTGCTTCTGCTGTTAGTCTGTTACTTCTTGTTTTCTTGGTTTTATTGCTACTACTGTTAGCCTGTTACTTCTTGTTTTCTTGGTTTTATTGCTACTGCTGCTCTAGTGCTCTTTATGGGAGGGACTATGTAACATGTTACTATTGTTGTTACTTCTTGGGAGCTTGTTGTTATTGTCTTACTGTTGCAGATTCATTCTTTGCTGGCTTGTTGCTCTTTCATGGGAGCTTGTTCATTGTTGTTACTGTCTTACTGCTGCTCTTTCATGGGAGCCTTCAACTTGATGTGGTCTCCACTCTCTAGTCCATTGGCAAGGCATTTAATTACTGCAGCCATTTGGTGGGGCATTTAGTACACTATGCAATTGATGGCGAGGCATTTAATGCAACCATTTTGTTTGGTATATCTATGATGTTAATTTATTTTTATTTTTTTTTGAAAATTTACTAACATATTGGATGAGAAAGTGGCAATGATGATATTGGCTTGAGAATAGGAGAACTGTTACTACATGCATCAAACTATGATGCATAAATGAGCCTTATCTGACCTCATTTTAGGGTTTTTTTTTTCTTTTCTTTTTATTGTGTTGTTGTCCAGGAAAAGAGGCTTGATGATGATGACTTGATTGAGAAGAGAAGCAGGGTTGTAAAAATCGCTAGTCGGCCGCTAGTCGGTTCGTGGGGACCACGGATTAATCGGACTACTCGAGGACTAGTCGGTTTAGAATTTTTAATGAATATATATATATAATATGTTATAAAAATATTTAAAAAAATATATGTTAATTGTTGAACTTTTAGTTATTGCAGTGCATTTTCTTATTCATTATTTTGCACAAATTTTTATTTCGATAAATCTTTAAATAATATGTTAACAACTTACTATTTTGCACGGAGAGTTACAGCCGCAGTAGCAAGCAAAAGCAAAAAAAAAGTAACAAACAAAAATTAAAAAAGAGCCACAACAACAGTAGCAAAGAGAGAACAAAGAAAAAGTAAAATAAAAAAAGAGTAGGCTAGTCACTTTTTCAAAAATAGAAAAAAGGCAGCAACAAAATAAAGAGTCGACGACGACTGCCTTGATGAAGTCGACGGCAGCCCAGACTAGTACCAATATAGCCAATTTTTTGATGGACCAGCCCATAATCGAGTCGACGGTGGCCGACAAGTGACTAGTCGGGGACTAGCCCCTAGTCGAGTCGGCGGCGGCCGACTAGCGACTAGTCGGGGACTAGTCGGCCGCCTAGAGGGATTTTTACAACACTGAAGAGTTGTCTTAGAGAACTATGCATTTTCTGACATTTCTGTTGGTGCTTGCTCTATGTCCAATTTTGTTGTTTAGAAGAGACTCAGGATGGACTTATATTTATAGGAGAACTGATACTACATGCATCAAACTATGTAATTTATTTTTGATCCTTATATTTCTGTAATAATGGAATTTAGGGAGGGTGCTCAGGATGGACTTTGTAATGGGAGACTATATATGGCAAACTTATTCTGATGTTCAGTGATGTTGAGAGGAGAAGTAATATAATTTATTTATTTGTAATTTGTAATGACATTTTTTAATGATTTTATCCTGTATTTTCTACTGATTCTGCTCTAATTGATGGCTTGAGATTTGAGAAGACCTGTAATTGATGGGCCGGCCCAATTGGCCCATAAAACCGAACCGAACCGTAAACCGAACATATATTTTCGGTCGATTTTTATCGGTTTACTTAAGTTCGGTTCGGTATTCGGTTTGTGGAAAATAGGTTCTCGATTTGGTCGATTTTTGATAGTTCGGTTCGGTTTTGACCGAACCGAACCGTTGCTCAGCCCTACTCTCATGCTCATAGTTACCTAGGCTAGAAATTTGTCACCAACGTAGAGGGTTAACGTCACATTGACAGCCGGTCAATAAAAACTTTTATCGAAACTTTTACAGAGGTTTGTCATGTTCCATAACCGACTCCAATATGATGGGGGAATGCTTGGATGATGATGAGCAATCGAATATTGCAACAATTTGTAAGGAGCCACTATGAAGGGTTATATAAACTTTAGAAGCAACGCATATGCATTTAAACAGTTATTTTGTGCTTCAGACAAAGGTTCACAGTATCGATATCGGACCCTTCCTATGAGTATCGGGATTGGCAGTATCGATGGTTTCGGATCGAATTGTCGATTTTTTTGGTATCGGAAAACAAATAATAATTAATAAATTATTAAAAATTTGGAAAAAAATATTTTATATATTTATGCATAATTTTTAAAATATTTATGCATAATTTGAAGTATTTTCTGTGTTGCTTCTTAGTACTTTTGAAATAGAAAGAAATGCTAAAATGTATCGATTTCGACCGATACTGGCATACTGCAAACTATGGCTTAAGTACTCAAGAATGGAAAAGTAATAAAGAGCTAGTTTGCCTAAAACACGACTTCTTGACACATATTTGTACAACTTTGAACCAAACTAATGGGTGCAATGCAAATAAACTCTCAAATTTCAAGTTCCAATTCAAAGCAATATTGTCTATACATGTATTTTCTAGTTCAAGAAAAACAAGATCCTAGCAGAATTCGCCACTATCTCACAGTTACTTAAAGCTACAGGCAGGTTCTAGCATGAAATTACATTGCCAAAGTAAAAATATTGTCTTTCTAAAAGTTACAAGGTGGATTGAGATTGTAAAGAAGGATATCTTGTGCATATTGCCCTTAATAGAGCTGAAAAAGGAAAAGGATTCCAACCCCAAGAAATTGGGATAATTTTTTTTTTAATTGTTGATAAAAGTTACAAGTTTTATCTTTAAGGTAATGTTAACTTAAAATGCGGTTCCAAATAATCAAACACAAAAAGGCGCAACGGTAGCAACCAACATTGTAACTAAGATTCTAAGCAAAATCATAACTTTTGAGGGAATAAGGGAAAGTCTCTCGATTGTCACCCCTGGGATTTGATTCCAGGACCTTCCCTCCCCCCATTCCAAAGGAATCAAAACCTTCATTGGGATTTAACAATGAAAATGATCAAACAACTGAAAATATAGGTCAATGCACCTACCTTCCATTATAGGAAATGTGAATATTTGGCCCAGTCCAAAATAATTATAGTAATACTAAATGATTAGCTAGCCCAGTAAACATTTAAGTTGATTTAACTTTTGAGGTTGCACAACAGGGAAATTGAGGAATATATAAGTAATTAAGTCTCATGCAGTAGGTACTCAAAAAAACATGTTTGACGATGATCGACAATCCAACTTCATCAACAAGGCAATTATTTAGATAGAGTACATGTGAGGCAAATCATTTAACTCTTCCAAGACCACACATTAACTAAACCTTCACAGTGACACATGTGCTTTAGCAAAAGAACCCTAGAGTACATCTAGGTCATGTTTTAATCCCCTTATACATGATCAGATGCCCAATATGCTGCTGTTGATCCCTTGTTACCCCATTGCACCACCATCAGATATACTACCTGGATGATTGGATTCTATGCTATGAAGTGAAGTATCGTTATAGAAAATTTTAAAATGTTTTGTACCAGTACCGACTTTTATAGCTTCGGAAATTTTCTCAATGCAAATCTTAACTACTCGGATATGATCCACCAAATGGCTGAATAAAGTAAACTAAAACGTGATAAGTCCGGGATTTCTTTGATGTCATTGTCTTGCCTAATTATTCACAAACTTGAGATTCATTGTATACCATCACTTGCCATATATAGGGATAGCGAGATAGAATAGAATACCTATTACTTCTTGCTTGATAAATATAAAGTTATTATACATGGTTTTTCTTCCCTCAATGGCTATTTCTGACACTCAATACTAAACATACACATGTTGAAAGAAAAAAAGTGAACTTTCCTCGATACTTAAGCTCACAACTACTACCCCAATATAAAGAGAGGTGGTTTCTGCCACTCAAATCCAATCCCCATAATGCAACTGTCTAGACTTATCGCTGCAATAAGCTAGGCTCTTGCTCCTTGTACAATAAAAGAAAGAAGAAGAAAAAATAGCAACACTAACTAAGTTCAGATGAGTGGAAAACATATGGTCATCTTTTAGTTATCTAAACAGGAAATAAATGACATATTAATTTGTGAACATTACGTCTTTGACTTGCCTTATCAAACAAACTAAGAAAAGATAAATAAGAGGCAAGCAAGAAAATATCTATGGATTATATAAGTCCACCATTCAATTCAACTCATGAGTCAAGATCAAATTACCCGTTACAAAAATCATGCAAGACACGATGACACATACAAAACACATATTTAGGCATGTCCCATTGTATATTGCACTGTTTCGTGTCCAATACACGTCCGACGTAATGCAAAGTGGACACGACACCGATTTTTTGGAGTGTCCGTGCTTTCCGGAAGATCAAAGATCTCATCAATTACCAAGTTTGAATGTGCAGAAACTGAACTCACCATTATCTAAGAGCTATATGAATAAAATGTCCACATACTATTTAAAGAGGCATCTATGTTCTTTCTGTCATCTTCAATTATTGCTACTTTTCCTTTTTTTGTCAACATTAGTAACATGTACTCTAAAAACCTTCACGAATACGCAGTCTCTCCAAACTAAACACTCAGGGTCTGCTTGGTAACGGTATTTCCACCTATTTGGAGGTGGTTCAAACACCTATTTGGAGGTGTTTTTGAACCGATCGTTTATGAAACCCCTGCTTGTTAATTTTTTTTGTGGCACTGATTTTGGTCGGCTCAAAACCTCCCAAAACTGGTATAATATAATTTTGGGTGGCTTTATAAACACCCCAAATCGGTAGATTTTGAGGGATTTTATTATTTTATTTTATTTATATCCTCACCAAAAATATATGATTATAACTACTAATATCCTATCCTATTTTTTTCCTCATAGGTGTTTCTCTTCTACTTCTTCCAAACTATGGCTATTTTTTCGGAAAGTTTTTAAAATCTTTCTTTCCTACTTTCAACCATGTGTTTCTATTATTTATCTGTTTCTATTATTTTGATTAGATATGAACTTCTACCTCCTAATCGAGGCGTAGACTTGGTGGCAGTTCCTGCGCTCGGTACCGCTCGGTACCGTTTTGTTTATATATGGACATATAGGTAATTTTATCCGTGTAAAAAACTTTCAGAGCCGCTCGTTAATGAATAACCAAGCATGGGTTGGACTGGTTTAAAAGTCGCTACTTAAAACAAAAAAACGGACTCCTCATAACCGGAATTCTAAAAGCACCTCATAACCACTACCCCTACAATTGCCAAGCAGACTCGATGATCGCCAAACTAATGATCTCAGCATGATTTACATCAACAACTCAGCAACAATCATAGACCTATATATATACACTGCAACTAAATTTCCAAACAAAATCACTGTTGTGTTTGATTGGATTTTTTTCCATGGAAAATATTATCATCACAAATTTCACCAATTTTAATGTTTGATAGCTTATATTTTTCATGAAATTAGTTTCCAAAAAACCATTATTTTTCCTATTTTCCTCCAAAACGTTGGAAATGAAGCTGGCCCAAGCCGCCCAACCCATAGTAAAATATCATCTTCCATGGAAAATAATTATTTTTCGTATAAAATAATGACAATCAAACACCCAAATTTATGAAATTCTTTTACTAGTAAAATAATTCCGTGAAATTAATTTATTTTTCACATATTTTTCACCTTGCAATCAAACGAAGCTAAACCATCGCAACAGCAATCAACCACTCGTAAATCCTTAAATCCCTACTGAATCTCCAGATCGCTCCACCTAAATAACAATCTCGACACGATCCACATCAACAACTCAGCAACAATCAAAATATCCCCACAATATAGATCTAAATCTCAACCAAAAATACCCTAATTAAGCTAAAAAAAATTCGCAAAAAAAGGGTGCTGCTATTAGCACTCCTAAAATGTCATTCGGCACTCCTCTTTAATTTTTTAAGATTCAAATTCTAAATTTACCCTTGTATTAATATTATTGACACTCCTAAAATATCATCCTACATCCTCACTCCATGCATGCACAAATAAATGTTATATTTAATGCAGGAATAGATTTGTAATTTGAATGGTAAAAAAGAAGAAGTTAAAGATGAGTGTTGAATGACATTTTAGGAGTGCTAATAGCACAAAAAAAAGAAGAAGCAGATCCGTAATGGAGTTGCAGAGGTCGAGACTCACTCTTGGTACGCCGAGAGGAGGAAGAAGGAAGCGAAGAGGACTCTCCCAGCGAACGAAACGAACCCCATCGAACCGATCGCTTCTTCTTGGAGTCTCCCAGAGAGTCGGGAGTGTCGTGTCCGACGCATTTATAGCGAAGAACATTCGCTCGGACACATTTGCCCCTGGTGGGTCCCAACCGCAGACATTTCTGGCGTGCCGGCTTTTCCCCACGCCTGCTGGCGCGAAGATCCGGCCGTACGATTCGAAATACGGACGGTTCGGATTTGATTGATGGGGATCTCGGAAGTATAGCAGGTTTCCTTGAAGTTCCCGCCCGCACAATGATCTTCGGTCTTTCATTGATTTGGACCGGTTGGCTCCGGTTAACCGTCGCGGTCGGATGGCTACGGTTTGCTTTTGGACCGAATGTTTGGACCCCACAACTGTTTGTATATTGATTGGATTGTTGTGTTAAGTTGGTACAGGCATTTAAGTACCATCCCATCCTACTAGGCACTTAACTGATTCAGCTAAAGTCAAATATTTTTTCAAGGACAACCAAAAGCTATTTATGGAAATTGCTTTGGAGATTGGATTAGCTTTTGAAAATAGTTGGAATATCGTTTATAACATGACTTTCTAAATTAATAATAGAAATAACAAAGTAAGATTGAGCACAAATCTAAGTTCAAGTCCGAATTCGTTCTAGAGCAGCTAGTGTCAGTATTAGAGTGCAGGATAGAAGCTGGCTTTGTCCGTCCTCGCATTCAAGTATTATAGTTCTTGGACGTGACAAAATATATCCAACACATACAAGTGTGACTAGAGTCTGACGGGAACAAACTTGTTGATTCAACCACTGAATCAAGCAATGTAAGATAATCGGATCCGAGTATCTGTTATTGATCCACAAGAAATGCAAATCTAGCAGGATTATGGAAGATGCTATCTCGTAGTAATGTGTCACCTCAAAGGATTACGCTATCTCGCAGGATTGTGCCATCTCAAAAAGAAGATATCTTCCAGGATTGTGCCATTTCCTTATATTATGTTATCTCGCAGGATTGCACTATCACATAAGATTGCAACATGTGGCAAGATTAAAAGCCTACCAGGATGAAGCATCCTTAAAAAAAGGTGAATTTCATTGGATGAAACATCATGCACGACATTAAAGTATAATATTTAATGCACTAAGAGCTTTGCAAGGCTATAAGATAGCTCTGCAAGACAGCTGCAGAGCGCCTCATTCTCCAAAGTAACACTTCTTTTAATAAGAAGCTTTATATTTTTTTAAGACAACAACCGTCTACGTGGACTCCTGTATTTATGGGAACTTACGTACCTAATCAACGTAGGCAGACACATGACGTTTTATCCGAATCTACAACACCAACGCTTGTTGTGTTGGCACACGATTCAAAGTTTATGCACAAAAGCTCGTTGTTATGTGGCATATGCTCCAGAAACCTAGCGTAAATGTATGCCTCACTGGCAGACGTTTCACGCAGAATGCGTTCCTGCTCCAGAAACCTAGCATAACCATTGCTGGTTAGTTGACGAGATTTTGACAGAGTTTTGATCTCTTTAACTGTAACACCCAGTCCCAAAATACGTAGGACTAAGAATACATATACATGTCAGCTACGTATTGAATGGACTCCAGACCGACTCAAATATGTATAAGCTGTCTTCGTATTCTAATTTTATCTATCAATCAACTATAAATATATCTATCTCAATCCATAAGATAAGTAACATAAAAAATGAACAATATATGTCATGGTTTGCAGCCCAATAACATATATGTTCAATTAGACCCCAAAAACGTTAACGATATGGATCTACAAAACAAGACTAAATAGCAGAATATGAACAATGAATAAATGTAAAAGCACGATAAAATACCTGAGCCATATACAACAATACCTCCATAGTCAGCGGACTATCTCTGCATGACCAACTACCTGGAGAGATCACCAGGTCCTCATGGGACATAGCAAGGTACAGAAAAACATGAATGTAATAGTAAAAAAAAGGATAACTACTCTAACCAGTCTAAGTGATATGCACATGAGAATATTTTTTTCGGATATCAAGCTTCAATTACTGAGGCTCACAAGCACATCAGCAACTCACACCCAAGGCACCATTTCGTGGTACCTTGTGCAAACGTGTCAAGATAACACCAAAGCTCAGGTATGGAGACAGTGACAAACGAGTCAGGTAACAACCACTACAAAAGAAAACTAAATAGCGACAGAAAATTTCGTCGCGCGACTGAACAACGACTACAATTGTCCGTTGTTGAATACATCGTTGATGTTCACTTTTCGTCGCTAATTCGTCGGTCCATAGACTAACTAGCAATGAAAATAGCGACTGCATATGAGCGACTAACCGTCGCTCAATTAGCGACATATTAGCGACATAATGGCGATGAGATTTGATACCCTGATTATATCATACTTCATTTACCGAAAAAAAATTTGGTCACTAGTTAGTCGTTAGTTAGTCACTAACTTCATTTTTTACAAATATTAGTCGCTAGTTAGTCGCTTGTCCATCGCTAAATTATAATATTTTCCAGATGTGTAGAAACCATGATATGGACATCATGTAGTAGATATAAATCAGTGCAAACAATGTTTAATGCCACAATAATAACCAACGATAACTAAAATAACAATAATAACACACAAAGTACAAAAAAAAACTAATAATGTATATCATAGTTATGTTCATCCATCGACCATACACCATCCATACAAAAAGATAAACTAATACAACAAGTACAAGCTAATATGTCTCTGGTGATACAAAAGCACACAAAATCAAATTTGGTGTCTGCATGCTACCCAGAAATTGCGTCATAAATATAACAAATGTCTGCTACTGACTCGCCTTAAAAACATGAGGTGGAATAGAAGTAGCTTAAGGAGCAACGGAAGGAGCAATATCATGAGTAACAGAATGAGCAAGAACACTGAATCCCGATGTGCTCATTTGTAGCTTCTAAATCTTGATGTCATTGATCTAGGTTATTAATTGTGTTACTGGGTTATGCAGATAAAAGAAAGAGCTAAAAAAAGTTCCATCTTGACTAATCAATGAATAATCACATAAAACATTATAGTCAAGTAAATGGCCATACGATGTACAAGTAAATCAATGAATATCTATACCCAAAATATGTACATAACGTAACTAAGATTAGAAATTTGTGGATAACTAAGTCCATGACATCTTGTAGAACCCTAGAGGGGGGGGAGTTGAATAGAGTAATAAAAATATTATCAACAATAATAAGCAATTTAAAAGATAATAAAGGAAGAGAGAATCGAACACTCGATGTATCATGGTATCCTCCCAGGGGTACTCCAGTCTCGGAACTCTTTTCGACTTTAAACTACTATTTGAGTAAATAGTTACAACACGAGTTTGGATCCGAAGAACTCGTCAACTTCTAACACGAGTTTGGATCCGAAGAGCTCGTCAACTTCTTACACATGAGTTTTCCTCCGAAGGTTCGTCAACTTCCACTTTGAGAGAAAGAAAGGTTTCGATCTTCTTGAACACTTTAAAGATCTAAGATTACAACTCTTGAATACTCTAGCACTTTTGTTTGGATGACAAATTAAAGCTTGTAGAGTAATGGTGGAGATCTTTGGTAGATGAAAAATTTAAGGCTCAAATGGATAAGTATTTATGAAGAGAGAGAATATCTATTTATACAAATCCAAAGTCATAAAGATCATTCAGCAGCCGATCGGATTATCCGACAAATTTTTACAGAAATCCTTCGGATTATCCGGCCAACAACAACGACTAGAAAAAGAGCCGTTGGATGCATTTAATGCGACTGTCAGATGCCGTTGGCTTTGAATTCGAATAAGTCCAACAAGGCACTCCGGATTATCCGTCAGATTACTGCAAAAAGTTCGGTGGATTATCCGAACTTCACCAGAAATACTTGTTGTTTCACGTTCGGATTATCCGACGAATTTATGCGAAAATCCAGCAGATTATCCAAACTTCACCAGAAATACTTGCTATTTCAAGTTCGGATTATCCAACGGATTACTGCGGAACTCCGACGGATTATCCGAACTTTGCCAGAAATACTTGTTGTTTCTGATCGGATTATCCGTTAGATTTCTACGGAGATCCAGCGAATTATTTGTCTCTTCATAGAAACTAATTTAGATAATATACCATTTTAGTTTGTCATCCTTACTAAAGTGCGTACATGATTTCCTAGACATTTATAGACATTTAGAAAGACAGAAGAGCTTTAGATTTGGAATTCTTTTGCTTGTCATAGTTTTCTTGGGTGCTTGTAGGGGTTTGCTGTTGTAAGTGTTTAGAATCATCTTTTCTTCTTGCTCTGAAAGATTTATTTCTTCTTATAGATGTTGAAGTCGTCTTTCCTTTTATCTTTAACTGACTTTGTTTATTCTTGTAGAGTAATAGGGCTAAAACAGTACAAAGATTAATTATAGTCAATATATCAAAATCAATGGGCCAACAATTTCCCCCATTTTGATAATTGATAAAATGTACAGGTTGAGGAGATAGCTCCCCCGTAATATGATATCTCTCCCTCAATAAAATTTCTTCCCCTTTGTCATTTATACAAAATGAAGGCATGAAACAGATAGAAGCAAAATGGAATGGAAAGGCAAAAAAAAAGACACAACATTGATAATAATACTAACTTGATTAAAACATTGTTAGGCATGAGACAGTACTACATGATATTAGTCCATGAAGGACTATGCAAGACATACTAAAAAAATATAACACTAGTCCCCGAAGGACTACACAAGACAATAAAAAGTCCACTAAGGACTGCACACAAAGAAACTAAGCAAAATGAGACACCCCACCACTAGAAGCCGAGATCCATCAACTGTCAGAAGCACCAGATGGACCCATCTCCTGATCCTCATACATCACCTGGGGCTGGAAGAAAAGCACCATATGGGTCAATGTCTCCAGGGTACATGAAGCCATAGACATTTGGATCAGTAAAGCACGACTCGGGGAGTTCAGAATGAGGAGCATTGGGGTTGACATACAAGTTCCGCTCCTCTAGCATGTACTGGAAGTAGTGGGCTTGATCCATGAAGCCATGGTGAATGAGGGTGCCAAGTCCTCGTGTGGCTGCCTGAATACGCTTAGTGGTAGAGACAGAGATTCTCAAACTTACGATTGATGTACCGGCGAACCTCGGGAGTGAGGATCGTAGTAGGCTGAGTAGCAGGGTCAGCAACAACAGCTGGAGTGGCACGGCCACGGGTCTTAGATTTGGCAAGAAGAGTAGGCTGATCACCAATGGGTTAGTTATTCAGGTCAACCCCATTAGCTTCGAGAATCATTGTGATGTACATGCCAAAGAGAAAAGAGCGATAGGGGAATTCTCGGATAAGGATCATAGTGAAGATAATGGTCTTGGTTAAGGAAAATGGTTGCTTGGAAACGAGATAGTACATGGAAGTCATCTCCTCAGCGGTGAGACTATCCATATTCCCGAATTTTGGAGTGCGGGTGTGACAAAGGATACGATGGAAGTCATAGAAGAATGGATTTAGGTCTTTGTCCTCCGGCCTCTGGACAACAGCACGATCGCAGATATTGAATAGAAATTCTTCGTAGCTAAGATCAGGGGCAATAGTCATGTGGTCGAGCGCATTCAGAAGATAGCGGTAGGCTTTCTGTTCTTACAGGCTAAGAATGTTGGCTAGAGAGGAGGCAGTGACAGCGATCTTCACCCCACCGACTTTTGTTTCAAACTCTGGTCCATTTTTGGCGGGAACCAAGTTACAGTATAATATCTTGATGGCATTCGGGTAGATGTCCACTTGCCGTTCCAGAAGCTCGTCAATCCCAGAGAACTCAAAGTATTCGCGATGGACAGGGAAGGTGAGCCAAGAAAGAGGCTTTCCTTGGTAGATAGAAGATTTATGGTAGAATGAGAACCACTTGCAGGAATGTTGGGCAGAGTTGAAGATGGTGGGATTGTAGCCTTGCGTCGGTGCAGGAGAGAAGAGGGCGGCGGAGGAGGAGCCATCGTAGCGAGAGCGCTTGCTATGAGAAGCCATGGTAGGATGGGGGAAGAGTTTGAGAGATATTTTAGATGGAGTAGGTGGAATAAAATAGGAAGAAGGTGATTAAATAAGAAGAATGGGTTGGTGGGGGAAAGGTGAAGAGATTGCACCAGTTAAAGGGAGGAATGAATGTTAAAATCAGATTTTGAGAGGAATTAAAGAGGCAGCAGCCGTTCGGTTACTGCGTCTGAACCATAAAAGCGGAAAATTTGAAGGATTTTTACGGACTGCTAGCGAAAAATCCAGCTGGAGATAGACATGAATTTATTAGGGTAAGTGAAAGGTTATGTCGATTAGGGATATATGCAGTCAACTTTCGGCAGCCTGTGCCAAAAGTTAGTGCTAAAAAATTCGACGGATGACTGCATAATTTGGGAAGAAGATCCGTTGTAACAGTTTAAAAAGTTGCTGGAATGAGTTCGAATTATCCGACGTATTTTTGCAAAAATCCTTTGGATAATCCAGATAGTTGAAAAACATAATTTAAAAGGATTTTTTGAGGAGGCCACTTTCATGACATATGAAGGAGAAACGATCTTTGGCGAGAGGTTTGGTGAAGATGTCAGCAAGTTGGTGGTCAGTGTCAATAAATTCAAGATGAATGTCTCCCTTGAGTTGATGATCACGCAAAAAGTGGTGTCTAATCTCAATGTATTTCGTACGTTTGTGACAATCGGATTTTTAGTAAGATTTATAGAAATAGTGTTGTCACACTTGATAGAAATCTTATTTGAAGAAATACCATAGTCTACAAGTATTTGTGTCATCTAAAGGATCTGTGCACAATAACATCCAGCCGTAATATATTCGGCTTCAGTTGTGGAAAAAAAAACAACTGAGTTTTGTTTCTTACTAAACCATAAAACCAAAGATTTTATGAGGAATTGGCATGTGCCGCTAGTACTTTTTCGTTCAATCTTGCATCCGTCAAAATCTACATCCGAGTAGCTGATAAGCTCAAATGATGAAGATTTTGGATACCAAAGTCCCATGTTAATGGTGCCTTTGAGATACCAAAAAAATATACTTAACGACACATTAATGTGATTGTTTGGGATTTGCTTGGTACATCGTGCACATAAGCAAACACTAAACATGATATCAGGACGACTAGCAGTTAAGTAAAGCAAACTATCGATCATAGTTTGATACTTACGAATGTCGACCGAGACACCATTTTTATCTTGATCAAGCTTGGTTGTTGTGGCCATAGGAGTTCTCATTGATTTGGATGAGTCTAGCTCAAAGTGCTTAAGAAGATCCTTTGTATATTTGGCTTGATTGATGAATGTGTCTTGAGGTCTTTGCTTGATTTGTAGACCAAGAAAGAAATATAATTCTCCCATCATGCTCATTTCAAATTCGTCGTGCATAACTTTGGCAAACTCTATATATAATATTTTGTTAGTGGAACCAAAAATGATGTTATCAACATAGTTTGGACCAATAAAAGTGTGCCATTGTGAGTTTTGATAAAAATGTGGTGTCAACTTTGCCCTTGGAGAAGTTGTGAGAAATGAGAAAGGAGCTAATACGCTCATACCAAGCACGAGGAGCTTGCTTGAGGCCATAGAGGGCTTCGTGTAGCTTAAAAACATGGTCAGGAAATTAAAAATCTTCAAATCCAGGTGGTTGCTTGACATACACCTCTTCTTTAATAATACCGTTCAAAAAGGCACTTTTGACATCCATTTGATTTTTTTTAAAATCATTAAAACAAGCAAAGGCACAAAGCATTCGGATGGATTCAAGGCGAGCAACCGGAGCATAGGTTTCTTCGTAGTCAATGCCTTCCTCTTGGTTACAGCCTTGAGTAACCAATCGGACTTTGTTACGAGTGACGATTCCATCCTAATTAAGTTTATTTCGAAACACCCACTTTGTCCCAATAATAGGATAGTTGTGGGGCTTAGAACGAGTTCTCAAACATTGTTTCACTCAAATTGATTAAGCTCCTCTTGTATTACAATCATCCAAAATTCATCATTAAAGCATCATTAATATTTTTAGGCTCTATTTGTGAAATAAAAGCCATATTCGCGCAATGATCTCGTGTAGAAAATCTAGTGCTAACCCGTGAGGAAGGGTCACCAATGATAAGCTCCTTGGGGTGATGGGGAACAAATCTCCGTTCTTTAGAGAGATCCCCTTGAGGAGGCTCTATTGTTGGAGAGTCTTCGAGTGGAGTAGTCTCAACTTCATTACTAGATAAAAGAGCACTAGTATCTCCAAGAGAAGAGTTTTTCAAACCAAAAGAGATGTCATCAACATCATTCGAGGAGCTAGATGTGGAAGTGTTAAGTTCGTCAAAAGAGACATTGATTGACTCTTCGACTACAAGACTTCTTTTGTTAAATACACGAAATCCTTTGCTATGTATAGAATAACCAAGGAAGATACCTTCATAGGCTTTTTCTTCAAATTTGCCTAGGTTATCTTTGGTGTTCAAAGTAAAGCATTTGCATTCAAAAACTTTAAAATATTCAATAGAAGAAATTTTGTCAAACCAAAGCTCATATGGAGTTTTCTTAGAAATAGGTTTAATCAAGATTCTATTTATAACATAACATGCCGTGTTAACGATTTCTGTCCAAAAATATTGGGGGAGCTTATATTGGTTTAACATGACCATTGCCATATCGTCGAGGGTTATATTCTTTCCACAACACCATTTTGTTCTGGAGTTCTAGGGCAAGCAAAATCATGTCCCAAACCATTTTTAACACAATTTTTTTAAAATTGGCATTATCAAATTCACCTCCATGATCACTTCTAATTTTTTTTATCATAATGCCTTTCTCATTTTGAACACGTTTACAAAAGGCAACAAATTCACGAAAAGTATCACTTTTGTTTACAAGAAAAATAACCCAAATAATCTTGAAAAATCATCCACTAAAACAAAATTATAAAGTTTACCACCAAGACTAGCTACTCTACTAGGATCAAATAGATCTACATGAATAAGTTGGAGGAGTCTAGTAGTGCTCACTGAGTTGATGGATTTGAAAGAAGATTTTGTTAACTTACTCTTCTCGCATTCTTCACATATTATATCTGTCACTTCCCATTCCCAGAATACGTATTTTTAGAATACATGTACTATTTAAATGTAAATATTTTATATTTATCATGTATTGCTCTTTATTTAAATTCCTTTAATTTTATGTTAATTAATTTCCTGCAATTTCATTTCTGCACTTTACTTTCTGCTTTTATACTCTGCTTTAGCTTTGCTATGGGTTCGGCTCAGATTGGTTTAATTATGTTGGTTCATCATGAACCGAAATAAACCCCCACCTACCACCACCCCTTCCATTTAATCCCCAACCCTTTCTCTCTCTTCATTACTCTTCTTCTTCCTCATAACTCTCCCACCAATCTAAGAGAGCAAGGCAAGTGCCAACTTGCTTCTTGATGGATTTCTATTTTTATTGTTCCATCATCTTCCTTACTTGATTCTAAGCCTCTTTAGTACTTAGCATTTTCAATTTCCAAGGCTGATTTGTTGTAGATCTAAGTTTGTTACATTTTCGGATTTCTTAGGTTTTGATCTAGTAAACTTTGTTATCTTCAAGTTTTGATGGTTCCATGTTGTAGAGAATTTCGTTCTACCCAATTTTGACCTATGGAAGTCCATATTTGGACTTGGGATGAAGGATTTATGAAGCTTGGAAGCAATGGCTTCCATGGTTCTCATGGTTCTGTTCTCAGAAAATTCGGAGAAGAAGGACAGTTCCAGCGCATCAAATCTTCATTCCTCAGCGCATGGAAATCTTTATTCCCACAGCGCATCAAATCTTCATTCCTCGGCGCATGGAAATCTTTATTCCCACAGCGCATCAAATCTTCATTCCTCGGCGCATGGAAATCTTTATTCCCACAGCGCATCAAATCTTCATTCCTCGGCGCATGGAAATCTTTATTCCCACAGCGCATCAAATCTTCATTCCTCAGCGCATGGAAATCTTTATTCCCACAGCGCATCAAATTTTCATTCCTCGGCGCATGAAAATCTTTATTCCCACAGCGCATCAAATCTTCATTCCTCGGCGCATGGAAATCTTTATTCCCACAACGCATCAAATCTTCATTCCCCAGGCGCATGAGATTATTTGTTTCCCAATCTCATTCCTCAGGCGCATGGATTATTTATTTCCCAATCTTATTTCACAGCGCATGATATTTATTTTCCAATCTCATTCCTCAGGCGCATGGATTATTTATTTCTCAATCTTATTCCACAGCGCATGAGATTATTTATTTCCCACAATCTCATTCCTCAGGCGCATGAGATTATTTATTTCCCAATCTCATTCCTCAGGCGCATGGATTATTTATTTCTCAATCTTATTCCACGCGCATGATATTTATTTTCCACAATCTCATTCCTCAGGCGCATGAGATTATTTATTTCCCAATCTCATTCCTCAGGCGCATGGATTATTTATTTCTCAATCTTATTCCACAGCGCATGATATTTATTTCTCACAGCCGCATTTCCACAGCGCATGAGTTTAATTATTTCCCAATCATTTCCCTCAGGCGCATGATATTATTTATTTTCCAACCTTTCCCACAGCGCATGAGATTCTTTATTTCCCAAACATTCCCCACAGTGCATGAGATTTATTTATTCCCCAATCATTTTCCACAGTGCATGAGATTTATTTATTCCCCAATCATTTTCCACAGTGCATGAGATTTATTTATTCCCCAATCATTTCCCACAGCGCATGAGATTCTTTATTTCCCAAACATTATTTATTTCCCAATGTTTATTTTTCGAATTTGGCATTAATTAACATTGATTGTTATCTTGATTTATTATTGATCATGCGTTCCTAGATGGAACTAAGAGACTGGCTAGTCGTCTTATTGAATTAAATGGAATAAGACACGTTCATATTAAGTATGAACTACTATAATCGATTGGCCGATCCCGAATATTGACATACATGCATACATGCAGACTTCAATTTATTTATTTATTTATTTTACTATAAAAGAAGCATGTGTACTTTATGGTCAAGGCATGATTGTTCCGTGGTTAGTTTGGATTGTTGCATTACGCTATGTAAGACCTACAACCTAACCGCACGGGCATCGTTGTAGAGTTGTGCATATCATATCCTGTACGAAAGTACTCATTCCGAATGACCATGATCCACGACATGGGATTTCACTCAACGTAGAGACTTGTCACGCCCCAGAACCAGAATACTAGAGAGCGGAGAAATGACTCAGCCAGCTACGTATTACGGGTAGATGAATACCGTATAATACGATCAATGCTGTCTAAAAGACAAGGGGGTGTACGCTACATGAAAGTCTCGCTATGGTCACTTCACATCTATTGTCTCAATCATTCAAACAAAAAGCAATAACAGAGAACATTTAAGATAAAGCAATAAGGCGTCCCAAACGCTTAGTCAAAATGTTCTTGAGATCTGGCTTTACAAAACATAGCCAGATGATATAGCAACATATACACAATTGTTATCAGCTGCAGTCTGACTTAATTATAATTATGTAAAAGTAAGTACAGGACAATCCGACTAACATGTCGGTGCCAAACGGCAAAATATAAAGTAAGTAACAAAACGAGCGGGGAAGTAAGGAACCCACTTGAGTCCTCCTGCGATCATTTCTCTAGTATTGACCATCTTGGAGGTGGAAGTAAGCTGAGTCCTCGGGAACCGGCTCTAAATCTGGCCATGCAAAACCAGAGAGGTTAGACCTCTAATAGCAAGTACCGCAAGGAAGCACGATATGAGGCATTAAACCAGTAAATAAGAGAATATAATAATAGATCTCTGCTCGCTACTGGGATTCACGTGACATCACGACACTTCGAACCAACCTCCCAACCAAACAAGGACAGAAGTTGGCCCGTCATGTCATGATGCTCTGATCATCTCAGTTAGTTAACAGAGTAGGTACAGTACACAAACAAATCAACTTAAACGGCCATCCAACTCCTACGGCTTACTACTGTGAGTCCCAAGTTATCCTGGAATTATGCAATAAGGATTTCTCAGTTCTTACTATGGACAAGCAAGGCTAGTCTATCCAATCAATCAATTGCGCCAATCATGAATTAGACGAGTCCCAGCGGGACGCCCGTCATCAATATACAATATACAATAATATAAGCAGATACCGCTCCCTATCTGTGTGGCAGATTTGCAGTATCTGTGGGAACCAGCCGGCCTGTTGGGCACTAATAGTCCCAAAGAGGGCTGCCATGTAAGAACTCGGAAATCCATTCTCTCCATGCAATCATTATTTTATTTAACTTAGTAGCCTCTACGTTAAGTGAAATCCTATGCCGTGGGTCATGGTCATTCAGAATGAGTACTTCCGTACAAAGTACGATATGCCCAGCTCTACAACGATACCCGTGCGGTTAGGTTGTAGGTCTTACATAGCATAATGCAACAATTAAAACTAACCACGGAATAATCATGCCTTGACCATAAAGTACACATGCTGCTTTCGTAAAAATAAATAAATAAATTGTAGCCTGCATGTATCTATATGTCAATATTTGGGATTGGCCAATCGATTGCAAATATGAACGTGTCTTATTCCATTTAATTCAATAAGACGACTAGCCAGTCTCTTAGTTCCATCTAGGAACGCATGATCAATAATTAATCAAGATAACAATCAATGTTAATTAATGCCAATTCGGGAAATAAAATGGAGAAATAAATAATGATTGGGAAATAAATAATCTCATGCGCTGTGAAAAATGATTGGGAAATAAATAAACTCATGCGCCTGAGGAATGCTGTGGGAAATAAATCTCATGCGCTGATGTGGGAAAGGTTGGGAAATAAATAATATCATGCGTCTGAGAGAAATGATTGGAAAATAAATAAACTCATGCGCTGTGGGAAGTGATTGGGAAATAAATAAATTCATGCGCCTGAGGAAGGTGGTTGTGAGAAATAAATAAACTCAGGGAAGCTGTGGGAAATAAATAAACTCATGCGCCTGAGGGAATCTGTGGGAAATAAATAAACTCATGCGCCTGAGGGAAAGGGTTGAGAAATAAATAAACTCATGCGCCTGAGGGAAAGGATTGAAAAATAAATAACTCATGCGCCTTGGCTGTGGAAAGTGATTGGGAAATAAATAGATTCATGCGCCTTGGCTGTGGGAAGTGATTAGGAAATAAATAGATTCATGCGCCTTGGCTGTGGAAAGTGATTAGGAAATAAATAGATTCATGCGCCTTGGCTGTGGGAAGTGATTGGGAAATAAATAGATTCATGCGCCTTGGCTGTGGAAAGTGATTAGGAAATAAATAGATTCATGCGCCTTGGCTGTGGGAAGTGATTGGGAAATAAATAGATTCATGCGCCTTGGCCGTGGGAAGTGATTGGGAAATAAATAACTCATGCGCCTTGGCTGTGGGAAGTGATTGGGAAATAAATAACTCATGCGCTGTGGAATGAAGATTTCTGTGGGAATAAAGATTTTCATGCGCTGAGGAATGAAGATTTCATGCGGCTGGGACGGTTCTTCTTCTCCGAATTTTTCTGAGAACAGAACCATGGGAACCATTGCTTCCAAGCTTCATAAATCCTTCATCCCAAGCCCAAATATGGACTTCCATAGGTCAAAATTGGGTAGAACGAAATTCTCTACAACATGGAACCATCGAAACTTGAAGATAACAAGATTTACTAGATCAAAACCTAAGAAATCTGAAAATGTATTAAACTTAGATCTACAACAAATAAGTCATGGAAATTAAAAATGCTAAGTACTAAAGAGACTTAGAATCAAATGAGGAAGATGATGGAACAATAATAATGGGGATCCATCATCAAGCAAGTTGGCACTTGCCTATCTCTTCTAGGTTGGTGGGAGAGTTATGAGGAAGAAGAAGTGAAATGGAAAGGAGTAATGAAGAGAGAGAAATGGTTTTGGGCTTTAAATGAAAGGGTGGTGGTAGGTGGGAGTATTGGGCCGGGTCCAATGGGTTCAAGGCCAACCCGCAAGCAAAGCAAATAGGTAAAAGCAGAAAATAAATGCAGGAATAAAAGCAGGAAATAAAGTGCAGAAATAAAATTGCAGAAAATAAATTAACATGAAAATTTAAAGAGCAGATTAATTAACTAACATAAATTTACAGAAATTTAAATACAGAATAATACATGGTAACTATTAAATAAATACGTATTCTGGGAACGGGAAGTGACATCTCTACCCTCCTTAGAAAAATTCCGTCCTCGGAATTTCAGATCTAAGCATGATAGAAATATCGAAGCTAAACTAATCTAAGTATAAACAATTGAGTAAGCAATCATTCTACAATGATAATAACAAGTAATGTATCTACATCTAATCAATCTACAACATTAAGTAATTCTACTCATAAGGTGATAAGCATGAGGAGTTAAGACAATCAAGGTATACAGAAGAAAATATACCTTGTGAGTCAAACAGGTGCGGATACCGTGAACGGATATCATCCTCACGTTCTCACGTTGACTCTCCTAAAGAGTGATGACCCCAAGCAACCCGGACAAGGTTAATTGTTCGGTTCTTGAGTATCTTCTCTCTTCGGTCCAAAATAGACACAGGCTGTTCCTCGTAAGACAGGTTGGTACCAACAACCAGCTCAGAATGATCAAGGACATGGCTTGGGTCCGATACATACCTTCGCAACTGAGATACATGAAATGCGTCATGCACCTCTCGTAACGAAGGTGGAAGGGATAAACGATATGCAACATCGCCTACCCTCTCAAGGATAACAAACGGGCCCACGTATCGGGGACTCAACTTTCCGCGAATGCCAAATCTAATGACCCCACGGGTAGGTGAGATCCGCAAGAATACGTGGTCCCCAACAAAAAATTCTAGCGGCCTACGATGCTGGTCTGCCCAATGACGATGCCGATCCTGCGCAACTCGAAGTCGCTCTCTAATTCCTTTAATCACTTCTACTGTCTGAACAATCATCTCCGGGCCTAACATCTTTCTCTCCCCAATATCGTCCCACGCTAGTGGCTACCTACACTTCTTACCATATAGTGCTTCAAATGGCGCCATCTGGATACTTGCTTGATAACTGTTATTGTACGAGAACTCGACTAAGTGCAGGTGGCTCTCCCAAGATCCTCCAAAATCCAGAGTGCAAGCTCGCAACATGTCTTCCAAAGTCTGAATTGTTCTTTCTGATTGCCCGTCTATCTGGGGATGGTAAGCCGTGCTAAACCTTAACTTGGTACCCAGGCTATGATGTAAGCTCTTCCAAAAATATAATATAAAACGGGTATCTCTGTCTGACACAATACTGACTGGGACCCCATGCTGTCTGACTATCTGCTGCAAATACAATTCTGCCAACTTCTCCGTAGATTGACCTACTCTGAAAGGAAGAAAGTGCGCCACCTTTGTAAGCCGATCTACTATCACCCAAATAGCATTTTTACCACTTGGTGATATCGGTAAACCGGTCACAAAGTCCATTGTGATATGCTCCCACTTCCATTCCGAGATAGGAAGCGGTTGCAATAAACCAGCTGGCCTCTGCTGCTCTGCCTTCACTTGCTGACATACCAAGCAACGGGAAACAAATCTAGCTATCTCCCTCTTCATCCCATTCCACCAGAAGTGCTGCTTGATATCTTGGTACATCTTGGTCCCTCCAGGGTGTACAAAATACTGGGAACTGTGAGCTTCAGTCATAACCTCATGTCTGATATCTCCACTAGGCACACATAGACGTGACCCAAACCTAAGTATACCATCCTCATGAATCTGCATCTCCTTCCTGAGTCCTGACTCACATTCTTTCCTAAGCTTCTGAATCCTTGGGTCTTGTGTCTGAGCTGCCTTGATCCTATCTACCAAGTTGGATTGAACTTGTAGACTCGCCAGAACTCCTATATCACTAGGAAGTATAACCTCGATGCCCATCTCCTGAAGGTCTTCTAAAATGTGCTTCTGTGTTGTCAACATAAATGCGCCGCCTCTCCTGCTAAGAGCGTCTGCTACCACATTAGCCTTGCCTGGATGATACTGAAACTCCACGTCGTAATCCTTGATCAACTCCAACCATCTTCTCTGCCTCATGTTCAGTTCCTTCTGAGTAAAGATGTACTTCAGACTTTTGTGGTCCGTGTACATCTCCACTCGGTCACCATATAAGTAATGCCTCCATAGCTTCAAAGCGAATACTACTGCCGCCAACTCCAAATCATGAGTTGGGTAATTCTTCTCGTGGTCTCGAAGCTGCCTAGATGCATACGCTATCACCTTCCCATGTTGCATGAGGACACATCCAAGTCCTTTACCTGACGCATCACAATAAACAGTAAAACCTCCGGGTCCAACTGGTAATGTAAGAATAGGTGATGATATCAACTTCTGCTTCAAATTCTCAAATGATGTCTGGCATTCTGCCGACCAGTCGAATGGTACATCTTTCCGTGTCAATCGGGTCATGGGTGCTGAAAGTCTCACAAAGTCTGATACAAACCTTCTGTAATATCCTGCCAATCCCAAGAAACTCCGCACATCTGCTACGGTCTTGGGTACTGGCCAACTTTCTACTGCTTCTACCTTCTTGGGATCCACTGCTACTCCAGCTCCTGATATGATATGACCCAGAAATGAAATGTGATCCGACCAAAACTCACATTTGCTGAGCTTGGCATACAACTGGTTCTCTCTCAGAACCTGTAACACTTTCCTGAGGTGGTCTTCATGCTCCTCTTCACTAGTTGAATATACAAGAATGTCGTCGAGAAACACAACGACAAATTAATCCAGGTACGGCATAAAGATGCGGTTCATCAAATCCATAAATATTGCTGGAGCATTGGTCAAACCAAACGGCATTACTAAGAATTCATAATGCCCATACTTTGACCTGAATGCTGTCTTGGGAATGTCTTCCTTCCGAACCCTCACTTGATGATACCCTGAACGAAGATCTATCTTGGAGAAAACTCTGGCCCTGCTCAACTGATCAAATAAGTCGTCGATCCTGGGTAGTGGATACTTGTTCTTCACTGTTGCTGCGTTAAGCTTCCTGTAATCAATGCACAATCTGGATGATCCATCCTTCTTCCCCACAAGTACCACTGGTGCTGCCCAGGGTGACACGCTAGCTTGGATGAACTTCTTCTCCTTCAGTTCCTCTATGTGCTGATATACCTTGGCCTGCTCTGAATCCGCCATTCTGTAAACCCGATCTGATATCGGTTTAGTTCCAGGTGCCAATTCTATACTGAACTCAATATCTCTAACTGGTGGTAGACCTGGAAGTTCTTCGGGAAATACGTCCAGAAATTCTTCAACTACCTTCGGAACTTGAACTTCTTCCATTGCCGTCACTACTCCCTGCTCTTGTTGAGTTGCTACTGATCTGACTAAGGTGAACCGCTTCATGCCTGGAATATCAAAAGATACACTCCCTCTACGACAATCTATTGTCGCATGACTGTCTTTCAGCCAGTCCATGCCTAAGATAACGTCGAAATTTCCAACAGGAAATTCTATCAACCGGACGGGTAAGGAATGCCCGCAAACTACAACGCTACACGTTAGAATAACTCTACTAACTCCTACGAGCCCATTACCAGTGAGTATATTCAACCTCCCTGGCAATGTCTCGAACTCCATACCTAGCCGTGTTGCAAATTGTGCAGATATAAATGAGTGTGATGCTCCCGAATCAAACAATGCTACTGCGGGATAAGAGGCGACGAGAATGTTACCTGCCACAACATCTTCCGATGCCAATGCCTCTTCCAAGGACAGAGTGAATGCCTGCCCTCGACCTCCTTGCTGGTTCCCATGCTGCGGCCTAGCCTGGTGCTGCCGCTGGCCCCTGCCTTGGTGATGCTGGGGTGGTCTATGCTGGTGTTGTTGCATCGGCGGTCCCTGCTGCCGAAACATCTGAGCCTGCGTCATGAACGGACGCTGGGCCAACGGTCTCACTGCTACCGCTGGTCCTCGATACTGTCCTGCCCCTGGTGCTGGCAGAGCAGGAAACTGTTGTACTGGTCCTCCTGACCTCGAATTCATGGGACATGTGGTAACCCGATGATCTGGGTTTCCACATATCAAACACTGCCCGTTCAATGTCCGACACACATCTCTAGTGTGCCCTATCTTCCCACAATAAGTACAGCCCGCTGGGGGTTGCTGGTTCTTCCTCTGATGCTGTTGCTGCTGCCTTGGTGGTGGTGCTGGCCCTCGCATTGCCACATCATGAATACGGATGCTAAGGGACGGTGCTGTTGTTCGGGGAGCTGCTTCCCCTCCTCCTTCAATCTGACTGTGGGATCTCTTCTGACCCCCAGTCCTTGCCGCAAGCCTCTGAATGGTTATCTCATGCCTTCGAGTTGCCGTCAATACTTCATCAAAAGTCTGGTAATTGTGCCCCTCTATCAATTGCAAGAGCTCAAGATGAAACCCTTGCTGGAACCTCATAGCCCTCTGGCTCTCTGTTGCTACCATCTCTGGGGCGAACCTACTCAATCTGCAGAACTCTGCTGCATAAGCATCTACAGTCTTGCCAGCCTGTCTAAGATTGATAAACTTCTGTTGTAGCTCAAATTGCGCCACAACTCCATAGTACTTCGTCTTGAATCTTGCTATAAAATCGTCCCAAGCCACATGACGTCTGATGCCTACCTCCTCTGATTCCCACCAATCACGTACGAGATCTTGAAGTAACAGCTTCACTAGATCCACACGTTCTTCTGCTGGCACCTTAGCTGCTGTCAGAATAGCCTCAATATCCTTAAGCCATGCATCTGCTGAGATGGCATCCTCCGTGCCCTCGAAACGACGGGGGTTGTACTTGCAAAACCTGGCTGATGCTCCTGAATCTGGCCTTGCCCCTCTTTCCAAAGCTGTCTGCAATCCTTGGTTAAGTAGTACATTCTGCTCTTGTAACTGAGCGTGCATGCACTGCTGGGCTAACATCTGATGTTGCTGAGTAGCCATCATCCCTCTCTTGATCTCCAGAAGGGCTGGTGTGTCCACTTCCACTGGGGTAGGTGGAACTATTGGTGGTGTTGGAACCTCCGGATACTGCGGTCCAACTGCTGGTTCCACTATCACCTCTTCTTGAATAGCCTCTTGAGGTTGTACTGGCTCTTGTTGCTGACCATCAGGTTGCCCATGTTGCCCTTGTTGTTGTTGTCCAATCCTGACAGATGCGGACGAGGTGCCCCTAAGAAAAGGGACAAGAGAATAATCAAACGGTCGGACAGGAAAGATCAATGAAGTCAAAGGATACCGGAATGTCAAGCTAGAATCGAGAATACGAATCAGGAGATCAAGGGGAAACATGTGTGATTGAGACATCCTATAAATTAAAACACCCCACAAGTCTGAAATCAGACCTGCATGGGCCACCACTAAAACCTTGTCACGCCCCAGAACCAGAATACTGGAGAGCGGGGGAATGACTCAGCCAGCTACGTATTACGGGTAGATGAATACCGTATAATACGATCAATGCTGTCTAAAAGACAAGGGGGTGCACGCTACATGAAAGTCTCGCTATGGTCACTTCACATCTATTGTCTCAATCATTCAAACAAAAAGCAATAACAAAGAACATTTAAGATAAAGCAATAAGGCGTCCCAAACGCTTAGTCAAAATGTTCTTGAGATCTGGCTTTACAAAACATAGCCAGATGATATAGCAACATATACACAATTGTTATCAGCTGCAGTCTGACTTAATTACAATTATGTAAAAGTAAGTACAGGACAATCCGACTAACATGTCGGTGCCAAACGGCAAAATATAAAGTAAGTAACAAAACGAGCGGGGAAGTAAGGAACCCACTCGAGTCCTCCTGCGATCATTCCTCTAGTATTGACCATCTTGGAGGTGGAAGTAAGCTGAGTCCTCGGGAACCGGCTCTAAATCTGGCCATGCAAAACCAGAGAGGTTAGACCTCTAATAGCAAGTACCGCAAGGAAGCACGATATGAGGCATTAAACCAGTAAATAAGAGAATATAATAATAGATCTCTGCTCGCTACTGGGATTCACGTGACATCACGACACTTCGAACCAACCTCCCAACCAAACAAGGACAGAAGTTGGCCCGTCATGTCATGATGCTCTGATCATCTCAGTTAGTTAACAGAGTAGGTACAGTACACAAACAAATCAACTTAAACGGCCATCCAACTCCTACGGCTTACTACTGTGAGTCCCAAGTTATCCTGGAATTATGCAATAAGGATTTCTCAGTTCTTACTATGGACAAGCAAGGCTAGTCTATCCAATCAATCAATTGCGCCAATCATGAATTAGACGAGTCCCAGCGGGATGCCCGTCATCAATATACAATAATATAAGCAGATACCGCTCCCTGTTCGTGTCGCAGATTTGCAGTATCTGTGGGAACCAGCCGGCCTGTTGGGCACTAATAGTCCCAAAGAGGGCTGCCATGTAAGAACTCGGAAATCTATTCTCTCCATGCAATTATTATTTTATTTAACTTAGTAGCCTCTACGTTAAGTGAAATCCTATGCCGTGGGTCATGGTCATTCAGAATGAGTACTTCCGTACAAAGTACGATATGCCCAGCTCTACAACGATACCCGTGCGGTTAGGTTGTAGGTCTTACATAGCGTAATGCAACAATTAAAACTAACCACGGAATAATCATGCCTTGACCATAAAGTACACATGCTGCTTTCGTAAAAATAAATAAATAAATTGTAGCCTGCATGTATCTATATGTCAATATTTGGGATTGGCCAATCGATTGCAAATATGAACGTGTCTTATTCCATTTAATTCAATAAGACGACTAGCCAGTCTCTTAGTTCCATCTAGGAACGCATGATCAATAATTAATCAAGATAACAATCAATGTTAATTAATGCCAATTCGGGAAATAAAATGGAGAAATAAATAATGATTGGGAAATAAATAATCTCATGCGCTGTGAAAAATGATTGGAAAATAAATAAACTCATGCGCCTGAGGAATGCTGTGGGAAATAAATCTCATACGCTGATGTGGGAAAGGTTGGGAAATAAATAATATCATGCGTCTGAGAGAAATAATTGGAAAATAAATAAACTCATGCGCTGTGGGAAGTGATTGGGAAATAAATAAATTCATGCGCCTGAGGAAGGTGGCTGTGAGAAATAAATAAACTCAGGGAAGCTGTGGGAAATAAATAAACTCATGCGCCTGAGGGAATCTATGGGAAATAAATAAACTCATGCGCCTGAGGGAAAGGGTTGAGAAATAAATAAACTCATGCGCCTGAGGGAAAGGATTGAAAAATAAATAACTCATGCGCCTTGGCTGTGGAAAGTGATTGGGAAATAAATAGATTCATGCGCCTTGGCTGTGGGAAGTGATTGGGAAATAAATAGATTCATGCGCCTTGGCTGTGGGAAGTGATTAGGAAATAAATAGATTCATGCGCCTTGGCTGTGGGAAGTAATTGGGAAATAAATAGATTCATGCGCCTTGGCTGTGGGAAGTGATTAGGAAATAAATAGATTCATGCGCCTTGGCTGTGGGAAGTGATTAGGAAATAAATAGATTCATGCGCCTTGGCTGTGGGAAGTGATTGGGAAATAAATAACTCATGCGCCTTGGCTGTGGGAAGTGATTGGGAAATAAATAACTCATGCGCTGTGGAATGAAGATTTCTGTGGGAATAAAGATTTCCATGCGCTGAGGAATGAAGATTTCATGCGGCTGGGACGGTTCTTCTTCTCCGAATTTTTCTGAGAACAGAACCATGGGAACCATTGCTTCCAAGCTTCATAAATCCTTCATCCCAAGCCCAAATATGGACTTCCATAGGTCAAAATTGGGTAGAACGAAATTCTCTACAACATGAAACCATCGAAACTTGAAGATAACAAGGTTTACTAGATCAAAACCTAAGAAATCCGAAAATGTATCAAACTTAGATCTACAACAAATAAGCCATGGAAATTAAAAATGCTAAGTACTAAAGAGACTTAGAATCAAATGAGGAAGATGATGGAACAATAATAATGGGGATCCATCATCAAGCAAGTTGGCACTTGCCTATCTCTTCTAGGTTGGTGGAAGAGTTATGAGGAAGAAGAAGTGAAATGGAAAGAAGTAATGAAGAGAGAGAAATGGTTTTGGGCTTTAAATGAAAGGGTGGTGGTAGGTGGGAGTATTGGGCCGGGTCCAATGGGTTCAAGGCCAACCCGCAAGCAAAGCAAAGAGGTAAAAGCAGAAAATAAATGCAGGAATAAAAGCAGAAAATAAAGTGCAGAAATAAAATTATAGGAAATAAATTAACATGAAAATTTAAAGAGCAGATTAATTAACTAACATAAATTTACAGAAATTTAAATACATAATAATACATGGTAACTATTAAATAAATACGTATTCTGGGAACGGAAAGTGACAAGACTATTAAGTTAAATAAAAATAATGATTGCATGGAGAGAATGGATTCCCGAGTTCTTACATGGCAGCCCTCTTGGGACTAGTAGTACCCGACAGGCCGGCTGGTCCCCACAGATACTGCAAACCTGCCACACGGGCATGGAGCGGTATCTGGTTATACTATTTATTGTATATTGTATATTGATGACGGACGTCCTGCTGGGACTCGTCTAATTCATGATTGGCGCAATTGATTGATTGGATCGACTAGCCTTGCTTGTCCATAGTAATAACTGAGAAATCTTTATTGCATAATTCCAGGATAACTTGGAGCTCACAGTAGTAAGCCGTAGGAGTTGGATGGCCGTTTAAGTTGATTTGTTTGTGTACTGTACCTACTCTGTTACCTAACTGAGATGATCAGAGCATCAGGACATGACGGGCCAACTTCTGTCCTTGTTTGGTTGGGAGGTTGGTTCGAAGTGTCGTGATGTTATGTGAATCCCAGTAGCAAGCAGAGATCTATTATTATATTCTCTTATTTACTGGTTTAATGTCTCATATCGTCCTTCCTTGTGGTACTTGCTATTAGAGGTCTAACCTCTCTGGTTTTGCATGGCCAGATTTAGAGCCGGTTCCCGATGATCCAGCGTACTTCTACCTCCAAGATGGTCAATACTAGAGGCATGATTGCAGGAGGACTCGAGTGGGTTCCTTACCTCCTCGCTCGTTTTGTTATTTACTTTATACTTTTCCGTTTGGCACCGACATGTTAGTCGGATTGTCTTGTACTTACTTTTGCATAATTGTAATTAAGTCAGACTGCAGCTGATAATAATTGTGTATACTTGCTATATCATCTGGCTATATTTTGTAAAGCTAGATCTCAAGAACATTTTGACTGAGCGTTTGGGACGCCTTACTGCTTTATTTTACATGTTCTCTATTATTGTTTCCTTGTTTGAATGATTGAGACAATAGATGTGAAATGACCATAGTGAGACTTTCATGTAGTATGCACCCCCTCGTCTTTTAGACAGCATTGATCGTATTATACGGTATTCATCTACCCGTAATACGTAGCTGGCTGAGTCATTCCCCCGTTCTCCAGTATTCTGGTTCTGGGGCGTGACAAGGTTTTAGTGGTGGCCCATGCAGGTCTGGTTTCAGACTTGTGGGGTGTTTTGATTTATAGGATGTCTCAATCACACGTGTTCCCTCTTGATCTCATGATTCATTATTCTCAACCCTTGCTTGACATTCCGGTATCCTTTGACTTCATTGATCCTTCATGTCCGGTTGTTTGATTGTTCTCTTGTCCCTTTTCTTAGGGATACTTCGTCCGCATCGGTCAGAGCTGGACAACAGCAGGAGCAACATGGACAACCTGACCCTGTTGGTCAGCAACAAGGGCCAGTCTCGCCTCAGGAGGCTGCCCAGGAAGAAGTGATAGTGGAAGCAGCAGCTGGATCGCAGTATCCGGATGTTCCACCACCACCAACAGTTCCACCTACCCAAGTGGACACACCAGCCCTTCTGGAGATCATGAGAGAAATGATGGCTACTCAGCAACATCAGATGCTGGTCCAGCAGCGCATGCACACTCAGCTACAAGAGCAGAATGTGTTGCTTAACCAAGGATTGCAGACGGCATTGGAAAGAGGAGTGAGGACTGATTCAGGAGCATCAGCCAGGTTTTGCAAGTACAATCCCCGCCGTTTCGAGGGCACGGAGGATGCCATCTCAGCAGATGCATGGCTTAAAGATATGGAGGCTATTCTGACAGCAGCGAAGGTGCCGGCAGAAGAACGTGTAGATCTAGTGAAATTGTTACTTCAGGATCTCGCACGTGATTGGTGGGAATCGGAGGAAGTGGGCATCAGGCGTCCTGTGGCTTGGGACGATTTTACAGCAAGATTCAAGACCAAGTACTATGGGGTTGTGGCGCAGTTTGAGCTACAACAGAAGTTTATCAACCTCAGGCAGGCCGGCAAGACTGTAGATGCTTATGCAGCGGAGTTCTGTAGATTGAGTAGGTTCGCCCTAGAGATGGTAGCAACAGAGCGCCAGAGGGCCATGAGGTTTCAGCAAGGGTTTCACCTTGAACTCTTGCAATTGATAGAGGGGCACAATTACCAGACTTTTGACGAAGTATTAACGGCAACTCGAAGGCATGAGATCACTATTCAGAGGCTTGCGGTGAGGTCTGGGGGTCAGAAGAGATCCCATAGTCAGATTGAAGGAGGAGGGGGAGCGGCGTCCCGAACAACAGCACCATCCACTGGCATTCGTATCCACGATGTGGCGATACGAGGACCCGCACCACCACCCAGGCAACAGCAACAGCAACAGAGGAAGAACCAGCTACCCCCGGCGGGCTGCACTTATTGTGGGAAGATGGGACACACTAGAGATGTGTGTCGGACATTGAACAGACTGTGTTTGATATGTGGAAATCCAGATCATCGGGTTACCATATGTCCTATGAATTCGAGGTCAGGAGGACCAGGGCAGCAGTTTCTTGCTCTGCCAGCACCAGGGGCAGGCCAGTATCGAGGACCAGCAGTGGCAGTAAGGCCGTTGGCACAGCGTCCATTAGTACCGCAGGCTCAGATGTTTCGGCAGCAGGGACCGCCGATGCAGCAATACCAGCATAGACCACCCCAGCATCACCAGGACAGGGGCCAGCGGCAGCACCAGGCTAGGCCGCAGTATGGGAACCAGCAAGGAGGTCGAGGTCAGGCATTCACTCTGTCCTTGGAAGAGGCATTGGCATCAAGAGATGTTGTGGCAGGTAACATTCTCGTCGCCTCTTATCCCGCAGTAGCATTGTTTGATTCGGGAGCATCGCACTCATTTATATCTGCACAATTTGCAACACGGCTAGGAATGGAGTTCGAGGCATTGCCAGGGAGGTTGAATATACTCACTGGTAATGGGCTCGTAGGAGTTAGTCGAGTTATTCTAGCATGTAGCGTTGTAGTTTGCGGGCATTCCTTACCCGCCCGGTTGATAGAATTTCCTGTTGGAAATTTTGACGTTATTTTAGGCATGGACTGGCTGAAAGACAGTCATGCGACGATAGATTGTCGTAGAGGGAGTGTATCTTTTGATATTCCAGGCATGAAGAGATTCACCTTAGTCAGATCAGAGGCAACTCAGCAAGAGCAGGGAGTAATAACGGCAATGGAAGAAGTTCAAGTTCCGAAGGTAGTTGAAGAGTTCCTAGACGTATTTCCTGAAGAACTTCCAGGTCTGCCACCAGTTAGAGATATTGAGTTCAGCATAGAATTGGCACCTGGAACTAAACCGATATCAGATCGAGTTTATAGAATGGCAGACTCAGAGCAGGCCAAGGTATATCAGCACATAGAGGAACTGAAGGAGAAGAAGTTCATCCAAGCTAGCATATCACCATGGGCAGCACCAGTGGTACTTGTGGAAAAGAAGGATGGGTCATCCAGATTGTGCATCGATTACAGGAAGCTTAACGCAGCAACAGTGAAGAACAAGTACCCACTACCAAGGATCGACGACTTATTTGATCAGTTGAGCGAAGCTAGAGTTTTCTCCAAGATAGATCTTCGTTCAGGGTATCATCAAGTGAGGGTTCGGAAGGAAGACATTCCCAAGACAGCATTCAGGTCGAAGTATGGGCATTATGAATTCTTAGTAATGCCGTTTGGTTTGACCAATGCTCCAGCAATATTTATGGATTTGATGAACCGCATCTTTATGCCATACTTAGATCAGTTTGTCGTTGTGTTTCTTGACGACATACTCGTGTACTCTGCTAGTGAAGAGGAGCATGAAGACCACCTCAGGAAAGTGTTGCAGGTTCTGAGAGAGAACCAGTTATATGCCAAGCTCAGCAAATATGAGTTTTGGTCGGATCATATTTCATTTTTGGGTCATATCATATCAGAAACTGGAGTAGCAGTGGATCCCAAGAAGGTAGAAGCAGTAGAAAGTTGGCCAGTACCCAAGACCGTAGCAGATGTACGGAGTTTCTTAGGATTGGCAGGATATTACAGAAGGTTTGTATCAGATTTTGCAAGGCTTTCAGCACCCATGACCCGCTTGACACGGAAGGATGTACCATTCGTCTGGTCAGCAGAATGCCAGGCATCATTTGAGAATCTGAAGCAGAAGTTGATATCAGCACCTATTCTTACATTACCGGTTGGACCCGGAGGTTTTACAGTATATTGTGATACGTCAGGTAAAGGACTTGGATGCGTCCTTATGCAGCATGGAAAGGTGATAGCATATGCATCTAGGCAACTTCGGGACCACGAGAAGAATTATCCAACTCATGATTTGGAATTAGCGGCAGTAGTATTTGCTTTGAAGCTATGGAGGCATTACTTATATGGTGATCGAGTGGATATGTACACGGACCATAAAAGTCTGAAGTACATCTTTACTCAGAAGAAACTAAACATGAGGCAGAGGAGATGGTTGGAGTTGATCAAGGATTATGACGTGGAGCTTCAGTATCACCCAGGCAAGGCTAATGTGGTAGTAGATGCTCTCAGTAGGAGAGGCGGCGCATTTATGTTGACAACACAGAGGCATATCTTAGAAGACCTTCAGGAGATGGGCATCGAGGTTGTACTTCCTAGTGATGTAGGAGTTCTGGCGAGTCTACAAGTTCAATCCAACTTGGTAGATAGGATCAAGACAGCTCAGGCACAGGACCCAAGGATTCAGAAGCTTAGGGCAGAATGTGAGTCAGGACTCAGGAAGGAGATGAGAATTCATGAAGATGGTACACTTAGGTTTGGATCACGTCTATGTGTGCCTAGTGGAGATATCAGACAGGAGGTTATGGCAGAAGCTCACAGTTTTCAGTATTCTATTCACCCTGGAGGGACCAAGATGTACCAAGATATCAAGCAGCATTTCTGGTGGAACGGGATGAAGAGGGAGATAGCTAGATTTGTTTCCCGTTGCTTGGTATGTCAGCAAATGAAGGCAGAACAGCAGAGGCCAGCTGGGTTATTGCAACCGCTTCCTATCCCAGAATGAAAGTGGGAACATATTACAATGGACTTTGTGACCGGTTTACCAAGATCACAAAGTGGTAAAAATGCTATTTGGGTGATAGTAGATCGGCTTACAAAGGTGGCGCACTTTCTTTCTTTTAGAGTAGGGCAATCTACGGAGAAGTTGGCAGAATTGTATATGCAGCAGATAGTCAGGCAGCATGGGATCCCAGTCAGTATTGTGTCAGACAGAGATACCCGTTTTACATCACATTTCTGGAAGAGCTTACATCATAGTCTGGGTACCAAGTTAAGATTTAGCACGGCTTACCATCCGCAGACGGACGGACAATCAGAAAGAACGATTCAGACTTTGAAAGATATGTTGCGAGCTTGCACCCTAGATTTTGGAGGATCTTGGGAGAGCCACCTGCACTTAGTTGAGTTTTCTTATAACAACAGTTATCAAGCCAGTATCCAGATGGCGCCATTTGAAGCACTATATGGTAAGAAGTGTAGGTCGCCACTAGCATGGGATGATATCGGGGAGAGAAAGATGTTAGGCCCGGAAATGATTGTTCATACAGTGGAAGTGATTAAAGGAATTAGAGAGCGACTTCGAGTTGCGCAGGATCGGCATCGTCATTGGGCGGACCAGCATCGTAGGCCGCTAGAGTTTTCTGTTGGGGACCACGTGTTCTTGCGGATCTCACCTACCCGTGGGGTCATTAGATTTGGCGTTCGCGGGAAGTTGAGCCCGCGGTACGTGGGCCCATTTGTTATTCTTGAGAGGATAGGCGATATTGCTTATCGTTTATCCCTTCCACCTTCGTTACGAGAGGTGCATGATATATTTCATGTATCTCAGTTGCGAAGGTATGTATCGGACCCAAGCCATATCCTTGATCATTCTGAGCTGGTTGTTGGTACCAACCTGTCTTACGAGGAACAGCCTGTGTCTATTTTGGACCGAAGAGAGAAGATACTCAAGAACCGAACAATTAGCCTTGTCCGGGTTGCTTGGGGTCATCACTCTTTAGGGGAGTCAACGTGGGAACGTGAGGATGATATCCAATCACGGTATCCGCACCTGTTTGACTCACAAGGTATATCTCTTTCTGTATACCTTGATTGTCTTAACTCCTCATGCTTTCCACCTTACGAGTAGAATTGCTTGGTATCGTAGAATGTTCAACATAGATATGTTACTTGTTATTATCATTGTAGAATGATTGCTTACTCAATTGTTTATACTTAGATTAGTTTAGCTTCGATATTTCTATCATTCTTGGATCTGAAATTCCGAGGACGAAATTTTTCTAAGGAGGGTAGAGATGTCACTTCCCATTCCCAGAATACGTATTTTTAGAATACATGTACTATTTAAATGTAAATATTTTATATTTATCATGTATTGCTCTTTATTTAAATTCCTTTAATTTTATGTTAATTAATTTCCTGCAATTTCATTTCTGCACTTTACTTTCTGCTTTTATACTCTGCTTTAGCTTTGCTATGGGTTCGGCTCAGATTGGTTTAATTATGTTGGTTCATCATGAACCGAAATAAACCTCCACCTACCACCACCCCTTCCATTTAATCCCCAAACCCTTTCTCTCTCTTCATTACTCTTCTTCTTCCTCATAACTCTTCCACCAACCTAAGAGAGCAAGGCAAGTGCCAACTTGCTTCTTGATGGATTCCTATTTTTATTGTTCCATCATCTTCCTTACTTGATTCTAAGCCTCTTTAGTACTTAGCATTTTTAATTTCCAGGGCTGATTTGTTGTAGATCTAAGTTTGTTACATTTTCGGATTTCTTAGGTTTTGATCTAGTAAATTTTGTTATCTTCAAGTTTTGATGGTTCCATGTTGTAGAGAATTTCGTTCTACCCAATTTTGACCTATGGAAGTCCATATTTGGACTTGGGATGAAGGATTTATGAAGCTTGGAAGCAATGGCTTCCATGGTTCCCATGGTTCTGTTATCAGAAAATTCGGAGAAGAAGGACAGTTCCAGCGCATCAAATCTTCATTCCTCAGCGCATGGAAATCTTTATTCCCACAGCGCATCAAATCTTCATTCCTCGGCGCATGGAAATCTTTATTCCCACAGCGCATCAAATCTTCATTCCTCGGCGCATGGAAATCTTTATTCCCACAGCGCATCAAATCTTCATTCCTCGGCGCATGGAAATCTTTATTCCCATAGCGCATCAAATCTTCATTCCTCCGCGCATGGAAATCTTTATTCCCACAGCGCATCAAATTTTCATTCCTCGGCGCATGGAAATCTTTATTCCCACAGCGCATCAAATCTTCATTCCTCGGCGCATGGAAATCTTTATTCCCACAGCGCATCAAATCTTCATTCCCCAGGCGCATGAGATTATTTGTTTCCCAATCTCATTCCTCAGGCGCATGGATTATTTATTTCCCAATCTTATTTCACAGCGCATGATATTTATTTCCCAATCTCATTCCTCAGGCGCATGGATTATTTATTTCTCAATCTTATTCCACAGCGCATGAGATTATTTATTTCCCACAATCTCATTCCTCAGGCGCATGAGATTATTTATTTCCCAATCTCATTCCTCAGGCGCATGGATTATTTATTTCTCAATCTTATTCCACAGCGCATGATATTTATTTCCCACAATCTCATTCCTCAGGCGCATGAGATTATTTATTTCCCAATCTCATTCCTCAGGCGCATGGATTATTTATTTCTCAATTTTATTCCACAGCGCATGATATTTATTTCTCACAGCCGCATTCCCACAGTGCATGAGTTTAATTATTTCCCAATCATTTTCCTCAGGCGCATGATATTATTTATTTTCCAACCTTTCCCACAGCGCATGAGATTCTTTATTTTCCAAACATTCCCCACAGTGCATGAGATTTATTTATTCCCCAATCATTTTCCACAGTGCATGAGATTTATTTATTCTCCAATCATTTTCCACAGTGCATGAGATTTATTTATTCCCCAATCATTTCCCACAGCGCATGAGATTCTTTATTTCCCAAACATTATTTATTTCCCAATGTTTATTTTTCGAATTTGGCATTAATTAACATTGATTGTTATCTTGATTTATTATTGATCATGCGTTCCTAGATGGAACTAAGAGACTGGCTAGTCGTCTTATTGAATTAAATGGAATAAGACACGTTCATATTAAGTATGAACTACTATAATCGATTGGCCGATCCCGAATATTGACATACAGGCATACATGCAGACTTCAATTTATTTATTTATTTATTTTACTATAAAAGAAGCATGTGTACTTTATGGTCAAGGCATGATTGTTCCGTGGTTAGTTTGGATTGTTGCATTACGCTATGTAAGACCTACAACCTAACCGCACGGGCATCGTTGTAGAGTTGTGCATATCGTACCCTGTACGAAAGTACTCATTCCGAATGACCATGATTCACGACATGGGATTTCACTCAACGTAGAGACTATTAAGTTAAATAAAAATAATGATTGCATGGAGAGAATAGATTTTCGAGTTCTTACATGGCAGCCCTCTTGGGACTAGTAGTGCCCGACAGGCCGGCTGGTCCCCACCGATACTGCAAACCTGCCACACGGGCATGGAGCGGTATCTGGTTATACTATTTATTGTATATTGTATATTGATGACGGGCGTCCTGCTGGGACTCGTCTAATTCATGATTGGCACAATTGATTGATTGGATCGACTAGCCTTGCTTGTCCATAGTAAGAACTGAGAAATCTTTATTGCATAATTCCAGGATAACTTGGAGCTCACAGTAGTAAGCCGTAGGAGTTGGATGGCCGTTTAAGTTGATTTGTTTGTGTACTGTACCTACTCTGTTACCTAACTGAGATGATCAGAGCATCAGGACATGACGGGCCAACTTCTGTCCTTGTTTGGTTGGGAGGTTGGTTCGAAGTGTCGTGATATTATGTGAATCCCAGTAGCAAGCAGAGATCTATTATTATATTTTCTTATTTACTGGTTTAATGTCTCATATCGTCCTTCCTTGTGGTACTTGCTATTAGAGGTCTAACCTCTCTGGTTTTGCATGGCCAGATTTAGAGCCGGTTCCCGAGGATCCAGCGTACTTCTACCTCCAAGATGGTCAATACTAGAGGCATGATTGCAGGAGGACTCGAGTGGGTTCCTTACCTCCCCGCTCGTTTTGTTATTTACTTTATACTTTGCCGTTTGGCACCGACATGTTAGTCGGATTGTCTTGTACTTACTTTTGCATAATTGTAATTAAGTCAGACTGCAGCTGATAATAATTGTGTATACTTGCTATATCATCTGGCTATATTTTGTAAAGCTAGATCTCAAGAACATTTTGACTGAGCGTTTGGGACGCCTTACTGCTTTATCTTACATGTTCTCTATTACTGTTTCCTTGTTTGAATGATTGAGACAATAGATGTGAAATGACCATAGTGAGACTTTCATGTAGTATGCACCCCCTCGTCTTTTAGACAGCATTGATCGTATTATACGGTATTCATCTACCCGTAATACGTAGCTGGCTGAGTCATTCCTCCGCTCTCCAGTATTCTGGTTCTGGGGCGTGACAATATCTTTCTTGATCGGAATGCTTGGGAGTCCTCTAACCAACTTCATGGTGGCTATTCAGTAGATGGTGTCCATGTTGGCGTGTCCAAGTCTCATGTGCCAAAGCCAACTTTCATCATTCTTTACTACTAAGCACCTGTTATTGTTAGTACTTTCAACATGATAAAGAACATAAAATGTTATTTTCTCTAATACCTTCATACACATTAGACCTATTAGTGCTATCATAGATGAAGAACTTGTGTTTAACAAAACTAACACCATAGCCATTATCCGTGAGATGATTAATGCTAAGATGGTTGTGCTTAAGGTTTGTAACAAGACAAACATTTTTAATACAAGGATAAGGAGGGGAGCCGATGTTACCATGTCCAATGATGTACCCCTTTAAATTATTGCCGAAGGATACGTGTCCTTTCTTCTTCGTCGATAGCGTTTAAAAAGTGAAGCATCACCGGTCATGTGCCGTGAGCAACCGCTATCAAAGATCCACTTATTTTTAGCATGCGATAGAGGGTTCACCTACAACACAAGTTGAAGATGAAGACTTTCATATCCAGAAACGTTTAGATCCTTGACTGTTAGTTTTAGTAACCCATTTAAGCATTCTCATGTCAACATGCTTTCTCATTTGACATTAATGAGATGTGTGTCCAAGTAAACCACAATAGTGGCACATCATGGGTGTTATAGGTCTAGAGAAATGTGAGTGAGTGATATGTGTATGAAGAGTTCTAGTAAATTGGAGAGTTCTAGCATAAGTGTTATGATGATGATAGTAGAAAGCATGCTATGATGTGTTTATGTTTTCCTTTACAAAGGGTCCTCTTCGTGTGTGCATTTGTTTGGGATAGGGCCTATGTATTGTGTTCATATGAGTATGATTCTTGTGGCTAGTGTTGTGATGTATGTTGGTGTGTCTTTGATTATGGCGTCGTTCATTTGTGTAGGCCATATCTCTATCAACTTGTTTCTTGCTTTTTGTAAGAAGATCATTGTATTTGATAGAAGTTGCATATTCCCTTTGGTTAGCAACAAGTGTTTTGTTCTTGGCCATCTTATATACTTCTTTGAGGGATTGATATTCAACGTCCTTTTTCTTTATGACGTTTTGAGCTTCTTGGAGCTTTAGTCAAAGAGACTCAAGCTCATTCGTGTCAGAAGCAGGAGACTTCCATTTTATATCCAGAATGATATTATAGAGTCTTTCTATTTGTTGTTTGAGAGTATCAATCTCTTTGAGAGATTTTTTATACTTACTTTTTCTAATCTTGTGTTCATTGTGTAGTTCAAGAATAACATTTTCTAATTCAGTGTAAAAGAGTGCATTCATAGAAAGTCATCAAGTACCTTATTTGATTCCGTTGCCATGAGAGAAACATTTGCATTGTATTTGCATTCTTTGTCGTTGTCCGAGTCACTAGCATCACTTTCGTACCAGATGCTAGTGTGGCATACTTTCTTGAGGATGAGCTTCCTTTGTTTGGCCTCTCGTACTTGCCAGATTCTCTTCTTCCCTTTGGACAATCCCTTTTGATGTGTTCGATCTTCTTGCAGTTGTAGCAAGAAGGTTCTTCGTCCGTGTCCCTCCTTGAACGATTTGCTTTGTTGAATTTGAGAAACTTTCGGAACTGCTTGGCGGTGAGAGCAATTTTTTCGTCATATGAATCGTCACCATCGGAGTCATCTTTTGAGGAGAACTTGATGGCCTTGAGAGCAAGAGAATTTTCTTTTTCCTTCGTCTTTTCTTTCTTATTTTCTTGTATGGAGGCTTCCACTTGGTCCTTTATGTCCAGCTCGTAGGTCATCAGTTTTCCTAAAAGTGTCTCAAGGTTCATTGTTGTTAGATCGTTCCCTTCGATGACAGGGGTAGCTTTGGGGTTCTATTCCTTGGTTAATCCTCTAAAAATCTTTTGAATCTTTTCGTGAGTGGGATAAACCTTACCAAGAGAAGAGAGAGGGTTAATGATATCAAAGAATCGAGTAAACATAATAGTAATATACTCATCATGCTTCATTTTGAAAGATTCATACTCTTGAGTGAGTTTACTAATCTTTGATTCCTTTACTTGTGATGTTCTCTCGTGTGTGACTTCTAAAAGTTTTCATATTTTGTTGGAAGTTTTGCAAGTAGAGATTCTATTGAATTCATTGCTACCGAGAGCATAGTAGAGTGCGTCCATAGCCTTTGCATCCCAACTTGCGACCTTCTTGTCGTTTTTGGAAAGTTTCTCTTTAAGAGTTTCCGAAACTACTTCCTCAATAACTATGGAGGATTTAGGGATGCCATTTACGACGCAATCCCATAGATCGAAGTCTAGGGATTTCAAGTAATTAAATGCCCGTCCTAATTTTCTAATAGTTATAGTTGGTTCCATCAAATAGAGGAGGTCTATTTGTGGAGTGTCCCTCATTGTGGAATGAGTTGGTACTAGGATTAGTGGCCATAGATCACTCTAAGTATGTAAATCCAAATCAAAAGACTAGGCTCTGATACCAATTATAGAACCCTAGAGGGGAAGAGTGAATAGGGTAAAAGATTATCAACAATAATAAATAATTTAAAATATAATAAAGGAAGAGATAATCAAACACTCGATGTATCCTGGTATCCTCCCAAGGGGTACTCCAGTCCCATAACTCTTTCCGGATTTAATCCAATATTTGAGTAAATAGTTACAACACGAGTTTGGATCCGAAGAACTCGTCAACTTCTAACGTGAGTTTGGATCCGAAGAGCTCGTCAACTTCTTACACACGAGTTTTCCTCCGAAGGCTCGTCAACTTCTTACACACGAGTTTTCCTTCGATGGCTCGTCAACTTTAACTTTGAAAGAAAGAAATGTTTTGATCTTCTTGAATACTTTGAAGATCTAAAATTACAACTCTTGAATACTCTAGCACTTTTGTTTGGATGACAAATTAAAGCTTGTAGAGTAATAGTGGAGCTCTTTGGTAGATGAAAAATTTAAGGCTCAAATGGACAAGTATTTATGAAGAGAGAGGATGCCTATTTATACAAATCCAAATTCATAAAGAGCATTCAGCAGCCAACCGGATTATTCGACAAATTTTTGCAGAATACTTCGAATTATCCGGCCAACAGTAACGACTAAAAAAGAGCCGTTGGATGCATTTAATGCGACTGTCAGATGCCGTTGGATTTGAATTCAAATAAGGCCAGCAAGGCACTCCGGATTATCCTCGTATTACCGCAGAAGTCCGACAGATTATCTGAACTTCACCCGAAATACTTACTATTTCACGTTCGAATTATCCGATGGATTTATGGGAAAATCCGACGGATTATCCGAACTTTACTAGAAATACTTGCTGTTTCAAGTTCAAATTATCCTACGAATTACTGCGGAACTCTGGTGAATTATCCGAACTTTGCCAGAAATATTTGTTGTTTATCCGTCGGATTTTCATGGAGATCCGGCAGATTATCCGTCTCTTCATAGAAACTAATTCAGATAATATGCCATTTTAGTTTGTCATCATTACTAAAGTGCGTTCCTGATTTTCTAGACACTTACATACATTTATAAAGACATAGAAGCTTTAGATCTGGAATTCTTTTGCTTGTCATAGTCTTCTTGGGTGCTTGTAGGGTCTGATGTTGTAAGTATTTGGAATCATCTTTTATTCTTGCTCCGAAAGACTTGTTTTTTCTTATAGATGTTGGAGTCGTCTTTCCTTCTATCTTTAACTGACTTTGTTTGTTACTGTAGAGTAATAGGGCTAAAACAATACATAGATTAATTATAGTCAATATATCAAAATAAATGTGCCAACACATCTGTCATTGCAATTATTAATATTTATGTTTTACACTTGCAACTAGTGGATCACTAACTAGAGGTGGTGATAGGATCACAACACCATGAATCAAAGACTTTCATGCCGTTAATAAAGGAATTGATGGACTTGTTAGGTTAATTATGATAGGGGATATTCCTTGAGGATATTCCTTGATCGATCTGTACAAGCTTTTAATTATAATTTTAGGGTTTATAGTGGCTTCTTCTTGATCGAGATAATAGTAGTTGACATGTTGTTTAAATTGTTACAAACGAGTAATTCCTTATCTATGGCAAGTTATCAATAATTTGTTTCCAACTAATTTTGATAAAGTTCAAGCTATAAGTGCAAAATCAAAGCATAATGTATGACTTTATACCATGTAATATTGAACAACACGTTTGGAGTAGATAACTAAAACGTTCCTAGTTGTAAGACAATTTAATTTTTTGGACAATTTAAGAATAAGACCTTTGATGAAATCTTCTGGGCACTCATCATCAAGCAACTGCCCAACCACCAAGGGAGTATTGCTTTGATTGACCTATAAGATATATCTCCATTCAGGTTAATCTTCATTAATTCCACTTTAATTACACCGTTCATAGAGCACGCTTTACAAAATTAAACGGACATGTTACCCTTGTTTGAAGGAATCCGTGTTCAGGTGAATTTGGCTTCAGGACATCCAACAAAGGGCTGTAGCTTCTCGGATCAAATTTCTCTACAATTAAAAAATACCACAGCCTGACAATGAGTTTTCTATGGAGATGTTCCATCGGGAGAATGAACATCATCCAACAGAAATATATCATGCATCTACAAATAAAGGTGATACGTTTAATTATTATATGTATCAAAAATAATTCAGCACAAATATAGATATCCAACATCAAATGAACAAATCCATCAAATAACACACATAATTCAAAACCAAAGAAACTATTTTGATGTCACATATGCATAAAAGAAACAATCGCATATGTGGTTCTCTTCCTCTCACACTAATCATCAAAAGCAAGAATAATTCAGCCCCAATTCAACAAATTCACCACCAACCCACACAATCTGAAACAAGCTATAGAAACCTGCAAGTATTTGCAAGTAGATATCAATGGTTAGTTGAAGCATATAGATCTATGGCTCAAGTACTACACATTCCAAGTTTGATATGTGGATCATATTAATTGGCCATTGAGGAATGACAATAAGATTTCCTGTCCTCTTACATGCATATGCGATAAGGGGAATGGTATACCCAATTATCAACTTCCGAATTCTGATATTAAATTCCTTAATGATTCCTACCAAGTTTCTAGTGCCAGTTGATTAGAAAGTCTTCTTTCAACCTTTTTTTTACATGTGCAGATTTAGTTGCATTTATATGTAAATGAAATTGAGCTCAATCAAAAAGTTATCTTGATCTGGCAACTAAGGAAACAGTATGTACAACTATAATCTTTCGATTTTTATATTAATTTCCTTTATGAATTCCTACCAAGTTTCTGTCTGTCAGTAGATTACAAAGTGTTCTTCCAGTTCTATTTATATTCTTTTGTAGCTTTAGTTGCATTTATATGTAAATGAGATCGATCTAATTAGAAACACATAAAGTTAAGCTTATCACAAGAAGGAACCCAAGAAGCACGAACTTCAAAAAGTAGCCATATAGTGAATAGAACCTCAATTACACCTCTATTTTTACCAAGATGCTATTTAAATAACACGAAGAACAAAATAAGACATGTTAAAGGAGAATACCATCCATTACTCACTATAATATACACAAATGTTGTAGGTCTTGTCGTTATATTTCCGAATTTGAGTTAAACTTTTGATTGTATGAACATATGTATTGGAATTTAAGGCAAAAAAATACAACTGTGTCAACTTTAATCCAAGTTATATATAGTTTAAGTTATCTCCAAGTCCCCCTACACCATTTATTTGCTGCAAGTGGAACCACATCTCGATCGGCAACAACAAAGCACAATTGGCATTTCATTATAAGGTGGTTAATTAGTTAGTTCCATAGTTCCATTCCTAAGCATGCACAGCTGATCCTTCATTGATAATGAAATTAGAAGTGGAACGATATAGATGTGGTGAATTATATGTTTTCATGCTAATCACACTTCTTATTGGCAGAAAGTTTATATATGTAGAGATTTAGGGTTCTTACTGATTTTAAGTGCACAGGAGAGATGTATAGTTTAAAAGAAGGCAGTGTGAACCTGGGCATTCTTAAGGCTAAAGCATTGATCCTGAATGTCCCTCCTAACGTGCTCCATCGTCACAGGCAATCGTGTGGAAAGTCTCATTTCCTTGCCTAATTCGTAAAACCTATGACCCCCCACATGGGCCATTCCTTCCTCTCCCACTAGAACCTCAAAAACCATATTAGACAATTCATCGAACAACTCGCCTCCATTCATATTTTCAGTAAATCTCACTCTTGTACCTCTCCTCCCATACCCACAGCTCCGCTGTCCTCACCATTTCCTACCAGAAGGACCATGAACTATGTTATATGCACCAGCTCCCGCGTGGTTGATCGCTTCCCCTCGCAGACCATCGGATCACTCTGCATAAAAAGAGAACCATGGCAACTATTAAAAAAACCTAAGAACAAAAACCTACCAAAAGAAAGATTAAAATCTAAACCGGGATGGAGTCCAGCTGGAAGAGGAGAGGAGAGGAGGTCCATGGTGATTTGAGAGGCCTCCCGCGGGTCAGAGTGTTCGGAGAGAAAGGAGCGGAGCGAGGAGGCATGAGACCTGCAGGCTAGGTGGCGGCGGAAGGAGGGTTTGGTGGTGGTAGTGCTGGGGTTTTAGGGTGGTGGTTTTGTAGTAGTGGTGGTTTTATAGGTCTGAGTTTGCGGGAGGTTGGGAATAGCAGGAGGAGAATAAAAATATTTGGAGAAAGAGGGTGATGTTTGGGAATGAACTCGAAGAGGGTTTTGTCACGCCCCGACCCGGAATTATCCGAATCATCGTCCTCGCAGGGGGCATGATGCCACAGGAGCCTGGGATTGCGCTCATGCAAGGCAAGATGACAAGTTCTCAAAATGGTTATCTTTGATTTGATATTAGCAAATGAAAGAAAATATAGTATACGAAACAATTCTGTTTATTGATAATGAACTGAGATTACAAAGACTTTCAATAGCCCAACTGAATTTGCCAGATTGGCTACAACACTCAAGTTCTCTCTTGCCCACAAAGGATTTTACCGTTCCATACATCATGCCTTATATATCTCGGCCGTATCAATCTTGTTGCAAGTTCGAGCATCAATACGATCGCACGCTTCAAACGCTACGGCATTCCATGCCTCTGCACGATCAAACGAAGCTTTGCCGCGAGCAATCCATTCTCTGCACCCTGCATGAAAGCTGGTGGAGGATCAGTACGTTCGTCCTCGCATGTAGTGATGAAAAGACCTTCTTTCTGAACCGACATTTTAGTATTTTTGTTCAATCATGCAACTTAGCTTATGATCTTGCTAAATTCTCCTTAGGGTCGATTTCATGGCATATCCGAAAGGGGTAAAGCACGTAATCATGGCAAGCATGTTATTCGAATTGAATAGGCAAGCAGACAAGCAATCTCGTGTTTGTTTCGTGGTACGACTTCTTACCAGCATAGACGCATTCGCCCTTGCACCGATGCAAGGTGAATACGCCCCATTCCTTTCTTGTCATGTTATAAGTGCTCTCTATGCAGGATTTATGTGTGCAGGATATATGTGTATCCTGTACTTTTGACCCATGATCTATCTGTACAGGATATATGTTTATCTTGCACTTTCGACCCATTGTTCCTTAACTATATGAAGGTCATTGGCGTATCCACGCCAGAATGGACTAAAGGTGTTTCTCTGTTTCTTTCCTCTCTTTATTTTCTGTCTTTATTTTCTTTTTTTTTCTCAAATTGAGTAGCCCGGTGCCTCTCGTAGTGGGTTGCTATCCCAATTACGAAGACATTCCATTGCATACCATCATTTGTGACTTTTTATATCTCGCTAAGCGGTCGCTAATTATCTTACGAATGTGCACCCCACAAAGATTATATCCCTTCTAGGCCAAACGGTCCCGGTGCCTCGACACACCCGTTTGAAGGGAACATTCCCGTGCACGGAAGATTATCTCAATTTTCTTCAAGTCCATTCGACCATGCAACGTACTATTATTCAAACAACCAAACATAGTCTTGAGTCCGAGACTCAGACTTTATCATCTCATATTTCTTCCATTAACTTTCTATGTTCTCACATTTCATACTTTGTTTCAATGTTCAATTGCATCATGCCTCAACTCAATGTTCGTCAACCTAATGACCCAAGGGTCCTAAATATTTTTGAGGCATCATGTCATATCTGACAGTTCCGTCACATTCATGCCACAATTGTACTCTTTCGCAACGAAGCCATCTTTTATGATCTCGTGCACGTACGCACTTTTTGACACATTTATCATCTTTTCCTTCGTGTCATGCACTTGATGCACGCATTGAAGCCGTATTTCCATATTCTATGCCTTAGTGTTTAATGTACATGGCTCGTGCACTAGGGTACTCGCCTATATTGTCTTTCAATGTGCTAGCCTTTCTAACTCGTGCGTGAAGGCACAGAATGGCTTGTGCACGAAGGCACTCGCCGAATACAGTTATCCCATGTTCTTGTGGCTTACGCACCGAGGGGCTCGCCTTTGCGATATCCAATGTTCCATAGCGACTCGTGCATTTGATGCCCGTTTTATTTCAATTGTTCTAACTAGTGTTCGACACACACTAAGATTTATCTTCCGATCGGACCATGCCCGTGGCGTCGATAGGTTAACTTAGCTTACAATGATATATTCTGACTTAGGCATGAAAGAGTAAAAAGAAGAGTCAGTCCTCCCACCATAAACCGACACGCCTTATTGTTTGTCGAGCCGATGCGGCTCGATTTCATATCTTTATTGCACGACCAAATCTTCTGACTTACCTATTCGGACACTTCTTGTTTTATTGAACTACTTTATCGATTTCGGCCTACCGTGTCCAAGTCCCAGCCCATTGCGAGGCGGTGATTTAGGTTTTATGGACCCGTTGCGAACGAGACAAAATGTCGACCTCTAATATTTCAGCATAAATGGATAGCTTGCACATGAAACCAATTAAAATTAATACTTGCATCGATTCGAACTTACGTCTTGGTCGATTCGATTTCTTAGAATCTTCGAGCCGACTCAACGTACTTATCCTTCGGGACAATGTAGCGCTTTGCATCGATTTAACTCGATGCATTCTTTGGGACAATGCAACTCTTCGTATTGACTTAGTTTGATGCATTGCTCGGGACAACGTAACTCTCGTATCGATTCGCATCGATATTTTTTTATTCGGTCAACACGACTCTTTGAGTCAACGTCTCAGCGTAATACGCCGTGCGGAGCGGGGCATTATAGAATATACCACTCAAAACAAGGTTCATCCTCGAACCAAAACCAACACTCAGATTAAGCATTTTATAGATCTTTTCACGATCTCGTCCCACCAATGTTGTTCAGTTTCACACTATCTTGCAAGCTTTTCATTAACATTTCAAAGTCTTTCCTGTAGCTCGATTTGAATTTTTGTATACAACTCGATTTGGATCCGTACCTATATTCAAGGCGTCCCAAAGATATATGTATTTCGACCAAGTCCAATGGTAGCAAATTGGAACAAAGCTGATAGGTAATTTTAGTCCTATGCTTGCCATCTCGTACTCCCTATCGGACTTATATTTAGCAACTGTTCTCGAAATTTTATCGCGTACGTATATTCGATACATACATGATTCATTCAATAAGTCACTGCACGCGACGCGATTCAAAATTGTATTTCTCATTCATATGGACTATCAATCCTATACGTTGCGTCGAGCTGTCGCACATCCGATCGCAACGATCCTCCGCAACGCTTTGCGTTCGAATTTGCCACCCAACTATTTCCGAAGTCTGGCTATGCAACTTATCTCGATACAATTTTCTTTGTTGACTTGCAAATGCATCAACATTCAGGACTACGCCCGCTAGGTTACTTACCTAGACACCGTGCTTAAATTCTCTCAACGCAACTTTAAATTGACATTGCACAAAGGCCACAATCTATCCGACACAACAGTTTATATCGAGGCGACGGTGCTCAAGGCAACAATCGCTCTGACTTAAAGTCTCTACGATGTATCTTACGTTCGATTCCTAACGACTAGGAATTCACTAGCCAAATTCCCAACTTATTCGTCTCGCAACATCGAATATAAGTTCGATTCACGCAAGCTCAATTGTAAGGTGAATCCAAATCTAATGACATAACTCGTAAGTCATTCTCTTATCACTCGCGCTCGTGCATAGCATGATTCTCAAAATTGCCTAGACTTATCATCAACATGCACTATATTATATTTATTATCGATGCAATTTTATATGCGATATCGCATGGGTCATCTTACGGTCTGTAACATTCAATTTGATTTGGCGGTCAAGTCTTCTAGGGTCAGCTGCCCCGAAGCTGCGCTCGAAAATTGTGGATCATTAACGAAGGACAGTTACTACGAACCATGCTATATCTTATTTCGGAGCCAAATCAAGTTTCGACGATTTCTATGCGACTACCCAATTTCGGATAAAACCATTTCTATCGGCACAACTGATGTGCAACTATTCTTCGAGTAAAGTCATGTACTACCGTCGATGATTCTATAATTCACGAAGTATCTACTCGCATTGAGTTCGAGTCTATCTTATTTACGGTCGACACACGAGATGCTATATGCATCGAACAATCGTTGATGACTTATAGTCTCGTTTTGATCAATCACAAAGTTCATGATCAACCAGTTCGTTCATTCTCGTATTGTTATTTACAAAATTTTAATAGCGCGAGGCACACTTCATTTTGTATTCTCATATCGTGCTTACATTTTCTTACGTATCGATCTCGATACATCGTATCAATTTCGATAGCGTAAGGGTCAACTTTGATTCTGTTTCAATGTCGACAACTTACATTGTATACGTCCAAGTTCTCCACAAACATTTCCGTACGTCTCGAATCGTTTCTCGATTTGTTGTATTTCGTTATGCTATGATCGCGTAACCGAGTTACTGATCATCCAACATCGAACCCTCGAGTTATACGATCACGCTCTCTAAGTTTTTGTGTGTTTCACTCAAATGAGTTTCGCTGCAACGTAACCAACTATCTCTTAGGCACTATTTACCCGCATCAACCAACTCTTCACCGAAGTCGCACATCGTGCGATCCAATTATAATTCGCCTCGCCCAAAATTTCTATCTTGATCGCAAGTCGTGCGATTCAATTTCGATTTGCTTCGCCCAACATTTCTATCGAGATCGCAAGTTGTGCGACTCGTTTGTAAGTTCAAGTTTTCCTTTTTCGTCGAACCGATTATTGCTTCAAGGCATAACCGTTCCGCTAGTCTCGATCGTTCGACCGACTTATAAATTTTTGTCTGATGTATCATTCATTGATACGAGTACCCACCATATCGTTCCAACCGATTTTCGAAGAACACTTGCATCAACATACCGTCATATAAATTTCCAATCGAGTCTCGGTACTCTCCTGTCCGTTGCAAACAAACCGCAATTCTCACAACGCGTCGATGCGATTCATCACACAAGTGGTATATCATATACCACTCAGAATCGAGTCATTCATCGTATACGTGGTATGGCATATACCACTCAGAAGTCAAGCAATTTCCCTCACATCATACTCGATATGAACCAACAATCTCTTCCGACTCACAATTTTTGCAGTGATCGTGCTTGATCACAACCGTAACTTTGATTAATCAAAATTCGACACAATTCGACTAATGTGTACATTCGCCAATACAAGTTCAAGTTCGATACACTGCCGAATGATTTGTTTCTATCGATTTATGATTTCAGTTCTACCCGTTGCACAGCATGCAATGATTTATTTCCAATATCCGTTGCACTCCGTGCAGCGATTACTTTGACATGCATTGCACCACGTGCAACAATTTACTTCTGACACGTATTGTACATCATGCAACGACTTATTTTTGACATTCATTGCACCTCGTACAACAATTTATTTTTGACATCTGTTGCACCTAGTACAACAATTTATTCCTGACATTCAAAGTCAATGCTCAAATTCTTCCAACACATTCGATATTGACTTATCATTTTGATTACCATGCACATTCATAATCAACTCATTGCACTTCCTGCAACGTATTATTTAAGTTTTCGCATTGGTACAACCAATATTCACAACCCATTGCACTTCATGCATCGTTTCATTTCTCATTCAATATGTTACATTGCAACAACAACATCTCAAATCGCATTTCACAATTTGTTGCACTTGCAGCAACTAATATTTCACGGCTCGTTGCATTCAATGCAACGAAACGTTTCACGACTTTCTCCGTAACATCATGTAAATTCGAAGTACTTGCGGCAACGTTACCCGACTATGTATTAGACTTATTATATGAAACATCCAGTGCGGCATCGAGTAGAGTCAAGAATGATTCGATTGGTGGTGGACAACTCTTTGGAATTAAAACAAAGCAAGCGTCCTGAAGAAATTGAGCCTAGAGCTCTGATACCAGTTTGTCATGCCCCAACCCGGAATCACCTGAATCATTGTCCTCGCAGGGGACGTGATACCGTACGAGCCTGGGGTTGCGCTCGTGCAAGACAAGATGACAAGTTCTCAAAATGGTTATCTTTGATTTGATATTAGCGAACGAAAGAAAACAGAGTATACGAAATAATTCTCTTTATTGATAATGAACTGAGATTACAAAGGCTTTCAATAGCCCAACTGAATTTGCCAGATTGCCTACAACATTCAAGTTCTCTCTTGCCTACAAAGGATTTTACCGTTTCATACATCATGCCTTCTATATCTCGGCCGCATCAATCCTGTTGTAAGTTCGAGCGTCAATACGATCGCACGCTTCAAACGCTACGACATTCCATGCCTCTGCGCAATCAAGAGAAGCTTCGCCACGAGCAATCCATTCCCTGCGCACCCTGCATGAAAGCTGGTGGGGGATCAGTACGTTCGTCCTCGCATGTACTGATAAAAAGACCTTCTTTCTAAATCGATATTTTAGTATTTATGTTCAATCATGCAACTTAGCTTATGATCTTGTTATATTCTCCTTAGGGTCGATTTCATGGCATATTCGAAAGGGGTAAAGCACGTTATCATGGCATGCATGTTATTCAAATTGAATAAGAAAATAGGCTAGCAATCTCGTGTTTGTTTTGTGGCGTGACTTCTTACCAGTATAGACGCACTCGCCCTTGCACCGACGCAAGGTGAATACGCCCCATTCCTTTCCTGTCATGTTATAAGTGCTCTCTATGCAGGATCTATGTGTGCAGGATATATGTGTACCCTGCACTTTCAACCCAGGATCTATCCGTGCATGATATATGTTTACCTTGCACTTTTGACCCATCGTTCCTTAACTATATGAAGGTCATTGGCGTATCCACGCCAGAATGGACTAAAGGTGTTTCTCTGTTTCTTTTCTCTCTTTCTGTTCTTTTTTTTTTTCTTTCTTTTCTTTCTCTTTTTTCTTTTCTTTCTCAAATTAGGTAGCCTGGCGCCTCTCGTAGTAGGTTGCTATCCCAATTACGGATACATTTCGTTGCATATCATCAATTGTGGCTTTTCACATCTCGCTAAGCGATCACTAATCGTCTTAAGGATGTGCGTCCCTCAAAGATTATATTCTTCCTTGGCCAAACGGTCCCGGTGCCCCGGCACACCCATTCGAAGGAAACATTCCCGTGCATGGGAGATTATCTTAATTTTCCTCAAGTCTATTCGACCATGCAACGCACTATTATTCAAACAACCAAACATAGTCTTGAGTCCGAGACTCAGACTTTATCATCTCGTATTTCTTCCATTAACTTTCTATGTTCTTACATTTCATACTTCGTTTCGATGTTCAATTGCATCATGCCTCAACTCAATGTTCGTCAATCGAACGACCCAAAGGTCCTAAATATTTTCGAGGCATCATGTCATATCTGACATTTCTATCACATTCATGCCACAGTTGTACTCTTTCGCAATGAAGCCATCTTTTATGATCTCGTGCACATACGCACATTTTGACACATTTATTATCTTTTCTTTTGCGTCGTGCACTTGATGCATGCGTCGAAGCCATATTTCCATGTTCTATACCTTAGTGTTCAATGTACATGACTCTTGCACTAGGGCACTCGCCTATATTATCTTTTATTGTGCTAGCCTTTCTAACTCGTGAGCGAAGGCACGGAATGGCTCGTGCACGAAGGCACTCGCCGAATACAGTTATCCCATGTTCTTATGGCTTGTGCACCGATGCTCTCGCCTTTGCGATATTTAATGTTCCATAGCGACTCGTGCATTTAATGTACATTTTATTTCAATTATTCTAACTAGTGTTTGACACACACTATGATTTATCTTTCGATCGGACTACGCCCGTGGCATCGATAGGTTAACTTAGCATACAATAATACATTCAGACTTAGGCATGAAGGAGTAAAAAGAAGAGTCAGTCCTTCCACCTTAAATCGACACGCCTTGTTGTTTGCCGAGCCAATGCAGCTCGATTTTATATCTTTGTTGCATGACCAAATCTTCTGACTTAGCCATTCGGACACTTCTTATTTTATTGAACTATTTGATTGATTCCGGCCTACCGTGCCCAAGTTACAGCCCGTTGCGAGGCGGTGATTTAGGTCTTGCGGACCCGTTGCGAATGAGGCAAAATGTCGACATCTAATATTTTAGTGTAAATGGATAGCTTGCACATGAAACCAACTAAAATCAATAATTGCATCAATTTGCACTTGCACCTTGGTCAATTCGATTTCTTAGAATCTTCGAGCCGACTCAACGCACTTATCCTTCGGGGCAATGCAGCACTTTGCATCGATTCAACTCGATGCATTCTTTGGGATAATACAACTCTTCGCATCGACTTAGTTTGATATATTGCTCGGGACAATGTAACTCTCGTATCGATTTGCATCGATACTTTTTATTCGGTCAATACGACTCTTTGAGGCAACATCTCAGCGTAATGCGTCGTACGGAGCGGGACATTACAGGTTTGAGGAGAAAGAAAAATACTTGGAGGGATCAAATATTTGGAAACGAAAAATGGGGTTGATGCTACTGCTACAAGCGACAAAAATTTCAGTCACTGGATAGTAAATAATTAGAGATCCAAACCATTGACTAATTACCGACAAAAAAAATCGGTCGCTATAAATTTATTAGATAGCTCCGACGCTTTAGGAACGAAAAATTGACGTTAAGTGAATATAATAAAAAAATCGTAGATTTTTAGTCGCTGGTCTAGCGACTAACTAATGTCAGTCGCTAGAGACAAGGCCAAACGTATCAAGTTAGCCTGATATGACGATAATGTTCTCCCCACCCCATGTCTAGAACTAGCAAGTCAAGTCAACTCCAGTATAACGTCACAGGTGCAAGTATCAATTTAGTATCCTATTACGAAGTTCGTAACCACGAATACTCATATAAACTCCATATCATAAATCGTGTCAGTGTCCTGTGGTCTATCGTGTCAATGAACACGGATAAAGTATATGCGATGTCTAGTATCGATACTCGATGACTACAAGATGTCATCGTCACCCGAATATAACATGAACGCAAAGTATCAACTAATCCTACATCCTCAATGATAATGAATCAAGAAAACATAATGTAACAAACAAAAGAAAGGACGATAAAATGTAACATTGGCAAGGTAGTACTCTTGCTTGCAACTTTCAATTATGAATATGATGGTCTGACTCCAAGATCCTCGCTAAAACCATCACGTACACCTAGAATAAGTAAATCTAACTATCAATAATATATTTATGAGGTAGACTTACCAAATATAGTCTCAATAGATATATTCTACTAAAGTAGTCCATTGTAAGCCCTATGGATTTTAAGGTTAATTTTTTTAAATGAATTATTTTCAATAAATATTTTAATATAATTAGTTTTGATCATTAAATGTACTTTTTTGTAACTTTGATTTTTGGAGCGTGAATGATGTCAATCTTTTGAAACGTCCTTCATGAGTTTTGACCTAGATATATTTATTTCATTTTGATATATCATGTCCTATTCAAACTTTTTCTTTTGAATTCTATTTGCATCATACAATTTTTTGGTCAATTTAGACCATTTGACCATCTACCAAAAAATTTGACCAAACTTTCAATTTAATTTCGGGGCTCGATATCGATCCAACCTAATCGACCCAATATATGGTTTTGACTTATTTTGAGCATACTACACACATGTCACTCGTGTGCCATCCAATTGAGCTTTCATATGCTATTATATTATCAATGATCATAATTGATCTAAATTGTAGTCATGATCGCTCCAACCTCAAACATAACCCAATCGAACCCAAACACCCAACTCAAATTTATGTGGCCACTCTCATGACACACCCCAAACACCGTACACCAGTTTCCTTCTCTACAAAATACCAAACACCTAGTCTATCCACTCAAAAATCCAATGGACAACTCCATTGATCATATTCTTAAAATATAACTTAACCTAACACACACTCAACCTCCCCTCATCAAAAACCAACCCAAAAATAGGCCAACCATTTGGTGGCTGCCAATCCCCTCATCCATCACTCACACACACCCTCACAAGTCAATCACAATATCACTCATATGACTAAACATAAAGCACAATTCTCTCACTCACCCCCCCAACACTCAACCTAATAAACCCTAACTCTATATACTAATACCCCCTGGTACCAGCAGCCACATTATTCCAGTCTTCTTCTCCTTCTTCTTCTTCTTCTTCTTTCCCTCCTCCAAACCCTAGGAAACATATAAACCCTAACTCCTCTTCCATCCCTACATATTTCTACTATTTTCCTCCTTAATAGAAGCCACTATTGCTCTTGCTTAAGCCTTACTACTACTATTATCCATAGCTGCTGCTACCGCGGTCCTAGCCGTTGCTGTGCTGCCCTAGGCTAGCCGCTGCAGCTACCTCCTACCACACTGCCGGCGACTCCTCGACGAGCCCAATGTGCCGTAGCCCCCGTGCGACTCACTGTGTACAGCAGCTGCTACTGTCGCAGCTACTGCCATGACGACCCACCTCTCGCCACCGTGCGCCGGTGACCACCATGCACCCTCCAGCGCGCCGCCCTGTGTGACAGTCCATGCAAACTCTGCCTGTGTGCCTCTCCACGTGGCCCCCTGTCGTGGCAGCATGCCGTACGTGCCTCTCCTTTCCTGCACGTGCGGTCGCTCCCCGGCCTAGCAAGCGGCAACGCCTCTCAGCGCGCTGTCCTCAGCCGTGGTGACAGCCTCGCTATCATGTGCAGCGCTGTGCATGTTTCTGACATGTCGTCGTCCTCGCCGACGGCCGTCGCAGGCAACCCATGCGATTTGGAAACAATGCCATCGTGATGCGCGTTTTAGAGAATCAAAATTTGCGTCTCGGGACAGTGACTTTGCGCACATTTTTTGGAAGATCCAACTGTTGGATCATCGAACTGCTTCTTCCATCACGATCTCGGTATATGTTTTACCTTCATCTAAATTTTTAACCGTTAATTTAACCGTTTACTATATCAAAACTGGCCGCAAAATTGGTTAAATAGTTGCGTTTATTTTTGACAGTTTTGTGGAGCCAACTTCGTAGATTTGTTTCTCTGCTGTCGCAGCTCCGTTTGATGCGCCACTAGTTCCTGTGCACAGCTGGTATAACCCTCTTCTTATGATAAAATTTTTATTCCATTGTGAGGTCGTTTGATCGGTTGAATTCAACGCCAAAGTTGACCGTCCGAATTCGTAAGTTTCAACTTGTAGAATTCTAATTTTGGACCCGGGACTCCGGATACCAATTCTGACACCACCAGTGGACTTGTGGCATCGTTCTGCCAAAAATTTATAAATAATTTGCTTAGTTTGGAGCAACGTGGCCCTGACACGTATTTCGGTACAAATCGGGTCCCACAATCCGGGTCAACGGGTCATTTTGAGATCGGCTCATCAGAATCTAATTTTGGATATACCGTTGGATTCGTATCGTCATTCTGGACTCGTGGACATATAATTTGCTTAGTTTAGAGGATTTTTATCCTGGCACATTTTTTTGGTACAAAGTGGGTCCAACGGCGGACTGTATTTTGATTCGAAATTACCGTTTTGTTCCTGTGTTCAGAATTGGACTATTGGGTACTCTATCTAGCTATTTTCCTTATTTTGGAAGCGTTGGTGATATTTGTTCCAGCATCCGGAGACGTCTGCGGAAGTCCCATTGTTGTTGCTTTTCTTTGGCTTGACGATTTCGCCTGCAGGATATCATCAGCTCATTATATTACCTCCAGGCAAGTACACCTTGCCACTATATCATTTCTTTTGTTACAATTCATGTCTATTATTTATTTACTATATTATTTCTGTGCGTCCGAATATGACTCTAGGTGCAACCAACGGATTGCGTTGGTCCCTTACCCGTTAGCCTCGTCCATTAGAGACTACCAATGTATCACAGAATGGATACACTGATATCTTGCAGGAACTTGAAACTTATTGGACACGATGATATGATACAGAGATGTAGGACATGTACCCCCGCATTCGACTCATCATCCGTACGGCCGGGACGTGCTACAGTATAGTTTATGCTAGATATTTTAATTATGATATATTAGAACCCACACCGGAGATTGAGCGTGTCGAGGAGTCGACCCGTTTTAGATGCATTGGGTGGGGAGGACATTTACTATACAAAGGGGCTGCTATTGGTATAAGTTGTTGACAGTCGGCGGTTCGGACGAGCCCCACTACGAGAGGATCTCATGTTCGGAGAGCCCCATTCGTCGAACGTTGTTCTTATTGCATTTACACATAGTCTTTAGAACTCCCCATGATCTTCATACATTATTTATAGTAGCTTTATATTATGTATCTTGTTGCGTCCCTCTGAGGACCTAGTTTTCTTCCAGGTTGGCTGAGTAGGTTTGTAGAGTTCTTTGTTAGATTGTTATTGAGTACCCATTTCATTGCAGGTATTTACTCATTTGTAGTACATATGTTTCATTTCTATATTTCATATCTGCTTGATTTTGTAGTATTTATAGACTCTTTTTTTCTCTCGAGTCTATTGGGATAAGTATTATTATTAGGCTGCAAACTAGTATTCATATTTCCCTTTTTCTTATGCTTCTGTTATATAGATTGAGATATAGAGTTGATATAGTGATAGTTACACCATTTTAAACAGCTTATTCGTATTCGAGTCGGACTAGAGTCTGGTTGAATACGTAGCTGGCCAATGCCACGTGGCTTGGTCCCGCGTATTTTGGGACTGAGTCGTGACATCCATACTACACATAGGACCAATCTAACATATATGGTACCAAATCAACATTAATACATAATATTTCTACAAAAGTAACAATATAATATTTATTTCTGGAAAAATTTATTAAAATATTTATAAGCATATTTAGACTATATTCCTCATAAGAAAAACTAGTACCACTACTATACTAGTCACATTACCTATTTAACCGAATCTAGAATATATAGTATTAAATCTACATGATAAAGTAATATTTTTATAAACTAAAAATATCATATTTATTTCTAGAAAAATAGTTATAAATACTTTATAATAATATTTAATGTATTCTAATCATAGAAAAGTATATACAAATCTCATATTGATTATGCATCAATAGTCATTGACTTGGTCCATTAATTCGGTGTCCAAAATGATAATTTTTTAATAAATATTAATCCTGAAAAAATAATAATAAATATGTAAAAATATGTTTTTCATATCAAAATATACACAACAATTAATTTGGTAATAGTATACGAAGTTTCCAATCAATTGAACACATAGAACTCATATATTTTGGTGTTTCGATAATACGGTAAAATGTCCAAATTTTTAATAAATAGTAAACGAAATCAAAATGCTGCAAAAGTATATGCATTGGAAAGCTTAGGAAGTCTAGTTTCTTACAAAAGTATACGGAAGGTCGAAGTAGCCCAGAAGTGGATGAAAATTGGCTCGCAATAGAACTAGTCTATTCTGGACACCTTTCCGTAGAATGGACATCCCGGCCAAACCGTTTAGAACTGTGTGGATGGCCAATTGGATATGAAAATAGACACATAGGTCTTTCTATTAATTTTTGTTTCACATAAAGATGAGATCGAAAAGTACACGAAATCCTAGATGCAAAATAGCGTACCTGTTGTAGCACAAACGCAATTGACTTCGGGTACCTTCCATACGTTGTGACGACTTTCTAGGGCTGTGTGGCAGCTTGGAAAGGTGTTGGGGTGTTAGGAGAAGGTATTAAGAAGGCGTTTGAGGTGGTAGAAGGTTTGAAGGATTAGTTTATGAAGGGTTTCTGTCGGGTGGGAATTAATGTGCAAAAATTTGAATTTTCTAAAGAAGGCTCACAGTTTGGAGAGAATTGGGGGGGGGGGGGGGGGGTATGGGGCCGGCCAAGTATGGTTTAAAGTATAAAGATTTAATATATTAAGGTTGTGATTCACTAGGATTTGGTTTGGTGTTATTTGGTTGTCTATTTTAAAAGATACACAAAGTTCTATCTCCTAGAATTTAAATTGAGTCCAAAATAGAAAAGTTGTTAAGGAGTTTGTTTAAAATAGATTTGAATTGATATGGATATAATTAGTTCATAAGAAGTTCAGTGTAAAGTAAGTTAGTAGGTTAGGATATCCCTGAATAGGCTCCTTGAACCCCAGTTGGTCTAGTTTTGAGTCGGTGGAATTATTTGTGTCGAAAAAAGTCCAATAAGTCTATAGTTAAGTTTTGTGTTCCGTTTAAAAAAAAATACCACATGGGAACTCGATTAAGTGGCACACCATTTTCATGTGTGTAGTAGGCTCAAAATAGGTCAAAATCATATATTGGGTCGAAAAGTTTGGATCAGGTTTGGGTCTCAAATCGGAATTGAAAAAATACATCGAAATTATGATGAAGGGTAAAATGGTCATTTTTACTCGAAAGTTGTGAAAAAAATGTAGTACAAGGGCATATGTTTGTGTAGGATATGATATATCAAAATGAAGGTGGACTCGTCTAGAATACGAATATGGAACTTGTATTGAGGAGTTGGTCAATGTTGTGCTTAAAAAATCAAAGCTACGACAAAGTACCTACAAAGCCATAATTAAAAATAAAATAAAGTTTAATATATAAAATTCATATAAAATTAATAAATAAAATTCCAAAAAATAAGGGTGCTTAAATCTACCCACCTTAAAAGAATTTGTCCTCAAAATTCAAAGTAATGCTTACTAATGAAGAACCATTCTAACATAACTAGGAATAGTTTTAAGGGGTACACTATGTCATTTCATTCTCTCCTAATAACTCGAGTAACAATCAATCCTAAACAATTTTTTTATAAAATATTCCAATCATAAAACTATAAATTGTTACCTTTAGTCGCCCCTCATGGTGCTGGCGGTCTTACAATGATCATGTTGAAGGCTTGTCCTCCTTGACTATCAAGCCAAGAAATTTAATTACTATTCACTTAACCAATATCCTCGATTCCCCTTCTATATATGGGCATGTCTAGTCTAGCATAGTCCTATCTACTCTACACTCTATACCAAAATTGATACTATGGTATAACCTATTATCCCATATCCTTTTAATAGGATTCTCCCTAGTAAGGTTTTTGGGCCACTGTTCAGTATAATTCTATTTCTTGACCTATGCATATACTATCATGATTACTACATTGTTCAAGCGAAACTTCCTCCACCTCGATGCAACCATAGAATTTTTATGTGGTTATGTATCTATCCTAAGTACAGTACTTATGGACTCATTTTATTCATAACTAGACTTCCGAATCCTTTCACTATAGTCTTCCATATGGGTGATCACACTCTATTTAGGGAACTATATCTAATCCTAAAATTCTTTCACATATTCTTCCAAGTTACTCCATTCATTTTGATTGAGAACCCTATCTTATCTTCCTTAATAAACCAAATTAAAATGTGATATACCTCTACCCCATCTCCATATAACCAAGGTATTCTAATCCGTCTCTATCCACCATAGGTGAATAGCGGAAGAGTTGTAGTCCATTGATCCTAGAGTCTCTCATTAGGGTTAAGTTATGTATTAAAAAAGTTCTATGTTGCCAGTCCGATCTACTCGTTCTATGTAATTGAGACATCTATCCAAACCCTTACTACCTTAGATAACTAGTTCCCTTTTTAAATCACTTCTATCAACTACGTTCTATCAAACGATGGAATATACTCCAAATTGTTCATCAAGCATTAGTATTCTTCCTTCCGAAATAGGAAAAGATGAGAGTCCAATACAAGGAGTTCATGTAACCCTTCTTCCCGGATTTTTAAATTGTAACGTCCCAGTCCCAAAATACGTAGGACTAAGTACGTAGACATGCCAGCTGTATACACACGAAGTACAGGGGCCTTGTCTGTATACATAAGCTGTAAAATGTAGTAAACTACAACTAACTAATCTCATCCACAAAATAAGAGAATAAAAGATATCATATAATGAATTGTTTTGGTACAATATGTTGGGTGGAGACAAATCTATTACCAATAAGTAAGGGAAGAAATACATGAAAAATAAGACGAATTTGGTGAACGAAGCGAAAATGATCCAAGCGCAATCATCCTCGAAGAATATAGAGATGATCACGGCCACGGCTAGAACACCTGTGAAGGACAAGAACACACACATGGAGAATAACCAGGTCCTCAGAGGGACGTAACAAGATACAGGAAGAACAAGCTAATATGAACTGTCAAAATAATAATAATATGCAAGACTCTCCTAGACACCAATATGCAAAAGGGAATGCTAACCACCTATTGTGCAATTTAGAGGACAACTTTCATATGCATGGGTGAGATTTAGGCTACATGTACGTAACTGGCATCCACTCATTCGTATCCGTCCGTAACGTCCAAAACGTCAGAGGGCATCTGCAAATATAATCGCCACAGTTCCATCCGGAGATTGTAGTTTACCTGTTTGGATTCCCATATGCACTAGCGACTGTCCTCCCCCAATATTTTCCACACTTTCCAAGTCATGTCCATAATCCGTCCAATTTTGTAACTGCTTGAGTCTCTATACCCTAGTCATAATAGTTACGAACATCTACCGTCACACGACTTTAGAGATGGCCAGTCCATAAGTCGTGTCCCTAGCAAAATATCTCAAACCGTGTAGTGTGAGTGTCGTGGCCCGAGGAGATATAAGGATATCCCCCAACAAGAAGGTAGTCCGCTAAAACTAAGTTAACATGCATATAGTAAAGTAAAATGACTAATAGAGTCGCTTGCACCCAAGTGTGGCTTGGATGCGCAGTTTATAACAATTAAAAATAACAAATATGAAATAAAGTAAATAATGCGAAAAATAAATAATATGACAGTTAATTAGCAAGGTATACTTAGATAGGATTTATTGGGTAGGTATACTTTTATAGTTTCTATTGGACTAAAAATAATTTCGAATTATGGCTGATAGAAGGGGGATGTATTGGGTTTATATAGGTATTTATTTCAGATTTATCTCCTAAATTAGATAGGATTTGATTTAAATAAATTAGAATTTGCTTTGTTAGGATAGGATATAGATAGAGATATTTTCCTAGTAGAAGTAGGATTAGTATTTATTTAAAATATTATTTATAATTATCTAAATTATCTATAATATTATTTAAAATTACTATAGATAATAAATAGAGTTAATATTTATTTAAACAACCTTTATTGAATCTCATTTATACAAGCTGAAATATTTAATACTAAATTGACATTTATTCTATATTATGTAAATAGTGTACAATATAAGTAACATGTAAAAAGTAATAAAAGTTATGAAATAAATCCTAAAATTTTGAGAAAAATTGTATAATATAGTTTAGATCCTTAATGTACTAGAAAAATAGCTTTATATATTTTTATACTAAATTCACTAATGAGCACTATACTAAATATATGTAAAATAATACAAATTATATAATAAGTCAATAAATAGTCATTTAAAAATCTAAAAATTCCACAAATATTTATTTTGAAAAATCAGGGAGTTTACAAAAGTCTTATCTAGATAAGGACTAAGAAGAGTTTTAATTCTCCTTGGATTTTTCACTATTTAATTCAAATTGATTTAAAAGTAACTCAATCAAATATAATCCAATGTAGATAGATTCTACCTCTAATTTAAACTGTATTTAGATAACTTAATTTTTTTTCCAACTTAAATCACCATAATTAATTACATATTAAATCAACCCATATTTAATATACTTTTTTCGAAATAATATATTAGTGATAATAATTAATTTTGAAAATACAAATATATATACACTCGTATGCAAAAATAATACTTACATAAAACACAGTTTTTCTAAATTACTAGTTATACTTGTACCATAAAATAAAATGGTCTTTCTTAAATAAAAATAAAGTTTGGCAATCCTCGGCGCAACGCATTTACAACTTCAAGCAATATGAAATATTTATCATCTATTATTTTGAAATATTTTCTACATCTATATAATTAAAACGTTTTATAAAAATATATGTACTTTGCACTTATTCGTACTTGACGAGAAATTTACGAAACACAAACTCGTACGCGACGTACAAATACGAAGTACAAAAATCAATACCATATTTATTAAAAAAATTATAGTAGAAATTTAGGGGTTTTACACAAATTTCTTATTTATTTATTCTATTTAAAAAAAAAAGTTTTGAAATATTTTTTTTTTGTATTTTTACAAAAGAGAGTTACTAGTATTTTGAACGATAATTTTTTTCCAAATTATTTAATTACTTTAGAAATATATATGTCTTATTATATTTTGATGGAACTAACTACTATTATTTATTATGATTATTAGCTTAGGAAAATAGGGTTTTTTATAAAATCCTAATGTTTAGCGGCTTTATTGCCAAATACCTAATTCAAATTTCCCTGTCTGGGCCGAATACTTGAACCCTCCATAAATTTGAATTTATTTAAAATTAAAACTAGTTCTCCTAATCCCCTTGAATACCCGACCCAGAATCTGAATTCAAATCAAATATTAGGAAGGGGTAGATGCATAGGAGGATTCAAATATAAATCTGAATCAAAGTTTGAAAAGAGCATATCTAATCCTATTCAAAGTCAGGATTATCAAAAACCTGAGTAGAAGAAGAGGAGGTCGATCCAAATTCAACACCTTCTCTACATTGCAGCCCTAAAATTTATTGCTTATCTTCCATTGCGAAGAACAGTTGGATCTTATTGAACGGGCAGCAGGCACTTCCTCCCTCCCTTTGTTTAAATCCTTAAACATGTAAACTCTTGTGGTTATTTCACATATAGATTCGATTCTTGAATAGAAATTATAGGAATTGGTGCAGAGATGTATACATGGCTAAAATAGATTATCGCCTACTAGGTGGTCGTAGCAATGTCTAGAGGATAGAGGTGTGTTAGCGAGAGTCAAGGTTCTTTAATCGGGACAGTTGGGTGCACCAGTGGGGAAGATCAGTTAGGATGTTAGTATTATGGTATAGGGAATTACTTATTGGATTACAAATAGCCTATGGTCTAGATGGCAATAAGGCAAGGTGAGTATATCAAGTAGAGTGCTGCTGTGGGCACCTAAGTGTAGGTGTCTATGACTCTTACTGAAATCAAATGTATGAGGAAAGGGGCCGAGTCATGTGTAATGCACAGAGGGTGATTGAAACCTGGGTATGTCCCTGTGTAGGAATTATGGTGCAATAGGCATCGGGTATGCAGCATAAGTAACAAATGCGTAGCATGGTCATTATGTAGTCGTGTGCGTATGTGTTTATATTAAGGATAGGAGCCAGTATGGGAATCATATAGGGATATCACTATAGATAAGGCATCCAAATACTAGGAGGCCAAGTGAGTGGGAATACAAAGTACATGTGCGGATGTTAGAAATAACCCTGGAAGTATGTATCAGGGACATCTACGGGTTATCCTATTTCTCATGATACACCTGTGGTTGTATTCGTCCTTTGGTGTGTATGTAGCCATATTACAAGCTTAGGCAGATGCAGGAAAATCTGATGGTACACAGATGAATATATGGTAGTATCAGGAATTGGATTGGATCGGTCCAAGGGAATACGGGTGGAGTCGTAGTACCCAATTTATCAAATAAAGGATGGGGCAGTGGCTAATAGGCATGTGGTCTAGGGGTGGTAGGCATGTACAAGGGTGAGGGTGTGTCTGATTTCAGGAAAACAGAAGGAAAATATAGCATAAGTCCAGTTAACGAGTAGGTGAATATGTACAGGTATTCAACTGTAGGTAAACTGAAGAAATACCGTTTCAGTTGGATGTGCAATAGTGCACAAGAGTCATGCATCATAACCTGCATGGTAGGAGTGAGTGTGGGTATCAAATCTTTTCGCATTAGAGTTGGATCCAGGTTAATGTGAGTATCAGGGGTTGTGAGTAAGCTATTGGGTAGATACTTGAGTATCAAATGGAACTGGCACCATATAGCTGGTGTGCCTATACAGAGGATTTCAGTCCTTTAATATTAGTTAGTTCCAGGTTGTCTACTATCGTAGCTTGACAAATAACAACTGTTAAATTGCAACAGTAGTTATCTTAGGTATTGATGCAAGAATATTAGGGCAGGGAACTCATTAGCAGGGGAATGGAGAATACATCGGGGCAATAGTAGTGGTAGACAATGGGCATGTGTGAAACTATTATAGGTAGAATTAGTGAACCTATGACAAATGCTATTAGAGTTAGGGATGTGTGCATATGCTAGCATAGGATGGTGAGACGGTTGGAGAGATTTTGGTAGTTCCTATGTGGATTATGTACAAAACTATGTAACTATGAGAACAGAAGCATATGGTAAATTTAAACCTGTGCAACAGGAGTAATAGGTAAGGTTAGGAACAATACCTAGCTATGGGTATAAATGTAGGTAGAGTACATTGACAATAATATGCTGATTTGGACAGTAAGGGGGTAGGTAATAGAGAATGCCTAGGAATAAGAGTTAGGGTGAATGATGGAAGCAGAGATAAGTACCTGTAGTATCAGAGAACTATGGTGGCATAGGAAGTTGAAACCTAGAGACCTATGAGTACCTATCAGTTACATGAAGAAATCATGTAAACTTAGATGCAACCAGTCCCTGTCTGTTATAGGGCTGTGCAGAAGAATACAAGGTACTGGGGGCAGCAGAAACTCAAATGCAAACATGGATCATAGGAGAAATGGCAGGGCATGATAGAGAGATGTGTGAAGTCCTAACTACAAATGGCAGCAAGAAGGTGCCAAGGGAGGTTGACTAGTGAGTATGAACCTACTCGGATAGCAGTTGGGAGTGGTATACATATTGGGCAACAGGGGCTTGTGGGCAAGTGTCTTAGGAACATTAGAAATTATAGACTATCTCCAATATACCATAGTAATGACTTAGCATGTATACATGAAATAATAGTAGGGTATAAAGGTTGGAAGGGAATAACCTAAGGGATAGGTTGTATCCAATTGGGGGAAACTGTTTTAATGTACAGTATGTATCAGGAATCAAAAGTTGCAATTGCACCTGAACCTGAGTGTAAGAGTGATATCAGTTTTGGTATAGTAGTTAGGTACCTATACAATACTGTAGGTGGGTTCAACCAACAAGTTATGGGCAACCTGTGTATAGCAGGTATAAGGAAAAATTTGATGTGTGTGGACACAACAGTAATAGTACATTGCAAGTAGGAATTACCAAGTAAGAAGTGTACCTAGTATCCTATTTTTATACCAGCTGGATGCATGAAGGATACACATGTGTTCAACATGAGAAGTGTATATAAGAAGAGTATCCTCTAAGAGTGGTGATAGGCTTTACCTATAAATTTGAATTCCTAGAATAGATAGTAATGGACCAGGCTGTATATCTAACTAATTAGGATACATGTGGATAGGCAAGAATATGAAACAGAAGTAGAGTTCCAAACTTATTTGGGTATTACAGACCTGGATAGGAAAGATGACAGGTCAGAAGTAATAATGGACCTAGAAGCTAAACAAGAATAGGTAAGTTTTTATTTTCTTAATTTTACCTATTCATACGAATAATCCAAATATATAGGTTCTTGTGACTCTGACTCAGCGCTTGACCCGTATCCGCAGCTCATGACCTCATGCAAGTACATATACTGATGGCTTTCGATTCCTGATAGTTTTTTCATTACATGTTATACATATGTTCTCCTGCTTTGCTGACACGCTTGGTACACGAGATTAGTATCATGGATCACTACATGTTATATTTCTTGATTACTATTTACATGATTACCGTGTTCGAGACTTGTTCGAGTCCATGAGTACTAGTTGGACAAAAAATATCTTAGTAGATGTGTGAACTACCTTTTCCATCCCATTTGTCTTTCATGGAGAATAGCAGTCGCACACGACACGTACGGTTGGCCAGATTTATCCCTTGGTCGTTCACATATCGAATACGATATTTCAACACATGTAGATAGTTGTCGATTCACTTGTTTTATCTTGTCTTCTTCATCATATACCATGCCATCATGTTTACAGATTTTTCCTTCTAGTTGCTTTGTCTTGTTATAGAGTTTCCTGTTTCTCTTTTCTTGCTATACCATGATGCATGTTATTTTCTAGCTAAATCTTATATGCTATTTTTATGTTTTTAAATTCTATCATATTTTGAATAGCCTGTCATATGTGTATTTGTTCCATTCCTGACTGGAAACCAATTTTTTAGATTTAATCGCGGCCATTCTTCGCAATGGATCTTTGGGGGGGATACGGGTGTACCTGAAGGCCAAAACATAGAGTCTAGTTAGATATTTTAAATTTATTGTATTAGATTTTGTGAGATATTTTATTTAATCAAATGTAAACTTTGAATATTATAATTTAATTTAGTATTGTGAATGAGCAAATAAAGATATATTTTATGACCATTTGCTTATTGCGGGCTAGACAACGTTCTATCGATCGACAACACTGCGGCGTAGGCGGTACTTGGCTACGAACTCGTATCCGAAAAGCGGGTGCGGGTTGTGATAGTTCAAGAAGGATGATCGACTTCAGTTATGAGTTCCAAAGACGATGGATAAAAATAAAAGTTATGGATTGAGATCCTAATACAATATCCTATTGCAGGCTCGTTCGGCATAGTAACGTAACCAAAATGATATGCCCTGATCTGCATGGGCTACCAAAAAATATACAATGTCTCAGTCCCAAAATACGTAGGACTAAGAATACATATACATGCCAGCTACGTATCAAGTGGACTCCAGCCCGACTCGAATACGTATATGCTGTCTTTGTGTTCTAATTCTATCTATCAACCAACTATAAATATATATATATATATATATATATATATATATATATAAGATAAGTAACATAAAGAATAAATAATATATGTCATGGTCTGCAGCCCAATAACATATATGTTCGATTAGACTCGAAGAACAATATGGGTCTACAAAACAAGACTAAATAGAAGAATAGAAATAATGAATAAATGTAAAAGCACGATAAAATACCTGATCTAGATAAATTAATACCTCCGATCAACAAGCTATCTCTGCATGACCAACTACCTGGAGAGATCACCATGTCCTCAGGGAACATAGCATGGTACAGAAAAACATGCTAATATAACAGTAAAAAAAATATGAACTAAAGGGTAACGACTCAAACCAGTTTAAGTGATATGTACATGAGAACATTTTTTTGGGTATCGGGCTTCAATTACTGAGGCTCATAAGCACCTCAACAACTCATACCCAAGACACCGTGTCATAGTACATGTGTTAAGATAACACCAAAGCTTGGGTATAGAGAGTGGCAAACGAGTCAGGTAACAACCAAGTCCCGACTATAGATACAAGGCCAAACATATCAAGATAACCTGATATGACGATAATGTTCTCCCCACCCCATGTATAGAACTAGCAAGTCAAGTCAAGGCCAGTATAACGTCACAGGTGCAAGTATCAATCTAGTATCCTATCACGAAGTCCATAATTACGAATACTCATGTAAACTTCGTATCATGAATCGTGTCAATATTCTGTGATCTATCGTATCAATGAACACGAATAAAGCATACGCGATGCCTAGTGTCGATACTCAATGACTACAAGATGTCATCGACACCCGAATATAACACGGATGCAAAGTATCAACTAATCCTACATCCTCAATGATAAGAATCAAGAAAACAAAATGCAACAAATAAAATAAAGGATGATAAACTGTAACATTGGCAATGTACACTTGCCTACAACTTCCAATTGCGAATATGATGGTCCGACTCTAAGATCCTCGCTAACACCATCACTACACCTAGAATAAGTAAATCTAACTCAATAATATATCGACATAGACTTACCATATATAGTCCCAATAGATATCTTCTACTAAGCTAGTCTATACTACACACATGACCAATCTGATATATGTGGTACCAAATCAACTTTAACAAATAATATTTCTATAAAGTGAAAAAATATTATATTTATTTTTGAAGTTTTTTATTAAAATATCTATAATCATATTTAGACTATATTCCTCATAAGGAAAACTAGTATCACTACTATACTAGTCACATTACCTATTTAACTCAATCTAGCATATATAATATTAAATCTACATGATAAAGTAATATTTTTATAAATTAGAAATATCATATTTATTTATGAAAAATAGTTACAAATACTCTATATTAATATTTAATGTATTCTAATCATAGCAAAGCATGTATACAAGTCTCAAAGATTCTACATTAATAGTCATTGACTTGGTCAATTAATTCGGTGCCCGAAACGATAATTTATTAATTCTAAAAAATACTAATAAATATGTAAAATTATGTTTTTCATATCAAAATATACACAACAATTAATTTGGTAATGGTATACGAAGTTTCAAATCAACTGAACACATAGAACTCATAGATTTCGGTATTTTAATAATACTTTAAAATGTCCGAATTTTTAGTAAATAGTAAACGAAACTAAAATGCTGCAAAAGTATATTCTAGAAAGATTAGGAAATCTAGTTTCTTACCAAAAATATACAGAAGGTCGAAGTAGCCTGAAAGTGGATGAAAATTGGCTCGCAACAGAACTGGTCTGTTCTGGACACCTTTTCGTAGAACGGACGTCCCGGCCAAACCGTTTGGAAATGTGTGGGTGGCCAATTGGACATGAAAATAGACAAAGATCTTTGTATTAGTTTTAGTTTCAAAAAAATATGATTAAGGAAAGTATACTAAACCCAAGATGAAAAATAGCGTACATGCTGTGACGAAGTCAGCACAAGCGCGATCGATTTTGGGTGCCTTCCACGCGTTATGCAAACTTTCTAGGGTTGTATGGCGGCTTGGAAAGGAGTTGGAGTGTTAGGGGAAGGTCTTGGGAAGGCGTTTGAGGTAGTAGAATGTTTGAAGGATCAGTTTACGAAGGATTTCTGTCGGATGGAAATTAATGTGCGAAAATCAAAATTTTCTAAAGGAGACGCACGATTTGGAGATGATAAGGGGTATGGGGCTGGCCAAGGATGTTTTAAAATATAAAGATTTAATATATTAAGGGTTGTGATTCATTAGATTTGGTTTGGTTGCCTATTTTAGAATATACACAAAGTTCTCTCTCCTATGATTTAAATCGTGTCATAAATAGGAAAGTTGTTATGGAGTTGGTTTAAAATAGATTTAATTTGATATGGATGTAACTAATTCATAAGAAAATTGGTCTAAAATAAGTCTAGTAGGTTAGATGTCACAATCCTATTTTTGAAAAAAAGGTATATGACTGTATTTCGTATTTGAGTGATTTTAAAATTTTAAAATTATTTAAATTTTCTTTAACTTCTAGATCTTGATTTGTCCTTGGTTGTTGAGGCCTCGTTCTTGTTTTGTTGGTATTATTTTCTTATTATGGGAGTAAATTTTATTTTTCATAATTATGAGTATTGCTCCTCTTAATATTATTATTGCTACCATTGTTATTGTTATTATCATTATTATTAAATTATATTTTCCTACATATACTACCCTCTTTTTCAAAACCCTAACCCTAACTCTCTCTCCACTCTCTCACAGTGCTCACCTCTTCCCCCACACTGGAGCCTCTCCTCCCCCTCACTCTCGATCTCTCCCTCTCTCTCACTCTCTCCCCTCCCATGAAGCAGCCGCCCCTCCCTCACTCTTCTCTCCCCTCTCCCGTGCTCCCCCCCACTCGACCTCTCTCTACCATCTCTATTTGAGCAGCGTGTAGCCTCGAGCTCCGTGCTATCCTCGGGCTGCATGTTTCGATTCACATGCCGCCTTGTGCAGCGCATTGCCTCGACCAGCGCACCCTCGGTTGGTGCGCACCCTCGCTCCCGTGCCTCTCGAGATATGTGCACCTCGATGTACGTGTCCCCTCAATTTTTGTGCCAGCTGCCTTGGGCAGCGGGACCCCTTATACCCCGCATTGTCTCGAGCACTGTGTCATCTTGGTTTGTGCTCCTTCTCGATTTCTGTGCCTCGGCCTTTGTGCCTTCCTCATGACCCTGACGTATTGGTTTCCGTGCGTGGATCGATTTGTATGCTGTATTGATTTGCATGTCCTATTGTACCTTGTATTATCTCGATTTACGTGCATGCCTCAATTTTTGTGTTGTGTTAATTCGTGTGCCATCCTGATATTCATGATCATTCGATCTACGTGCATGTCTCAATTTACGTAAATATTTTGTTTCCCGTTCATTTCGGTATTTGTGTCATTTTGATTTTCGTGTGCATCTCGATATATGTGTACGGCTCGATTTGCATGTTCGTATCGATCCACGTGCCTCAATTTTTGTACTAGATCCCTGTACTGCTTGTGAGACCTATGCAGTATAGCCTCCTGCCATATTCCATAATTTTTGTTATTATTTTCTTAGTTGATTATAATGATTGTTTCTTGTGTGTTCTGAGGTCTCGGATGAATGTGCTAGCTTGGATCCTGATTGTCGAAGACTTACATACCTAACCGAGCCCTCTAGGCAAGTATCTCTTGCCCATCGACGGTTCATGCTCTCCTGCTAGATTTTTATTGCATTTAATTAATTGGTAATTATAAATATAAATGTGTAACTGTGAGTAGTGTAGCATAGTAGTAAAACTGCCATGATAATAACTTAGGATAGTTTAGTTCGACATCGGGTTGTGCCGTATCAGACAACTCGGACGGGTCATCCACACCTCCGAGGACACGAGCACGACTCACATGTATAGATTGTCCCCATATGCCCCGTACCCGACTCTCGGTCGGGTAACGACTCTGGCTAACTATTTCTGGGACTATGCTTGTGGATTGGATATAACTATGGACCTGTGATGTGATGCGTCCTGCATGGCGATTCTTATTGTATGTGTTGGTTTGGCGCCCAATATGAATCACAGTGCCGCTGGAGGTCGAGACTTAGTGTTCTCGGCTATGGTTGGGTGCCCAGTACGCACTATGGCGCTTGTATAACCCAAATTTTGTTAATTATTATTATTATATTTATTATAATTATTGGTATTATTTTTGGGTGTTAAAATTATTTCAAATAAATAAACCTGGACTTTTGGTTGTTGACTCAGACTCGAACCCAGACCCGAGCCCGAACCCAGACCCAATCCTACTTTCTTAATTTCTAATCTGGTTTTGTTTAAAAAAATGTAACTTGGAGCTGGTCCACGAAGGACCAGCACTCTCCCAACTCACCCCTCACACGTTCACCCCCTCCCCTCATCTCTCTCTCCCTCTACTTCCTCATCACCACAAAACCACTTCCCCACTCCTCTACTTAAGAACCCATCCTTCTTATCCCCTTCACTTACTCATTTCCCCCCTCAAACTCTCTCCAGAAGCACACCAAACCCTCTCCTTCCCGAAACCCCGGCGCCCCGAAGCTCCCCTCCGGCCGACCCTTCGTCGACAGCAGCGCCCGTCCCCCGGCGCTGTGCCCTAGCCCGGCGACCCCTGCGCCCCGGCCGCGTCTGACCCTCTCCGGCCAACCCCGCGCGGCGCCCCTCTCCGTGCAGCCAGCTCCCGCCGCCGGCTCCTCCAGTCGGCCGACCCCCTGGCCCAGCGCCGACCTCCGGCCCACCCTTCGCGCGCTTCCCCGCAGCTCTCCGGCCGTCCGGACCCCGCAGCCCCTGTGCGCCCCTCCCTGGCGCAGCGACCCCGCGTCTTTCGGCGACACCGCAGTTCTATACTGCTGTTTTCTGCCGTTCTCTCTCTGCTGTCCGGGTCTCCGCGAGTGCCCGCTGTTTTGGAAGCGTAGTCCAGCGCTGTTCTGAGTTTTAGTTGCTGTTCGGATCTCTATTTCTCTTCTTTTATTCATCTGAGGGCTCTAGCCGAGCAACCCGAGGTATAACCCCTGTCCCGTCCTATTTTTCTACTGTCTGTGATGAGAATGGTCCCCGATTCCCTCCCGGGAATTCGGTTTTAGCGACGTCGTATTCTTCGTAACCTTCGGAAAGGTTCTGTTGGTTGTTTTGGATTTTCCGGAACTTTTCGAAAATTGGATTTTGGTATATTTTGGCTTCCGGATATTTCCGGTATTGTGCTGTGACGTTTTTGGGTTGGATTCGGACTTCCGAAATTATTTCGGGTCGTTCCGAATTAATCTGTGGATTGGTTGTGGATTATTTTATGTATATATTTTGGGATTCCCTGGTTTGGGATTTGCAGGAAAGATTATCGGCATATTTCCCAGTTTTTGGGTTGACCAAAAATAGAGGAAATGCTGCCGGATTTTTCCGTAAATTTAAAGTATATTTTAAAAATGAATTTAAAATAGATTTCAGAATTTTATTAAATATTGGATTTCGGGCGACGACCGTATCGGTCAATGGGCCCGGCTAAGTGCAAACGAAACCGGCTTCGCCGGACGTTGAGGCATTAGCCTAGTTGACGATTGGACCATATCTGAGACTAGTTCATATTTACTTTATTTTTATTATTATTTATTTATTTATTTAATTTATATAAAGTTTAGGACTAACGGCAGTTTTTGTCTTATTTCAATTTATGTAAATAAATTGTAATGGGCATAAGCCCAGCTGGTTGGTTCTGTAACTGTATTTTGGTAGTGTAGGTTTTGGTTATTGCTGATTTTGCGAGTTTTTGTAGCGTACGAATAAAACTAATAAAAGTATTTTTGTATAAAAATTAATAAAGGTTTTCTCACCTAAAATCTACAAGTTTTTATATTAATTAACGATCATGTATTTCTCACTAAATAAGAATTTAGTTTTATATTTATAGTTACTAAAATACCAAGTTTTAATCAATTAATCTGGTATCGACGAGTTTTCCAAATACAAAGTTTAAAACGATCTTTTCCCTCGTATTAAAATCAACGCACCGATAATCGTAATCTTGTTTGTGTTTTGTTAAATAAGAATTAAAATGGATTAGGACACAAATAGAGATTTCAACTAGCGTAGCTAGATTGGTAACCCTGGAATCTGAGTCAATTTCTCGAATGTAGAAATTCGAGGGCGATTCTGAATTCCTGTCTCGAAGTCTTCATCCTCTCCAGTCAAGTCCATTTTGAGGCAAGTATAGTTTGTGTTAGTTTTACAGTTATTTTTATAATCGTTTTACTGCAAGTTTAAACCACGATGCAAACACGAAACTCTCTATGAGAGTACTGATTGTGACTACTGTACTGATTGGGGACTGGGGGAATAGAGTAATGTTTATGACCAAATCCAACTGTAACTTAGAACTGTGTGAGCTTACCCCTCTTACACACGGGGATAAGCCGTACCGTATCAATAGGATACTACTGAATCATCCCAAGCCGGTCATATTCATTGCCTATTCACATCACAATGTTTTACTGCTAGAAAACTGTCCAATTTCTAAACTGTTTAAAAGTGCATGATTCTATTATTCATTTTAACTGTTTTAAATTAGCATGAATTGTACTTTGCTCCCTCCAGACTGGAGATACATTTTTAGGGGACATTGAGGATGCTGAGCTGTTATACAGCATCTACTACGACCCTGTTCTGTACCCTGTAGTGCTGCCAGAGTCCCCATTGGAGGACGTTGGGACTGAGGCCGATGAGCCGGCTGATAGATAGATTTTCTTTTTCAACATTGTTGTTTATTTCAAACTCTGTTATTTATTTCAGTACATTTTCCAGTTGTATTTTATTTCAAAGTTTAATAAAGTTTCATTTTCCGAATTTGAGTTGTGACAAATATAGATGTTGTTGTTATGGTTACCTGCTAATGGAACAGCTTACTGCCGCCGTCTCAACAATGGTGCAGGCTGGGCATGATCCGGTTCGACACAATTTGTTGGGATCGGGTCGTGACAGCACTGCTGGAGGTTGAGACTTAGTGTTCTCAGTTTGAGATTTTGTGGTGGGTTGCGCCGAGTGGATATAGCCCTACCTCGAAGTGAGCTCCAGTTTAGAAATACAGAGGGGACTCTGCAAAATTTTTCAAAATTTTCGGTCGAGAATTTGTTTCGAAGATTCAGGTAGAACCGTTCCTTTGGTTTGCTGAACTAGACTCATGTAGTTTATTTTTCATATTGTATACCTTATCCCAGTGCCTACTAGGTAGACTCATGACTAGATTAGTCACCTAGCTACTTGACATGTCTTGTCCGTCAGATAGCGTAAGGAGGGTGGTTCTACTCGGGAGACGGTCTGCGACCCCGGTCCTTGTTGGTTTAAGGGTCGTATATCTTCTCCAGAGTGGTTCATGCAATTCTTGCCATTTTCCAGCGGCATTAATTATTAGACTCTTGTCCCTGACCATTTCTTTCTAGGTATTATCCTAGTTTAGCCAAATAGGGCTAGCAATTGTCCCTACATTAGGATGGTGATATTGTCACGCCCCAGAACCAGAATACTGGAGAGCGGAGGAATGACTCAGCCAGCTACGTATTACGGGTAGATGAATAACGTATAATACGATCAATGCTGTCTAACCAGACGAAGGGGTGCATACTACATGAAAGTCTTACTATGGTCACTTCACATTTATTGTCTCAATCATTCAAACAAGAAGCAAAAATAGAGAACATGCAAGATAAAGCAGTAAGGCGTCCCAAACGCTCAGTCAAAATGTTCTTGAGATCTGGCTTTACAAAACATAGCCAGATGGTATAGTAACATATACACAATTGTTATCAGCTGCAGTCTGTCTTTAGTTACAATTATGCAAAAGTAAGTGCAAGACAATCCGACTAACATGTCGGTGCCAAACGGCTAAGTATGAAAGTAAATAACAAAACGAGTGGTGAACTAAGGAACCCACTCGAGTCCTCCTGCGATCATTCCCCTAGTATTGACCATCTTGGAGGTAGAAGTAAGCTGGATCCTCAGGGACCGGCTCTAAATCTGGCCATACAAAACCAGAGAGGTTAGACCTCTAATAGCAAGTACCACAAGGGAGCACGAAATGAAGGATTAAACCAGTAATAAGAGAATATGATAATAGATCTCTGCTATCTACTAGGATTCGCATAACATCACGACACTTCGAACCAACCTCCCAACCAAACAAGGACAGAAGTTGGCCCGTCATGTCCTGACATTCTGATCATCTCAGTTAGGTAACAGAGTAGGTACAGTACACAAACAAATCATCTTGAACGGCCAATCAACTACTACGGCTTGCTATTGTGAGTCCCAAGTTATCCTGGAATTATGCAAATAGGGATTCATCAGTTCTTACTATGTGCGAGCAAGGCTAGTCTATCCAGCCAATCAATTGCGCCAATCATGTAATTAGATGAGTCCCAGCGGGACACCCGCCGTTAATATAGCATGTACAATAATATAAGCAGATACCGTTCCCTGCCCGTGTGACAGATTTTACAGTATCTGTGGGAACAGCCGGCCTGTCGGGCACTACTAGTCCCAAGAGGGCTGCCATGTAAGAACTCGGGAATCCATTCTCTCATGCAATCATTAATTTATTTAACTTAATAGTCTCTACGTTGAGTGAAATCCCATGCCGTGGGTCATGGTCATTCAAATGAGTACTTTTGTACGGGGTACGATATGCGCAACTCTACAACGATACCCGTGCGGCTAGGTTGTAGGTCTTACATAGCGTAATGCATCAATCAAGCTAACCACGGAGTAATCATGCCTTGACCATAAAGTACACATGCTATTTTTGTAAGATAAATAAATAACTAAATAAAAAATAAATAATTTTGAAGCCTGCAGTGCATGTATGCCAATATTCGGGATCGGCTAATCGATTGCAATAGTTCATTACATGAACGTGTCTCATTCATTCAATTCAATAAGACGACTAGCCAGTCTCTTAGTTCCAACTAGGAACGCATGATCAATTATTTGTCAATGTTACAATCATTATCAATGGTGACAAGGCATGAAAATCAAATAGTATTCAGTAGGGTCGAGCCTATAACTCCTCAGAGTTAAGTTCTAGTCATACTGGGTATCCATGGATCAATCAAGACACATGACACACCACATAACAATCTGTTTAAATATTAACATATCATGATTTTATCAAGTTCATGCCAAAGGCGTAAGGATATAATAGAAGAATGATCATGCCATCATTAAATGAATAAGTTATAGAGCAAATAGTAACACCCAGGTTAGAAAGTCACGCCAACAAGTCTGTGCTAAGGCCAAAAGTCACGCCAACAAGTCTAGGCTTAAGGCCAAAAGTCACGCCAAGTCAAGTAGGTAGGAGTGAGCGTGTAAACAGCGTGAGCATGAAAAGCGGGATAAGAAATTCACGCACGCAAAGATGTGCGTGACTAAAAATTCACGCACGCAAAGATGTGCATGACTAAAAATTCACGCATGCATGCAAGGATGTGTGCGTAACTCAAAGTCACGCTGGCACGTAAAGGTGTGGGCGTGACTAAAAATTCACGCTGACACGCAAGAACGTGTGCGTGACTAAGAATACATGCAGACACGTAAGAACGTGAGCGTGACTGAAAATACACGCAGACACGTAAGAACGTGAGCGTGACTGAAAATACATGCAGACACGTAAGAACGTGAGCGTGACTGAAAATACATGCAGACACGTAAGAACGTGTGCGTGACTGAAAATACACGCAGACACGTAAGAACGTGTGCGGACTGAAATACACGCAGACACGTAAGAACGTGTGCGTGACTAAAATACACGCAGACACGTAAGAACGTGTGCGTGACTCAGGAACCTTCCCAAGCCAGAAATGAAGTTCCCATGGTTCAGAACCCATGGACAACCGAGAATACACGCCAAATTGGGAGATCAAACCCATGGTCAACCGAAAACACAAAACTTAGATCTGGGAGAAACAAGCCAACAAAATCAAAAACTAAGTACTAAACTCTCTCAGGATTATGAGAGAAATAATAATGAACCAAAAAATGGTTCTCCAAGCAAGAAGCAAGATTGCACTTGCCTGCTGCTACTGCTGGTAGGTGGAGAAGTGATGAGAGGAAGAAGAAGAAGTAATGGTGAAGAAAGTTTATGAGGAGAGAGGAGAGGAGGCTTTAAATAGGGAGGGTGGTAGTAGGTGGGGTTATAGGGTCGGGTTTGATCGGGCCCAACTAAGGCCAACCCGAAAGCAAAGAGAGGTTAAAAAGCAGAAAATAAACGCAGGAAAAAAATTGCAGGAAATAAAATGCAGGTAATTAATTAACATGAAATTAAAGAAATTTAAATACAGGATAATACATGATAAATACTAAATAAATATACATGAGTTGTACATGTATAAAAAATACGCATTCTTGTATAAAAATACGCATTCATGGAACAGGAGTGACAGATATTTGGTTATGTTTGGGGATTAAATTGCTTTTTTAAATAGGAGGATTGATCTGGAATAATGATTTGGCAGACCCATGTAGGTTCATGGATTTTGATGATTGTGCGAGTGTTTCACGGAACGAGAAAAATATCAAGGATATCATATAGGATTTTGTAACTCTTCTTCCCAAATTTTCAAAAAAAATATTTATTCTATTTTAGCAAATATTTTTGAGTTATAAAATAAATTTCACTTTGAAATTCATTTAATTGGCAAAAGAATTTGTCAACTTATTTTAAAATAAGATTTTGTATTTAATGATACATATATTTTATATTATAGAGATTTGAATTTATAAGGTACCTTTTAAGTTAATGCAATTTGATCATATGGATTAATTTTGATTAAGTTAGAATTATGGGATTCGAAATATTTGATTTAAAACTTTAAAGATTTGGTTTTAAGTAATTTTAAAAATCATAATTAGTTTAATAAAAAGTATTTTTGGAAATTTTGTTATTTAAAATGTCATTATTTTTATTTATAAAAAATTGGTTTCAAAAGTGGTCTTGAAACCACAAGTATTTTGACCAAAAATTATTTAAGACAAGGAGTTTCTAATTTATACTTATTTTTAAATAAGATTTTGATTAATCTAGGCTTGGAATTATTGATTCAAATTAATGTATTAGATTATATTAAACTAGTTTTAAATATTTATTTGATTTTAGATTAGAGTATTGCAATAGATTTGATTAATTAAATTATGAATTTTATTTGAATTAAATTATGATAAGATTTTCTTTAAAGTATAGGTTTTAAAATCACTTATAGGATGAAATTAAAAATATGATCTACTTGTTAGTATACTAATAGACTAAATATATTTACTAGTATCATATTTTGTATTTTAAATAACTAAACTTGTCTAAATCTAATCTCTACATCCTTATGCAACTTTATTTTCGGTTATGAACTTCTATTTTTACCTCGTTATTGTTTTCGGCTTATTCTAACCTACATACCCTGTAGAATCGTTCACTTAAATTCAGTATAATGAATTCCTAGCTATATACATAGCTATAATTATATTACATAGATGTAGATATATACCATGTCCTTCTCTGCCCTCTATGACCTTATCCAAACTTCTCCATCTATGTATTACATATACGAAACATATATATATATATATATATATATATATATATAATATATATATATATATATATATATATACACAACCACCATCTCCCCGCTATCCACGACTCCTCTGTAGCCATCGCCACGAGCCATGACGAGCCGCAGCCACAAACCAGCACCATCCTCGACAAAACCAATTCGCACCACACCAACCATCACCGTCACTTCGCCACAGCCACCACTGACCACAACCAACACCACCATCAACCATGTCGCCGTGTCGTGTCCACTACATCAATCCATTCCATTTAAATATATCACATACCTATACAATTCCTCGTGTACGAATACACCAGAACGATCCACAAAACCACCCCCTTTGTGTCCAAAAATCAGGACACGCCACACCATCATAATACACAAAAATCAAAAAAAGCCCTAACTTCCCTTGTCGTGCGCCACCGATGGGCTGCGCGTCCACGCACTCTCCTGGCCAACCCCGGCCAGTTTCTTCTTCGTGCACCTCACACGGAGGTTCTGACTTGGCTCCCGGTGGAAACCCATGAACGCGCTCCGTGTCGAAGTCAGCGCCGTCGTCCGTGCTTTTCTAATGGACCTACGCAGATGAGTCGGCCGCAAGCGCCGGAGCGCCTCGAC